>CM029678.1:22591000-23232242 GCA_017311315.1 Dendrocalamus latiflorus
ACAGCAAAGTGTAAATCTAGCTTCGAAGCTATGAAATCCAAAAGTGAGCCAATTATGATTTTGTATTCCTTTTGATCAATAAGCTCTCCATCTTCATCAGGATCTAACATAGCAGTTGACCCCATGGGTGTGGAAATTGGTTTGAATGTTCCCATGTCGAAGTAGATCCTTGGTATACTTGATTTGATGAACAAAAGTACCCAACTTTGATTATTTGATCTGAAAGCCTACGAAGAATGTGGGCTCTCCAATCATGGTCATCTCAAATTCCCTACTCATTGTATCTGAAAACTTGGAAACAAGAGCATGAGAAGAACCACCAAAGATGATGCCATCTATATAAATCTGCACAAGTGAAAGATCATTGCCATGCTTGAGAGTAAATAATGTTTTATCTACTTTGCCCATTTAAAAGCCATTTTTTAGTAAATATGATTTAAGACGATCATACCATGCTCTAGGTGCTTGCTTTAGACCATATAAAGTTTTAGACAATTTGTAGATATGATTAGGAACCCTTGGATTCTCAAAACTAAGTGGTTGTCTGACATAAATTTCCTCCTCAATATAGCCATTAAGAAAATCATTTTTAACATACATTTGATATAGTCTATATCCCTTTGATGCAGCAAATACAAATAGAATTCTAATGGTTTCTAATCGAGCAACATGTGCAAATGTTTCATCAAAGTCAAAGACTTTCTACCTGGGTGAATCCTTGAGCCACAAGTCTAGCTTTATTTCAAACAACAACACCATCCTCACTTCGTTTGTTCTTAAAAACCCATTTAGTTTTAATAACATTATGACCATGAGGAGGAGAAACTAAAGTTTAGACTTTGTTACACATGAAATTTTCTAATTCCTCATGCATAGCACTAATCCAAGACTCATCAGATAAAGTGTGACTTACATCTTGGGGGTTCAAAAGAGAAGACAAAAGCAGAATGAGCATATGAGGCATTGGAGTTATACCTGCTGTGAAGAACTCTCTCATTTAACTCACAAATCATTTGTTCAGGAGGATAACATCGTTGAATATGTACAGGAGCTTGTGGAGTGGTCATAGGAGTGGTTGTAGATGTAGTTGTGGTAGTCGTAGTGGCCTCTACCTCATGAGTGATCATAGAAGTGGTCGTAGTAGTCGTAGCCGGCGGTGAGGGAAAAACGGCAGTGACGGCGTGGTAGCGACAACGACGGGTTGGAGAGATATAGTACCGGGTATGGAACGTGGAGATGTAGGATGAGCATGGGCTAGAACATGGTATGGTGAAGCTAGGAAAATTATTGGCTAAGCTGAAAATTCATTGGAGCCGATACAGTCGACGTTTGAACGACAACAGTAGAGAAAAAGGAAAAACTCGATATCTTGGTGTTCGGTTGAGCGAATCTAAAACCATTTGAAAGGTAGCTACCTGGGATGGTTTGGCACGATATGACGCGAACGGATTAGGGAAAAACATCACCGGATAGATGGGGACACGAGATACTATTGCGGCCATGGCGAGGTGTCGGAGGCGAAAATTTGTGGAGGCTTTTCAGGGAAAAGGAAGGGAGCATGGTGTAGAACGCGGCGAGGCAGGTCTAAGAAAAATTACGGCATGGCCAAAAGATATCGGATGGTGGCGGAACACGGTGGAGAAGACCTATAGTGACCGGTGGGTTGACATCGGCGTTCCTGGAAAACGGAGAGGAGTTAGTGGGTGAGGTTTGTGGCAAAACAAAGAGGAGAACATGGGGAACGCAGTGATCACATTGGTTGTTGTGGAACATGCATGGTCGGCTTGCAGCGAGGAGAGAAACGGTGGCACGGTTTGGCCATGGTGCTCCGGTGAAACTCCGGCGAAGGCGAGGGAAGCACCATGTAGAACGCGCCAAGGCGAAGCCAATGGTGTGGTCAATCATGATAGGAATCCACTGTAGACGGCGCAAATGGCCGAAGAACGCCATTTTGTTGGCGAGAGAAAAATACCGATTGCGGCGAGGAGGAAGGGAGAGAGGCTTTGAGATTTTCGGTGGTGAATGAGGATGAGGAGGGGCACCCGGTGCTCCCTTTTATAGGCACGGAGGTGGACTGCATGGGGAGATCCGCGAGGGACTGTCGTTCGGTGGCATGGCATATTCCCTTGAAATAAGCGCATGAAATTAGGGGCTAAGGCTAGGAATGGAAAGGTATTGATGAGAGGATTCAAATGCATTTTGTTGCGCAAGAAATGATTGACAAAAACACAAGTTTTGGAAGGTTCAAGAAACGGCAAGAAACAGCCATGGTTGAGCTCTGGAACGGTTCGACACTGGAAGAAGATGACTGTTGGAGGAGACAGAAAATAAAAAAAAAGAAAAATATTTTTTTTCAAAAAATAAAATAAATTCGAAGAAATTCAGAAAAATTCCACCAAAACCCTTGGAACCCGAAAATACCAAATAAAATAATTTAGGATTTATTTGAAGTATATTTTAACCATTTAAAATATTTCTAACTGCTAAGCTATAATTTAATTGAAATAAATTTTGAAATAGACTTTAAAAATTTTAAACGAGGATATAAATAGATAGATTAGAATTTTAAAAAAATTTAGAAATTTGAACGAGCTCAATCAGAGCTAGGACGAGGGAGAACGAGCTCCGGGAAATTTAAAACTAATGAAAAAGGAAAAAGGGAGATTTTATGAATTATCTTTGTACTGAGAAAAAAGATTATGACGTGGGATCATATCTGGTGGCGTAGATTGAATCCAGGCCATCGGATAAAGATGGAGTGGGATAAGTGAAGATGGAGGACCGATATTTAATCGGGTGCGGAAGATTAGATCTAGGCGTGATACTTGTCAGTCCGAGAAGAGAGAGCGATTTCAAAGACTCTTAGAAAATAATGTCTAAAAATTTCAGAAAAATTCACAAAACTTTCTGGAGATGATTTAGACTTAGGAAAAATATTTCCAACTTAAAGTTGGTCTTTTAAATTTTACAAAAATACTTTTTAGCTTTGAAATTGATTTTTAAAAACAGAAAAACGCAGGAAAATCCAGATAAATGCCAAATGCTTCCAAATAATTAATTTGTAATAGGATTTTTACTAAAAATCAAAATATCATTTTGTTTAATACTATTTTTACTAAAGTACTTTTCAAATCCAGCATTTTTTTAAAGCCGAAAAAATCAGGGCAGATCAAAAATAAAATTTAGGCAACCAAAACACTTATTTTTATTTTAAATTACTTTTACTATTATTATTTTTTTATAAAAACCTGGGCTGTTACATTAAGTATGAAGCAACGACATCCAAACACCCTTAAGTGAGAAATATTAGACGAACGACCAAAATGAAGCTCATAGGAAGTCTTATGTATTTAGCTCACAAGAATACTCTATTCGAAATATAGCAAGCAGTCGAAACCGTTTTAGCCCAATACTTCCTAGGAGTAGCATGTTCATTTAAAATTGTTCTAGCCATCTCTACCAAAGTTGTATTCTTACGTTCAACCACACCATTCTGTTGAGGCACACGAGCTGCAAAAATTGATGATCTAAACCCTTTTCAGCATAAAAAGAAGCAAATGATGTATTCTTGAATTCAGTTTCGTTATCACTTTTAATTGCTCTAAGTGTTTCTAAAAGTTCATTATCAAGTCCAAGAGCTAGCTCTCTAAAGTGACTGAAAGCTTCATCCATAGTTGCCACAAAATAAACCCAAGAATATCTAGAATAATCATCAACAATAATAAGAATATACCATTTACCTCCAACTGACTGAACCCTAGAAGGACCTATAGTGTCCGTATGCAACAATTGTCCTAGAGAATTAGTCATAACAAGTGTGATTAGAGAATGTGACGAAGCGATCATCTTACCATGTCAATAAGGTGAACAAATTAGATACATTGACTTTCCAGTCTTAAGACTAGGAATTTCTCTAACACGATTCATATTGTTGAGCCAAGCTAGATGGTTAACGCCAAAATGACCTAATCTAAAGTGCCAAAAGAACAAATTTGTGACCAACTCGACTAATTTTGCATACAAGATCACTAGATGAATCTAAAATATAGCATGAATACTTTTTAAATTTCATCTCAAGAAACTGAAAGTAAGTTATAGCTCAACTTACTGACGAGAGCGACGTACTTTAAGATGAACTTGTCGTTGACGCGCATGGTGCCTTTAGCAAGAACTCATCCTTGAGAGTTGTCCCCAAATGTGATCATCGCATCACCGGGGGCACGAGTGAGGGAGGAAAACCATCATGAGTCTCCGGTCATGTGGCGAGAGTAACCAGAGTCAATGAGTCAAATGTTCTCCTTCCACTTGCAACGAGCCTACAGAGCACGAACAATCATCAGTACCTTAGAACTAGGGTTAGATAATAAGGATGTAGGTATCCAGTACTGAGATACTCGACAAACAAGAGCAAAAGCACGCAAAGATTTAAGTGAAGCATTAGCATATGACATATTTCAACTAGACAGTCATTGATACGCTAGTTCGACCATGTGGCAGTCTGACCTCCTCAACAGAGTTGGTCTTACCACCAATCGGTCGGATCGCATGGACACCATTGGTTGAAATAATCCAACTGCCTAAGTAAAGCTGGTCAAAAATCTTAACTGAACATGCTGGTCCGACCACAAGAAATAACTGGTCGATTGACTGGACTAACCACGCTTGTCCGACCATAGGAAACCACTGGTCGGAAACCGTTCCATATCATGTCTTTCTTCTCTTTCTTTGTTTTCTAAAAATATAATTGAACCAAATAACCGCCTCTACCACAATGGATGCACTGATAGTTGACTTGATGAGAAGTCATATCTTTCTGCATCACAACATCCACTTTGGTAGAGAACGCTTTTGCAATACCAGTAGACTTAAAGACAATTGATTTTGATTCAGATTCTATTTCCAATTTTCTTGGATTGAGTAACTTGACAACTTTGGGAGGATTGTTCTTAGTATGCTCAATAAAATTATATCCTAGGCCAAGATTTTTCACACTTTTTATAGACTTGTCTAGGATCATATTCAAATTTTTCTTGCTAAAGTGTTCTTAAGGTACTCAACTTTTTTAGCTAGTGAGGAACAAGATGAGCACTTAACAGATTCATTTGCAAGATCCTTAGAAGCACTAGACTGAGCCAATTTCTCTTTTTCAGCAAAATTGTTAAGTTGTCTAGTCAACGCTTCTATTTTAGTGTTAAGCTTCAGATAGTTAGAGCAAGAAAGGGTTTCATGATAAAACATCTGTTGAATTGATTCCTGAGATGAACTAAGTCTAGATTGAAGCAAATCATAATTAGAGCAAGCTTTAGATTGAGCAAAAGGACTAGACTTGAGCTTTTTCAATTTCATCATTTGCAAGATTAACTTTTCATTACAACAATCATGTGCCAATCTCAAGTTATCAAGTTTATTAGTTACATTATTAAGTTAAACCAAATTTAATGCATTAATTGTTCTAGCAGACTCCAATTCAGAATGTAAGACTTGACAAAACTCGCAGGATTCATCATCAGGAATAGAAGCTCTAAGTCTATTAATTTCATAATTTAATCTCTCAACAATAAAATCATGATTTTAACTTCCTTTTTATATTTCTTGAGCTCCTCTATCAATATAAGCACAACATGAGATAGATCGGTATAAGAAAGTTTTACCTCATCAGGATCACTATAGAGATCATCATTGTCGAGCTCCTCACTGTTTGCCATAAAACACATCCCTGTGAAGTCTACCTCCTTTATCTTATTGCCATTGTCCTCCTCATTACTTGCAGAATCAACATCGCTCAAATCAATCTCCTCAAGTGCTGAGAATACTTTATTGATTGCCTTGCGATAGTTGTGCTTCTTGCTTGGGGTAATCTTGAATCGAAAGCGATGAGTTGGTCATCATCGACCTCCTTGCTCGTCAATTTGGGACAACTAAACTTAATATGATTAAGCTCACCACATTCATAGCATCTGATATGATCTCCTCTCCACCTTATTCTGATATTATTGATTGCCTTAGTCACCCTCTTGGAGAGAAGTAGAAGCTGCGCTTCTAGAATCTCCTTTAACTATTCGTCTGAAATAGAGCACAGTGAAGACAAAGAAATACTAGAAGAACTAGATGAACTGTCAGCTTGGTTAGTCACTAGCCCAAAGAATTAGTCTTGTTTATCCTGACCAAAACATCAATCTCAGATGTTTTCATCTTGGAATAAAAATCATTCAAAGTGAGTGTTTCCATGCTAACAGAATAATTAATAGGAGTGACTAACACATTCCACACTGACATATCCAAAGAATTCAAATTTTGTCGAGTATTGTCAGAATTAGAATATGTGACATCAATAGACTGCAAATCACTAACAATTTTATTGAACCAATCAAAAAGAGCATCTACTAATTATCTAAGTTTCATCTCAAATTTAGAATACTCCCTTTTGAATTAGTTCTGACAAACCCCTTTAATAGACTTAGATCCTTCATGATAATTAGTTAGAGTAGTTCAGATTTTATTTGTAGATTTAATGTGAGTAATTCTGACAAACTTGTTTCTACTTAAACCTTGCAATAAAATATTTCTAGCCTTAGTATTAGCTTCAGCATCAATAGTATTTTCAATAGTAACAACAGAAGGCACCATATATGAATTCTCAACTTTTTACCAAATAGCGTTACCTTATGCTTGTAGAAAGACCTCTATGTGTGTTTTCCAGTAGAGGTAATCTGATCCATCAAAAAACCATGGCTTACCTAAGAACCGATCCCGATCTGATGCCATTCCAACTTGGCTCTGATACCACTTGTAGGATCGAACACCACAATCACAGGGGGTGAATGATTGCCTCCGCTTTTTTGAAATCTCTATGTAGTCGATGAAAGTTTTGACCACTCGATGCTAAGCTGCTTGCAAGATTGCTCAGCTTTGATCTTTGACCAGATTAAATGTACTCGAAATCATCAACCCAGAAGTAGAACCTATCGATCACCTTTGCACGTAGTTGTACACTTTGATCCAACTCCAAACACCAGTACTCTTCAAGCAAACCAAGAACCAGATTGATTGAAGATGATGTATATTGCTGGATTTTCATGAATTTACAAAGTGCCCTCACAAGCACCCCTAAAAACCCTAGCCAAAAACTAAAGCCTCTCTTTCCTTCACCAAAAACCTTAACGTTACCCCTTAGCCTCTCCCTGCTTTTATAGGCTAATTCCACAAACCGTGTTCACCTCAAACATGGATACCTAACTCTATCTGTTTTGAAAATAAGGGACCCGAAACCCTATCAAACATGGGATTACTTAATCTCTACACCTCCTGTATCTTCATTATGCACCATCCATCTCACGTGTCAAAGCCTCCAAGGCCGCATCTCCAATTGCTTCTTCATGCATCACCACCTTTGATCTCCACGTGCCCCATCATGAGCCCGACCACCTCGCATGACATCCTCAACCACCTGAACCTCAGATCTCTCCATCCTAGTCCCGGTCCTCCTCGTCACTGACCATGACCATCTCCACACCAACATGCACATGCAAAGACCAAAGAACATTTCCCCAGCACATGTTCTTCTCAACTTGACCGTCATCAGTCCACACACTCATACAACAACTTTAACCATCCATCAACACCAACCAGATTAGCCACAACCATAAATTCTATCGCTTTCCAGAAATCAGCCTTAGGTCACTCATTACGGTTGGTAACGACCGCTATGCACAGATCGATCGCAAGCTCATCGAGTACACAAAAACATAAGTACTTGAGAATTCCTATCACTCCACCCAGAATACTCGAAAATCACAAGTATCACATCGATTACCTACCGAAAATCAATCACTATACTATCGACCACCAACCGATCACCGAGTACTGACCATGTACTGTCTCAACGACCGCTCGTGAAGACTAGTCTAACCACCATGCACAGGCCAGTCAAACCACTAGCCCATGAGACACGAGTACTCAAGGTACTCTAAGATCATAAGAATTAAATTACTTGAAGCCAATGAGTAACGACCGTGAAGTCTATGACTACCGATAACCAAGTCTATGACTATCGATCATAAAGTCTACAACTACGACAACAAACTGCTAAGTCTACGACTACGAAAAAGTACTATAGCTACAACCATCGAAAAGTACTGTCGCTATAACCACCGACCAGCTACTGCAGCAGACGAGCTAACGACCTTCAACAAGCTCACGGTAGCAAAGACTGGCTCACTGTTGATTACAACAGTTGACTGGTGCTTACAACCAGTTCACTGTTCGAGGTCAAAGACTACATTTACCTGCCGTGGTCATTCTGTCGTGATCGAAATGCCATGGTTGTTCTGCCGCGGCTGACACCTGCTGACCAGACCTGCTATCCTGAAAACTCCAGCAAATAGTGCATCGACCAGAACTTACACAAATGCAAATTCCAATGAAACTCAAATGTCAATTATTCATCATCACTAGGGATGGCAATTGTACCCGTATACCCGTGGGTAAATAACCTAATGGAGCCGAGTATGGGATATTTTCTTTACCCACGGGTATGGAAATGGGGGGAACACTTTACCCGTCGGGTAAACGGGCACAAGTATGGGTAAGCTCCACTCGTACCCGCCCCGCCCGTTTACTCGCGATATAGATTGACAGGTGGCGCATTTATAGCAATATCTCTAATTACTATTGATTGTTATAAACTTTTCCATATCTCTAATTGCTATTGATTGTTATAAACTTTGTTGATATCTATTATATTTTCTAGCAACAGCTGTTGCTTATGTATACCTATCATTAATTGAACTCTCAGATGGTGACTCGTAGTTTGCAGGTAAACGGGTATGCCCACGGGTGACGGGTACCCCGCGAGCGATAGGAATGGGCGAATTGTTTCGTCCGTCGTCCTTCGCGGATATACCCGTGGGTGTAAATCGGGATCGCGGGTATGGATATGAGCGAGCACTACCTGTACCCGCCG
Organism: Dendrocalamus latiflorus; assembly: GCA_017311315.1. Lineage (NCBI taxonomy): Eukaryota > Viridiplantae > Streptophyta > Magnoliopsida > Poales > Poaceae > Dendrocalamus > Dendrocalamus latiflorus. The sequence continues at coordinate 22,599,963 of CM029678.1, forward strand.
CGCCCGATTGCCATCCCTAATCGTCACTAAATACACGACCACCACACGGTCTAACACATGTAATACCAATAAATGTTATAACTCATTGCTATATATAGATCCATGATCCAACAAGTCTGACGACGGCGACAATCAGTTGGTTTCCTCGACCCACACTTGGTCTCTGAGCAATCCATCAATGAAAACACACTCTTTGTCTAAGATTACATAACGACAGGATTGCTTACTCATAGTGACAAGGGCTACATCCTGGTACCCTTCAACTAGTGGTAAGTGCTTTACTAGTTGCCATACAAGTTTCATTTGTACTTTATATGCAACATGAACTTAGGATTAATCACTATGGTGACATACATGACTAGGTCTCATTGGATTCTGATTTTGATTGTATCAAAGTGGAGCAAGTTAATATACCTTATTCCCTAATTAGGAGCAACCATGACTTCACCCGTATGCAACAAGCAATTGACAAGTAAACTCATTTCCTCCATACATAACTTTATTGTAATCTTCTTTTCATTTGCAATGGCCGAGGCTAATTTTTTAGAATCACGTAGGTTGTTCAGCGCTTACGTTGCCCGGGGAGGAAGACATAATGAATCCAGCACCACAGTATGACACAGGACATGATTTCCTATACCAGCTACAACACAACAATCTTATATCACATTTCGTAATATTCCCTCTAGAACTAATAACACTTATGTATGTAATTCTATTTTTGTAGTGCCACCAGCAACTATAGGGCAACATATATAGATTCTACATTTCCCGCCATATGCAGGAAATTATGGTCACTAAGACAAATGATCCAGAGGTTTATCAACCTGCCAATAATTATTTTATAATTATCAATTTATATATATATATATGCTAATGACTTTAACACTCCTAGCGATAGCGTGTGGAATTCGACGAAAGTGCATTCAATCTTGACAAATTAGTTGAAGTTCAAGGAGAGCTCTCCAAATTCTTGATGGCAGGGGTCATAAACTAGAATGGAGAGTTCAACCCTGACGATGATGATCAGATGTTCAAACATTTGATACAGATGTAATCACTCAATTATGCTTAATCAAATAATTCATTCAATTGTACTTTATTCAGTTGTTTAATTCATTTGTGAGATCTGTGTAATGATTATTGTGTGCTATATATGTAATCTGTTTGCTTATTTTCAGAAGGCATGGCTAACATTTCCTGAAGCTAGCCGAAAAATAGAAAATAATTTAGCTATTCAAATAGCTATCACAGACAGTTTATAACACCAAACCGTCTGTGATATGTTATGCTTAATCAAATAATTCATTCAATTGTTCTTCATTCAGTTGTTTAATTCATTTGTGAGATTTGTGTAATGATTATTGTGTGCTATATATGTAATCTGTTTGCTTATTTTTAGAAGGCATGACTAACATTTCCTGAAGCTAGCTGAAAAATAGGAAATAATTTAGCTATTCAAATAGCTATCACAGACGATTTATAACACCAAACCGTCTGTGATATATGACGTATCACAGACGGTTCCATAATAGAACCATCTGTGATATGTAAGATATCACAGACGGCTATGTTCAAAAACCGTCTGCAATATATGACATATCACATATGGTTTTTGGTATTAGCCATTTGTGATATTCAGATACCACAAACGGCTCTGTTTAAGAACCGTGACATATCACAAATGGTTTTTGGTATTAGCCGTCTGTAACATGTCAGATATCACAGATGGCTATGTTTAAGAACCGTCTGTGATATCTGATGTACCAAAGATGGTTTTTTTAAAAACCGTCTCATAGACGGTTTGAGAGCCATCTGTGATAACCACCTAGTATCACAGACACATAAATTCAGACAGTTTAGAAATCGTCTGTGATGACGGTTTTGAACCGCCTATGATGACCCTTTCTATAGTAGTGTAGGATGGCTCTAAAAACCATAAGAGGGGGGATTGGAGGCAAGTAGACCATGTAACCCCTGGTTATTCCACTTCATTTGTATTTGTGTATTACTGCATTGTATTTGTATACAAATGATGAAAAATCTTTCAAAAATTTTGGAGACCATGTGAGTGCATATGAATGATATCACATAAATCTCTTTACAAGAAATGCAAGTTTTGAAGAAAAAAGAGAGGGAGAAAGAATCTCTATGTTTTGAAAATTCATCGCTAGAATAATTTCAGTTCTAAGGTGAACTATAGTGTCACATTTGGAACATAGTTATTAGCATCTAAAATGTGGAGGGCTATATACTATCATTAGTGATTAGTGATCAAATTTCACTCTAGTACCCTATGGAAATTGGTCATCTAGAAACTATCATGGGAGCATCTAATTAGGCAAAACTAACACCATGTTTTTCCCACACTTGATTATGTAATAACTTATAAAGATATAATTAACGCAGTCTACCATATGCTTATACAAATTAGCACAATTGCTCTAGACAACCAAGGAAATTACCCTACGGTATTACAAAGGACATTGTAATGGTAAACGTGTTGTACTATGAACAAGTACAGGTCTAACAACTATGAATCACCAATAGTGATATATCCATTGCTCGTTTTGGAGGTCTCCCTATGGCCACCCAGCCAAATTTGCCTATCTTGAAGTTTGACAAGATATGAAAAGTTGCTTGGCTGGCATCTCCATTGAACAAGTGAAAAGCGAGCTTTATGACAAACCTGCAACTTGTTAAGCAAGGTTGTCATGGCGCTTCGACAAGTCATGGTGAGACCAGGGTGCTGAGATGCCTAGTCGACTAGGCACCCGCCATGGTGACAATTAGACGACAGTTGCCTTAAAATTTCTTACCTTTTAGTCAATTTTCTTAGCTCTTAGATCTAGATCCAACCATCCAGATCATTCTCCTCATTCTATATAAACCCATCTTAACCCTTAGATCTAGATCCAACCTTCCAGATCATTCCTCTTATTCTATATAAACCCATCCTAACCCTTAGATCTAGATCCAACCATCCAGATCATTCCCCTCATTAATTCCATATAAACCCATCCTAACCCTTACCCACTACCAGTCGGTAGTCGCTGTGGCCCCCATCCCTCCTCCCAATGTGGCAATCCTGCCTCCTCTACCCTGTCTTCCAACGCTGCCTGCCTCCTCCATTGCGGCGGGAGAAGCAGTAGATCGGTGTCGATAGAGGGAGGAGGCAGCAGCTCGGGGAAGGCGATGGGAGGAGGTAGCAGCTCGGCGTCAGCGACGGGAGGAGGCACCTGCTCGGCACCGGTGTCAGTGCTCGACCATGAAACCCTACCAAGGGAGGTGCTGGACTGGAGTGGGGAGAAGAGAAGACTTATGAGTCGGTGCTAGGTTAGACTTATGGGCCTTTGAAGCCCCCATCAACCACCTCCAAGTGGCCACTACAACGACCTTGGCGTCGTCCAGGACTCCTAGGCGTCGTCCAGCACCGCCTAACTCCTCACGGGCTAGGCGATCATCAACGACGTCCCCCTCCAGCTGCCAGGATGCATTGGTGTCGCCTAGATGATGCCTTGATAACCATGTTGTTAAGCATGTCATGAACATCGAATGTATCTAATATCATTTAGAAAGAACTACAGATGATCGAAGCATGTCATGACATCTGCTCAAACTGGATCCATGAAGCCTCAGTTGCCTTCAACTTAGCAATAACCTCCCTACAAATGATCATACATCAAATTATCCACTGAAGATTCAGGATGAACAGTAATCATTAACTTGTTTATATGCTTACGTGTCGATAGGAAGGATGCTGCTAAGAAGGGAAAGAAGGGGGAATGATTTTTCTACACACTTGGTATGCTTTGAGAGCAACAAGTATGAGACTGGTTCAATAAGTATTGGCACGGTATCAATGCCAAGCTACATAAGAAGCAACAACTTATAAGATACACAAGCAAGCAAACATCATCTTTACAAGAAAACACACACATTTTTCATCTCAGAGTGAACATCACAAAATTCAGAAAATCACTGCTAAACTCTAATATCCTAGTTACATTATTATTTAAATATAATTTAAAATGTTAGCAACTATGGGACTACAAAATAAAACAAAAAGGCCACACCATTACCATGGCAGCCAATGACATAACACAAATCAGTAGCAAGCACAATGTCAGTAAACACCAACCTATGTAAGAAATAGATAAGTGAGCACAATAGCTACGAATAGTGCACCTCAAAAGCCTTAACAGGTAATTGAACACAAATAAAGAAGGCATCTAGTTGGATTGAGTAAATGAATTGTCATGTCCTTAAATAAGATACTGATGCCTACTAGTAAATGAATTGCACATTCACAATAACACTCATTCTGATATTTTACATGATAATTCCATACAAAAATTAGATTTTTCTTCTCCAATCAACCATAAGATTACTCAAATCAATACAGTTTACAAATAGATGCTAATGACCGGTATAAGATTGGTAAAGAGTAGCAATAAGAAGTGATTTAAACTAAATTCGGATCAAATTAGACACCAAAGAAAATGATAAAACAGTCAACAAAATAAGAATAGGAGACATATCAATGATGTCTGCTGATGTGCCATCTTAAGCTTCTATGTAAAGTCTTGTTTACCATTGCACATTACTAGTAAAAAGCAGTAGCACATGTAGAGAATCATTACTTCGTGTAAAAATGCACTAAACAAAGGCTAGCACTATCGAACTGTATTTTTTCTATTATGGCTCTCAAGTCAAAACTCATTTGATGTAGCATCTAAACATTTGAAATCTCTATCAGTCCATGGGGAAAATTAACATGACGTAGCAACCACTACTACAAAAGAGGATATACTGGATGGCTACATCACATATGATTCATACGGAACCGTCTGTGCTTAAACTATCACAAACAGTTTGTCTTAATAACCGTCTGTGAAAGTTGCGGGCATCATAGATGGTTCATATAAAAAAAATCATCTCTAATATTGTGGACATCACAGACACTTCTTATAACAAACCGTCTGTGATATTGCGGACATCACAGATGGTTTGTACGAATAACTATCTATGAATTATCACAGATGGTTATTAATATGAACGATTTGTGATAATGTTCGTATCACCGACCGTTTGTTGTTGGATCTATCTGGGATAATCCGCGCTATTAAATACCGCGCGTATGTGGTCTCAACACAGATCTGTCTTCATTGCGCTGCATCAGTGGAGCGAGGCGGCCTGCTTTGGGGAGTTTGGTGAAAACATATCGCTTGTAGATCTATATACATCTTCTTAGTGATCAGAGGATAGTACCCAATTGCTTCTAATAACTTATATGCCTTGTAATTGAAAGAGATGATAGATAGGTTTTTGTTTAGATCTAGCTAGCTAGGTTTAGAAAGATAATGGTACTTTGTTCAATTTCAGAATGGGTAAGTACTCCTAGTTTACTTCAATATATTCTTGCTTAAGAAGATTAAGGCACCTCCCGAGCAATGGAAGTTCATTCTCGGAGTGTCGTTAGACCCTGAGTCACAATTACCCAGGCTTGGACTGGTTTGCAATACATTGCATATCTGGTATATGCAGAGGTCCAACATGAAGCCAAACCGGCACAGTAGATTCACTGTGAGATGCATGGAGGTGCATTTCCTCCACGAATTGAGCTACTTCGTCGTGACCTTCAAAGACTTATTCTTACTATTCAACCTCGATGAACTCGACGCCTCACTTCTACGATGCTGGACACTGTAAGTGTACTGTACTATGAAGTTCTACATTCACGTCATACCGATAAATGCCATTACTCTTTGCTTTTGTATAGATACATGATCCAACAAGTTCGGCGATGGCGACAACCGGTGGGTTTCCTCGACCCACACTTGGTCTCTAAGCAATCCATCATTGATAGTGCATCCTTCGTCCAAGATTACATAACGAGTGGATTGATTGCTCACAGTGACAAGGAGTATATCATGGTCCCTTTCAACCAAGGGTAAGTGCTTCACTAGTTGCCACACAAATTTCATTTGTACTTTATACGCAACATGAACTTAGGATTAATTATTATGATGACACACATGACTAGATTTTACTGGATTCTGATTGTGATTGTACCAGAGTGGAGAAAGGTAATATACCTTGATTCCCTACTTAGGAGCAACCACGACTTCACTCGTGTGCAACAAGCAATTGACAGGTAAACTCATTTCTTCCATACATAACTCTATTGTAATCTTTCCTTCATACACACACACATGCTAATTAATGACTTAACATTGCTCCTAGCGACATCATGTGGACTTCGATGAAAGTACATTTGATCTTGACAAACTCGTCAAAATTCGAGGAAACATCTCCCAATTCTTACTAGCAGAGATCATAAACAAGACTGAAGAGTTCCACCCCGGCAATGGTGATTAGAGGTTCAAACATTGAATTCAATTGTAATCACTCAATTGTGCTTAATCAAACAATTCATTCAATTTAATTCATTTGTGAGATCTGTGTAACGATTGTCATGATATATATGTGATCGTCTTGTGTTGTTTTATTCATATGTGTGATTTATGTAATGATTGCCTTCAGCTATATATACGTGATCTTGCTTGTTTTTAAATGGCATGGCTAGCATATCCTGTGGCTGGCCGAAAAAGAGCAATCAGCGTTGCTGCTGAAATAGCTATCACAGATGGTTTGGTGTTCCAAACCGTCTGTCATATATATATCCTAAACGGCTTCAAACACCAACTGTTTGTGATATCGTGCATATCACAGACGGTTAATACAAAAAACCATCTGTGATAGTCGAATATCACAGATGATTTTTCAGAAAAACCATCTATATTGTAAGTTTCACAGACGGTTTGAGGGACGTCTATGATAACTAGCTATTATCACTGACACATAAACACAGACTATTCAGAAACCGTCTGTGATGACAGTTTTGAACTGTCTATGATAACACTGTCTGTAGTAGTGAACAGATTGGTAACCACAAGCTATATCAAACATCTGATTTCTCTATACCCATGTTTGGAAGAAGCACGATGCATCTAATCAAGCATTCATGAACCAGTTCATTATTCTAACAATAAAAATAAATCTAGACACCCAATAAAAAATAGATCTAGGCAAAAAAAATGGCGCTCAATCGGCCTGCAAATCAGCACCAAGGGTGAAGAAGACAAGAAATGGACAATATCAGGCATCATTGTTTTCTCAAGTATGCAAATATAAGGGAAGGGGCAGCGAGATATTACCTCGATGGGAACCGTGGATGAGAGGACACAAACGCAGGGCCAAGATGCGGGCAGGGTGAGAAGAGGCGAAGTGGGGGATCAGATCCAGGCAATGGTAAGAGGAGGCAGCGGCGGGGGCTAGAGGAGGGCGGTGTCGAGAGGATGGCAGCGAGGGGTGCTAGAGGAGGGCAGCGCGAGAGGATGGCGAAGGTGGGGCCAAGAGGATGGCGGCGGAGGGGGCTAGCGGAGGGCAGCACCGAGAGGAGGCAGAGGCGGGGGCAAGAGGATGAAGGTGGCGAGAGGAGGCAGTGAGCGAGAGGAGGGCGTGGGGGTGACAGGCGGTGCGTGAGAGGAGGGCGTTAGGGGTGAGAAGGTGTGAAGGTATTTCGATGGCAATTGCGAGTAAAAAACTCAAACTTCAATGGATATTTTGGCTTTGAGTGTGTTGGCTCCCTAACCAGAATCCACCCTAAGATTGCTTCTTTTGACTAGTTCGTTTTGGACTCTGCTCCTCACGAGAAGCAAAATTAGGTTATTTTTGGAAGCTAAATATTTGGCATAACTCCTTAAAATCTTAAGGAGAAATTAGGAGCAGAAGCTATACTAAATAGGCCATGAGTGAAAGCGAATCAATAGGGTCTATATGTTTAGCTAGGACAGTAAAGGCTACCTTTTGCGCTATGGTCTGGCGGTGCCACGCGTGGTGTGATTTTCCACTTGCGTGCGTGAGCGTTTGGACGCGTCCGGCTTGACACAGGTGGCTGGCAGCCGGAGGAACATATATGTGGACGTACTCAAACGGACGGTGCTAGCTAGCCGTGCCAGGCTGCTTGCTAGTTGCTTGTGGCTCTCGGCTCTAGTTAAAAAGAATCCACAAAGATTTGGTGATGCACCAAAAGCTGACTAAGCTGCGCAGAATTCTCGGTTTTGACCATCCTCAACTTGGTATTAATTAAAGTTCGAGTCTTAGAGAGTCATTGTATTGTATTGATTTCTGCTAAATAAAAATTAATATAAACATCTAGTATCTCAAAACGATTTTTTTACTCTTCCTGCTTTCACCTCGTTCCGAGGATAAGACAGAAGTCACGGGTGTATCACACACCTCACTCCTCTCGCTCCTATCTCGTGTATATATCTCCTCTTCACTTTTCCTACCGCTTATTCCCTCCTTCTAAAAGTTTTTTCTTTCAGCCGCTACAATTCATTTGCAGCCAAAAGTCATCAACTGTAACTAAAACTCATTAGTCATAGCCAATACGAACACCTCCTAAGTGCTTTATTGCCCAGAAGAATAGACAAATTGAAGTTGGAGCAGACTCACAAATATAGCCCTCCATTCTTAAATAGATGTTATTTTTAATACGTGCGATCAATGTTTTAAAGCTTTAATCATTGATATACACAAAAGTATTTAGATCTATCACATAGAAGTAATATTAATAGATTTATTATCACAACTACCTTTCCATATCATTATATTTTTCACTAACACATTAATAGAAAAGTAATGGTCTAAAAACCGTGTATGCAGACCATATGGATGCCTAAAATGACATCTATTTAGATATAGAGCGTGTGAAATTTTTTCCCGTCAAAAGTGTAATCTTATAATAAATACACATCTTTACTCAGCAATTTAAGCATAGGCATTTCTGGCGGCCGAAATGCCCAATTTCAATCTAATGGTGCCTCCTGTTGTTATCGTTCCCAAGATTTTCAAACTCCTCCTTTCACGGCACAGTTGACTTGAACTTGACAAAACTAACCCGGTCAAATGGGCCACCCGGCATGGTCCGGCATGGGCTCATATAGGCACGGATCCGTTGGCTTGGTTAACTAAATGGGTCGTACCATGCTAGTCCATGGGCTTGGCCTTGGACCCAGATTTGGTACAATGAGATCATAGGCCGTGCCGTGCCGGCCTAGGCCCATGTAGCACGACAGGCCAAGGGTCACACCGTCTCAGTGCCGCACTGCCAGTCTCCCTCTCTCTCTATGTCTCTCTGTCTCTCTCTTTCTCACTTTCTCTCAATGTCTTTCTCTATCTCTCCTACAGTCCCGCTCCCTACTACTGCCTATAGGATAATCGACTAGAGGGGATGGATATGATGTTGTTATATTCTTTCTAAGACAAGTTTTAATATAAGAATGAGATGAAAAATGATTTTTCACAAATCAAGGCTAAAATTATCTAAGTCTTATTATATGCACCAAAAACCTAAGTAGGGAATGAGCAATTAATATAAATCCAAAAAGTAAATGCACAAAGTAAAGAACAAGAAGATAAACTACAAGATGAACACAAAGGCTTTTTCTCGTGCTCTCGAGACTTATCATTCTCTACTAATCTACGTTGAGGGAGCTTAAACAAATCAAGTTTGCTCCACACATGAATGAACCGTCCTCAAATCACTAGTGGTAACTCTTTCCCACTTCGGATATGTGAGCTCCAACCTACACAGCACAACCAGGCCTCTTCACAACTTCTTGAAGCGATCACCCACTCTCACGCCTCCAAGCCATGTAGGAGTTAACAACCTCTAAGAGTAATAAGCCGATGACGATAGTTTGAAGGTGCTAAAGTGCCAAACAGCACAATCATTGCATGCAATGCACTTGAAATCTCTCAACTACCTCAAGAAAATGGAGTGCTCAAGAGGTGAAAGAAAGGAGGCAAGGGCTCAAGAGTATTCGATGGAGTTCCAAGAGTATGCCCTTGCTATAGGTGAGGGGGTATTTATAGTCCCAATGACCAGGGTAACCGTTTGGGACAAATTCTCACAGAAATTAGTAGGTGCGTTAGTACTGTCATGTAGGGGCCAGTAGTACTCGACCCTAGATCAATGACTACTTATTGTGCATTTAATGCACTTGAACTAACCATTTTCTAGTGGTTGGTAGTACCGCACTCACATGATCCGCCCATGCTACTTACAAAAAAAATAGGATGTCTCAAAAAGACTCTCTCTGGAAAATAGGTACCGCTACCAAATACTGGTCATACTGCTCAAGCGTTAGTACCACATTTTTCATGGCGATAGTACCACGCTGTCGAGAGGAGAAGAATGCCCAAAAAACAATGTTCTAGACAACCAGCAACTAAGGTATGGTCATACCGCAAGTGCAGTCATACCGGCATCAAACAAATGGTCATACCACTCCTGCAGTTGTACCTCCTTTTCAACAGTGGTAGTACCATTGTAGAAAAATAGCTAGGTACAAAAAAAATGAGGTTCTATGGGAAAAAATTACCGCCAATAGAATAGCAGTTGTATTGGGCCGATGGTAGTATCAAGCTTAAAGGTGGCAGTTGTACCTTGTTGAAATTTTCTAGAGCAGAAGAGAGTGAAAAACAAATCTAAATGCTAGCATGCTCAAAGTTTGAGTTGTGGCACAAACGCATTAACAAGCTACTAGCCAAAAACCCCTCTTAATAGTATAGCATTTAAATTAGCAATCCGGTCTTAAAACATCAAACACAAGGATCGATAAAAACTAGAAAGAGATCCTTAGCCTATTTATACATTTGCCTTGTTTCAATCCATAGCCATCTTTTGCATGCTTCTTCATGTTCCTCAACAAATCCGGGACTAAACCTTTTCAATTACTCAGCAAACATATTAGTCCCTTAAATATGGTCACCATTAATTACCAAAATAATTATTTGGAGGTCTAGATGCTTCACCGCCATCTCCGATGGATCCTACTGTCCAGCTCTCTCCCTCAGCCGTCGTTGGTCGCTTCACGTTCCCCTCTGCTGGATCTACTACCACCCCCTCCCATCGCCTCCGCCGCCCTGCAACTCTGCCCATCCCCCACCCCACCTCCTCTAGTCGCTCTTCCTGCTAACCTCCTTCGCCACTCCACCCGTGCTTGCTCCGTCCCCTCCCTCCGTCAGTCTCTTACTCCATCCTCCGTCGATGCGCTGCCTCCCGCCCCCCATGAGGCCCCCACTCCTCCACCAATGGTCACCCGCAGCCCACCTCCACCTCCTGGCTGGGCTCTCACACCGTCATCCCCTAGCAGACTGTGTTGTGCTCACCCGTGCCCGACTTGTGCCTAGCACGGTATAGTACTGTGCGTGCCTTACTAGGTCGATCCACTCTGCCGAGGTCATGACCCAAGCACAACACGTCACATTAGGCTGGGCCAACACGGCCCATTTAGTCTTGAGCCGTACCATGCCTAGGTCGAGCCAATAATACCATGCTTCAGGCTAGCACGGTTAGCCTAGCCCATTTGACCACCTCTTGACAATCCTGGTTGGTATAGAGGATGGGTATAGAGAATTTTTTATCCTTGCTACCTTATATGGGAGTGGGGATGGGAATGTTTCGATCCCCACTATACCCCCAGAAAACATTGAGTTACATGTAAATTAATACATCTATATATCTAAAACATTGGTATTTTTCCTCTAGCCTAATATTGTTATGTATAATCTATAGTACGTAACTCATTTACTATTATTCTACTCATCTCATGTACTAATAAATTTACGTATTTCTACATAATCATATTATATATTTATGAAATTAACTCAATATCATTCGAGTTTAGGTTCTTATTGAAGCCCCGCTCCCTTGAGTTTCAGCTTTTAGTTTCTTAATTTCATTTTTTTTCTAGTTTCAGCTTTCCTTTTTCCCTTGTTCCTTTTACATTATCCAAGATGATATAGCCTTTTTTATTTTTTAAAATTTAATTACGCTAAAAAAACCTAACAACAGCTACAATACGAAAAATAAGCTTGCTAGAGTGCCGTACAGTGCTAAAAGCTGCAACCCGCAGCCCAGTGGAGCAGGGCCAGATCTGTTCCCTGTCAAATCCCCGGTGAGGATGGTGACGAGAGAAAAATAGCCTTGATAGCTAAACATGGAGTGGGAACGGAGGATAGTCCCCGCGGAAAATAGCCCTATTGCTGTCCCTGATCAATGCACGACCTCTCCAAGATTTGGAGACTTTTAAGTTTGGTGTAACCCATGGCCATTGGATCTAGTGAGTCGAGTAGTCTACATCTTATGGATTCTGGTCAATTAAAATTTTCAGATTGCTTTGGTCAGTAAGTAGGATTTGCTGGTTATGAGCTCAGCTGAAGATTCTAGAGTATACGTGCCCATGGCCAAACATTTCTGGATATTTTTTGCAAGTTGTAGCTGGCAAAGCATATGACAAGCAATGTTGAAAATCTTTGAATTCAAGTATATTTTTTTAAAGGTATGTGTTTTATTTAAATTACTATAGATAGGCATATATATCTTAATTAAAACTAAAATTTTCAAAAAAAATATACTCGAATTTAGGTTAAATTCGCATATTTAAAATCATAGTGTCCTATTTCGGTGTCATACATATACGTACATATGTATGTATGAATAGAATCACTATTCTGAGCGCATGTGTAAAATACGCACTGGGAAGTTACTACCATATAGAATTACTGCTTAGTACACAACTGGGCAGTAACTCTATATGTGTTTGACAGTAACTCTATATGTGTTTGACAGTAACTTTATATGTGTTTGACAGTAACTTCACTCGCAAACGATAATAACTTTCTGGCGTGCACGTGCAGATTAGTGCATCTGTATGCATATATGTATGCATGTGTGTGTATGCATATATATAGTATAAATAGTAGGGGCACCATGGTGTCCAGGGTACATGATTTAGACTTTTCATCCATAATTTATTCAGCAAGCTAAATCAATTACTTCCTTTCCAAATTGATGTCTTTTCTAATTAATGAATGTTAACGAGTTTGCCTGATATATTATATATCATTACACTTGCACGCATTTAAAAGCAATCCCATTAACATTCATTAATTCGAAAAGGTATCGATTTGGAAATGAAGTCATTGATTTAACATACTGAATTAATCATGGATAGAAAGTCTTAGTCATGATTAAAGTAGTCTCAATCATAGAGTCTGGACACCATGGTTCATATATATATATATATATATATATATATATATATATATATATATATATATATATATATATATATATATATATATATATATATATGCTGTTAAAGAAAGGTTTTTTTATCCGAAATCTGATTCGGTTTGGACATGGTCGGTGCAGTGCTGAACGAATCTTGGGCACGCACATGTGCTCGTCACGACCGAAGATGATCTTCCTATATATGTAAAGCAAAAGGCCCAAAATGGTATTTCTTCAAAGGAAAGGGATCTTTATCGAAATCCATCTCTGAAAGAACATTGCATGTCTCAAAAATGAAAAGGCACTCCTTTCTCCGATCAATGATGTTCTTTTGGGGCAACTTCGCAATGTCGCTGATGATCGTGGCACTTAATTGTCGGATTGGGCATCTCTTAGCTTGGAAAGTCGGCAATAATTTGGTGCTGAATTAACACATTACTATAAAGATGCTATACTTGATGATTACATCACAGACGGTTCATAGAAAACCGTTTGTGTTATAATTATCACAAACAGTTTTACAAACGTGAACATATACCATCTATGATACACAACTATTACTGATAGTTTATACTAATAACCGTCTCTGATATTTTGACAGACCGCTATTTACACAAACCGTTTGTGATAATGCAAGACATCACAGACGGTTCCTATTAATAACTATTTATGATAATTCACATATGGTTATTTATATAAACCATCTATGATAATGACAGACATCACATACGATTTGTATGAATAACCATCTGTAATAGTTCACAGACGGTTATTAATAAAAAAACCCGTATGTAATAGTTTCATATCACAGATGGTTTGTGGTTGGAACCATCTGGGATACACCGTGTTATTAAATAGCCAGCGTGATCTCGAAAGATCTGTCTTCATTGTGTTGCATTAAATGAGGCGACCGGTTTTGGGGAGTTTGGTGAAAATATACCGCTTGTAGATCAATTTGTTTGTGGTGATTAGAGATTATTATGTGCTTCTAATAACTTATATGCATGTCATGTAATAGAGAAAGATGATGCTTGGGATTTTAGATCTAGCTAGCTAGGTTTAGAGAGATATGGTAGTTTGCTCCAACTTAAGAATGGGTTAGTACTCCTAGTTTACTTCAATATATTTTTGTTTGACACACACACACACACACACATATATATATATATATACATATATATATATATATATATATATATATATATATATATATATATATATATATATATATATATATATATATATATATATATTGCTTCATGAATACGTGACTAGCTACTTAATTTAGATATGGACAATTTATTATAAGGTGAATGACAATTATGTGTGTAGTAGCTAGGCTGGTTAGTTATACTAGCATTAATATTCCAATTTAACACTAATTTGTTACATGTGTAGTATAGATGGACTGAAACTGGATGTACTTTGAGAACCGTGTGAGTGAACAGTACATTAATAACATGTCTGCTTTTAGAAGAGCGACCGAGCTGGATATGTTGAAGAAGTGGATGGAATATATGTACTGTCCATGCATTGATTGCGATAATCTGAAGATGTTTACCAACTTAGTGCAGATCGAAACTCGCTTGATTCGAAGGGGTTTCAAAAAGGGTATACTTGTTGGACCAGTCACGGTGAAGGAAAGATTATACAGGAAGGTAGTTATAACATCGTCGAGAGAGACAATTATATGCCAGTTGTGAACTATGCCTTCGATGAGGATAGGTCGTATAATGACAATCTGGATCAGATGCTACACGATGCACAAGGTTGTCATCTGTTCTTGAACTGTTGAAATTGAAGGCAAGCAATGGTTGGTCCGATAAGAGTTTCACGGTGTTGTTAGGTCTCCTAGCGAACATCCTTCTAGAGGGAAATGTGTTGCCGAGAACCACCTACCAAGCTAAGAAGGTTCTTTGTCCATTAGGAATGTCCAAATGATTGTATCATCTACCGTAAAGAGTATACAAAATTATATGTTTATCCGGTGTGCA
Organism: Dendrocalamus latiflorus; assembly: GCA_017311315.1. Taxonomy (NCBI): domain Eukaryota; kingdom Viridiplantae; phylum Streptophyta; class Magnoliopsida; order Poales; family Poaceae; genus Dendrocalamus; species Dendrocalamus latiflorus. Next base: position 22,615,107 of record CM029678.1, read on the forward strand.
AAGCATCCCGATACAAGCATAAGAATGACTCTGATGATGGCAAGGGTATCGAGGTGAAGCAAGGATCTTCTGCTAAGATGTTGTAGTATTTGCCTATAATTCCCCATTTGAAACATTTATTTGCGAACTGAAATGATGCAAAATTGCTGTGTTGACATTCGAAGGAGCATATGAAAGATGGAATGATAAGACACATTGTTGATTCTGCCCAGTGGAGGAAAATCGATAGAATGTTGTAGACTTCGGTGCAAAACTGGGGAATATAAGGTTTGGGTTGAGTACAGATGAAATGAATCCTTTCGGGAATATGAGCAGCCGACATAGCACCTAGCCCATGACTGTATGCATGTACAACATTCCTCTTTGGTTGTGTATGAAGCGAAAGTACATTTTAATGTCATTACTTATCCAAGGGTCAAAGCAACCTGGAACGATATTGATGTGTACCTAGCACCATTAGTGGAAGATCTTGTGATGCTATGGAACGAAGGTGTACAGATATGGGATGCGGACAAATAAGAGAACTTCACTCTATGCGTCATGTTATTCCTACCCTTGGTAACTTCACTCTATGTGATGCACCACCAATGATTTTCCTACCCTTGGTAACTTGTCAGGGTCAAGTACAAAAGGAGCCAAAGTTTTTTCGCACTACTTATATTATACCGAGAGTGTGTGGTTGAATAACTCGCGCAAAACTGTGTACATACGTCACCGTAGGTTACATCCAAAGTATCACCCATACCGCAAGATGAAAAAATAATTTGACAAAAAAGAGAGGATGACTCAGCACCAATGCCTTTTAGCAGGAAAGAGGTCTATGATGTGGTCAAGGATATCGATATTGTGTTTGAAAAGAGACGTAAGTTGAGAACCCGCTAGAAGAACATGTGAAAGAAGAGGTTAATATTTTAGGACTTGTCTTATTGAGAGCATTTAAAAGTTCGTAATTGCATCGATGTCATGCGCATAGAGAAGAATGTATGTAATAGCTTGATTGGTCTCTTACTAAACATTCGTGGCAAAACAAAAGATGGTGTCAATGCAATGCGTGATCTAGTCGGTATGAACATCAAGACCGAGTTAGCACCGATAGAGACCGATGAAGGCTAGACATACCTTCCCCCAGCTTGGTACAATCTGTCTAAGTTAAAGAGAACTGAACTTTGCCAGTGCTTGCATGGTGTGAAAGTTCCACCTGGTCACTCCGCCAGCATGAAGAAATTTGTTTACATGGAATATTTGAAATTAATTGGCATAAAGTCTCATAACTGTCATGTGCTAATGACACAAATGCTTCCTATTGCAATTAGAAGTATTTTGCTGAACATGGTTCGGGTGACAATCATGAGGCTGTGTTATTTCTTTAACACAATTGCTCATAAGGTCATCGATCCCGATGGACTAGATACTCTACAGACTGAGGTGGTGATGATTATATGTCATCTTGAGATGTATTTCCCTCCGTCATTTTTTGATATCATGGTCTATCTCATTGTCCACCTGGTAAAAGAGATATATGTGTATTCGAATATTAGCTCGATGATGATACTGGTCTAATACTGAAATTGGATATTCAAGCTTGAGCTCTAAATTGTTATTATTATTGTCATTTGTCAATCTTGTGGTCTGTTACTTTCAGAATAGTTGGCTAATTTGTTTTGTGATATTTAGTACTTCATGATATATGCTTCACTTGTTAGCTAATTCGGTTTACTATCAAACTTGTTAAATCTGTGATTGTCTTACTGGGAGTATATTAAGTTGATGTACTGTCCTGCGATCACTAGCTTTGTCTTCCTGCTGGCCGAAAGTTTAATTGATGAATTTAAGCTTGGTAGATAAGTAATTTGTTATTTAAGAGCTCAAGGATTGAATATCATTTGTTATATCTAATTAGTGTAGTGTATAGACCATAGTAGCGGAACAATCAAGATTAATTCTTGTGTAACCCTACATCTAAGAGCACTAAACTAAAATTTGAGCTTTATGCTAATTTTAGTTGATTCCTTGTTCTTGACAATGCTCTTTCTGTTCATTTTTGCAGTCATCATGCTTCATGCTTTATGTTTATACTTTTAATGACATGGTAGAATTACATGTTTATATATAATTTTTGTCATTTATATACTACGGCAAATGTGCTTTGATCATATTTAATTATGGTGGAATTAAATCTAAATATATGCTTATACCGTAGTATTTGCAACAATATAAATATATGCTTATACCACAATATTGGCATGTTACTATAATTAGTTTTTTCTTGTAAGAGACATGATGTCCACACAGTCATCGTCATCATCATCGATGTGGTCAAATGGGTTTGGTGCTTTGAAGACCGGGGTAAATAAGTGTGGCAGAGAAGTATCGAAAAGGCTAGAGGGCCGAATGACCATCACGGTGGTCTCTCCGGATGGGGTCCCTCTGCAACCGAAGAAAGCAGCGGGAGCATTCCAGACTACCTACGGGATAATTAGAAGGCAACGAGTCCTCATCACCATAGCAAGATAGAAAGATTTGACAAAGGATCAGAAAAATGAGCTGTGGGTGGAAATAACATAGTTGTTCGAGATCCCAGCAAAAGTCTAGGGACTCATGCAACAGCAGGCGCTCCTCGCGATGGGAGAACTTCAAGAGCACACTTGTCATGTAATACGTGGCCAAGGATCACACGCCCTTCACGAGGTATCCTTTCATGTCGCTGAAAACATGAGAGGCCTTTGTGTAGAAGAAGACGATGACCGAATTTCAACAACAAAGTGTGCTGCACAAGGCTCCTCAGGCACAAAACAATCACCGTCACAGACTCAGCACCGTTGGGTATGTAGATAATATCCCACAATGGAGGATGCAGGACAAGATCGCAATTCGATCGGAGGTCTCCCTGCCATTTGCCGGGATTGCAAACGAGCGCACCCAAAACTGGTTAAGAGCGAGGTCATCAACCACATGTTTGGATGTCTCCTCTTTCAAAAACCCCATAGACGAGAAGATGTCCTGATGCCTAGTAAGATATGTAAAACTATCTAGTTGTTAATAGCTCTTGAACTTCATGGGGTCTAAAATAACATGATTGCCTCTTGTAGCAAGCATTGACTACCGAATATTTCCAACGCTTCTTTGAAAAAGACAATGAGAAGGATATACTATCACAGGTCCTGGGAAATAAGGAGCACCCAGGCTGCACGTGAGGCCCGGGGGTTTACATACCTTGGAGGCACGGATTCCCAAATGACTCCGAGGCGTATAAGAGTAGGAAGAGATCCAAGGCCTATTTGCGAGGAACAAATGAAATAGGAGTTTCATGCACAACTTGAGGAACAACTATCTGCCTCACTTTGACTTCGAGGAGAGATAGATTTATTGAGGGAAAAACCGAGACAAGTCCGCAACCAATCACAATCCACCCTTGTTAATGCGGTACCCAGTCCCCCTCAGCGTCGGAGTAGCTGCACGTCCACACCAATTTCTGAACATAGCGACGTCTACTTACCTATCGACAACATCTAGGTAATGTACCACTCTATAATACTCATCGTGTATCATTATGTAGGGGCCCATGTCATGCATTCTCAGAGTTAGGCTTGTTGGCTTCATTCTCATTGATGTTGGGTGGGGGATGGCATATCTATGGCTATCAGGGACGCTGGTGCATGGTGCCCAACTAGAGACCGGTTTCGTGAAGGTTTAGGTGGACATGGTTAACAATGTTTTTAGGACCGTCCCGCTTGAGAAGCCCCCAAACAAAGAGATTATAACATCAGGGGATGCCGTCTACACATTCATCTAGTGGCCCAAGAGGGACACCGCCCTAGACCCATCCGTGCCGTGATCTCCGCATCCAGTGGTTCAAGAGGGACATCGCCCTGGACCCATCACATCGGCTCCTGTGGCTCCACCTCAAGCTTTGCTTCAGAAGCCCGTCGCATCGGCTCCCATGGAGATGACACCGAAAATGTATCACAAGTGAGGCGCTAAGACCCAACTAAAGAAGAGTAAGGCGCCTTCTAGGTAATGGAAGTTCATTCTCGGAGTGTCGTTAGTCCCCAAGTCACAATTACCCAACCTTGTACTGGTTTGCAGGACTTTGTATACCTGGTACAGGCAGAGGTCCAATATGAAGCCAAACCAGCAAAGTAGATTCACCGTGAGATACGCAGAGGCGCATTTCCTCTATGACTCAGTGATAGGACTAGGGGTCCCGATCTTTCGATGAGAGTGGTAGATTCGATTGGGGAAGGAGGTGACGTTGACGACCCGACTACAACCATCCAAGGACGTTGCGCCTTAGCGATCGATACACCAACTCCAGAGATTGTTCGTGACCTTGTCGGCGCACGATCAACCTAACCACCAGGGTTCTCGTTCCTGCAAGCAATCGAAGAACAAGCAAGAACAAGATGAACAGCAACTCAATTGCAAATAACGATGTAAGATTCAATCGAAAACAGAAAAACGGTGGGGTTCCGAAGACAAGTATTCGGGCGGTCTAGCCGACACGCGCGAGTACAAGGCAAAGCAGCAAAAGCTAACTTAGTCTAAACAAAACCCCAAACCCTAGAAGAGGGTGCGGCTGCCTATTTAAGGGTCACGGAAGGTGGATGGTCGGCCAAAACACAAGGAAGCCGAATAGGACTCGAATTACAAGGCCCAAGGCCCACTTTGACTCGGACTGGAAAAGCGACGTGAATTGTTTTGCAGTTTCTGGTCGACTCGGATGGAGTTTGGAGGTGAGGCTGGATCCATCTGAAAGTAGACTTCAAGAGCTTTCCAACGAGTACTCACGGGCCCCGAGAAACCTTCTGGATCAAAAGTTACGGCCGTTTGAAGTAGGCGCTGTCAACAAGGCCGAATCCGAGTCAAACTCGTGAACAGGACTTGGTTTGCGCTTGACGGTTCCACTTCTATACTTGAGCTCATGTGGTTCTTCCCCATGGTTCCTAAGGACAATTAAATCATCACAGGAATTAAGTAGTATTCCATTCTTTGAAACATTTGTATGCAAACTTAGGAACGCATTCACCTGATGGTTAAGTTGACGTGCTCGCGCTCTAGTCATTGGTCCTTGTATCATAGTTTCAGTTTGATATGGAGTCGGCATGGTTGTATGCATGGAAAGGATGTCCTCATCACTCAGGCTACTTTTTTGTAACCTTCGAAGACTTATTCTTACTATTCAATCTCGACAAACTCGATGCCTCACTTTTATGATGCTGGACACTATAAGTGTACTGTACAATCAAGTTCTACATTCACGTAATACTGATAAATGTCATAACTCATTGCTTATGTATAGATCCATGATCCAATAAGTCCGGCGACGGTGAGAACCGGTGGGTTTCCTCGACCCACACTTGGTCGCAAAGCAATCCATCAACGATAACTCATCATTCGTCCAAGATTACATAACGAGGGTATTGCTTGCTCACATTGATAAGAAGTACATCATGAGACTCTTCAGCCAAGAGTAAGTGCTTCACTAGTTGCCATACAAATTTTATTTGTAGTATTTTATGTGCAACATGAACTTAGGATTAATCACTGTGGCAACATATATGACTAGGGGTTATTGGATTCTGATTGTGATTGTACCAAAGGGGAGCAAGGTAATATACCTTGATTCCTTAGTAGCAACCACGACTTCACCCGTGTGCAACAAGTAATTGACAGCTAAACTCATTTCCTCCATGCATAACTTTATTTTAGTCTTCCCTTTGTTTGCAATGGCCGAGGCTAACTTTTTGGAATCACGTATGTCGTTCAACATTTACGTTGCCCAGGGAGGAAGACACAAGGAATCCAGCGCCACACTGTGACATAGGACGCGATTTCCGGTACTTGCTACAACACAACAATCCTATATCACATTTTGTTATAATGCTTCTAGAACTGACAATACATATGTATGTAATTCTATTTTTTACAGTACCACCAGCAGCTACAGGTCAACGCATGTGGATTCTACATTTGCCGCCATATGGAGGAAATCATGGATGCTACGATAAATTATCTAGAGGTTTGTCAACATGCCGATAATTATTTCATGATTATCAATTATTTCATGACACAACTCCAAACAACAGCGTGTGGAATTCGACAAAAGTGCAATCAATCTTGACAAACTCATCGAAATTTGAGGAAAACTCTCCCAATTGTTGATAGCAGAGGTCATAAACAACACTAGAGAGTTCCACTCTGGCGATGGTGATTAGATATTAAAACATTGAATACAATTGTAATCACTCAATTGTGCTGAACCTTTCTATAGCAGTGACACCACCCAAAACATCTAGGAGATAGGAAAATTTTAGCAAAAAAATATGTGAAGCGCAATTGCTCTGTCTGACGATAAAGAGTGATGCACAAACGGTGGACCCACACCAAGCGATGTATGGGCATACACAAGTTCATATGGGAAAGAGACCATGGAGCAATGGACGGCTAGATGGAGCTCAGCGTCACCTGCCCAGATCCCCATCGGACGGCCAGCTTCAGATTGGCGGTTGGTCGCCTCACCCGCACATGCCCGCTGCCCGCCAGATTCCCGCCACGATCGGAAATCCCAATGGCCACACGGGAGATCGTGCGGCCCCGGCCACCCATTTCAATTCCATGTGGGGCCACGGGATCTCCTGGCCTCACTGTCAGTGAGGGTTTGCTAGTGCCGTGTCACTGTCGTTGGATATGTGGTGTGGTGGCAGCTGCGATGGGAGGCCGGGTCGGGTCCAAATTAAGCTATCAGGCCGTACTGGTCGGTGGTTTTGTTTTGAAAGACCATGCAAGTTGCTAGGGGTAGCTTCTTTTACATGGAAATCCCTGGATGCTGTTATACTTTTCTGTATGATTCTTCAAAAAATTTTCCTTAGATGATCTGATTTTTTTTAGAAGGTCGGGACATTTGACTAGTATACTCATCCTAAGGTTCATAATCTGCAGTGAAAGGTATAAATTCCAGACAATTAAAATATATCTACACAAATAACTTACCTAGTCTAGTCCGTGATTTATGGGAATTGTATTCTAGTCATCGGCCAGAGAGATAAGGTAATATACCGCTACGCTATGCTATGGTTAGCAGATAACCTGATTTTTAATCGTGGAGAAGGATTACAAGAACATATATTATCAATGAGGTCAAATGATGAATTACCAAAATCGTAGAGGGGAAACATGCAAACAGCAACTCTAGCGATTAAAGATTACCACGTGCAAAGCACTTGCTAGTAACATATTAGATGGAAATCAGCAGGGCGGCTTGGAAGTCAACACAACCATATATTAACTCCTACTTCTAATATCTATCTAAAAAAGTCAAAATTTAATATAATCATCTAGTTTTTCAAAATAGTTTCTATATTTCTTTTATTTTTATTTCGCTTTGGAGATAAGATAGGAGTCACAGACGTATCGCACACTCCACCCCTCTCGCTTTTATTTCACATACATATCTTCCTATCACTTTCTCTAGCGTCCGTATCTTCTTTCTTAAAATCATTTCTTTCTAATACTATTATTTATTTTTAATTAAAAATCATCAACAGTACTAGTACGAATGTCAGCTACAGCTAATACGGACGGCCCCGAATTCCCCTCTATAAAAGGCGGCGCGGCGTCACCTCCGAGCCATCGCCCGGAGCCGGAGGTGAGCTAGTACGGCTACTATTCCCCTCTGCTCTAGAATAGCGCCTATTCTTCTCTCCCTAGAATCGTCTCTCTCTTAGCCTACCTATTTCAGATCTTTGCCTTCTCTGTTTCCTTTCTTGATCATCAAACCACACCCGTTTCCTTCATCCTTGTTCAATCTTCTTTTGTGCAATTGGTTGCAAATTTCTTGAGGTTGATAAGTTCGTCTCAGCACAAACACATATGATGGAGATTAACTAACACACAGCTTCCCTTCTTGCATCTTGCTTGCTCAGGCCGGAACTCAGCGTATATATCCGTCCTCATCAAAGATGGATAATGTTCTCGTCGACCAATCTACAGGCGGCTACGGCTTCCGCCGGAGGACGGTCGGCGGTGGTTACCGGAAGCTCGCCATGGGCTCTCCGACGCTTCGCAGCTCCTACAGCTACTCCTTCCCTTACGCTTCAGCTCCTCCATTTCAATACACACCTTATAACTTGTACACTTCTCTCCCTCTCCTACCGTCTCACCACCCCCCTCTCCTGCCCCTCCCGCCGGCGACCACGGCGAAGCACTCCATGTTCCCTTACCGGCCTCCTCCGGCCGCCGTCACTAAGGTCAACACCACGGCGGCCACTGGGATGACCGCGGCGACGGAGCCGAGGAAGATGGGAGAGTACAAGAGGAAGAAGCCGAGGACACCGAGGTCGGCGGAGGAGCCGCCGAGGGCGCAGCGGAGGAAGCCGCTGGAGAGGGCGGCGCCGCTGCCCCCGGCGCTGGCGGTCGCCGAGGCGCTCGACGACCTGGAGCGAGAGGTTGCCCGGGGCTTCGTCGAGGACCTGCTGCACGCGCTCGCGCCGCCGCCGAGCAGCCTGCCCCTCCCCACGTTCTCCCTCGTCAGGGCGGCCGCCGCCAAGGCCGCGGCGTCCTGCACCGTGTAGCCGCTGGACCGCGCGGCGGACGGGCAGGCGGCGAGGACCGACGACGACGACGGCCCCCGCCACCTCCTTGGCCTCTGTATGCATGCATGGCGTGGTGCAACACGCGATGGCCGGAGTTCATGCGTGGTTCTTGTCCCTTTTTTTTCTCTCTCTTTCTCCAAGACTTTTTTCTTTGGATGAAGGAAATGCTATGATAAACAAGGTTCGGCTGTACTTTTCGTTGCTTTTTTTAATCTTTTTTGTGAGGTAAAAGTAAACCTAAGGCATGGTTAAGGGTTTACATAGTATTCGTAGCTGCGTTCTTGATGGGGTATGTTTTTTATTGCCTTATACCAAGATCGAGAGGATTATATATGCATGTTCCTATATGAATGAATGATATATTTGATTCACTATTTTCTGCTTAGCAAATTGTTCGCCTGTCTTGGGATGTGTACCTGAACAAAATTAGTTAATCGTTCCAGTAGTCATTCGAAAATTGACTAATGGCAAGGCATAGGCATGAACAAATTGAGTATGCTTGTATTTATAGTTTGATTTTCTTTTGGCTTTTTTTAAGAGAAACAGCAGGGAAAGGCCCCACTGTGAATATATTAGATAATTATAAGAAAGTTTAGTTATGAACAATAATGTATTTACAAATTTCGTGTAATTCCATTTCCTAAATGCCCATGATTATATTATAACGATAAGCACCGCAATGGATTTAATTTCTTTGGAAGAGCATGAAGCAATTTTTATATGGGAGTGCCTCTACTTAAGATCATTGTCATCAACATCAAGATAGACGTACGCAGGTAAAACTTTCTCATATCAAATATGTTCTCGGTATACGGCCGATTTACGGTCAGAATTTTTTTAATTTTTTTGTGAAACGGATATGAAAAACGGTAGAGATGACCTAGATATTAAAGTATAGATGAAAATACAGTGGATATTTTTTTTAAAAAAAAATCATATTTAGATGTAGATCCCACCCTAAAACTGACTGGTGTTTGGCCATGGCTCAGTTCGGTCGGGCTTATTGCTCATGGCTTATAGTTTATATTACAGTAACTAGCATTTAAATGGTGTATTTTTTAAGATGGGTATATATATATATGTTGTAGTAAAAAGTGTACTGAGCTCAACTGTACTAGCTAAAATTGCATACGACCTCTCGCAAATAGTCAACATTTAAAATTTTAAACTATAAGCTACAGCCTAAAAGAACCCACCGCTAACTCTCAAAGATGGGCCAGCACAACCGTAACTAATAGGCATTGAGTTTTCTTTGGCCGCCACATACTTAACAACGAAGCAACTGCTGGTCCACATATTTTATGCTCTATTTAGAACGTAGGAATTTCTGGGAATTAGTATAATTTCACCAAAGTTTCTATCGAATTCCTCCTTTCCAAACAAGGCTTCCAAGCGAAGGTTGTTTGCTTTCACATGCACAAGCACGCTTCAAGGGACAAGAGGCTGGGGCAATGCGACGTGCTTCATCTGTTCATGTGAAACACGTAAGGCTTCAACTAATCGAGTAACTATAGAACAACTAAAATGACCGTATGGCTGGAGTTGTCTAGCAGCGAGTGTGAAAAACCAAGAAGGGACTCTGGACAAGCATAGACGGACGATTCTCGATCTGCCACAGCTCGAGGTAATATGACCGACGCATATATAGCTCGATGTTTATTATCCTGGGCAAGAAGTGCTTCAGGTAATTAAGAGGAGATGTCAGATATATTTCCAATATATCTGGTCTGACGGGCTGTTAAATGCCACGTGATCAAGTGGGGATTCTTCCTATGGATTTGGAAACCAAACTTCCGTATGAAAGACATTTTGTAAAGGTAAATTTACGCATTGATTCAGTATATGAGAAGATCGGCATATATGATTGTGCATCAAAAATTTTGAAATTCCTGATCATCAGTTCATGGATGTTTGACACATGTCTATTTGCAAAGTTTTGTGCAAAAAGTAGTTTATCATATATATGGAGTTACAGAAAAGGTAAGTGAAACTGACGTTCATAAGAAATCTTGCGCACATTTTTGTTTTCCCTCGATCGGCATGGAGTTATGTACGAGCATGAGTACTTGCATGTGCACACATACATGCTGATGTGTACTATACGTATCCAGGTATTTTGTTGGGAATGTTATAAACCTATAGCCGATCGTATTGGGGTGTGTAGAGCAAAAACATTATAAATCTATCGCTGAATTGTAGAATGGCATGCACTTATTTACAAACGAAGTAATAAGAATATAAGCATAGCACGTTTTTGGAACCAGAGGGAGGGATCAAATTAACATCCAATAATATTGGACAATAGCAATAACTTTATTTTTCATACAACATAGTCGGTGACAACAGAAGCGCAAACGGTAAAAAGGAAAATTAGCAGTACAGGAGAAATGGAGGCAAATTCCATGTCCGTCTTATTTCCACAACACTAGAAGGCAGAATACGCCAGTTATTCTTTTGGGCTGTGATTAATAGTTTTTTAGTATGCTTAATGGTTTTTATCTATATTTTTTGAGATGGTAAAAAATAATAGAGATACTGACATGAACGACGGAGACATCGATACGGACAACACATGTAATTTTTGATTTAAAAAGCCGTTTGTAGACAACGCTCCGACTAATTTGAGAGATGCGCGCACACAAACTCCAATTGCGTCAACAAATCACCCCGCGCGCATGAAGAAGCCCACAAAGCTGTTATTTTCCTGCACAGGGACGCTGAAAGGAGTGCCCTGTGGCTGTGCTTTTTGAAACGGACCATATGTCGACATTAGTGACGATTACTAGGCAGTGATGTTACAACATTGAGTCCCGCGTTGGCACCAGTAGTTGTTCCGGAAACTTCCTTCACGAGTTGGACCTGAAGGAAAAGAAGAAAGTCGGGGCCTTTTTTACAAGTTGGACCTGCAGGAAAAGAAGAAATTGGGGGGGGGGGGGGGGGTATGGCTTTTGGTGTATGGTCTAATTATAGTAACTGACTTTTAAATAGAGTGTTTTTAAGACGGGATCCATAAGTCGATTATAGTAGACACCATATCGACTTCAGCTATATTAGTCAAAATCATACACGAGTGTTTATTTCTCCGTATTTTCTCTTCGAAGGGGTCATTTAGTTCTGCGTCGATTATATGGCTCACATCGAACCAATAGGTGTGTCTGTATCTCGTCATGAGGGAAGGTTAGAGGGTATCGAGACTATCGGAAGGAAAGCAATAACTCCTGATCTAGATACATATACTCAAACTCATTTTTATAGTCTTGCAACACATGACTGAAGTGTCCTCGTATATTGAATAATACAAGGACATGCTACGCCAAGAGAATCCAGGCCGGTCGAAGGTTTGGATCACAAGATGACATAGCCGTCGGTTCAACGAATGGTTGAGGGTGCGATTCACTGGAGGTCGTCAAGTGAAACACTACAATGGCTGACAAAAGGGTCAAAATTTGCAATTATAACATGACAAGTATACGACATTAATGGGTACACATTTTATACAACAGACTAGAATAGAAAGAGTACAGTCCAGAACTCAGGTGTCCGCATAGATGCATTTCGTGATGAGCAGTTCAGTATAGCTAGCCCAGGCTCCTACTACGGGCTTATAGAAGATATTTGGGAGCTCGACTACGTGATTTTCAAGATCCCTCTATTTCGGTGCCGTTGGGTCTAACTCTCATATGGTGCAAAGGTCGACAAGTATGGCGTCACTACTGTCGACCTTGAATGCATAGGATACAAAGATGAACCATTCGTATTTGTGAGACAACTTGTTCAAGTTTTTTATGTAACCGACCCAGCAAAAAAGAAGCGCCACATGGTTCTTAATAGGAAAAAATGATTGTCAGAGTTAAGAATGTCGTGGATTAGGAAGAGTATAATAAATTTGATGAGTTGCGTCCATTCGGAGATAGCATTAGGCTCAAGAAAGAACCAAGCAATGAAGCAAACTATATACGTGTCGACCATCATGAGGGGCCTTATTTAAAAGGAAATAGCCAAGTGTAATGATCCCACATGGCGAACATCTATTTCAAAATTATTCCAATGTAGTTATAAGAATATCGGCATGTAATTAAGGAATTATTCCATTGTAATTGATTTAGTAATTAAAAAATTACATATGTGATTGTATATGCTGTTGGAACTAATCTTGATTGTGCTAATTGCGTTGAGGCGTGGTCGAAGCTGGAGTCGAAGGCGTGCTCGAAGCAGAAGTCGAAGGCATGGTCGAAATAGCAGTCATGACCATGGTCGAAGTGGCCGTGGTTGTAATTTGTAAGTGGTCAAAGCTTGTTTTTTCATAGGGCATGGGTAGTACTTTTTGACAAAAATAGGACTATCATAGACAGTTCCATAATATAATTGTCTGTGATACTACAACATTATAGACAGTTCAATTATGGAATCGTCTGTGATGTGGTTTATATCATAAATAGTTTTATAAGAGAACTATCTGTGATACTAATATCACAGACGGTTCTTTTAAAGAACCATTTGTGATAATTCCTCCTATAAGTAGTGCCCCGCTAGGGTTTGCACCCTCATTCACTGACTCGGCCACGCATCCTTTCGCCTCCTCACCTCTCCTCCCTATCATCTTAGCTGAGCATTGCCCCCAGTTGGATCGACAACCTCGTCGTCGCTCCAGCTGGATTTGTTGTCGCGCCCGTCGGATCTGTCGTCGCCCCCAGCTGAATTCGTCGTCACCCACAGTCACCCCCACTTGGTTCGATCGCCTCTCCTCCCTATCGCCTTAGCTCCAGCCGAAGGTATGGATTTGCTTTATCTTTTTGCTTCATCATCTTTTTGTCGCACTAGCAATCCTTGTAGAAATAATTTGATAAAGTGTTTTCTTTGTTAAGTAGAACATAGTTTTGTTAGATCTATCTAGACAGTGTTTTTATGTTAATTAGAACATATTTTTGTTAGAAATACATGTCGAGGGATGAAATAGCTAGGGAATGAATTTAGAGATAAATTGTTGGAGCTATTATTTCTATTGTCTTGTAGCAATAATATACGTCACCGAATGTTCTTACATGTCCCCTCCTCCGAATCGGAGTAGTAGTTGTAGCTAGGGAATAGCTAGGAGTAAAATAGCTAGGGAATAAATTTAGAGATAAATTGTCGAAGCTATTGTTTCTAAGTGAGTTGGAGGGTTGTGTTATTGCTACAATATCTATTTAGAATGACATGTTAATGTGTTCTAAAGAGACCTTGTAGCAATAATATATACCAAAGAGACCTTGTAGCAATAATATATGCCAAAGAGACCTTGTGGCAATAATATATGCCAAAGAGACCTTGTAGCAATAATATATGCCAAAGAGACCTTCGAAGGATATGAAGCAAATCACACACTCTAGTGTCCTTTGTGATTCACTTTGTTATTGCCACAAGATCTATTTGGAATGGTAAATCATACATTTCAGTATGTCAGGTTCTACAGAGTAAGTTATAGCTATTGTTTCTTCCTCCTCGTCATGTTGTGTGTTAGGCTTGGTTGCTATCTTAGGCGTAAGAGAATCATTAGACTGTCGCACCCTTTATTTGTAAATGAAGGGCGTGGCAGCCTAAAGGTTCTCTTACGCCTAAAATAGCAATAGAGCCCAACACACAGAATGATGAGGAGGAAGAGACTCCAGCCATAACTTACTCTATAGAACCTAAGACACTAGGCTGTGTGATTTGGAATGTTAAAATTGCAAAGAGATCTTGTAGCAATAATATATGACGCGGGATGTTCTTATTTCTTGTAAGATCAACTATGTGCCAATATTTATATTCACAACTCACTATGATTAGTTTTTTCTTGTAAGAGAGATGTCATCGTTGTTGTCGATGTCGTTGAATGGGTCTTGCTTCAAAGATTGAGGTAACTAAGTATGGCAGAAGAGTATCTAAAAGGCCAACGGACCGAATGACCATCATAGAGGTCTCTCCAGATGGGGTCCCTCTGCAACCGAAGAAAGCAGCTGTAGTATTTTGGACTACCTGTGGGATAATCGGAAGGCAACAGGTCCCCATCATCGTAGCAAATTGGAAAGGTTTGACAGAAGATGAGAGAAATGTGCTATCAACGAAAATTTCAAACTTGTTCGAGATCTCAGCAGAGGTCCAAGAATACATGCAACAGCATGCGCTCCTCGCGATGGAAAAAGCGTGAAACACTTTCAAGAGCACGCTTGTCACGCAGTACATGACCAAGGATCGCACGCCCTTCATGAGGTATTCTTTCGTGTCACCAGAAACATGGAAGGCCTTTGTGCGGATAAAGACGATGATCGAATTTCAATAGGAAAGTGCGGCGCACAAGGCTATCCAGGCACGAAACACTCATCTCCACAGACTTGGCACCATTGGGTACGCGGGTAAAATCCTGCAATGGAGGATGGAGTATGAGGTCGCAATCTGGTTGGAGGCCTCCCTACCATTTGTTGGGATCACAAACGAGCGCGTCCGAAACTGGTTAAGAGTGAGATCATTAGTCACATCTTCGGGTGTCGCCTCTTTCAAAAACCCCGCAAATGAGGAAGTGTCCCAACGTTTGGTAAGATATGTTAAAGTAGCTAGATGTTAATAGGTCTATAACTTCATGGGGTCTAAAATTGTAACATCCTAAAAAATTTAAATTTAAAAATATGAATTTCTTGAATTATTTTTGCAATATATTCTGTTGGAGTTTGGATTTATGGTGTTTTTCCTGAATTTGGATGCGTTTTCAAATTTTTAAGAAATTATAAAAGACACACAATAGTAATACCAAAAAGGGGAATATGCAAATAATAGAAAACAAAAATTTTAAATACGAATCTGAAAAGATGATCCAGTATAAAGAGGGAGAAACTTGAAGCTAAAATATAAAAATCTCATTTTGTAAATAATGGCATAAATAGCAATAAAAGTAAATGAATAAAAATACAAACACATATACATAAACATATATATATATATATATATATGTATATGTACATACAAATTGCGCAAGGAAGAGTCTGTCAAAATAAAAAAAATTCAAAATACAAAATTAAAGATCCAAATTCCAAGCCTCTCTTTTTTTCCTTCCTTCTCTCTATTACAGGTGGGCCCCACTCTTTTCCTCCCTCCTTCTTTTCTTTCCCCATACTCTTTCACTGCCACCGGGCCCGGGCCGTCCCCTTTCTCTTCCCCCCTGCGCCACACTCCTTCCTCCTTCCTCCCCGTCTCCCTCTCCCTGCTGCGCCGAGCTCAGCATCCTCCTTCCCCGTGGCGCCCAGGCGCTGCCAACGCCAGTAGCCTGCCCCGGCTTCCCCCAAGCTATCGCATCACCCCAGCTCCTGTTTTTTTTGTCAAAAACCGTTTGTGATACGAGACTATCACAAACGGATTTTTATAAACAACCGTCTGTGATACGAGACTATCACAGACGGTTTTTTATAAACAACCGTCTGTGATACTCGTCTATCACAGACGGGTTAGTAATCAAGATCGTCTGTGATATACACAATATCACAGACGGTTTTTATTACTAACCGTCTGTGATATTGTGTATATCACAGACGGTCAGTAGTAAAGGCCGTCTGTGATATCATTCACACCACAGACGGCACTCTTTGAAACCGTCTGTGATATTGTATCACAAACGGTTTTTAACAACAAACCGTCTGTGATACCAAGTGCATCATCCATTTTATTTGATGTTTTTTTGGCTAGCCTCAGGATATGCTAGCCATGCCCTCTGAAAGCAAGCAAGCAGATTACAGATAAATGACAGATATAAGTTAATTGCAACTCATAGTAAATTACAACAAAATTCGATACACAGATGAATGTAACAAACGGCCAGCAGATCACATACATATATAGAATGAAAATCGTTACACAAAATCTGACAAATGAATTCAATTGAAGGAATTGTTTGATTTGTACAGTTGAATCCAATGTTTCAACATCTAATTATCACCATTGCCGGTGTGGAACTCTCCCCTCTTACTTATGACCTCTGCTAGCAAGAATTGAGAGATGATTGCACGAATTTCGACGAGATTGTCAAGATCATATGCACTTTCGTCGAAGTTCACCCGCTGTCGCTAGGAGCAATGTTAAGTCATTAATTAGCATGTGTGTGTAATATAAATACATATATATAATCAGAAAATAATAGTTATTGGAAGGACCTGACAAACCTCTGGATCATTGATCTTAGTACCCATGATTTCCTTCATATGGCGGCAAACGTAGAATCCACATACGTTGCCCTGTAGCTGCTGGTGGCACTTCAAAAATAGAATTACATACATCGGTATTGTCAATTCTAGAGGCATTATAACAAAGTATGATATAGGATTGTTGTGTTGTAGCGGGTACCGGAAATTGCGTGTTGTGTCGTAGCGTGTCACTGGATTTTTTGTCGTGTGTTCCTCCTTTGGCAACATAATCGGCAAACGCCCTACGTGATTCAAAAAACTTAGCCTCGGCCGTGGCAAACAAAAGAAATATTACAATAGAGTTATGTATGAACGAAATGAGTTTACCTGGTAAGTACTTTTTTCACACGACTAAAGTCGTGGTTGCTCCTAAGGAGGGAATCAAGGTATATTACCTTGCTCCACTTTGGTACAATCACAATCAAAATCCAGTGATTCCTAGTCATGTGTGTCGTCATAGTGATTAATCCTAAGTTCATGCTGCATGTAAAGTACAAATGAAACATATGTGTGGCAACTAGTGAAGCACTTACCCTTGGTTGAAGGGTACCATGACGTACTCCTTGTCGCTGTGAGCAATCAATCCCCTCGTTATGTAACCTTGCACGAAGGATGCATCTTCGTTGATAGATTGCTCGGAGACCAAGTGAGGGTCGAGGAAACCCACCGATCGTCGCGATCGCCGGACTTCTTGGATCATGTATCTATACATAAAGAAAGAGTAATGACATTTATCTGTATAACGTGAATGTAGAACTTCATTGTACAGTACACTTACAGTGTCCAGCATCGTAGAAGTGAGGCGCCGAGTTCATCGAGATTGAATAGTAAGAATAAATCTTCGAATGTCACGACGATGTAGCCCGAGTCGTGGAGGAAATGCGTCTCGTTATATTTCAGAGTGAATGCACTCTGCTGGTGTGGCTTCATGTTGGACTTCTCCATGTACCAGGCATGCAATCTATTGCAAATCATACCAAACTGGCGTAATTGTGACTCGGGCACCAACGACACTCCTAGAATAAACTTCCATGGCACGGGACGCGGCTTAGTTTTCTTCGCATGAGCCTTGGAGGCCTTGGAGCCTTGCTTATGATATGTTCTCGGTGGCGTCTCGGCGGGAGCCGATGCAACAGACTTTACTGGATTTGGAGGTGGAGGTGGAGCCACCGGAGCCGATGTGCCAGGTCCAGGGCGACGTCCCTCTTGGGCCACTGGATGTGAAGATTGTGGCACGGACATGTCGAGGACGATGTCCTTCTTGGGCCACTGAATGAATGTCTGGACGGCATCCCCTAATGTCTTAATCTCTTCGTTTGGGGGCTTCTCAAGAGGGACGGACTTAACAATATCATTAATCATGTCCACCTGGACCTTTATGAAACCGGTGTCTACTTGTACACCGTGCACCAGCGTCCCTGGCAGCAATGGATACACCATGCCGCGCCCAGCGTCAACGGGAATAGAGCCAACAAGCCTGACTTTGAGGCTGCAAGGCATGGGCTCCTACATAACGATACAATAGATGAGTTAAGGCGTCCACCAGAGAGATCTATGTACCATTCTAAAGAGGCACATTACCTGAATGTCATCAATAGGTAAGTGGGCGTCGCTATGTTCAGAAATTGGTGTGGACGCGCAGCTACTGCGACATTGAGGGGGACTGGGTACCGCAGTACTAGGAGTGGGTTGCGATTGGTTGCGGACTTGTCTCAGTTCTTCCCGCAACGAATCTATCTCTCCTCGAAGTGAGGCAGTCTGCTCTTGAAGTGAGGCAGATAGTTGTTCCTCAAGTTGAGCACGAAGCTCCTGTTTTATTTGTTCGCTGCGGTACGCCTTGGATCTCTTCCTACTCCTATATGTCTCGGGGTAATCTGGAAATCCGTGCCTCCAAGGTACATAAACCCCTATGCCTCGTGTGCGACCTGGGTGCTCCTTGTTTCCCAAGGCCTGTGATAGTAAATCTATCTCCCTATATTCTTCAAAGGAGCCACGAGAAGATTCGGTAGTCAATGATTGCTGCAAGAGGCAGTTAATCATGTTATTTTTGAACCCATGAAGTTCAAGAGGTGTTAACAACTATGTTGTTTAACATATCTTACTAGGCGTTGGGACACTTCCTCATCTGCGGGGTTTTTGAAAGAGACACCCGAAGATGTGGTTGATGACCTCGCTCTTAACCAGTTTCGAGCGCGCTCGTTTGCGATCCCGGCAAATAGCGGAGAGGCCTCCGATCGGATTGCGATCTCATCCTGCATCCTCCATTGCGGGATTTTACCCGCGTACCCAGCAGTGTTGAGTCTGTGAGGGTGCGTGTTTTGTGACTGGAGATCCTTGTGCCCCGCACTTTGTTGTTTAAATTCGGTCGTCGTCTTCATCTGCACAAAGGCCTCCCATGTTTCCGGCGACACGAAATGATACTTCGTGAAGGGCGTGACATCCTCGGCCACGTACTTCCTCACAAGAGTGCTCTTAAAATTCTTCCATGCTTTTCCCATCGAGAGGAGCGCCTGCCGTTGCACGAGTCCCTGTACTTCTGCTGGGATCTCGAACGAATTTGTAATTTCCTCCCATAGCTGATTTTTGTGATCCTTTGTCAAATCTTTCCAGCTTGCTATGGTGATGGGGACCCGTTGCCTTCCAATTATCCCGCAGGTAGTCCGAAATGATGACGCTGCTTTCGTCGGTCCAGAGGGATCCCATTCGGAGAGACCACCGTGATGGACATTCGGCCCTCTGGCCTTTTCGATACTCCTCGGCCACGTTTAGTTTTCGCAATCTTGGGAGCGTGAGACCTAGATGACGACGACGAAGACTGTGTGGACGCCATCTCTCTTCTAAGAAAAAACTAACTGCAGTGAGCTATGGACCCAGCTTGCCAAAGTTCTATGAATCAAGTGACACAAACCAGTGCATCAAGTTCATTGAACAAGGTACACTGGAGTGTGTCACTTGCTTTATGCCCTTTGACAAAGTTCTAACAATTAACTAATTGCAGTGAGCTATGGGCCTTCCAAATAGACCTTGCAGCTAACAAGTGCAGCATATATTATTGCTACAAGGTTCTATGAAGAGACTACAGTGAGCTAAACAACTGCAACATATATTATATACTACAGAAAATACATGTGAAGCATATAACATGTGAAGCATATAACATGTGAATAATATAACATGTGAAGCATATAACATGTGAAGCATATAACATAAAATACATGTGAAGCTCGGAGGGAGCGGCGTCGGGAGGGACCGGCGGCGTCGATCGGGAGGAAGCGGCGTCGGAGGGGCGTCGGGAGGGAGCGGCGTCAGAGGGGCGTCGGGAGGGAGCGGTGTCGGGAGGGACCGGCGGCGTCGGGAGGGAGGAAGCGGCGTCGGGAGGGACCGGCATCGGGAGGGAGGAAGCGGCGTCGGAGGGGCGTCGGGAGGGACCGGCGGCGTCGGGAGGGAGCGGCGTCGGGAGGGACCAAAACCTAGCTAGCAGGGGCGCTGCAGAGTGGAGACAAGAGACTGCGCGAGAGCGGACTCCGCAGACCTAGCTGCGGGTATTTAAAGATGAGCTATCACAGACGGTTCCTTAAACGAACCGTCTGTGATAGAAGTATCACAGACGGTTCTATCGATATAACCGTCTGTGGTATGCACATTATCACAGACGGTTCTATATATATAACCGTCTGTGATATCCATATTATCACAGACGGTTCTATATATATAACCGTCTGTTATATCCATATTATCACAGACGGTTATATAGATAGAACCGTCTGTGATGTGTTATCACAGACGGTTTCTTTTGATAAACCGCCTATGATAGTTCACTATAAATACCCGCAGCTAGCTAGGTTCCTATGTCATTTTACAATTACAATATGGAACATAGATACATTTATGAAAAACGCAAGCATAACCATAAATATAACTATTTCTTAGTTCCTTAGTCATTTTACAATTACAATGGAACATACATACATTTATGAAAAACACAAGCATAACCAATATCATTTATTACACTTTGGCTATATCATTTTAAATAAAGCCCTTCACGATGATCGACGCGCATATAGCTTGCTTCATCGCCTTGTTCTTCCTCGAGCCTGATGCCGTCTCTGAATGGAGGTAAATCATCAAATTGATTGTACTCTTCCTCATCCACAACATTTTCAACCCCGACAATCCTTCTTTTTCCCTGAAGAACTACATGGCGCTTCTTATTTGCCGGGTCGGTTACATAAAATACTTGAACAACTTGCCTCGTGAGTATGAATGGTTCGTCTTTGTATCCTACACATTCGAGGTCCACGGTAGTGACGCCGTACTTGTCAACCTTTACACCCCGTGGGAGTTGGACCCAACGACATCGAAATAGAGGAATTTTGAAAATTACATAGTCAAACTCCCAAATCTCCTCTACAAGCCCGTAGTACAAGCTTGGGCCAGCGGTACTGCCGTGCGCATCATAGGCATCTATGCGGACACCTGAATTCTGCACTGTGCTCTTTCTATCTTGATCTGTTGTATAAAATGTGTAGCCATTAATGTCATATTCTTGCCATGTCACAATTGTAAATTTTGGCCCTTTTGCCAACCATTGTAGTGTTTCACTTGACGACCTCCTAGTCAATTGCGCCTTGAACCATTCGTTGAACTGACGGTTGTGTTGTCTCGTGATCCAAACTTCTGACTGGCCTGCATTCTTCTGACGTAGCATGTCCTTGTGCTCTTCAATATATGGGGTCACTTCAGTCATGTGTTGTAAAACCATGAAATGGGCTTGAGCATACGTATTTTGATCCGGAGTTATTGCTTTCCTCCCGATAGTCCCGATACCCTCTAGCCTCCCCTCGTGATGAGATAGAGGTACACCTATCGGCTCTACCTGAGCCATGTAGCCGATGCATAATTCAATGACCTCTTCTGTTGTATAACCTTCGATGATGCTACCCTCCGGTCGAGATCGATTGCGTACATAGGACTTCAGAATTCCCATGTACCTCTCGAAAGGGTACATATGGCGTAGAAATACGGGGCCACATATTTTTATCTCTTTCACAAGGTGGACAATGAGATGGACCATGATATCAAAAAATGATGGAGGGAAATACATCTCTAGATGACATAGAGTTGTCACCACCTCGGTTTGCAAAGCATCTAGTCCATCCGGATCAATGACCTTCTGAGAAATTGCGTTGAAGAAATAACATAGCCTTATGATTGTCACTCGAACCTTGTTCGGCAAAATACTTCTAATTGCAACAGGTAGCATTTGAGTCATTAGCACATGACAGTCGTGAGACTTCATGCCAATTAATTTCAAATGTTCCATGGAAACAAGTTTCTTCATGCTTGTGGAGTGACCGGATGGAACTTTCACACCATTTAAGGACTGGCACAATTCAGTTCTCTCGGACTTAGACAGAGTGTAACATGCTGGGGGAAGGTACGTCCGGCCTTTTCGGTCTCTATCTGTAGGACCCCCAGATTATACAATCTAGAATCATCTGTGATTCCACCGCACTATTCCCTGGATCAGTAGATAGTGCTCACAGATTACAGTTCTGAATATCAAAAGTACATATCAAGCGGAAGCGTAAATATAATAGTAGACTTACTCATGGGCCGATTAGGCCGAAATCAATAAATTGCAGCAGCGGAATGAAGCACACAAGTGGGACCTTCAGGACATGCCCACAGGCAGCCAACTGGAGGTTCGCGACCTAGCCCTTGACATCTTTATCTTCTCTGCCAGCTTGTCCAATCTTGTTGCTAAGGTGAGGTGATTTGA
Organism: Dendrocalamus latiflorus; assembly: GCA_017311315.1. Taxonomy (NCBI): domain Eukaryota; kingdom Viridiplantae; phylum Streptophyta; class Magnoliopsida; order Poales; family Poaceae; genus Dendrocalamus; species Dendrocalamus latiflorus. The sequence goes on from CM029678.1 coordinate 22,637,669, forward strand.
TTCCTGATTCTGAATTTTGTCACAAAAGCGAGTGTGAGCACTCCAACCCCGTGCTCCGCGTGCCAATACACAGAATGCAAATAAATAGTATGCATGGCTTGTCAAAGGAGAGGCTCGGGTTGTTTTATTTGCCATAAAATGCGCTTAGTAGCATTTCTATTATTATATCATATTGTTGTTTTTGAGACCTAAAGACTCACCGCAAATGACATCATTGACTTAATCCACCAAAGACTCACGCTTTATTAACTGCTGTCTAAAACTCCCAACAGCGATTTCCATAATTGACTTAATCCACCGAAATTACACTTCCTTTATTGAGTGCTCTCTAAACTCCAAACAACATGTGTCATCCTCTATTCAATCCACCGATCATATTCTTTCTGTATTGGTTGCTGTCTAAGACTCCAAACAGCAAGTGACATTATCCAATTACTCCACCGATTATACACCTTCTATATTTATTGCTATCTAAAACTCCAAACAGCGTGTGACATTATTTAGATATTCCACCAAACATACTCTTTCCAAATTGATTGTTGTCTAATCTCCAAACAGCGGGTGACATCATCTAATTAATCCACCGACATTCCCATCAAGATTTTCTAACAATCCAATCCTTTTTATTATTGATTCAACTCCACCAAGAATATCATTGATCAAGCTTACGATTCAATAGTATATATCCACCAAGAATATCATTGATCAACTCTACGATTCACCATTATATATCCACCAAGAATATCACTAATCAAGAATTATAATCCAATACTTGTATTATTCCTCCAAATTCCCGAAAATTCAATTAGATCATTTATCTAGCCTATCTATTCAACTGGACCCTACTAATTTACCTTTATGTGCATACTACAAACATCCATCTCCTTTACTCACGACCCTGTTTATTCCACCCATATTTTATTTTGTAAGAATAGAAATGCCACTATTTGAAATACAATACATAAAATTTCCTAAGACCTAGCAGCTTTGGAACAAAACATAATGTTCAAGGAATATTAACATGATTTTCCATACATATGGCATCACACCATATGCCTAATATCACCATAATTTTTCCATACATATGGCATCACACCGTATAACATCTTTCAGCGTTATAGCCGCTTAACTTACCACTAGGACGACACCCAGGACAACTCAAATCAGGGCTTTCCACTGCCCTCCACTTTTCCATCCCACCCACAAAACATTTTGAAATAGAACTATATCTGGTTAAGTTCCCATGTCCGCCCTTGACCGTGGGCACGGCTATTCGAATAGTTTTGACTCTGCAGAGTTTGCACACTTTACCCACAAGAGACAGTTCCCTCGTTGCCCCACACGATTCCTTAGTCGTGCGGTTGAGCGAAACATCACAGTAACCGTTCAAAGTACCTCGCCCCTTCCATCATCTCACCCTATGGGTCGTTCCCACTTGCGGTGGGTCCCATACGTTGTGCGGGATGTTCTCCTTCTGAAAGCCTAGCAGATGACTACCACACTGCTAGCACGCCACAGCAGAACCTCACCCTCCGCGGGTGTCCCATTCAAGCCTGACACACAGACAGCCGCTTGCACCACTTCACTCCTCCACTGATGATGATGACTTTCAGGGTCCGGTAAATTTACTAGGCCAAGTTGTACTTTACAGACTTGTGGTTGTACTTGTTTTACACAGGAGGTCATGACAAGATTCAGTCCTTAGGGTTATCTGGGCGGTTCTACCACAAACCACACTCTCGTGCACACCTACACCATACCCCCGAACCATCTGCCCAGATAAATAAGCAATCCGAGGTTTTTGGGAATATAAAATAGCCATATCCAACATACACCAGTCATTACCACCATGACTGCCCAACCAATTTTTCTCAGGATTAAAAGTGATGCTTGGGTGCTCTCGCGCCCATGAGTATCTAAACAATACTAAGCATGGCATATATTTAGAGACTTATTTTCGAAAGGTTGCTATTATAATTTTGCTAGGGCGATAAGGTTCACACATTCAAATATTCCAAAGGAGGTGTAATATTATTCAAGGTAAACAATAGGCATGTAACTAAAATCTTAAATTAACATGTATTTGCATATAACATAACAGCATGCAATTTGATAATTTAAAGCAAAATAATTTGCAGAAAATGTAGGTTCAACATGATCAAAGTATTGACTCGCCTTGCGCGGTTTACCGCGGTCTTGAGCTCACTCAAAGCTTTCTCATTTGTCGATCTTGAGGTTCGGGTCTTTATCTCCACTTCGATCTTGGCCTCGCTTGATCCTTGACTCTTCCGGACTCCAATTTCTAATTACGTGCTAAGCAACTGAATTCAAATAAAGGCAAATAACTCAAAAGATCCAAATAAAATCCAAAAAAACTTGATTAATTTTTATATTGATTAAATAGGTGATTTGAGACGAGGTTAATTGGACGCGGAGTATTGTCGGGGCCGAACTAGCGATGATTGGTAGCAGGGCATTCAACGAAGAAGGGTTTATGACACAAAAACATTAATGGGATTATCTTGCTTTAGATTTGGGGAGGACTAAGTTGAGCCGGCCATTAAACACTATGGCTTACTCTATTTTATTTAATAACTTCTTTTTATTATTTGTATATTTATCAAGGAAGTTCCATGAGCTAGGTTAGACCTATGATTTGGTGGACAAGTTTTAGCTGAGCTTTGTTTTTGTCAAGCATTAATCTTCAGGGCATAGGCTGTATATATAGAGATGTATATAATTTTTAGTTTACCAATTAAATATTAAAGTCCGGTTTTATAGCATTTTATGGCTCAACATTTTATGTATCCTCAATTATTACTAGGCTTAGTTTAATTTGAATTATGATCTATTTATACGGGTCGTAGCTTGCTATACTCAATCATGCTTGACATTATTATTTACTAAATCTAACGTTGAGGTTACTGGGGCACCATTATCATTTCATCTATACCTTTGTTATTATTATTAGACTTAGCTTTATTTATTTATCTAGCAGGCTTGTTTTATAAGGTTATATTTCAAGATTTGCTATTTAGCAAAATATAACACTAAAATTTATTTGTCGATGGCACTCTAGTGATAACTACTATTTACGCAACTACATTAGGTAGCTTACTTTTAATCACCTGATGACCTAAGGGGTTACTTTATTACAATTGCCACATATATATATTTTTCTAACATGTCATTTCTACTTAAGGACACTCTTTTGATTAAAGGTTGTTATCGATTTATGTATCTTCTATACAAATCATGTACCTTTAGTTGTTGTTTTCATGCAAAGTAAGTTGTCAAGAAAGATCGTATATATGTACATTAGGTGATGACCGAGTTTGCTATTTATAGTTACATTTGGTGTCAAATTTATTTTCCCTAAATTTAACTTGGAAGTCTTTTTGGTTGGGTGTTTATTAATTTTAGAATTCTCTTTTATTATTGCCTACACTTACTTTTTAGGTTAAGATAACTAATAAAGACACCTTGCTTATGCATATATGGTAATTGACCAATATTAGATCTCAAACAACTTCATTTACAACCTAATAAGATTTGTTGGCTAATAACTTTGATATGAATTTTAATTGTTAGTTTTATTTTAATTAAGGTTCTTGTGATAATTGGAACCTTACACAAAAGAACCAACTTCTATTAATATTCCATTATAGATTTTTAGGTTTTAGAATAAATATATAAGGGCACATTAATTACTCATACATGATGATTAACTTAACATTAAGTCTTAAATTATGCTATTTATGCCTTCTCTAAATTTATTAATCCCATGAACCATTTCATGTTTTTCCAATTTTTCTTGATGGATTTCTACTAAATCAAAATGGGCTAATAACAGTATAAGCAAAAGAAAATACCCTGCGCAGGGAGGTGGGGTTCGAACTCACAACCTGAGATTGCTCTACTCACTCGGCTAACCATCTGGCCCTGGGTGTGTCGAGACATGTTGGGGGATACAACAACTAAGAAGTGTGCGCGAGCTGGGGCTAAATAGAAGAGCTTGCCGGCCGAACAGAGGAGCGACCGGAGCAGAGGGCAAACCGCGGTGCCTTCGGCGAGCGGTGGCCGAAGGGGGGGGGTCGGAGACCGGCAAAATGGGATGTGGGGGTGGAAAGGAAGTCCTGGGAGGTGGCGCGGTGGCCGGGGCGGTGACGAGATGGGCCGGCGGCGGTTTGAAGTGGGCGGCGGCGAGGTGAAACGGGGAGGCGGCGGCCGGAGGAGAGAAGGAAGGAAACGGGGGGCGCAAAAGCTTCACGGGGTCAAGGGGAGTCTCACCATGCCATTTACCGAGGCGGGGATCGCCCACAGCGGGCCGGCGACGTGCACGGCGGCGGCGCAGAGGAGGTTGCCGTGGCGGGAGGAGCCCAGGCGAGGTGGAGCTTGGCCGGTGGTTGGGGGAGGTTCGTGTCTTCGTGAAGATGCTCCAAGGGCGTGGAATCGGTCGGAGAGGCTTCGAGGGAGCAATGGCGGTCGTGGAGGCGGCGGCGGCCGGTTTTTTGGGGGAGATGGCCGGCGCGACGAGCGTAGCGCACGGAATTCCAATCGGCAGGCGGTGGAGGTTCCGAGGAGGAGGAGGTGCGTTGTGACGCGGTCGGCACATGGAAACCGTCGCTGGAGTAGCCGAGAGCGGCGGTGGCGGCTGGGAGCACACACGGGCGAGCAGGGAAGCAAAACGGCGGAAGAGGGGGGAAACACGCGGGGAGCAACGGGGAAGCTTAGGCGGCCTCTTATAGCGACGAAGAAGGGGGCCATGGAGAGTGGTGGGAGCTGCTGTGTTGCATTGTGGCTGATGACCGAGCTCCGGGCGGGATGACGACGGCGACGTACAACGCGCAGAGGGCAGGAGGGAATGGGCGAGGGAGCGAGGTGGTTCGGCGGCGTGGGCATGACGGGAGCAGCTGGAGCCGCGACGTGCGCACAGGCATGGTGACGCGCGCACAGGCGCTGCGGGGTCGGGTGACGAAGCTTCGGCGTGGAAACAGGGAGCGTACCAGGGAGACAGAGAAAAAGAAGGAAACGAGTGGAGGAGGAAGGAGGAGAGGGCAGGCCGGTCTGCGCGCAGGAGAAAAAGGGCAGGGCGGGCCCGCCAGCAGAAGGAGAGAGGGAGGGGAAAGAGAGAGAGAGAGAAAAAAAGGGTGTAGGGCCCACATGTAAGAATGAGAAGAGAGGGAAGAATGAGAAGAATAGAAAGCTTTAGAAAATCTCGAAACTGAATTTTTAACTTAATTACTGTTTCCTGTTTAACATTATTGATTTCAACTTAATTTCAAATCTTGGTTCAATATTTAGATACCAAAACCCAATATTTTCCTATTCTCTATGTTATTTAATTTGCCCTCGGATGTCGATGTTTCTATTATTTTGTTATGAATTATGTATATACGTATAAAACTTGAATATTCAACCTTGGATTTTTGGTTTAGATTTTTATAGATATATTCAAATATTCTTGTTGGATTCAATTTATTGACCTAAATTTGAGTTCAGGATGTTGGTATTTTTGAATTCATAATATGTTCCATTTTTATTATTTGTATTTAGGAGTACTCTTGATTATTAATTTGTATGGCACAAAACCCAAAAATATTTCAATAGATACTCAGAAGAAACTTGAGTGCTAGCAAAATGCAAGAAAAATTTTAAAACCTCCACATTTTTGAACACTTGAAATTTCAAGATGTTACACTATCGGTGCTAACTCAGTCCTGATGTTCATAGCGACCAAGTCACGCCTTGCGTTAACATCATCCTTTGTTTTATCAGGAATGTTCAGTAAGAGACCAATCAAACTGTCACATACATTCCTCTCTACGTGCATGACATCGATGCAATTGCGAACTTCTAAGTGCTTCCAATAAGGCAAGTCCCAAAATATTGACCTCTTTTTCCACATGTTCTTCCTCAATTTACGTCCCTTTCCAAACACAACATTTATATCCTTGACCATATCAAACACCTCTTTCCCGCTAAAAGGTCTTGGTACTGAGTCATCCTCTTTTTTTCCGTCAAATTGTTTCTTTATCTTGCGGTATGGGTAATACTTTGGAAGGAACCTACGGTGACGCATGTACACAGTTTTTCGCGAGTTGTTCAACCACACACTCTCGGTATAATCTAAGCAGTGCGGACACGCTTTGGCTCCTTTTATACTCAACCCTGACAGGTTACCAAGGGCAGGAAAATCATTAATGGTGCAGAACAACATGGCACGTAGAGTGAAGTTCTCTCGTTTGTCCGTATCCCATACATGTACCCCTTCATTCCACAGTATTGCAAGATCTTCCACCAATGGGGCTAGGAACACATCAATATCGTTGCCAGGTTGCTTCGGCCCTTGGATAAGTAGTGACATCAAAATATATTTCCGCTTCATACACAGCCAAGGAGGAAGGTTGTACATGCACAGAGTCACGGGCCAGGTGCTATGTCGGCTGCTCATGTTACCAAAAGGATTCATTCCATCTGTACTCAACCCAAACCTTATATTTCTCGGTTCCACACCGAAATCTACAAACATCCTATCGATGTTCCTCCACTGGGCAGAATCAGCAACATGTCTTATCATTCCGTCTTTCTTACGCTGCTCGCAGTGCCAACGCATCAATCTTGCATCCTTGCGGTTTGCAAATAAACGCTTTAAACGGGGGATTACAGGAAGATACCACATCACCTTAGCAGGAGGTCCTTGCTTCACCTCGATGCCCTTCCCATCATTAGAGTTGTTTTTACGCTTGTATCGGGATGCTTTGCACACCGGACAAACATGTAAGCTAGCATACTCTTTACGGTACAGGATACAATCATTCCGACATGCATGTATTCTTTCTACTTCCATTCCTAATGGACAAAGAATCTTCTTGGCTTGGTAGGTGGTTCTCGGCAACACATTTCCCGTTGGAAGCATGTCCACTAGGAGACCTAATAATGCCGTGAAACTCTTGTCGGACCAACCATTGCTTGCCTTCAATTTTAGCAGTTCTAGAACCGATGACAACCTCGTGTATTGCGGCTTGCAGCCCAGGAACAAAGGTTTCTCCGAGTCCTCCATCAAGCCCTCAAATTTACCAAACTCTCTCTCACTATAGTTCCCTTCTGCATCACGTAACATCTGATCCAGATTGTCATCCTGCGACCTATCCTCATGATCGAAAGAACAGTCCACAACTGGCATATCGTTGTCTCCCTCGACTATGTCATAACTACCTTCTTGTGTACTCTTCTCTTCACCGTGACTGGTCCAACATTTGTACCCTTTTCTGAAACCCCTTCGAATCAAGTGAGCTTCAATCTGCGCTGAGTTGCTAAACATCTTGAGATTATCACAATCAATACATGGGCAATACATATATTTCATCCCCTTCTTCAACATATCCAGCTCAGCCGCCCTTCTAAAAGCAAACACGCCAGTAATGTACTCTTCACTCACACGGTTCTCAATATACATCCAGCTTCGGTCCATCTACGCTACACAAGTGACAAATGGGTGTCAAAAATGATTATTACCCCTACTACTAACCTCTGATCAGATCACTAAGAATGTTAAGTAATTGAGTACTAATCCCTGATCAGATCACTAAGAATGTTAAGTAATTGAGTATACTAACCTCTGATCAGATCACTAAGAAGACGGTGATATTTTTTCACCCCAACTCCCTAAAGCCGGCCGCCTTGCTCCACCGATGCAGCGCAATGAAGACAGATCGGTGTCGACATCCTTCAAGCAAGTACGCCAAGTAATTAATACTACGCAGAATATCACAGACGGTTCCAACCACAAACGGTCTGTGAAAATTATATATCACAGACGGTTCGTATTAATAACCGTCTGTGAATTGTCACCGACGGTTATTAATATTAACCGTCTGTGATACAAACAATATCACAGACGGTTCAAATTAATAACCGTCTGTGATTTCTGCCTATCATAGCCGGTTCGAATAAATAACCGTCTGTGATAGTCTCATTATCACAGACGGTTATTAACACGAACCGTCTGTGATGTACATAATATCACAGACGGTTCGAAATACCAACCGTCTGTGATTTATGCGTATCACAGACGGTTCGTGTATATAACCGTCTGTGATAGTCCTTCACACACGGTTTACTCTACAAACCGTCTATGATAGTTACATGGGGATGAACTGTTTCGTCAGGCGCATGACTGCCAACTCGAAGCATAGCATAGCATTCGAGGCACATCCGAGGCCTGCTGCTGTGTCTTGAGGAATGCCAAGAGCTGGTCTTCAGATGTACATCTGAAGACCAGCTCTTGGCACTCCTCAAGACACAGCAGTAGGCCTCGGATGTGCCTCGGATGCAATGCTATATATGCTTCGAATTGGCAGTCATGCCCTGACAAAACAGTTCATCTTTCTCGACAAAATTCAAGGCAATTTTATTACAAAAGTGCAAAAAAAGACATTCCCAGATTCTTCGGTGAGCAGCTGACATAGCCGACTTCTTCGCTGAGTGACTATCCATCTGCTTCTTCCCACTTCTTTTCTTCATCTCTGGTCTCTGGATCACGTACACCAGTAGCGATGATTCATCTAACTGAGGGAGGAACTGCTACCTGCCATTCGATGTGGAGAGAATGGACGGGTGAGATCGAAATCCTGGGTATACGCCAATTATTGGTGTCACGTGATTATCACACGCTAATTATTGGTGATATGTGATTATCACAGACGGTTATTAACAAGAACCGTCTGTGATATTGATATCACAGACGGTTCTTAATACGAGCCGTATGTGATGTTTCAGTTATCACAAACGGTTCGTATTACTAACCGTCTGTGAAAGTTCACAGACGGTTATTAACACGAACCGTCTGTGATCTCTAAAATTATCAGAGACGGTTCTAAGTTTAAAAACCGTCTGTGATAATCTTATCACAGACGGTTTTTTATTAAAAAAATCGTCTGTCATACACTTTATGTCAGAACGCTTCGTGTTTCGATCGTCTAATTAACGTCTCTCGATCGTTATACGAAGCGTCTATATCATTAATGTTTGGTTATACGAACTGTCTGTGCTAAAGGTTAAATATGCGCGCCTAATCCAGGTCTCTTCTACGTACGTACAATATGGCTTCTACTATTCTTGTGATCATCTCCTTCCTCTCATCTGTTCATCAAGAATTGTTCGGCCAGAACCTTACACAGGCGGCCAGCAATTTGCATCTGGAGCAGCTTTTCCGCACACGCCCTGCTCTCCTTCCTTGACTTTCTTGCATCCGTCAGCTCGACCTGATCATCCGCCGTCGACAGAGGCGTCTCGCTGCCGCTCAAGAAAGGGAAACAGCCCTTACCCTGGTTCTTCTCCACAATGTGCGTAAAGCGGAAGAAGCTCTACACGCATTGGAGAGACTGATGGATAGCCTTGCCGATCAAGCAGAAACGGTAGATTCTGAGGAATCTTTTGATGCTATCCTCTACGACATTATGGGCTATGCTACTGATTATTTGCCCAGGCTGCAGGAGGAAATGCTGAGGACAAGGACAATCTTAACGGCGTTCGAGAAGTCAGTGGCTGATCCTCCAAGTCCCAAAGTCGAAGAAGAAGCGTACGAAGCCCAAAAGATTACAATCTGGGAAACTCTTTACCTGTGCGACTTTTGTAATAAATTTGCCTCTAAATGAAATTAATAAATTTGGTTTTAATTTGTGATCTCTTGTCTCAATAGTTCTGTAGTAAAGTTATTAGAAGCAATGTGTACTTATATATTAACCTCTGATCATGAACAGAATATGACAGACAAAGGGACATCACAGACGGTTCTTGTCAAAAACCGTCTGTGATAGTCTACACAACACAGACGGTTTTTAATGAAAAACCGTCCGTGATAATTCCATATTATCACAACGGTTTTTAATAAAAACCGTCTGTGATACTAAAGTATCACAGACGGTTCATCAGTAAGGACCATCTGTGATACTCGACCACTAAGATAGACGGTGTCCAAATTAAAACCGTCTGTGTTAGTGTCAATCACAGACGGTTTTGTCAAACCGTCTATGATGTAGCCGTCCAATATAGCCTCTTTTGTAGTTGTGTAAAAGCGATTTTTGGCAAATAAAATAACCCGAGCCTCTCCTTTGTTAAGCCATGCATACTATTTATTTGCATTCTGTGTATTGGCTCGCGAGCACGGTGGTTTGTGCTCACACTCGCTTTTATGACAAATTCAGAAGCAGGAATCAAATCACTACGCTTCAACAATACTTTTGGATTATGATGACGAAGAAGATGAAGATGTCAAGGGCTAGGTCGCGAACCTCCAGTTGGCTACCTGTGGGCGTGCCCTGAAGGTCCCACCTGTGTGCTTCGTTCTTCCGCTGCTGCAATTTAATGATTTCGGCCTAATCGGCCCATGAGTAAGTCTATTATTTTAATTATGCTTCCGCTTGATATGTAATTTGATGTCCATTACTGTAACTGTGTGCACTATCTACTGATCCAGGGAATAGTGCAGCTAAACACAGTAGATTCTGGATTATAAAATCTGGGTCTGACAAAAATAACAAGATTGTCTCTTACAGCAAACATTGACTACCAAATCTTCCGAAGGCCCCTTCCAAGCAGTCAGGGAGAGAGATACACTGTCCACCGCCCTGGGAAACAAGGAGCACCCAGGTCACATGCAAGGCCTAGGGATTTACATATCTTGGAGGCATGGATTCCCAAAACGACTCCAAAGTGTATAGGAGTAGGAATAGATCCAAGGCTAAGCACGAGGAAAGTATGAAACGGGACTTTAATGCAAAACTTGAGGACATAACTGCCTCACTTCGAGGAGAATAGATACATTGATAAAAGAACTGAGAGAAGTCTACAACTAGTTGCAGGCCACCGTGGTTATTATGGTACCCAGTCCCCCAATGTCAGAGTAGCTGCGCGTCCATGCCAATTTCTGAACATAGCGATGCCCACTTACCTATCGACGACATCGAAGTAATGTACATATCTTAAATGCTATATAGATAGACCTGGTAGACACCTTAACTCATTGTGTATCGTTATGTAGGATGCCACGTCGTGCATCCTCAGAATCAGGGTTGTTGGCTCCATTCCTGTTGACGCTGGGTGGGGGTTGGTGTATCCATGCCTACCAGGGACATTGGTGCACAATGCCCAGCTAGGGACCAGTTTTGCGAAGGTCTAGGTGGACATAATTAATGACGTTTTCAGGGCCGTCCTGCTAGAGAGGCACCAAACAGAGAAATTATGACACTAGGGGATGCCGTTCACATTCGTCCAGTGGCCTAAGAGGGATATTTTCCCGGACCCTTCCATGCTGCGATCTCTACATAACCATGCCTATCAAACATAACATTCTATGTCTCCACCTCAAGTTCCTCTTCAGAAGGCCAGCACATTAGCTCCTGTGAAGGTGATTTTGAAAATGTATCGCAAGCAAAGCGCCAAGGCTGAATCAAAGAAGATTAAGGCGCCTCCGGTGAGAAAGAGTGTTATATGCGCCGGTTTTACATGTAGGAACGATGTCGGTCATATATGTGCATGTGTATTGCCATGGGTATTGAGTCTGAGCGATGCTTGTACACGTGAAGGCTCTGGGTTGGTACCGTCCACGTACCGTCCTTGAGATTAAACAAGCAAGTGCATCGTAAAATAGTGGATTGCGATGGATGCTTGGTATTTGCTTTTCCATGCCATGTTTTACAACATTTTAAGAAATGATATCCCTGCTTACATGTTGATTATACTGGGATGAGCGATGCTTATGGTTGATTATTATTGTTAGATGAGTGTTGCATCATGCATAGCACTCATACATAGGACCTATCTCGGTGGGAATCCCGCGTGAGTAGGATGATAAAGATCTACTTTGGTAGGTACTCCACGAGAGTGGAATTTGAATAAAGTCGGATATTATTGATTGAAGAGTGTTGCATCATGCATTGCATTCATACACAGGATCTACCTTGGGTAGGCATCCCACGGGAGTGGAAAAATGAAGTCCTATTTCGGTAGGCACTCCACGTGAGTAGAGTTTGAGATTGAAAGAGGACGGGGCTAGAGGGGTTCATCGACGGGTGAATACTCCATTATACCGGTATAAATAACAATTACAGACGCATTGCATTGCATCTCATTGTATTGCAATGCATTGCACTTCATGAAAGAAACAAGGGACAATGATATGGTGGCAGAGATTATGTTTTATAGTTCACTGATATGGGATGCACTAACAGTTCACTGATATGGGATGAACTAACATTCACAGATATTGTGTTTTATAGTTCCCAAATATCGGTTTATTGAATTGCTATGATGTCGCCAATATTTTATTATGTACTTGCTGAGTCTTTGGACTCATATTTGTTTGTCGTTATTTTTTATGTGAAGTAAAGGTGACATGCATAGGCGGGAGTAGCACATTTATTTCACGAGCAAACAGTAATTCACAGTCACTTTTGGTTGACATAATTAGACTTTAATGGTATTTTTAGGTAGTTAGCGTGAAAAATATGTCTTGATGAAAATACTTTGTAATTGGTGGCTCATGAGTTTTTCCGCTAGTTGGTAAACTTGTACAGTTGCTTCAGTGCTCATTGGTAAGTATATGTGCTTATCATGTCATTGAGTTAAAGAGAGGAGATACTATTAGGTTCTTGCCACGGTAGATGTAAAATGGTACAGTCTAGAGTAGTGGTAGCGTTTTGGTCCAGTAGATGAGTCGAGATGTTACAATTGGCCTCTCCGTGACTAAAATCTAAAATGTCTTGAATTCCAGTTCAGGGTACGCACACGACTTCTAGCTGTTAGATGCCGCTCGTAAGTGGTCACACCGAACTGCAAAACCTCTTATCTTACTTTGTTGTGCATAGCATCGGCTTGAAATGAATTATCTCTAGATGCCTGCCGCTCTTAAGTTGTAATTTGCTTGAGCCTTGAATTCCTTTCCATCTCAAACATGAGGTCCGGCCCCTCACAGTCTCTCTGCTTGTGACCATCGGTATTCTTGCTGAGGTCGGGTCGTTCCTTCTTAAATTAACGTGCGATTAGTACCATTAATGTGGTAATTTTTAGTTTTTTTTAATCTTAGGACACTAAAAAATCCAAGCAGAGGCTCGTGAAAAACACCGGAAACAAATCGATTAGAGATGATGTGCATAGATGTGCATCGATTAGAGAGTTATCTGTTGATGGTTCTAAATGGCATACTTTGCATTCTGAAATCAAGGTTGTGATACAAAAGCTATTCCATTAAACTTCGCATAAATATATGTAGAAAGATATAGACTCTGAATATAGCAGCTATTTGGTGCATGTATAATTTGCTTGGGTGGATTATTCGCCGTGTTTGGCCTGGAAACGTTACTATCTTGCTGAAGTCCGAAACTTCCTGGAGTCAATATCGATGTAATTGACATGAGGACAAAACTTGCCTTATAATAAATTTGGTCAACCGGCAACACGCTTACGGAAGGAAAAAAACAGGAAACTGCATGCTTTGCTGTGAAGTTACTTTCTATTTCTTGTGCTGCAGTCTTGTGTCTGACATTCAAAGATAATCAATTTGTCATTAATTTCTTTCCTCTAATACTTTCATGCAAATTTATTTGATTAACTTTGCGTTTAACAACGCCAGCTAAAAACTGTAAACGTTAGCCAACCATATACTTAGGGCCTGTTTGGGAGAGCTCCACCAGCTCCAGATTCACGAAAAACAGATTCGAATCCACTTTTCCAAGCCAAACACCTCCAGCTCCAACAGCTCCACCGTGGATCTGCTCCACCAAAACCATGGATCTGGCTCCAGATCCACCAAATCCATGGAGCACCTCAAGGGGTGCTCCACCAAACTCAAGTTGGTGGAGTTGGGGAAAATTACCCACCATGCCACTGATTACACACAAAAAAACGGTTCGATCTTTTATTTCCCGTCTCTCCGCCGCACCGTCTCCAACCTCCCCTACCCCGCCCGGCCAGCCGGCCAAAAATCCACCGAAATCCCCGCAAATCCGGTCGATCCTGCTCCAAATCCCGCAGCCATGTTCGGCGACTCCGACGGATCCAAAGGACCCCAACCCCGCGGCGCCCGCCTCCAACCCCGACCCGCCCTTCCCCAACCGCGAGCTCACCCTCAGCAGCTATCTTTGCGACAAGCCGGGCCCCCTCACCTCCACGGCCACCGCAGCAGCCGGCCCCTCCTCGCCTCCTAACCCCGCTCCCCCCTCCGACGACGCCAAGCTCTGCGTCGAGCGCGACTTCCTCCACCTCTCTGGCCCCAAGCGCGGGGAGCCCCCTGGCGACGACTCCTCCGTCGTCGGCGGGAAGAAGCCCCGGCTTGACTCCCTGCAGCTCTCTCTCTCCCTCCCCTCCGACGCTCCCGTCCTCCCAGCCGCATTCGCAGCTCTCGTCCTTGCTCCCGTCCGCCGCCCCTCCGGCCGATGGCGATCTCCGGGGCGGGGCCACGGCGGCCGCCGCGGTGCCGCCCCCTAGGCGGACCTACAGCGCGACGACGGCGCGCACCCGCAGCATCAACCCCAGCTGCCGCTCCGCCTCCTCCTCTGCGCGCGTGCATCTCAGCGGGAGGAAGAAGAATGGAGCTCTCCACTGACGCGTGGGGCCCAGGTGGAAGTGAGATAGAGAGGGAGGTGGAGCTGTACCAAACACTTTGACGAATCCCAGATCCACGGTGGAGCTGCTCCACGGTGGATCCAGGTGAATCTGGTGGATCTAGGTGGATCTGAAGTTGGTGGAGCTCTCCTAAACAGGCCCTTAGCTTCGTTTAGAACACGAGAATTTTCTGATTTCCAAGAAAATTATTTTTGGTAAAATTTTCATAAATTACCATTAAGTTCCCGTATTCTAAACAGGATCTTATATACTAAGTATTGGGTATTAAGTGTTGTTCGTATTAGCTTCTAAAAGCCGCTTTTCTATAGTAATAGTTTTTTTTCTACGTTACATAACTTTCAAGCAGAGTGTCTTTTTAAACAAAGTTTGCTAGTTAATTATAGTAGATGATATAATGACTTTATTTATATTAACTAAAATTACACGCAAATAACTCTTTCTGTACAGTTTCTCTAGAACAGTTACTTTATAACCAAAATGGAAACCATCATCACAGTCAACCTGCGCTCAGTTAGTTCGGACTGCCGCGCAGCTTCGCTTCCTTCGTCACCAAGCACACAAAATAGGACAACACTATTCCATTCGTCAGTCAGAAAGTAGTACAAGTCCCCAAAGTAATTAGTTCCCGGGAAGCTAGGCAAGTAAAATTATGAAGGCCCGTAAACTTGAAAACAAAATAGTAGTTCGTATGAGCTGCAACCTGCTCCAATACTTACTACCATTTCTCTATAAAACCTCACCAAACCCTACCAGAAAGCATCTCTGAACCTCGAGAGAAGCACCAATGGAGCTCACATGGCCTCTCCTCCTCGCTACTCTTCTCCTTCCTCTCGTCTTCCTCCTCCTCTCCCGTGGCAAGAACGGTAGTGCTACTCAAGGCAAGAACCGCCGCCGCCTGCCGCCGGGTCCAGCCACCGTGCCGGTCCTCGGCAACCAGCTTTGGGTGACGCACTCAGGCATCGACATATTGCGCGCCATACGCGACCTCCACGCGCGCTACGGCCCGCTGCTCGCGCTCCGCATGGGCTCACGGCTGGAGATCACCGTGGCCGACCGGCGGCTCGCCCACGCCGCCCTCGTCGAGCGCGGAGCCGCTCTGGCCGACCGCCCGGAGTTCGCCTCCGGCGGTGCCCTCCTCGGCCTCAACAGCGCCACCATCTCCAACTCCAGCTACGGCCCGCTCTGGCGCCTCTTCCGGCGCAACTTCGTGGCCGAGGTCGCGCACCCGGCCCGGCTCCGGCTGTTCGCGCCGGCGCGGGCATCGGTGCTGGCGGAGCTCACGGACAAGCTGCGGCGCCGGCCTGAGGACGGCGTCGACGACGCGGGCGCGGGTACCATCCTGGAGACCTTCCAGTACGCCATGTTCTGTCTCCTCGTCGCTATGTCCTTCGGCGAGCGGCTCGACGAGCGCGCCGTGCGCGACATCGCCGCCGCGCAGCGCGACCTGCTGCTCTACTCGTCGACCAAGCTCAGAGTCTTCGCCTTCCTCCCCGCCGTCACCACACGCCTCTTCGCCGGCCGCACGCAGGCCATGCTCGCCATGCGCCGGCGACTCAAGGACATCTTCCTGCCCTTGATTGACGCGCGGAGGGAGCGCAAGAACCTTCCACAGGGGGACGGCGCTGAGCCGCCACCGCAGACGGAGACGACGTTGCCGCACTCGTACGTCGACACGCTTCTCGACATCAGGCTCAACGACGACGGTGGCCGAGCGCTCACCGACGACGAGATTGTCGCGCTGTGCTCCGAGTTCCTCAACGGCGGGACGGACACCACGTCCACGGCGCTGCAGTGGATCATGGCGGAGCTCGTCAAGAACCCGTCCATCCAGAGCAAGCTCTACGACGAGATCAAGGCCATTATTGGTGCCTCCGATAAGGGAGATCAAGTCTCTGAGGAGGACGTGCAGAAGATGCCATACCTTAAGGCGGTGGTTCTCGAGGGACTCCGCCGCCACCCGCCGGGGCACCTGGTGCTGCCGCACGCGCCGGCGGAGGACATGGAGCTCGGCGGGTACGTGATCCCCAAGGGCACGACGGTGAACTTCATGGTGGCCAACATGGGCTTGGACGAGGGGACGTGGGACCGACCGACCGAGTTCGTGCCGGAGCGGTTCCTGGCGGGTGGCGACGGCGAGGGGGTGGACATCACCGGAACGAGGGAGATCAGGATGATGCCGTTTGGGGCCGGCCGGAGGATCTGCCCAGGGCTCGGCGTCGCGACGCTGCACCTCGAGTACTTCGTGGCGAACCTGGTGCGCACGTTCGATTGGCGCGAGGCGGAGGGGGAGGAGGTGGACGTCGTCGCGGAGAAGGCCGAATTCACCATCGTCATGAAGAAACCGCTCCGCGCGCGGCTCGTGCCGAGAGATGTTTGAGAGGGAGAGAGAGCACGTGTAAGCAACTTGTAGAGAGATAGTTACGTTTAATTTTAGTCGATATAAATAGAATTACTATAGTATATACTACAATCGAGTAGTAGACTCGTCTTAAAAAAGATACTTTGTTTAAAAGCTAGTATGGTAGAAAAGTGTTTCTAGAAGCCAAAACAAATAGGGTCTAATATCGTCTTTTTAGAATTTTGTCTCTTCTTTTTTCTTATTCCTTTGTATTATCCGTGATGATATAATGTTTTTAATTTGATTACACAAAAAAAAGTTAACAGTGCCCAAAGTATTATTTTAGCCATTACAGTGAAAAAGCTAGAAGGCTGGATTTATAAGTCCTTTGAAGCACAACATGTCACCACATAGGCATGTTGCCCCACCCAGCCACGTACCTCTCGAAACCATCCACCACCTCACCGCTAGCTCCCTTTCACCATTGGCCCACCCCCAAATCTATTCGATGAGCCTCTGAAGCCCTAATCCTAAACTCGACATCGGGGCCAAGACGAGGCCGGAGTTGAGGATTACGATGCTCAAGACGGAGGTGTAAACTTATCAGAGGCGCTGGGAAGAACGTCGTCGGTGCGACGGTTGCATGTTAATGAATATGCCGCAAGTCAGGCGAGATTACAAGGAAGAGTTTTATACAGGAGAGAGAACCGGATGCTAAACTGAAACAAGGAAACAAACTCTAGTTATTCTATCTATAGCAATCCGGAATAATCTCCTTCTCAGTTTGTTACAAGAGTATATCTTATGGACTCTAACACTCCTCCTCAATCTTAACTCGAAAGATTAAGATTGCCTTTGAATATCTCCATCTGTCGAACAGGAAGAGGCTTTGTAAATTCATCTGCAACCTGATCTTTGGAGGAAACAAATTCCACTTCAAGCAGTTTGCGCGCTACACGCTCTCGTACAAAATGATAGTCCACTTCAATATGTTTAGTACGAGCATGAAACACAGGATTAGCAGATAAATATTTAGCACCCATGTTATCACACCAAATCTTTGCTGCTCTTGGTATTTGAACACCAATTTCATGAAGCAGGGTTTGAATCCACATGATTTCTGCTGTAGCATTGGCAAGAGCCTTATATTCTGCTTCTGTGCTTGATCTGGAAACAGTTGCTTGTTTACGTGCACTCCATGAGACAAGATTGGAACCTAAGAAAACAGCAAAACCTCCAGTTGATCGACGATCATCCAAGCATCCTGCCCAATCAGCATCAGAAAAAACACTAACAAGTAAAGAAGAAGACTTGCTGATCTTTAGACCAGTCTTAACTGATCCTTTCAAATATCTCACAATCCTTTTCACAGCTGACCAATGATCTGTGGTTGGAGCATGAAGATATTGACAAACTTTGTTGACTGCAAAGGAAATATCTGGCCTAGTTAGTGTCAGATACTGCAATGCTCCCACAACACTTCTGTATTGCATAGCATCATTGGGACCAAGTTGTGTTCCTTCATAAACTGAGAGCTTCTCAGTAGCAGACATGGGCGTACTAGCAGGTTTGCACATATGCATTCCAACTCTTTTAATTATATCAGAGGCATATTTTTCTTGTGTTAGAGTTATACCATCTGACACTTTGTTTACCTCAATACCAAGAAAATAATGAAGATCTCCTAAATCTTTCAAGGCAAACTCCTTGTTAAGATCCTGTAACAAAGCTGATGTAGCACTTTGCATAGAACTAGCAACAATTATGTCATCTACATAAATGAGCACAAACATAGTAATGTTCTCTTTACTGTAGAAGAACAATGATGTATCAGCTTTGGAAGATTTAAAACCTAACTCAATCAGTTTTGTACTCAACCTTGAATACCATGCTCTTGGTGCTTGTTTAAGTCCATATATAGCCTTGTCTAATTTGCATATATAATGGGGCAAAGAAGGATGTTCATACCCTGGTGGCTGCTTCATGTATACCTCTTCTTCAAGGACACCATGAAGAAAGGCATTGTGAACATCAATTTGACGTAAGCTCCAACCTCTGGATACAGCAACAGATAGAATAACTCTAATAGTAGCAGCTTTAACCACTGGGCTAAAAGTATCTTCATAATCAACGCCATATTGCTGTTTAAACCCTTTTGCAACCAATCTGGCCTTATATCTATCCAAGCTCCCATCAGATTTTCTTTTAATCTTATATACCCATTTACAGTCTATAATGTTAGCACCTTTCTTTGGAGGAACTAGATGCCAGGTTTTATTTTTCATTAGTGCCATATATTCTGCATCCATTGCCTCTTTCCAATCTTTATTATTTTGAGCTTCAGATAACTTACTGGGTTCTCCAGAAGATGAAAAACAACCATACTTAACTGTCCCATCGGTGTATATCTTTTCCTTCCTGATGCCACTTTGCAGACGTGTCCTTGGCCTTGTAACCGATTGGAACTGTGCCTGCTCGTCTTGCGAAACAACCACCGGCTCAGATATCACTCCCCCTTGCGCAGGCGATGCAATTAATTCCTCTGGTACTTCAGCGCCTACCGTCCGCTCGTCATCATGAGAGGTTGACGCGGTAGAAGCTGATTGAGGCAGCAAAGCATTAGGAGATAAAACATCTGCCGTATTGTCTGCGTTACCTGGTGCTGTCGGCAACATGTCAAGCTCAGCGCCGGGCGCCAAACCTTCTGGCTCAGTCCGCGCAGCTGGCGTGGCCTGCGCAGTCTGCAGCAAGGACAGGGACTCCACCGATCCCGAGCCACGTCTTCCCGCCAATGCAGGTGTTTCTGCATGGGACCTGTACTGAACGTCCGAATCTTCTATGTTTGCATAGTCACCACTAGAAGTAATATGATTGTTAGGCAAAAAATCAAACACATGTTCATTCTGTATTACTCCCCCTTGAGTACTAGTAGATGGAACAAGATCAGAGGGCAAAAGAGAGATTTCCGCATTCAAACGGGAACCTGCATTAGGATGTAGTTGAGAAAAGGGAAAAATGTTTTCATCAAAAACGACGTCCCGAGAAACATACACCCTTCCTGTGGAGACATCAAGGCATTTGAAGCCTTTATGCAAATGGCTAACACCAAGGAAAACACACTGTTTGGACCGGAATTCTAACTTATGATTGTTATAGGGACGAAGATTGGGCCAACAAGCACAACCGAATGTACGAAGGGAAGAATATTCCGGTTTTTGATGAAACAGGCGTTCTAATGGAGTTTCAAATTGTATGACTTTACTGGGCAAGCGATTAATAAGATAAGTGGCAGCAAGAAACGCTTCATCCCAAAATTTGAGGGGCATGGATGCATGAGCCAAGAGAGCCAGGCCAACCTCTACAATATGACGATGTTTTCTTTCTACAACACCGTTCTGTTGATGAGTATGAGGACAAGAAACACAATGTGAGATTCCTATCTTCTCAAAGAATGAATGTAGCTTTTGGTACTCACCACCCCAGTCAGTTTGCATTGAAAGGATTTTTCGGCCAAGTTGTCTTTCAACAAGGTTTTGGAATTCTTGAAGCTTTTGGAATACTTCAGATTTATGTTTAAGAAGAAATATCCATGTAAATTTGCTGTAGTCATCAACAAAACTAGCATAGTATTTCTTCCTTCCAACAGAATCAGGAGCAGGGCCCCAAACATCAGAATGAACAAGTTCCAAAGGATAACGAGATATACTCAAAGATTTATTGTAAGATAGCTGATGACTCTTTGCCTGTTGGCAGGCATCACAGACAGACTCTTTAGTGGACTCAGCTAAACATGGTAACTTATTCTGACTAATGACTCTAGAAACAATAGGAGTAGCAGGATGACCCAAACGACCATGCCATTGGGTGAAGGATGGCGTGGCACTAAAAGCTTGCTTTTCTGAAGATCCTGAAGGAAGAGGATAGAGGCCTTGGCGACGCCATCCTCTAAGCAGAGTGCTTCTCGTTACTCGATCCTTGATCAAAAAATATTTAGGGTGAATCTCAAGAAAAGCATAATTATCAGCAGCAAGACGACAAGCAGAAACAAGATTCTTTGCAGCTTGTGGAACATGTAGAACATTTCTAAGATATAAAGGACGAGTTGGGGTAGTAATAACAGAATGACCAATATGTTCAATTTTCATACCTGCACCGCTTGCGGTGTGAATCTGATCATTGCCCTTGTATGGCTCGCTTGTTGTCAGCTTCTCTAGCTCTCCAGTTATGTGATCTGTTGCCCCAGTGTCTAGATACCAATTTGTATCCACACCATAAGCATGAGTAGCTGCAGCGGCTGTCTTGTCTTCTGGTGTATAAGTCTCATCATATCTATACCAGCAATCAGAGGCAACATGGCCTTTCTTGTGACACACCTGGCAGATCGGGCGATTATCAGAATTGCTACGCCCCCTTCCTTGACCAGTAGAAGCACCACGACCAGCAGGGGGTCCACGTCCATGGTGATGAGTTGAGACACCTCTGCCGCGATTGCTCCCACCGCACAGCATGTTACTGCCACGCCCTCGGTTTGCTGCAGCAGAAAAACAAGCCTGCCGAAGTTGGATCCTGTTTTCAAAGCTCAAAAGTTGTGAGTAAAGGTCAGCTACGGTAACCGGTTCTGATTTGGCTACAACCGTAGAGACAATAGGATCAAAATCATCATCAAGGCCATTGATAATGTAGGCAACCAAATCATCATCATCTATTGGTTTGCCTGACGCTGCAGCATCATCTCCCAGAGCTTTCATCTTCGCAACGTACTCGGTAACGGACATGTTGCCCTTGCGAGTCGTCGTCAAGGCCAGGCGAACGTTAATCACGTGTGCGCGGTTCTTTGTTGCAAAAATACCTTCAATCTCTCTCCATGCTTGTGTCGCTGTTCTTGCTGCAGCAACCTGGATCAACATCTCCTTGGAAAGAGACGCGAACAGGAAACCGAGCACTTGTTGATCGGCGGCAAACCAGTCTTCATACGCTGGATTTGGAATCTTCACTACTTTGTCACCTTGCTTCTGGTCGATTTCTGCAGCAGGGGCTTCGGTCTTGCCATTGATGTGGCCCTCAAGACGTGCGCCACGAATCGCCGCAAGGATCTGCGCCGACCACAGCGCATGATTCTGCTTGTTGAGCTTCTCCGAGATTGGGAAGCCAAACAGCGGGTTGGATGGATTAGAAGATGAACTCGCCATGATTTGCTATCAAGGCTCTGATACCATGTAAACTTATCAGAGGCGCTGGGAAGAACGTCGTCGGTGCGACGGTTGCATGTTAATGAATATGCCGCAAGTCAGGCGAGATTACAAGGAAGAGTTTTATACAGGAGAGAGAACCGGATGCTAAACTGAAACAAGGAAACAAACTCTAGTTATTCTATCTATAGCAATCCGGAATAATCTCCTTCTCAGTTTGTTACAAGAGTATATCTTATGGACTCTAACAGGAGGAACGTCCGTGGTGGTTGACCCGCTGCTGTTGAGCGCTAACACCACTAGGCCACCCCAAAATCTATGGTTGGGCCTCAAAAGCCCTAACCATTGGACATGAGGGGATAGCCAAGTCATAGACGTAGGAGCCAGAAGAGAGGAGAGGGAGGAGAGGAGAGGGAAGGAGGGATGCACAGACAAATCCGATATGGCTGGTAAGAAATCGGTAGGCATTTTCCAAAATGAAAATCGACTCACGACCGACCAGAAACATGGCTTGGTCCACTGTCAAAATCCCTTGGCTCTCTAGCCGAGCGACATCCTTCAGGAGATCTTCTTCCGCCGCTCGCCGGAGCCCAGCTTCCTCCTTCTGTTGGTCTGCAAACACTGCCGTCACCTCGTCCGCGACGCTGAGTTCCCGCGCCTCTTCTGCAAATTCCACCGAACACCTCCCGTGCTCGGTTTCTTCAACAACCTCTCCCCGCCGACACCAGAGGTCTCGTGGTTTGTCCACAACTACCGCTACGGCCTCGTCCTTCTCTCCATTGTCGATCCTAGAGAGCCATGGGTCCTCCTAATCCAGGACCCCATGACTAGCGACGAGCGCTACATGGCTTTTCCGCTGTCCACCGCCACTTCTGTCACCCGATGCCGACGGTGCTCTGCGCGGCCGGCCATTGTGACGGCCACTGCCACTCGTGCCCCTTCAAACTGGCCTTCTTCCTCCCTGATCCGGCCGCGGGCATCGTGTCTGCCTAGAGAAAACTATTTTGTTTTGCAATTTATTTCGGAGGGTAATGAAAGAGGCGAAATGACCGAAATTTCGGTGAAAATTTCAGTCAAAAAAATTTGACCACTGATTTTTTTGTTGGGTAGTGAAAGGATCGAAATTTCTGAAATTTCGGTAAGATTTCATCGAAATTGTGAACCCTTGTCTGCCTACGTCTACTCTTCCGAGGTTGGCTCGTGGGACGATGCGGTGGCCTCCACTGCGCTTGGGGATCTCGAGTCCGGTTTTACAGACAACCCGGCCTCCCTCGTCGGGAATGCCCTGTACTGGTTGTTCCAGGGGAGGAACTGCGTCCTCAAGTTTGATTTGCAAGAGCAGAGCTTGACCATGATCGAATTCAGGGGCGGAGCTGCATGGGCTTGAGGGGGTTCCCAGGAACCCGGGTTCAAAAAGATTTTAGTTATTACTAGTAAACATTCACCCTTTGTGCATCTCATTGGCCCAATATGGTGTACCCCTAGCCCAACAAACACCCTCACTCGCCCCTGTCCAGCCCATTCCTCCACCGTCCTATGCTCTCACACGTGACCCGTTGCACCCCCCTCCGTTTTGCTCTAGCTCCGCCACTGATCGAATTGCCGCACGATATATACTATGACTACGAGGTTTTCTGCATCATGCCGGCGGAGGGCGGGGAGATTGGCTTTGCCGGTGCGACGGACGACGGAAAGATCCATCTGTGGTTGGGGAAGATCGAAGGCTGGGTGCTGCGCAGGGTGATCAAGCCGGGAATGTTCCTTCCGCCTGACCTGACGGCGATTGGAGCCGGAGATATATCGGTGGTGGATGTCGCCGGGTTTGCGGAGGACTGCCGTGTGATGTTTGTGCTAACGGCCGCCGGCGTCTTCACGGTTGAGCTCAAGTCGATGAGGTCCAGGAAAGTGTTTGACAACGACGACTGCTACGTCGTGTATCCCTACACCCTACACAAGCTTCTACACTGCAGCAGGTGCTTGACTATGCTTATATTGTTCTCCCTTGAGACGCTGAATAACAAGTTAAGCTTAAGTTGCATAATTATCCATTGCTCTTGAATTGTAGCTTGCTCTGCCGTTAACGAACTATGTGGTCATCTACAGTGTGGAAATATTATAAACATCCATTACTAAAGACTGCCATATTCATATAAAGTTCTGAATAAAGCAAACATTTCTGCATTTCAACTTCTGATAAATGTGTGCACTTCCTCTGAAATTATGAGACTCTTGAAGTATGAAAACATGGCAGGGAACAATTTGAGTTTGATTTTTGAACCATCAAATGTCAAAGAGTGGCTTGATTGGCACACTGAACTATTAAAGGTTTAAAGCTCATTGATGCCTTTTCTTTAAATAGGACCACTTTTTTTTTCTGGAAGGTAGTACCTGGATGTCTAATCT
Organism: Dendrocalamus latiflorus; assembly: GCA_017311315.1. Classification (NCBI taxonomy): domain Eukaryota; kingdom Viridiplantae; phylum Streptophyta; class Magnoliopsida; order Poales; family Poaceae; genus Dendrocalamus; species Dendrocalamus latiflorus. The sequence continues at coordinate 22,662,224 of CM029678.1, forward strand.
TCCTACAAACCAAAGTAATCAGGTCCATCTATCTTATTGGGATGTGTTAGACCATGTGGATAGGTCTAGAACTTTTATGATGATGATTAATTGACAACGTTGCTTAGTATTGTTATTCGAGGCGTGTGCGTGTGTGCGAGGATTAATGTTGGTCAAGTTGGAAAGAACTTGTGCCGGGAAAACGTCCTTTGGTCTTTGCATGCGTAGGTTGAGCGTGGAGACGGTCATAGTCGGTGACGAGGAGGACCGGGACTAGGAGGGGGAAATCTGAGGTCCAGGCGGTCGAGGATGTCACGAGTTGGTCAGGCTCACGCTAGAGCGTATGGAGATCAAAGGTGGATGGTGCGTGAAGAAGATACAGGAGGTGCGGTCCTGGAGGCTTCGACACGCGATGAGTTGAAAAGTCGGAAGTGTGAAAACCCGTGTTAGGAAGGGTTTCGGGTCCCTTGAAAATTAATGGGCTAAAAGCCTATTTGAGGTAAAAAGGCTCAGGCCTAAATTGAACGAGTTGTATTAGGGTTTGAGTTCGTTTGTAAGTTTATTTTGAATTTGTGGACATGCTATAAAAAGGTTAGGGCCGGCGGCCATGTGCTGTACGGTTTTTGGCGGCGTATTTTTCTTTAGATTATTCCCATCTTGTTCGCCGTGCGGCAGAGGTATCGAGCAGAAAAAATAGAAGAAACAAAGGCAGAGCGGCGGCTGTTCTGGTGTGCATGCATGTACGCGAGATTGCGGTGATCGGAGAAAACAGAGACGACGACTTGTAGCAGGAAAAAAAGAAATTGCGGCGGCTTGTGTTTGGAGCGGCTGGTGATTTTGGGGTTGACTGTGACTTTGGAATTAGTGCTTGGTATTGCTGGATAAGATATGTGTTTTCTTTGATTATCCATTGGCCTAGATGTTGATCTGAGAATAGCATGCATGCGGCTGAATACTTCATGAGGATTGCATGTTGTGACGTGTGCTTGTATGCATGATTTTTGAGGGTTGTTGCATGCATGCTGGATGTTTTGCACGCCATGGCTGATAGTTGAATTGCGGCTGTGTGGTTGACCATACGGGATTAGAGGTAATTAAGGCCCTTGTTTGGTACAGCTTCACCAACAGCTTCATGAGCTGTTGTGAGTTGTTTTTTGCCAAACACCCTTTTTACAAACAGTTTCATGGATGAACCTCCTTAAATCATGCTCTCACAAGGCAATGGGGTGGGGTGAAGCTGAAAATAGTAGCTTTTCACAGCTCTCTCCCTCAGGCTCGCAGTTCTAGGAACCCACTGCCCTTGTAGTTGACAGAAATTACAGCACTTTGCCACTAGGTCCCCACGCCTGTTTCCTCTCCTTCCGTTCGCACTTCTCTACCGTTCACACTGATTTTAATTTTTTTATTATTTTATTATTTTAATTTTTTAATTCATACTCATTCAAATATATTATTTTTTAATTCATATGACCATATACAACACATACAACTCCAAATATTAGAACAAGTCAGGTAGACAGGGGCATCTTGGACAATTGCCCTCTCTCCGCCATGCATGAAGCTGTTGGTGAAGCTATTTTGCCAAACAGTTTTCCAAAACAGCTTTAGCTTCACCGGTGAAGCTGCTCATGAAGCTGAAACAAAAAAAACAGCTTCACTAGTGAAGATGAGTTGTGCCAAACGGGGCCTAATGCAAGTGCTAATTAGGGTTTGTGTCAGCACGTTGGTAGCTGCATTAATGCATGCATTTTTGGCTGAGAGTTCGCACTTCGATTCTTTGGTGATCACGTGAATGCTGGTCGAGTGGATCAAGGTAAAGAGAATACATACACGTATTATACGCTCAGCTGCCGCGAGCAGATCAAGGTAAAGAAAAGAAGATTAGCTTTTGCATGCAGCATCACAGTTCGAAAGCGACGGCGTAAAGTTTTTTTAATACGGTTGTTACAGTAATCCATAGTATTGCTACAGTACCAAAAAAATTTGTCCTGTTTTGTTTTTTTTTTGTTATTTTTATTTTTCAGATTTGACGACTATAAAACAGAAATTAAAAAAAATCCATTGTGTATTGTAATCATTCACCTCCCTCTGATTGCCATCGACAATCCTACAGGATGTAAGTCGATGCATCTAAATTACTGGGATGAAATGGATACTACATTTTTTTGCAGGTGTGTCCTGGTGGAAATAAGTAGATAAGTAACAAATAAAGTCTATTTAATCAAGCATTGGGTATAATATGTTTAGCTGCTAGTGTTATCAAATTACGTAGCAAAAGTTTTTTTTTTGTCCTTTTTGCTGTCCAATGAATTTTTTACGTAATGTAAAGCTACATTGCTTAGCGGCCGGCGGCCAGAGTGACAGCTCCGAGCTCCTGCGACCTCATGGCGCTCCCTCCTTGACGCCAGAGGTCCCCCTGGTGGCTGCTCTGCCTCCGAGATCTGCGGCTTCACCACCATCCTCCGTGCTACCCCTGCTTGCTGCTACGCTGCTGTTAACCAGGGTTAAATGTTTCAGCCTCAAAAAATTTTCGGAGGTCACGGGAGGAACGAAAGGATGAAATTTTGTCCATTTTGTTCAAAAATTTGGACGAAAATTTCAAATTTTTGATGAAAATTAATCAAAATTTGGATGAAATTTGAACAAAATTTAAGTGGGGATAAATTCGGCCGAAATTTGGATGAACTATTGCTCCTTTTAAGGGGTAACGAAAGAGATGAAGTTTCAGTATATTGGCGAAATTTCGGACAAAATTTTTGACCCTGCTGTTAGCCCCTACGACACCACAGGCGGCCCCAACAGCCTCTACTCCAGACGAGGAGGCAATATGTGCACCCCCACCACCAAGGTCCACCACACTGCCCACCACGGCAGTGCAGATTGGAGGCCCCTGCTGGACGGCTACGACATCAACAACCGCGCCGACGACGTCAGTCGTGTCCAACCAGTTCATTGCGGCGCCTTTCGTGGCCATGTTGCAGTCGGGGCCAACCTCTCCTATGTGCGAGACCCCTCTGCAAATTGGGGAAGCCCCTCCTTCATTTGGGGACCCTAAAGAGCTGGAACCTTCCCATGACTTCTATGATCTCATTCACTCGATGAATGACAGTGGATCGGTCGGGATGCGGCCGGAGTCTCCTGCTGGTCTGATTCACTTGGCGAAAGACAGTGAATCAGCCGTTGTTTTTCAAGGGCTGCGCCGGAGTCTCCTGCTGGGACACGACAAGCACCTCTTGAGCCCACTCAGCCGACACCACCGAACAACCATCCTGCGGCTCAGAACACTGCCCAGGACCGTCCGTCTAGACAACATCTTCACACAGGTGGAGCCGTCTCTCTTGCCTGCATCACTGCCGACTTTAACACCCAACCGAGCCAAACAACAGGTTGCGTTCCACAACCATAGCGTCTTTTGTTGCGTTTCAGCTGTGGAATGTTAAAACTTTGATCCAGGAGAAAATGCATATATCGCAAATAAACGGAGAGAATATAGTAGAATTTCTGAATTTCTCTATTTTCTTACTTGCTTCCCTTTTCTCTTGCTTTTCTTACAAAACTGGGTATAAGCCTTCTCAACATATAGGCTAACAATATCTTACTAGTATATGTATTCGGATTTTAAGTTGGACATAACTTCAACTTGAGTTACACATGAACACAGACTCTCCTGCGTCTTAAACTCGAGTACCAGATTATTTATAACATGGAAACTTCCTGTGTGTACTGCTGCCTGCAAGGTTTCTACCTACTTTGGGAAGTTCTTACTTGCGCTCCTCGGTTGTCTTCAATGTCTTCGCCATTTCCTGCCCCCTGCATGCTGTTAACTCATCCACGCACATGATGTCCGGCTGCACTGAATGGCTACTCTCCTTTTATTGCCCGGATGAAGTACATGGCCGCTGCACCGCCAGTATGCGCCAGCAGGAACCCCACGCTCCTGCTGCATGCATTCACAAAGGGTGCAAACCTTGTCTGGAGCCCAAACCATCGCGGCAACAATCTGGTGTAGCCTCTCGCGACCCCCTAGCCAAAATCAGAGCGAGAGCTTCCGATGGAGGGATCTAAGCTCATCATCCTATTTTAGAATTTCAGGGGCCTAAACTCCAAGAATCTCTATAAAATCTCATCTTTTTTTTAACTCATTTTATATGTTTGTAATTCAGATTGCTTGTTATTTTGTTTTTGCGTGTTCTTCGGTTGCATGCAAGAATAGACATTTGTGGTCATGTCAACTGCATTCTTGGCACGGTTGATAACGACTTGGGGTGTGGTTTAGCAATTGCTTGGTGTTCTGGTCGTGGCCGGTTACACTACTACAGAAAACCGTATTACAGACAGTTCAGAAACATCATCACAGACGGTTTTCTAAACCGTCTGAATTTATGGGTCAGTGATAATCGAAGGTTATCACAGAACTGTCTGTGGTGTAAATATCACAGACGGTTTGTAACTAAAAACCGTCTGTGATATTGATATATCATAGACGGTTTTTACTTACAAATCGTCTGTGATTATCACTTATCACAGATGGTTTTTAGTTAAAACCCGTCTGTGTTATTCTCTTCTACCCCTAAATCTATTTCTGTTTATTGGCTAGCTTCAGGAAATGCTAGCCATGCCCTCTGAAACAAGCAGATCAACATGTACATATATACATCCAATTCACATCTCAATTCATTTCACAAACATAAAACATCCATTTCGCAAATCAATTAATTGAAATGAAAACAAGCAAATATAGTATGAAACACAGTACACATTTTATTTTTATTAAGATTAGAGCCTACCATTACAAGAATAGACAGGCAAACAACAAACAACAAGGAGGAGGAGAACAACAAACAGGTTGCCCATCTAGCTAACACAACAAAAACAGAGAAAAACAAAGATCCTCTATGCCTAGGCCTTCTCGCTCCTGATGCAGCGTACGAGCTGGATGTCTTTGATGCCCACCATCATCGGCGTTTATTGAGCGCTGCCTTGTGCATTGTCTGCTTCGTAGGGATATTATGGTATGGGTTAAGGAGGAGGAAAACAGCAAAGAGGAGAAGAATAGCAAGGAGGAGGAAAACAGTAAAGAGAAGGATAACAGCAAGGAGGAGAACAGAAAGGAGGCTGGGTTCTGGTGATTATTTATAGGGGAGGGAGTGCGAAATTTTTTGGCGAGGGGACGGAGAGGCGGAGCTACGATCCGTGGGGTGAGGATTGGTAGATTTCTATTGGCTAGAATTGGGTTGAGGAGTATCGACGGGCCCATCGGTCAGATTATCACAGACGGTTGGTAGCTAGAACCGTCTATGATGAATGAATATCACAGACGGTTCTATATGCCAACCGTCTGTCAATTAGAGCACAGAATTTTATATACCGATGCAATATAAACAACTAGTCTGAAAAGATAAAATAGCAAAGTTTTATATGGATTATATATACTCATTTGAAAGGTTTCGATGAGATCTACAACTTTTCAGTTGAAGCAAAATCCAAATTCTGAAAGGAAGACCAAGAAAAAAAAGGCAAAAACAGAAACCAAAAATTTGCGACGCAAGTTTAGGTCCAAAGATGGTCGATTTTCGGGGTCTTGGAGGGCGACCAGCATAAGCTGGTCATTTTTTGGATCGGGCTCGTCGTTAGATTTCCAACGAGTACAAGAACGTCGAAAACGGACACCGTATGCAAAAGTTATGCCCGTTTTACTGAAGGTGTCTCAAAACTGAATCCTACTTGAACTCAGGCGGAAAATTATGAAATTTTGGAGAATTGTAAGGCGGAAAACATATCACAGACGGTTTTTAATATGAACCGTCTGTGATAATCAGCTTATCACAGACGGTTTTTAATAAAAAATCGTCTGTGATAATTCCAGATTATCACAGACGGTTTTTAATAAAAAATCGTCTGTGATAATCAGCTTATCACAGACGGTTTTTAATAAAAAAACCGTCTGTGATAATTCCAGATTATCGCAAACGGTTTTAAATAAAAAATCGTCTGTGATACTGGAATATCACAGATGGTTCATCGATAAGAACCGTCTGTGATACTCGTTTTCTCTGACGCCATCAACACAGACGGTGTCCAAATTAAAACCGTCTGTGTTAGTGTCGGTCACAGATGGTTTTGTCAAACCGTCTGTGATTTGGCGTCTAGTATTAGGCTTTCTGTAGTAGTGTTAGAAGCCTGCATCATCAAAGTCGTTCTCCTCCCAATCGAAATTATCATCCTATTGGAAGATCGGAACCCTATTGCCTCATCATGAGGCCACGTGGCAAGTTGTCGACCCTTCCCGTCGTGTGGTGCATGCAATCACCAGTGAAAACACGCACATCTTCACGTCAAAGTGGTGACACCAGGCCTACGCTCGCCATGTACGCCACATCGGCGCAACCCCCTAACTGAGCTCCTGCAATGCGTCAACACACCCATCATGTTTGGCCCTAATGCAACTCGACTCAGTCTCCCACATCATGATGCCCTGGTGATCTCCGCCTCTATCACTAGGTGCAATGTAAGACGTGTGTTCATAGATAGAGGAAGCTCCTTAGACATGACATTCTCCTCCATGTTTGCCATGTTCGGAATCACAGTTGCTCCTGTCAGTGCCTGGCATCCTGCTTCTCGGCTTAGTGGTGCGCCAGTCCCAGCCCTCAACAGGATTGAGCTAATAATGAGGTTTGGGGCTAGAGGTGGCACCCGAAGTGAGATCATGGCCTTTGACGTCATTGATATCTTATACCAATACAACATGTTCTAGGGTAGAGTAGCCCTCAATCACTTCAGGGTGGTGCCTCACCATGCTACCTCTACGTGAAGCTTCCCGGCCTTGAAGGGATCATCACCATGCAGGGCGACCAAGATCTTTCAAGGAAGATAGACGAAGACATTCAAGCGGCAATCCAGTACGTGTACTCCATCATCCTAGAAGTTGTAGGGGCTGAGCCAGAGTTTCAGGCCCCTTTCTCCAGCAAGTGGATCCCTAAGCTGATGCCCAACGGGGAGACCTAGGCCGAGCCCCTCTTGGAAGTTGATCCCACCAAGATTGTGCTACTAGGCATGGACCTCGACACAGCGACGGCGAAGGCTATATTGACGACCTTGCAGGCCAACCATGATATCTTCGCTTGGGGACCCAAAGACCTCTCTAGTGTCCTAAGGGAGATTATCAAGCACTGGCTTTCCATGAAGCCTGATGCCAAGCCCATCAAACATAAGCTCCAAAAGATGTCAAGCGAGCACAAGCCGCAGTAAAACTTCAAAATACAGGCATGATCTGGAAGGTGGTGCACCCCAACTAGCTTGCCAACCTGGTTTCATCAAAAAGTCCAATGGGCATTGGTGAATTTGTGTGGACTATACTAACCTAAATCGTGCATGCCCGAAGGACAACTTCCCGCTCCCTAGAATTGACCAGCTAGTCGATGCCACTTCAGGGTGCGAGCTCATGAGCTTCCTTAACACTTACTCAGGGTACCACCAGGAGTGGATGGCCAACGAGGACAAGGAAAACACCAGCTTCATCATGCACTCCGGGATGTTCTACTGTGTTCGAATGGCTTTCGGACTAAAGAACACTGGTGCCACTTTCACTAGGCTCGTTTACAAGGTGCTTACCTCTCAGATCAGTCATAAAGCGGTAGCCTATGTCGTTGACATTGTAGTCAAAAGCATCCTTGCCTGAGCGCATGTCATCGACCGCCAAGAGACTTTTGACAACCTACGCTAGGCCAGCATGAAGCTCAACACAGAGAAGAGCGTCTTCGGAGGGCAAGCCAGGAAGGTGTTAGACTTCCTAGTAATGAAGCATGTGAAGATACATGCCATCCTCAGCATGAAGCCTCCCCAAAACATCCATGAGGTGCAAAAGTTGGTCGGACGATTGGCCAAGATACGGTGGTTCATCTCTCTCTTGACCAAGAGGGGACTTGATGAGGACATCCTGATTGAACAGATTACACAGGCACGAGCTAAAAAGATTAATCAACAGGTAAACTCACTCCTAGTTAAATTTAGCTTTAAATTACATGAGAATTGGCTACTACCTAATGCTATTATTTTAATTGTTCTTAGATTTTTGCGAGAGGACAGGTACAACAAAGAAGAAACCATGAGACGCAAGACAATTGCATGCGTGCAGCCAAACATAGCACGCAAGTCACCAGTAGAAGGAGAAACCAAGACAAGAAAAGTTGGCACGTAAACTAAGGTCAGAAGGGAGTGTCCAGAGTCTGCATGAACCTTCACAAAATGATTCAAGCATGTTGCATGCAGCCATACCATGTGCAAGAGATAAAGAAAGAGAGGAGTTAATGTACACTGTTTGATGGGATGTGGCATGCATGCCGATGACATGAGGAACCAGCAAAGTCTGAAGCTACCATGCCATGATTGACTTTGGACATGTGTTCCTATCTTGGCCAAAGTCTTGAGGCACTGCCATGTGATTCTATTGCTAAGATCGAGACACGTTTGCATGTATCTAGTTGCTAGTAGATGAGTTTGAACCTTTTTCTGAGTTAACTGGGTCCAAGTTAGGGTCGGCCATCAGCCTTTATATTTTGCTGTGCACATGTTTCAGAGGGGGACGACCATAGAAAAACCAATCTATTATTTCGAAGAGCTATACGCTTGTTCTTCTTAGGGTTTGGCATATCATTGCAACCTGGATAGGGAATTAGGCAATCTCAACCTCATTGTTCTTGTGCTTCCTTGTGATTTGCAGGAGTAGTGACACGTCTACTTGTGTGGTCGGGTAGACAGGATTACAATCGTGTGGTTGGGTGAATTCTTTTGTCGCAGGTTGTTGTTCTAACAGTGGTTGGCGTCATCGGTTTGTTAGGTTGCACGGATCCATGTTATCATCGTTAATCCTACGTTGTGAATATTGAGCACCCTGTACCATCTTGGTACCAAAGTACGATTGCCATGGTAGGATCATTTTACCTATAGTTAGATTTATTTTTTCCCCTATACACAAAAGCCAGGAAAAAAATCAAACTCTATTTTTTGCATCTGTTTTTCTCATGAGTTTTGTTATGTTTTTGTCCATTAGAATTTTTGTTTGAGTGCTGATCGTTGTGCTTCCTTCGCGTAGCTTAATATTTGTGTCCACATAAACCCTAAACAATTTGCTAGTTGAATCCCTCAATTCCATCAAGGACACATAAGAATTTCGGTTGGTAAGAGAAGATGACGTTGAGTGAATTCAACAAATAAAACTTTCCATATCTACATACATATCTTTTCTTATTGTTTGCGCTAACCATGGCAGGAAAAGAAGGAGAACAAGCATATGTTACATAGGCTAATCTTAAGAAGCTCACGAATGATTTCAATACTCAGTTGAATGGCAACATGAGCATCCTGAGGAGGGACATACTAGAGGAGCTTCGCAAAGAGCGGGGCCCAGTTGGCGTCCATGAAGGAGGTGTTGAGCTTGACGAGACCAATGAGGAGAAGACTGCACGATTCACTAGAGAAGCTCCAGCAGATCGAGTCGCTGCCAACGTGGTTCGACCACTCTTTCTCAGGCGTGGGGGAGGTGTTTTCAACATTGACCATGGCCAAGGGAGAGGCTGTGGCCATGGGCATGGCGGTGCCGCCCACATTAAGGATTTCAGCGATGACTTTTGGCTACACCATAATGACAACTATCAATGTCATGGCTGTCGCTACGATGATCCGCACGTGGAGGAGAAATTTGGGAAACTTAAATTCACTATTCCCAAATTTGAAGGTGCTTCCGATCCAGATGCATATCTCACATGTGAGCTCAAGGTAGATAAGATCTTTTGAATGCAGAATTATTCGGATGAGAAGAAGCTACACATGGCGTCACTTGAGTTTGATGGGTATGCGTTGATTTGGTGGGAGCAAGTGTTGAACCAAATAGAAGATAATGGAGAATCTTCAATTGCATCATGGGCTGAAATGAAGCAAGTGCAGAGAGCACGCTTTGTTCTTAACACTTATAAATGTGATCTTTTTGATAACCTACAGAATTGAGACAAGGAGGTCGCTCGGTAGAGGAATATTACAAGAATATGGAGCAATCTATGATTAGGGCACATGTGCACGAAGATGAAGAGCAAACAATTGCGCATTTTCTGTTCGGTCTAAATAAAAATATTAAACGTATTGTGCAATATCAGCCCTACAATACTGTTGTTGATTTGGTGCATCAAGCGACAAAGACGGAGAAGCAGTTACTAGAAGATGTAAATCCAGTACGTGATTAAGGGAAATAAGAATTTGTATTTTGATTAACCTTCCACATAAAATAACGATGGACAAATTGGAATATGCCTAAAGAATATATTGTAAAATTGTTTGCATAAGAAAAGAGTTATATAATTAAGTAATACAAAATTTAACCATCTAAAACATGGCTGTCATTCCTATACCTTGAAACGGGTCATGAAAATACCTCTTTGAACAACCATTAAATAAATTGAGGTATTAAGCTGTTAATATTTCACTGTAATTATGTGAATTAAATGAAAATTTTCCTTGTATATAATTAATTGTCTCAAAAGCCATAGGGATCCCTCTCCAAATGGTACTTGAACAATTTAGGGAATTAAATTCACTACAAGATAAACCCCCCTTTAGCAATGGATATGTGGCAACACATGATTTATTCGTTGCAAGGAATGATGTGGCAACATTTACTAATTGTTGCAAGCATTCCCCCGAGCTACACCTGGTGATCCCGTACTACAGGCGTAGGTGCTCTCGTACTGCAGGGCGTAGTAGGTGCTCTCGTACGCAGGTGCTGCTCTTTAATCATTATTAATTAAATTATAGTACACAGGTGCTGCTCTTTAATCATTAATTAAATTACAGACAAAAATACGTGTTTATAGGTTTCGAACCCGCAACCTGCCAAAACTAATACACTACGTACATACCACACTGACCAACCAAGCAGCTAGTCTTTTGTGATTGTTCTCCTCATAAACTTAGTTATATAATTTAAATATACGATGTAGAGCATATAGCCCATGGCCCATCTATCTTGTACGTAGCCTCCACAACAGCCGCCGCCGCTCTGCCGTGGTGCCGTCCGCTCCCCAAATCCTCTCTCTGTCCGTGGCGCGTCGTCCCATCCTCTTCCATCTTCGCGACGCCTCCAGCCGCCTCCGCGACTCCGCCGCAGTGCCGCCAGCCGCCCCCAGCCCCCATCGCATCGGCGCATCCTCTCCCCCGCATCGCCGCCCCCCCCACCCCCGCCTCCTCTCCGCCGCGGCCTAACCCTAGCGATCCCCAATCCCGCAGTCCCCTCCCAAGTGCCGACTCCCATCTCGTGACGCCTCCAGCCGCCTCTCCGCGACTCCACCGCCGGCCGCCTCCAGCCCCCCACCGCATCTCCCGCATCGCCACCCCCGCCTCCTCTCTGCCGCGCCCCCCGCGACCAAGCCGGCCAAGGCGCCCAGCAAGAAGAAGAAGGAGCCCGAGGATGCGGAGAGGCCGCAGGAGGACGATGCCTGCGCCGAGGAGCTAGATGAGGAGCCTTGCATGCATGTTAAGCTTTTTGGTGTTGTTGGGAAAGCTGACTGTGTGCATTATCAGTTTATCACCATTAGCTGAGATCTTTGAGGCCATGTTTGCTTAACTTTAGTCACTGGTCCAGCACGCCTACCATTTGCTCTAAACTATGATTCAACCCACAAGAGGAAACAATAATAGCTCAACTATGTACATATCTGTATGCCAAACCAATTTTTTTTTATCGTCATGACATACCAATAATTGGGTTCACAAATCACAATGTCTACATACTTATTGTCAAATAAGAAAATTCTCTTATGAAAGGAATGTGTTTCTTTGTACATACTACATAGTTCAAAAAAGAAGTAAGTTGCATGAGTTTTAAAGCAACCGAAGAGCTTATTTTCACCGATTAATAGCTAAACTGTTCCAGGATCATTGTAGTTGAATTTTTAGAAGAGTATAAAAGCATCCGCTGAACTGAAATCTCTGACCTCCCATTTCATTTTGATGCGCCAAGCATTCGTTGTTCCGATCTAAGTGTGTGCTTGCTCGTGTCACGCAGGCTGGATGAGGAGGACGAGGACGTCAAGGCCTGCTACCACGACTGCTCCGCCAAGGTCGACGACACAATATGTATGGATTTTTTTATTTAGTACTTCTATGATTTGCTAAACTGGTGATCCAAATCATAATAATAATGTGGTTATGCTATTTATATGATGATAAATAAATATGAACTTACAGCTGCTATTTATTTATACAGCAATAGCTTTTTATGGTTTCACAATGGATTTAAAAATCATCAAGCTTCTTTTGGGCTATCCTAAAGATTCTACTCGGTACATAGCTGGTGTAGAAGGATTTGTTGAATTTGCATTTAAAGATAAGACCGAAGATACCAAGATTTATTGTCCATGTCATACATGCGTGCATACTAGTCTCCTATCCAGGGATGAAATATATGAACATTTGGTCTGCAATGGGATACTTGAGAATTATGAAGAATGGGATTTTCATAGTGACCCTTCAGTGCATGAAGAATGGGATTTTCATAGTGACCCTTCAGTGCAGCACACCGTTGATCAACAACCACAATCTCAGAATGAAGAAAGGCATGATAACATGAGTCAGCTGCTTCATGATGCATTTTATCATATGTATGAAGACATACCTATGACAGATGCCGCAAATATTCCGAATCCACCTGTCAGCGGGCCAAATTTAGAAGCACAAGAGTTCTATAAATTGGTTGAAGATTCCAAAAAGCCTTTATGGACAGGATGTGAATTAACGCAGCTAACTTTACTTGTGCTTTTGTTCAATATAAAATCCATGAACAAATGGTCAGATAAATCATTAGGTGATCTACTTGGTATTTTGCAGAAGGCTATTCCAAATGGAAAGGAACTGCCCAAAAAATTTTATGAGGCTAAGAAAATTATTTCCAAATTTGGCTTGGGCTATGAAAATATTCATGCGTGCCCAAATGATTGCGAACTATTTTGGAAAGACAAGGAAAATGATGATTTTTGCTCAAAGTGCAAGGCTTTTAGGTGGAAAGGTATGGAACCTGAAACCAAACTAACAAAGAAGCAAAGAAGGAAAGCAACGCCTAGTAAAGTATTAAGATACTTTCCTATTAAAGAGAGGCTAAAAAGACTGTTTATGTGCAAAGAAACATCACCTCTCCTAAGATGGCATGATGAAGAGCGCATCAAGGATGGTGCGCTACGACATCCAGCTGACTCCCCAGCATGGACGGACTTCGATAAAAAGTCTCCACAAATTGAGTCAGATGCACGGAATATTCGATTTGGCTTAGCTACCGATGGGTTTAATCCGTATGGGATGTTGAGTTCTAGATATAGCTGTTGGCCAGTTGTTTTGGTAATATATAACTTACCTCCATGGTTTTGCATGAAAGAGCATTATCTAATGTTGTCTTTAATAATTCCTGGTTCTACTAGTCCTGGGGATAGAATTCATGTGTTCCTTAAACCACTTTTGGAGGACCTAAAAGATTTATTTCAAAATGGTATGTCAACATATGATGCATCAAGAAACGAAACTTTTGATTTGAGAGGAGCAGTGCTAATGACCATTAGTGACCTACCAGGCTTGGGAATGCTTGCTTCTCATATGGTTCATGGAAATTTTGCATGTCCACCTTGTGGTGAAAATGCATGGTCCAAACGTCTGAAGCATGGTCGTAAATCTTGTTTTATGGGTCATCGTCGATTTCTTCCTCTTGACCATCCTTTTCGTTTGGATGGGAATTCATTTGATGGAACAGTGGAGCTTGGAACAGAGCCTCAAACCTATTATGACCGTCCAATTTTGGATGAAATCATTGCTTTAGGTGATTTCAAGGAGTCAAAAACTTATAAGGCATTAAGTTGTCTGCTTATTTTCGAGGAATATGTTCGAAAGTGCTTCGTGTTGATGACCTTGACCGTTTGGAACACTCAATTAAAGTTACACTATGCAAAATGGAGATGATATTTCCTCCTGGATTTTTTACAGTTATGGTTCACTTAGTAGTACATTTAGCAACTGAATGTAAGATGGGTGGACCAGTTTGTTATCAATGGATGTACTTCATTGAAAGGTACTGATTCTAACTAATACAAGTCATTGTTTGGATCATTTATTATATATAACCTACTAAATTGATGCTTTTCCATATGTTGCAGGTACCTATGTAAACTGAAGTCATATGTTTGCAATAAAGCTCATCCAGAGGCTTCAATGGCAAATTCATTTTTGGCAGATGAGTGTGTGGTGTTTTGTTCTAGGTACCTGGAAGGTTTCTCCACAAAGCATAACAAACCATCAAGGAATGATGAGAACCAGGATCATCTTGAATCTAACTTATATGGACATGATTCCTCATTGTTTCCTCTTATAGGAAAACCATTGGGAAGACCATCCAGTTTCATTTTAACCGATCTAGAGAAACTGCAAGCACATAGATATGTACTATACAATTGTGAAGCTGTCATTCCGTACTTGAAGTAAGTGTTACCAACACCTATCAACATATTACATATGTTTCTTTAAAACTGAATCCATGTTAATTTCCATTTTAGAGAGCATGCCGCTGATCTCAAAAGAAGAAATCGTCAACGTCGTCTATCTTTGAAAACAATTGAGAAGATGCTAAATAAAGAGTTTCCTAATTGGTTCAGAGAACATGTAGGTATCATGGTTTGTTTTTTCTTCAAAAAAATAGGAAAAATTGACTTAAGTATATTTTGTGATGATACAGATCATGCAGTTGGAGCAAAAAAATGGTAGCGATAGCATCGATGAGGACATTAGATGGTTGGCTCGTGGCCCATTGGATGCAGCAAGAAGACACAGAGCCTTTAACATCCGTGGTTTCAGATTTAGAGCTAAATGTTATGACAAGGCGACGCAAAATAGTGGAGTTGTTGTGACTGCAAAAACATCAAGTTATTCTTCTGGAGGGGATACTAACCCTATCCTTGGAGATATTACCTACTATGGAAGGATACTTAATATAGTTGAGTTAGACTATTATGGAAGATTCTCAGTGGTGTTGTTTAAATGTGAATGGGTTGATGTCACTCGAGGAAAGGGAGTGCAAATAGATAAGTTTGGTTGTACACTTGTGAATTTCTCACAGCAAATTCACAAGGGTGATAGGATTGAGCATGAGCCTTTTGTATTTGCCAATCAAGTTGACCAAGTGTTCTATGTCGAAGACGAGCATAACAACCCAGGATGGTCAGTTGCATTGAAGATGAAGCCTAGAGATGTATTTGAAATGGGAGAAGAATGGAATGATGTAGAATGTGAACCTTACCATGTCAGTACTCTTGGGGACCTTTTTGCTAATGCACATAATACTCATTCATGGACTAGAAGAGATGTAGAGGGTACAACTGTAGAGGGAACAAATGTAGATCCTAGTACAAGTTCTGATCAAGAAGATTAATAGCTCAACAAAATTAAAGGTCAGATATGTTTGATTTTTCTACTGTTCAATATTGTATAGTTGTACTAAGATTTTGTAACAGCTGACAAGTTTCTTTTTAACTGTTTGTATTACTCAGGTCATGGTCCAGAATATGATGTTCAGTGTTCACACAATCCTTCTAATCCAAAAATGAATATATCTGCCTTCACATGTTAGATATGCTATGTAGAAAAGCTCTTTTGTGAAGCTTGTTTTTTCTGATGCTTTGCTTCAGCAAGCTGCAAATAGCAGTGCACGGGCTGCAATAGAGTCCTTGAAGCCAAAGTTAAAGGTCAGTACAAAGAGGCCAGTGATTCCAGTTCAACTGCACTGCACGTATTTATCATTCAGAGTGTTGCATTGTGATGTAAGCAAATCGCTTTGCTCTTGGCGTGCAGAGAACTACTCATCACCAGCTTCCCCCTCGCAAGCCGACCTGCGCGTCCAGCTGAGTGCAACAAGGTAGTCGTAAAGCTTTGCACCTCTGCAACTTATATGTTCTGAACCCTACAATTTATCTGAACAATCATTCTTATCTGATCATGTAGAGCTCACTGGAGAACCTGAAGTGCTCACAGGAGATGGAAGCTGGGAGTAGTGATTTAGTTGGTTGCCTATGTTAGGAGAAAAAACTAGGATTAAACCCTGCAACTGGCTTCTTGGTTCTTGCAGCCTAAAGAATAGGCTTGACATTTATTGCCATTTCTTGACATGATGTTCAGTGTGTGACAATTTTAGATTTGAGAATTCAGAATATAATTGTATGGTGTCGCAAGTTGTATGGTGTCGGCAAAACAGAGATTACATTTGAAATTTGAGATTTCAGAATATAATTGTTTATATGTCCATCATAAATCCAGTGGCAACAGGCCCATCATCTCTGTTGGCAGGAAATATTGAAAAAAAACTACAAAAATATTAACACTGTGAAGGTATAAGACTGAAATCAAATGGCTACAGGTGCGCCACAGCTTAGGTGCGATTTCTAAAAAACAAAAAAAAAATGCCTTTCAAGATTTGAACCCACAACCCTCAACAAACTGAACACCTCTTTACCATTAGACTACACATTCATTTGTTAGTATATGTAGGACATTATTTTTTTATCAACATTTCGTAACCTTGTTTTGAATATCATCG
Organism: Dendrocalamus latiflorus; assembly: GCA_017311315.1. NCBI lineage: Eukaryota > Viridiplantae > Streptophyta > Magnoliopsida > Poales > Poaceae > Dendrocalamus > Dendrocalamus latiflorus. The sequence continues at coordinate 22,678,815 of CM029678.1, forward strand.
AGCTCTACAAAGTTTGAAGCCCCTAAATGTTATCAAATGAAAAAGTTTCAACTACAAAGTTTTAAATCTTATCAAGCTCTACAATTTTGATAAAAAGTGTGTCTTCATCCAAGATATTCAAGAGGCGGGCCCTTAGAATGCTCACTTCTCTTAATCGATTCTAGTGACCAACCTTTAGAATGTTCGTCTCAATTAATAGTCATTTTCAAAGGCATTCATTTTAAGAAGTGAGCCTCTGTTAATTACTTAATAGAGGCAGCTGCCTTAGAATGTCCACCTCTATTAATAGTCGATTAATAGTGGCGGCCACCTTAGAATGGCCGCATATGAAAATGGTTAACAAAAGCGGGCATATGCCTAGAGCCTTCTTGACCATGTACAGAAGCCGGCGAGGGTGGAGGCCGAGGGTTTCCCACAGGAGATGAACGAAACCGAGAAGAGGGTTAAGTGTAATAAATTCAGGAGTAACTGAAATATCTCGCAACAAAAACATTTGAATAAAGAATTAATATGTAGCATTAGCACCGAAACAATTAACAAAGACGGACAAAAGACGTTTTTAGAGGCTCTGTTAATTAGAGATTGCACAGACGAGCACAATGCCTGCCTCTGTAAATCAGGGAAAAAGAACATGCTAGGCAATTCGGCAGGATAGCAGAATCACAAGAGGTCCTACCTTGATATCAAGTTGGCGCAACCAAAACAGTCTGGACAACAAAGAGATTTTTTTTTGGTTTTATGTGGATACAACGAATAAGCAACGCAAAGGGACACATAATGAACTATGGCGGCGAACTGCAATGGCGTGTCAGCGGTGCAGGTGGGAGTCCAGCGTGAAATTTTCAGCTCATTCGGAGAACGACTGCTCGCTTGTATATGTTGATACAGCCAAACGGTGTACTCACTACCTTCCATGATTTCTCATGCGCAGTACAGAATGAACTATGGCGGCGAATTGCAATGGCGTGTCAGCGGTGCAAGTGGGAGTCCAGCGTGAAATTTTCAGCTCATTCGGAGAACAACTGCTCGCTTGTATATGTTGATACAGCCAAACGGTGTACTCACTACTTTCCATGATTTCTCATGCGCTGTACAGAATGAACTATGGCGGCGAATTGCAATGGCGTGTCAGCGGTGCAGGTGGGAGTCCAGCGTGAAATTTTCAACTCATTCGGAGAACAACTGCTCGCTTGTATATGTTGATACAGCCAAATGGTGTACTCACTACCTTCCATGATTTCTCATGCGCTGTACAGAATGAACTATGGCGGTGAATTGCAATGGCATGTCAATGGTGCAGGTGGAAGTCTAGCGTGAAATTTTCAGCTCATTCGGAGAACGACTACTCGCTTGTATATGTTGATACAACCAAACGGTGTACTCACTACCTTCCATGATTTCTCATGCGCTATACAGAATGAACTATGGCGGCGAATTGCAATGGCGTGTCAGCGGTGCAGGTGGGAGTCCAGCGTGAAATTTTCAGCTCATTCGGAGAACGACTGCTCGCTTGTATATGTTGATACAGCCAAACGGTGTACTCACTACCTTCCATGATTTCTCATGCGCTGTACAGAATGAACTATGGCGGCGAATTGCAATGGCATGTCAACGGTGCAGGTGGAAGTCTAGCGTGAAATTTTCAGCTCATTCGGAGAACGACTGCTCGCTTGTATTTCACCATTTTGCTAACTGAATCCCATCAGCTCCTTATTCCACGCAATAAGATCGTGGGTTCCTTCTTCCCATCGCACAGCTCCACATCTCCCTGCATCTGCCCTGCTGTGGAGCGGGATCCATCAGAGCGACACCGCAGCCGGACGGGCGACGCCACGGCAGGACATCCACCAGCAAAAGTGCAAAACCCTAATCCCCATTCGGCCATTCCCCAACCCGGCAACCCAGCCCCAGCCACCCATCGCCAGATCTAACTCCAGCGCGAGCCGCCGCGCCCCCACCGCCGGCCGTCGCCTTGCCTGCGCCGCGCACGCCTCCACTGCCGGCTGCGCGCCTCTCCTGCGCCGCGCGCGCCCGGCGCCTCCACCGAGTAGGCGAGACGGCGACCCCTCCTGCGCAGCTGCGCGGGGAGCACGGAGAGCGCCAGAGCGGGGACGCGGGGGAGGACTGGAGGAGGGTGAGCGCCGCGCGGAGTGAGCCGAGGGGCGAGGGCCGGCCGACTGGCGACTGCCGAGGACTGAACGCCTGAACTGGCTCTGAAGTCTGAACCGAACCGAGGAAATCAGGAAATTCCAACTCTCTCCGACTCAGCTGGTCTACTCTAATTTATGATGTGTTTGTACCCATCTATTTCTGAATACAACAGGGCTAATTCCTAATATTAGTAATGTTCTAGATTTCCATGGTCTTTGCTTGCCAAATGAAATTGTATTTGATCATCCACTGAAACAAGTAGATCTATTGGGTCCAATCTATTTCTACTCTAAGTTTGTTTGTATTTCTGCTGAGAACTGAGATGCCTATCGATGTGAATATTTCGAGGAATGGTTGAAGGTTGTTTTACTATTTTCTCTGTTCCATTTTTTTGCTAGAAACTATTTGGTGACTATTTTTACTTCATTAATGATGTTGTGCAGTGGCTATGGCAAGGGGTAGAAGAAAACTCATAATTCAGAGCCATGATGAATATATGTCAGAAGAGCATATTGGACAAGAGAGCCATGGACAAAATACTGAGGCATCTGAACTTCATCCAAGTGCTAGAGGAGATCAGATCGATAGTGATGGTGATATTGAGGTTAATTTCCACGGTACTTACTAACCTACTTTAAATTATTTTTATTACTAACATAACGTGTTATATGTAAAAGTGTTTATCATTGAATATTTTGTGCAATGTAACACTGCATAGATGAAACTGAGGACAGAGTAAAGCGTGGAAAGACAAAATTGAAAGATATTTGGAACCTTCCAAGAGGTCATAGAATCGTGGTTAGATGCAATGAGTTCGATCAACCAATTGGATTAGAGCCTGGATTTCTAGGAAAATTTCTTGGCATGGTGGCTAGGAATGGTTGCTTGTGTAGCTTGAACTACAAGGATTGGAGACTTCTAATAGGAAAGAAAGAAAAAAGCACTAATGAACAAAAAAATAAGAAGGATATACTTAAGCAAGTGAAGGTACGTAGTTCAGCTAGACACCGTATAACCTTGTTGGTAACTTTTGATACTTTACTTTCCTTTTTACTTATGTCTTTTGTTATTGGTATATGCAGATGAGATTCCTGTACCCTTCTCGCATGGAAAAATGGATACTTCGAACCATTGGAGAGAGATGGAGGAAGCACTAGTCTAATCTGAAATCAATATATTTTGATGAGCATAAGAGCACAAAAGTTAACCACAGTAATGTTCCTAACGGTATAATTCCTGATCAGTGGATTGCGCTTGTTGATAATTGGACGACACAAAAAGCACTGGTACATGGATATTGTTGGATTTATATTTATGTGTTTTCGATGCCCAGTAGATTTTGTAAACATTTGTGGAACTTAAATGCTTTTCTCTATTTCATCATTATATGATAGGATATAAGTAAGAAAAACAGAATAAACTGTACAAAGAAGAAGTCAACACATACAGCTGGAACAAAGAGTTTTGCTCGGAACAGGGAGGAGTTGGTAAATTTTTTTACAACTCTAACTGTGTACTCTTGCTGCATCTATATGGTAGTGATTATTAAGTTCTTTATATCCATTTTCATGTTCACAGAGGGAAAAAGATCCTGAAAAGAAATACCCTCATAGGGCTGTTTTGTATATCCATACACACCAGACTAAAAGCGAGAAGAACACAAATGCACATGTGGTACATTATTTGTGAATGCTTGACTTTGCTTGTGTTTTTTTGAAACTGACTTTGATTGTTTACATCACTATATTTTTCATGTTATTTTTATTCATATTGGTGCTATGTATAGGGGGATTTGAAGGAACTTATAGTGCAGCAGCCAGGTTTAGTGGAGACCAATCAAGGAAAGGTTGCATGGAAAGGAGATGCACTTAGTAAAATATTAGGAGAAGAAAAGCCTGGCCATGTACATGGCTTGGGACTTGTTCCAAATCCTAATCAAGTGTTTGACCTATCTACTTCAAAGCGCCTTAAGAATGTAAATCTGACTTCACTAGATAAAACATCAAGTGAGGATGTAGTATCTTTGAGACTTCAACTGGAGAAGCTTGGGCACCGTGTCCGCAATCAAGATGCTACTATACTACAGCTACAACAGAAGACAAGAACCTTGGAACAAAAACAAATCAAACAGGTAAATTTTAAAAACTTGAATTCTAAGCATTTCCTACACTAAACTTCTGATTCGTTGATATAGGGATGTTTAGATGATCCTGTCTATGCACCTAAAGATGGCTATTGTGCTGATGTGCCAAATACGAAACGAAAAGTATGTACCTCTATGGAATATTAAAAAAATAGTAATCTACTACAAATTTATTTTTTTAATAGCTGGTTCTAATTTATAGTCTTTTGTCTATCAACAGCGAGTATATAGTGACCCTCAAAGTCAAGATTCCAGCATGGATGAACAACTAAATGATACAATGGTACAATTGAATTGGCAATTTTTCATACCAGATTTATGTCAAATATTTATTTGTTTTAGTTCACTACAGAATCGGCAAGGTGACAATGTGGAGGAGGATGATCTGCAGCCACATTACAAATACCTTAGTCTTGCAGAGAAGGTATGCGCACTAATATGGATGAGAGCTTTTTTTACTATGGTCGGCACTGGAAAGCTAGTAATGGTTGTCACTTCAACTAGAATTTTATGCTGTCATTTAACTGTGACCTGTGCCTTGCGCTTGCAGAGGCAGAATGTTATGGAGCAGAGAATAATAGATGCTGTTAGCTCAAAGAAACAGGTAATGACAATTATTTTTCAGTGATTAATCATTGTAAGGTATTTTTGGTTAAAGATTCTTTTGGTTCCTCTGTAAAGAAGGTGGCTGAGCACTCATATGAAGCCACAAATCTGGACTCATCTACCCCAGCCACAATAAATTTTAGCTTACAGGTAACTATTCATAAAGCACCTGTTGTAGATTTTTCTTTCAGACAAGTTTCTGTGATCCTTGTTTCAACTTTAGTCATTAGTGTTTACTTCATGCTTTTCTCGTGACTGCTATCTGGTGTGCTTGTCTTGTTGACCTGATCGATTACTTGGAAAAAAAATTGAGGAATTTTCGTTAGGCTTAACTGATTATGTAATACCTTATTTATTTATATATGTGTTATGGCACATGGCATGAATAACCTATCTCAGTTTTGTTACCTTCACTAGGAAGCTAGCTTTATTTTAGTTGCTTCATAATAGTGTACCGTGTCTTATTGTTGTGCTCATTTCCCTGCATTTGCTCAGCATATAGGAATTTAATTTCTTTCCCACCACACTTCTCATGAAATATTTCACTTTGGCATTGTCATTTCTCATACTCGTGTATTTGTGAGGTTTGACTTCATTGCTTTAGAGAGTAAATGTGAGTACCTTGTTGTAACTATGGCAAATAGTTAAATAAAGTAAAAGTATCAGACTTCAGGGATTTATAGAGCCAGTGGCTCTGGGATTATTTAATTGTTTGATTCTCCCTGCAAAAAATGAAATATAATTGTCTGATTCCATTTTGTCAGTGAAAGACAATATTAATTTATTCTTATTCACTATAGGCAGAGCAAGATAATTATGTGGAGCACGAGGATCTGCAGGCACAGTACAAATATAATTGTACTAAAGATAAGGTTTGCACACAAAACTGAACACATGGATGCAAAGCAATATATTATGTTCATTTTACTGGATACCATTATTGCCACTACTTTTCAACTTTCCTGACATGTGTTTCTTTCTAGAACAAAGACAGTCTAGTACTGAATGACACTATATACTATGCTAAATAATTTCTACTATTGAGAATTTACTATTTTCATTCAAATAAATTATAAATTATGACCACTGTATAGTGTTGTAAGTCACCCATTGTAATTGTGTGTTGCATATATAACTGGAGATCAAGACATCTAATTCCCAAGATAAAAAAGTGCTGCATGCCAACAGGCTTCCTACTGCACAGAAGGTTAAATTTTATCATATCTTTAGTCAGCGGATCATTTCTACTAGACCATACCTTTTCCACAAATTGATTAGTAATTTCTACTTAATTACAGGAAAAACATATCCACAATGATGTTATGTTGGATAAAAGCAAGTGTACTAATGCAATCAAGGTGATCTGTGTAAATAACTCTCTGTTCTATGAAGTTTATCAAATTGTTGAGCAAAGTGTTGTATTTAAACTAGCACATATTACAGGTTGTGGCAAAGGAAACATCTGCTACTCCCTCAAATCTTGAAGCATCTCACTACCAAGTAAATATTGTTTTAGCAATGATATTTTTGTTAAATGCTTATTTTCCATTACTAAGTTATCTGTTTTGACTTGTTTCCTGCAGAACAAGATCTCAACAAGGCCTAGTGCAACAGTACGTTCTAGTGTATAAGACACATCTCTTAAAACTAAATAATATCCTTTTCTTAGTTGTTCTTACAGCTGGAGACTAAGAATCCCCATATATACTTTTGTAGAAACATCATCGTGGCACAACAAATTGGTCAACTGCCAATTCAATGATGGTATGATTGTTTAATTTCTTGCAAGTAGTGTGATCTATTATGTACTTATTTTTTTGCACGCTTATATATGTGAATCAGGTTGGCACCACAGTATTCTTGCAGAGCTGGAAAAATCAAAATAAGTCTGTTGCATTGGCTACAATAGTAAGTTGTGATCCAACACAGAAACTTGACGGTGTTCAGCTAGGCAAAGAATTTTGGATGGTGCATGTTAGTATTGCAATCGTAGATGATGAACCATTGATACGACCATACAAAGGCTACAAGGTTATTGGAGACATAGAAGGAGTTACTATTGCATGGCCTTCAACTTTTGTACGGTCTTTTCTATAACCCAATATGATTTTAGTTCTCGTATGTGTCATATTAAATTAATCCAACTTTCATCTGTAGATCAAGAAGACAAATGCATGATCACATCAGTGGAACGCTAGACTAAACTGAAGGAAGGAGAAAGGAGGGCCGCTGGCATACTAAGGGGATCCCTTAATGTTTTATATTTTGCTCACATAGGAACTTGTACTCTGAACAAAAATTATGTCATGAGTTATGTGGATGGTACTCATTGTAATGCAACAAATCCTTTATACTATATATATATATATATATATATATATATATATATATATATATATATATATATATATATATATATATATATATATATATATATATATATATATAGCTAAGTGTGCTTATTTTCTATGTGTTAGATGGTCTTGCATTTCTCAATAAATTGTACATGGATTATCTCTATATTTGTCTCAAAAATTAAATAATTATATGATATTAATGGCTGAATGGTTTATTCCTTACAACACATATAAGTGTTGCAACAAACTAAATCTACATGTTGCAACAAACCATAGAGGCCGTTCACCCATGGTTTGTACAAACACATATAAGCGTTGCCATGATCCATCATTATGCGTTGCAACTTTGCAACGGTTATTAGTAAGTTTTACCAACACATAAATAAGTGTTGCAATAGATCCTTGCAACACCACTTTAGGCAACGCATATTAGATGCGTTGGTATAGACGCTATCAACGTATATATGGACTTTTAGCAACGTATATTTGCGTTGCAAAAGGGGGGGTCATTTTGTAGTGATTGAATGTTGAGTCACTAATGTTAATTTCGAATGCAAAATTTAAATTAAACATTACCTCGAATATAGATATGTAAATCTCCGCAGTAAGTGACATCTAAATTGAAGCATCCATTCCCGTTGGTCTATTTTCTTGGCATATAGTTGACACCATCAATAAATGATTAGAACTGTTATCACAAATAAAAGATCTTAATAAATGCAACTATCGGGAAAATAATGTCAAAAAGTATTAACATATCGACTAACCCTTAGCTCAGAATACAAGTTAGATTAAAAATGATGTATGAACCCCTAGGTCATAGTTAATACTCTTGCGATATACAAATTAGTGCCATTCCAGACATAACAAGCTAAGATCATATATCGGTCCATTGGTCTAACCTGACTCATGGAACTTCCTTAATAAATATAAAAAATACTCAAAAGAAGTTGCTAAATTAAAAGATCAAGATATGGCATTCTATCATTGGCTATGCCAAGCCATCTCCGAGTTCTAAGCGGGATATTCTCGTGAATATTCCTTTATTATGAACCTTCTTCAACATCCATCTCGGTGAATTTCCCTCGGTCATTTATCACTTTGCTCCAACCCCGTTTGACTTTGTCAATACTTCGTGCCCAATCAACCCAACCTCAGATCACCAATTTAATCATAATAAAAATTAATCAAGCTCAAATTGGATTTATTTGGATATTTTGAATTATTTGCCTTTATTTGGATTCAGTTGTTTAGCGCGTAATTAGAAATTGGAGTCCTGAAGAATCAATGGATCAAGCGAGACCGAGATCTAGATGAAGATGAAAACTACAGCTCATGACCATCGAATGAGAAAGCTTTGAGTGAGCTCAAGACCGTGGTAAACCACACCAGGCGAGTCAATACTTTGATCATGTTGAGCCTACATTTCTTGCAAATTACTTTTGTTTAAATTATCAAATTGTATGATGTTATTTTATTTGCAAATATATGTTTGTTTTAAGATTCTAGTTATATGTCCATACTTGACTTGTTAGTATTATACCTCCTTTGGAATGTTTGAGCATTTGAGCCTTGTCATCCTAGGAAAATTATAATGGTATCTTTCAAAAATAAATCTACAGTTATTCGCCATGCTTAGTACTGTTTAGATACTCGGGGGCACCAAAAAGCCCCAAGTATCACTTTCAATCATGAGAAACTGAGTTGGGAAGTCATGGGTGGAAATGACTGGTGTATTTTGGCATGATTATTTTATGCTCTCGAAAACCTCAAATTGCTTATCTATCTGGGTGGATGGTCCGAGGGTGTGGTGCAGTGGTGCACAAGAGTGTGGTTAGTGGTAAAACCACCCAAATAACCCTAAGGACCGAATCTTATGATGACCTCCTAGTGTATAACAGTACAACCACAAGCTGACAAATTGTAGGCAGGACTAACTAATTTGCGTTGACCTAGCGTGATTCGTGAAGGTGTGCACATGTGCAAAGGGAAGGATGGTCTCATCCCTACCTCTACCCTTGACAGCTCAAGAGGGAAACTTCTCGAGGGATGGTCGTATCCTACAGAAGAAAGACCTTAGTGGACGTAACCACATTAGGAAGATGCATTGTAACAGCCTTGTGTTGATCTACACAACCACATGATAAAGGAATCGTGTGGAGCAACGAGCGGATTGTCTCTTGTGGGTAAAGTGTACAAATTCTACAAAGTGAAAACTATTCGAATAGCTGTGCCCACAGTCAAGGGTGGACATGGGAACTTAACTAGATATAGTTCTATTTTAAAAACTTTGTGGGTGGAATTGGAAAAGTGGTGGGCAGTGAAAAGCCCTGATTTGTGTTGCCCTGGGTATCGCCCCAGTGATAAGGTAAGCGGTTATAACGCTGAAAGGTTTGCATATGGTGAAAAAACCATGTAACGGTGGATGGAATCTGGATCACTATTATTATTGCATTCTTTCATGCATTGATTAAATTTGTTTTAGTTAAAACTGCTAGGTCTCAGGGAATTTCTATGTATCGTATTTTAAAAGCAATTTATGGTAAATAAAATAACCCGAGTCTTCCCTTGATAAGCCATGCATGTTATCTATTTGCATCCTATGTAATGGCTTGCGGAGCATGGTGGTTTGTGCTCACCCTCGCTCTCTTAATTAATCTAGAATCTGGAGTCAGATCGTATGCTTCAGTAATGCACCTGGCCATGATGGTGAAGAAGATGAAGAAGTCAAGAACTATGTCACGAACCCCAGTTGGATGCCTGTGGGCACGTCCTGAGGGTCCCACCTGTATGCTTCGTTTCCACTATTGCATTTTATTGATTTCGGCTTGATCAGCCCATGAGTAAGTCTACTATTATATTTACGCTTCCGTATGATATATTTTGATGTTCAACACTGCATCTGTGAGCACTATCTACTGATCTAGGGAATAGTGTGGTGGAATCATAGAGGATTATGGATTGTAAAATCTGTGTCCGACAAAGAGTTACTTGAGAAAGGTTATGTACGCAAAAGTCTTAGTTCTTGTGTTATTCCTATAAATTCTTATTCCTAAGAAAGATGGTACGTGGAGAATGTGTGTTAATTGTCGTGCCATTAACAATATCACTATTAGATATCGTCATCCTATTTCTAGGTTAGATGATATGCTAGATGAACATAGTGGTGCTGTTATATTTACTAAAATTGATTTCAGAAGTGGATATCATCATATTAGGGTGAAACTTGGTGACAAATGGAAGACTGCTTTTAAAACAAAATTTGGATTGTATGAGTGGTTAGTAATGCATTTTGGTTTAACTAATGCATCTAGTACATTTATGTGATTGATGAATCATGTTTTAAGAGCATTCAATGGTAAATTTGTTGTAGTATATTTTGATGACATATTGATCTATAGCAAGACGATGGATGAACATATTGAGCATATTAGACAAGTGCTAAAAGTGCTTAGAAGTGAGAAATTGTATACTAATCTTGACAAATGCACTTTTTGCACCGATAAAGTTGTGTTCTTAGGCTATGTTGTTTCTGAACAAAGTATTGAGGTAGATGGATCTAAAATTGAAGTGATTAAGAATTAGTCTATGCCCGTGAATGTTAGTCAAATCAGAAGTTTTCATAGTCTTACTACCTTTTATGGTCGTTTTGTTAAAGGTTTCAACATCATTGCTACACCATTAAATGAGTTAACTAAAAAGTGTGTTGTGTTTGAATGGGGTGCATCACAGGAAAAAGCTTTTTAAGAACTAAAGAAATGATTAATTGAAGCATCATTTCTCGCTTTGCCTGATTTCACTAAGACTTTTGAAATTGAATGTGATGCTAGTGGAATAGGTATTGGTGGTGTTTTAATGCAATAAGAAAACTCGTAGCATACTTTAGTGAGAAACTAGGAGGTACTCAACTAAACTATCCTGTATATGATAAAGAATTATATACTTTGGTGCATGTGCTTGAAACTTGGTAACATTACCTTTAGCCTAAAGAATTTGTTATTCATTTAGATTATGAAGCTTTGAAATATTTGAAAAACCAAGCTAAACTAAACCATAAACATGCGAAATGGGTAGAATTCATTGAAACATTTCCATATGTTATTAATTACAAGAAAGGAAAAGAGAATGTGGTAGCTGATGCTTTATCTAGAAAGAATATGCTTCTAACTCAATTGGAAGTAAAAGTACCCAGATTAAAGAGCTTGAAGGATTTATATACTTCTGACTATGAATTTTTAGAACCATATTCTAAATATAAAGATGGAAAAGGATGGGACAAGTTTCATATTCATGAGAGGTTCTTATTTCGTGCTAACAAATTATGTGTTCCAAATTCTTCCGTGCGTTTGCTTTTATTGTAGGAATCTCATGCAGGTAGATTAATGAGACACTTCGAAAGAGAAAAGACCTTCATGATGCTGAATGATCACTTTTATTGGTCTAAAATGGGGCGTGACGTTGAAAGGTTTGTACAACGATGTGTGACATGCCACAAAACAAAATCTAAACTTAATCTACATCGTTTATATACTCCACTTCCTGTTCCTAGTACACCTTGGGAAGATATTAGTATAGACTTCGTTTTAGGATTGCCTAGTACTAAGAGAGGGAGGAATTCAGTTTTGTTAGTTGTGGATAGATTATTTAAAATGGCACATTTTATTCCCTGTCACAAAAGCCACGATGCGTCGCATGTTGCTGACTTGTTTTTTAGAAAAATGTAAGATTGCATGGAATACCAAGGATAATTGTTTCAGACCGCGATGTCAAATTCGTGAGCTATTTTTGGAAGACTTTGTAGAGCAAGCTTGGGACAAAGTTGTTATTCTGAACAACTTATCACCACAAACGGATGGACAAACAGAGGTGGTGAATAGAATTTTCAATGTTAAGACGAACAATAATCAAGAAGAATCTCAAAGAGTGGGAATATTGCTTGTCACATGTGGAATTTACTTACAATAGGGCGGTATATTCTACTACTCAATTATGCCCGTTCGAGGTGGTGTGTGGCTTCAAACCAATCACGCCACTTGATTTGCTACCACTTCCACTACATGAACATGTTAATATGGAGGTGTCTAAATGTATTGAATATGTGAAGAAGATTCATGTCAAGACTAAAAAATTGAAAAGAAGGCACATTACTATGTTGAGAAGGCGAACAAATCAAGAAAGAAAATGTTATTCAAACTAGGTGACTTAGTTTGGGTGTATCTACGCAAAAAACGCTTTCCGGATAAGCATAAGTCCAAGTTAATGCCTCAGAGAGATGGTCCATTCAAAGTACTCAAGAAGATAAATGACAATGCATATAAAATCGAGCTTCTGGGTGATGATTATGAGAGACCATGTGGAGGTCATCCCGTGTGTGTGATGAGTAATTGACATCGGTTTAGGAGAGTCGAGTTTGAATTGGTTGGTTCGGACCATATCGTTGCGTGGTGCAATGGACTCGGTCGGACTTGGTCAAACCTGGTCAAATGGTTAGGATGCATATTATGTCGACTTGTCAGGTTTGGGCTTTTTCATTGATGCTAATGTGCTTTCATGTATCGAGCGGTGCTATTTGATGTGTTTCTTGTATGTGTTGGCTGCAGGACGTCGAGGCGGAGTCGTGGCGAGACACGAGGTGACCAGACTAGACACGGGCGATGTCGAGGTCAGAACGGTCGAGATGTGTCGGAAACGGCGGAGACTCGAGGTGGTTGCGAGGCTTGGACGACAAGGAGCGCAGAAGCTTCCTGGAAGGTGCAAGAGGGGCGAAATGGTACTTTCATGAGGCTGCAAAAGCGGGAGCGGGCTCCGTTCGGGTTTAGCGGGCATAACGGGTTGGAGACCCGTTAGCCAAGGGCTATAAATAGATGGTGGTGGCTGCATGCCCACTTATGCATTCTAGGGTTTGAGAGGTTGGTAGAGTGTTACTTTAGTCAAAATGAGCTTTAGAGAGTTGTTTTGGCTTTAGGCTTTAGTGGTTGAGAGTGGGTGGAGAAGGCAGAGTGTTGTTCTGTCCTCCTTCGATGTGTTCCTGAGTGAGTCTTCCCCAAGCATGTAGTGAGTGTTCTTGAGGTTTAGGGAGAGGGAGAAGATGAGTTGAGGATCTTTGAATCATTCCTCTTGTATCAATCATGTATCTCCTTTCATCTCCATCAATATGAGATGGCTTTGGTTGAATTTGATTGAGTCTCTAGCTCTCTGTTGGTTTTTTTCTCTACGATGCTCTTTTGGCTTGATTTCTTGTTTTTGGCTTGTTTCTTGCCGGTGAGTGCCAAAATGGGTTGCTCTATGATGGAATTGCACTTCTAGACCCTTTGGTCAGTTGAAATCCTAGAGGCATGTGTTTAATTTCAGTTTTGCTTTTTGAGCCTCCTCTGTTCATTACTTTTCTTTCTAGGGTTTTGGTGGGAATCTTGTTTCCCTTCTTGAGATGGCCTAAAACTTGGTCTCTAGAGCCCAGGGGATATCAATTAGTCACCCTCAAAGTTTCATGGCCAGAGGATCAAGGATTTGTGAGGGATTTGGATTTTGGTTGAGCACTGTGTAGTGTCTCAGTTTTTATTTTCTAGGGTTTGGAGCAAATCTGTGATTCCCTTTGTGTGATGGCTTGAAACTTGGCTTCTAGAGTCCTGAGGTTATTAAAAACCTATCCTCAAAGTTTCATGGCCAAAGGATCAAGGGTTGGGGAGTAATTTGATTTTTGGCTCAGCTCGTGCAAATTTTCAGATTTTTACTATAATATGAAATTCTTGTTTCTTGATGTGATTCTTTTGCTTCCCAAGCCCTCTTTGCTATTTAGAATATATTTGTTGTGCTCTGGGGCAAAAAGAATGGGAGAAATCCTTCACTTTCTCTGAATTTTGAAGATCTGAATTTTTTACCCATAGTTCAGATTTTCAGTTTTCTCTCGGGCTGCCTGGAACCAGGGGAGCGGTCAGACTGGCGTTTTGGGGGCGGTCAGACCGGCTTTTACCCAGCGGTCAGACCGGCTATTACCCAGCGGTCAGACCGGCTTTTACACACAGGTTAGACCGGCCAGGGGGTTTTGTGCTGTCGATGCTCATTGTTTGATGTGTCTTCTTGTTGCTTTGGTTGAGCAGGTTTTTCCTTGTTTTTTTTCTCTGATTTGTTGGTTCCAGAAGGTTGCTTGGCCTCACTTTCTTCATAGCACTGGTTGTTATTGGAGAGAGTTTGAGGTGTGCTCTTTGGAGGGATTTTTAAGAAGTCGACATTCACCCCCCCCTCTGTCGCCATTTCGGTCCAACGGATTATGTTGTGAGTTCTATATTCAATGTTACTGATTTGTCACCATTCTTTGGACTGGAAGAATCAGAGTTGAGGATGACTCCTTCTCAAGTGGGGGATGATGAGGACATCCCGATTGAACATATTACACGAGCACAAGTTAAAAAGATTAGTTAATAAATGAACTCGCTCCTAGTTAAATTTGGCTTTAAATTACATGAGAACTTGCTACTACCTAATGCTAGTATTTTAATTGTTCTTAGGTTTTGATGAGGACATCCCGGAGGTTTGAATCAAGAGAGGATGAAGATGAAGATGTTGTAGTCCAGAATTGTTTGATGCTACAAGTGGTGAACCAGAGGGAGGTGAGGGATGCTACAAGCAACCAAATCTCATAGTCTCATAGAGTAGACACCAAAGTATCTACTGTTAGAAATGAAATGGCAAGAATCAGATGCAACAAGATGAGATGCATGTGTGCTGGAACCATGGTACATGCATGCAGGCAGGTTCGGCCAGAGAGGAGTCAAGAAAAGAAATGCTATGCATGCATGGGGACGTCAGTTGCTACATGCACATGGGATTAGGAAGGCTGCAAACAAAGAGAGGAAAGCTCAACTCAAGTTTCCTACTTTGCTGCACGTGAGAACAAGAAAAAAGAGAAGGTTCTGCATGCAGCAAGAAAAGAAAGGACATGGTCAAGTCAGGAGGAAGCCAAGAGAGAAGCCGAGCCATGAGATTATACGCAAGGAAATCTTGCCATCCTTTGATTCAGTTTCCAAAAAAGGGCTTATCTCCGAGAGTCCAAGATCAACACGTTCATTTCATCTGGATTGTGTGTGCATGCTTACCTGGCCGAACCAGTCTGGCCAAACCAATTAGTCATTTGTTTAAGAGATTGCTTTTGGTTTCTTAAGGAGAGCATGAATCTTTGTATATGCCGTGCGTGTGAAGAGTTGGCCATATCCTTGGTGCCATTATAAGGCTAGGGCTTAGCCCATTGTAGTCATTAGACCACGAAGAAAAAAATCCATCTAATATTTTTGAGAGAGTTATACACTTGTTCTCCCTAGGGTTTGGCATACGTTTGCAACCTAGAGGGGAATTGGGCGTTCTCTACCCGTCGTTCTTGTGTTTCCTTGTGATTGGCCAAAGCGACGACACGTCTACTTGGTGGTCCAGTAGATGGGATCATGAGAGTGTGGTTGGGTGAATTCTTTTGTTGCAGGTTGTTGTTCTAACAGTGGTTGGCGCCATCGATTCGTCAGGTTGCATAGGTTCAAATTATCTCCATCGATCCTACGCTGTGAAAATCGGGCAATCCCCCGCATCAGGTTTATGCGAGAGGGCGGGAACAACAAAGAAGAAACCATGAGACGCAAGAAAATTGCATGCGTGTAGCCAAACATAGCACGCAAGTCACCAGTAGAAGGAGAAACAAAGGCAAGAAAAGTTGGCACATAAACTGAGGTCAGAAGGGAGTGTCCAAAGTCTGCATGAACCTTCAGAAAATGATTCAAGCATGCTGCATGCAGCATACCATGCGCAAGAGATAAAGAAAGAGAGGAGTTAATGTACATTGTTTGATGGGATGTGGCCCGCATGCTTATGACATGAGGAACCAGCAAAGTCTAAAGCTACCATGCCATGATTGACTTTGGACCTGTGTTCCTATCTTGGCCAAAGTCCTGAGGCACTACAATGTATGTAGTTGCTAGTAGATGAGTCCAAACATTTTTCTGAGTTAACTTGTCTAAATTAGAGTTGGCCATCGGCCTTTATATTTTGCTGTGCACATGTTTCAAAGGGGACAACCACAAAAAAACCAATCTATTATTTCAGAGAGCTACACGCTTGTTCTTCCTAGGGTTTGGCATATGATTGCAATCTAGAGGCAATTGGGCATTCTCAACCCCATTGTTCTTGTGCTTTCTTGTGATTTGCAGGAGCGGCGACATGTCTACTTATGTGATCGGGTAGACGGGATCATGAGCATGTGGTTGGGTGAATTCTTTTGTCATAGGATGTTGTTCTAATAGTGGTTGGCGTCATCGGTTTGTCTGGTTGCACGGATCTAAGTTATCATCGTCGATTCTACGTCATGAAGATTGGGCATCCTGTATCAGGACTCCCCTTTCTTTAAAATCCTGTGATGCTTAGGCAGCCTTGAGTGGACCACCGAGAGTCAAGCTACCCTAGACGACCTAAAGAACTATCTTGTATCCCCTCGCTATTACACAACCCTAGGTAGGGAGAGGGCCTCCTCACTTACATCACAGTAACCCCTGTCGCCATGAGAGCTATGCTGGTCAAAGAAGAAGAAAGGAATAGCACCATATATACGAGCTGGAGAAGCTCGCCTATGCCATCTTCACGGCCTCAAGGAAACTCCAGCACTACTAGCCCACAAGATCCAAATACAATCATCATTCCCGACTGGCAAAATGCTAAGGAAGCGTCTGGGTGAGTGGAGAAGTGGGCTACCAAGCTGGCCCTGTTCTTAATCACCTTTGTCCCTCGCACATCAATCAAGTCCTAGGTGCTAGCGAACTTTGTCACAGAATGGACCCCTGTGGAACTACCCTTGTCCACCCCACCAGCTAACCCCCTCTAGATAATTTACATGGATGGTTCTTAGTGCTCGGAAGGCACGGGGAATAGAGCGGTCCTCGAATCACCAAGTGGGACGCATACCTTCTACTCTACTGGCCTAGACTTTGAAGCCACAAATAATGTCACTTAGTATGTGGCTTTGCTGCTCGGGCTGCATAAGGCTCGAGCATCAATAGTCAAGCTACTCCTTATGAAAAGTGATTCCCAACTCATCGCTTGTCTCATCGACAAGAGTTACCAAGCCAGGGACCCAGCTTTGGTAAGGTACCTAGGTCTCATCCATGCCATGGAGAAGTATTTTAGCGGTATCATTGTTCGTAGCATCCCACACTCAAACAATCTTGAGGTAGACATCTTGGCAAGAATCAGCATGCAAACAGAGAGACTCATTGGCACCTTCTATGAGATCCTAGTGGAGCCAGTGGTGAAGGGGCTTCTAGAGGTGTGCGCCATTGGAGAACAACATTGTAGGAGGCCAATCATCAAGTACCTTATCAACGGAGTCCAGCCCATGGATACCACCAAGACACGAAGGCTAAAGAGTCGTGCAAGGGGCTTTGTCATCCATGACAACACCCTCTACAAGTACGGTGTTTGCGAACCATATCTCCAATGCATGTCCAAAGACGAGGGTGCTGACTTGGTGCGTGAGATACACCAGGGGCTCTATGGCTCCCACTCGCACCCCGTGCCTTGGTGACAAAAGCCTTTCGTCAAGGATTCTACTGGCCCACTGCCCTACAAGACGCAAAGTCCCTCATCCACACATGTGCCGCCTGCTAGTGGATGGGGCATGGCATGAACTCACCCGCAAATGACCTATAGCCCATACCGCCATCATGGCTGCTTGCCCGTTGAGGGATAGACCTGGTTAGTCCCTTCAAGCCTCAGACAAGAGGGTACAAGTTCGCCATGGTGGCCGTTGACTACTTCTCCATGTAGATCGAAGGAATATGAAGGGTGACCTTGAATTGTGCGACGAAGAAAACTAGCATCCCTGCCCTGGGTTCAAATGATCCTCATCAGCTTTAGGCAAGATAGCCAAGTCAACACTCTCGATCTTGCTTTCCTTCTCCAGTTGCGCTAAGAATCCCCTTGTTGCGTTGGAACAACTCGAGTAACAGAAGAACTTGACGACCTTATCGAGGGTGTCCTCTCCTTCAGCCACTGCCTTTCCCTTCGTGATGCTTTTCTTGGAGGTAGACGTGCCACCCTTTTGCAAAGCCATGGCAATGGGTAGCACGTGCATGAGTTAGCGACCCATCTAGACCCACGCAGCACATAGACCTGAGCTCGAGATGGAGCCTAAATGATTATCTGTGTAGACCTAGCAAAGTTGAAGGCATGCCTAAGATGGACCCCAAGATGTTTGCCCGCCCTTGGCACAACTTAGTCCGGGGATAGCACGGTGTAGAGAACAGCTTGGCACAAATGGTTTGGCTGTAAAGGAGGTCCGAGAGCGAATGGGATCTAAGTGTGAGATGGGTCTGAGAGCGGATGAGGTCAGGCCTCAGGGTAGGCTAGGGAATAGCACCGAGCCAGTCGGCCTTAGCGTGAACGACACAGCGTGGGACAAGTCCAGAGCGCCAACGACGCAGCGTAGGACAAGTCCAGAGCGCCAACGACGCAGCGTGGGACAAGTCTGGAGTGATGACTCTGTGCGGGACAAGTCTAGAGCACGAACGATGCAGTGTGGGACAAGTCTAGAGCAGTGAACAACTCAGGTGGGACAAGTCTAGAGTGGCAGCACGGAGTAGGTGAGCTCTGAGCACGAAACTAGTCGGGGGAGCATGAGGTCTAAGCTCAGGATGGGTTCAGAGCAGAGGAGATTCAACGCGGAGGCGACACAACATGGAGACCCAAGGATCTACTCAGCATGGAGGATGTCCACTGCGAAGGAATTCCAAGGCCAAGCAGTGCAGAGGAGCCCAGAAATTAAGCGGCACGGAAGGACTCTGGAGCCAAGTGTCGCGAGGGGACTAAGGTGGAGGCAAGTAAAGCTAAGGGGAGAGTCGGCGGTGGGACTGGTGTAAGGCTATAAAAAAGCTTGAGGCTTGTGAGCTACTCGAGCTTGGCTCGCTCTAGGCTCGATGCGAGCTCAGCTCGAGCTCCAACAAGCCAAACTCAAGTTTGATCTCGAGCTCGCAAGCTTCAATGAGCCATGCTCGAATAGTTCATGAGCTCGAGCTTTTTTATAGGCCACGAGGCGCATGACCCTCAACTCCCCCATCCAACCATTTTTACAGCTAACCCCGACTCCTAGTCCCATTTGACTATTTCTCTCTCTCGGCTCGGCTGCCTCCCGAATCCTCTCATCTCCCTCCCTTGGCAACTCCACCAAGCTTGGTCTTGCTGGCCATGGCGCCGCCATTGGCAGGCCTACACCACCACCTAGCTTGGTCTCGCCTCCCCTCGGCTTCTCTCCCTATCGGCGTCACTTGTGTTCCATCCTTGCCATAGACGCTCAACCCTCCTCAATTTTCGCCACCGATCTAAAATTGGCCAGTCCCTATTGTGGATTTGAGATGTTGGCTCCATGGATTTGGCTTGGTGAGTGAGTTTGGGTACTTTGATTGGATCTAACCTTCCCTTTTTCTATTGTGCTCTTGTTGTGGATTCATGGTGAATCGGATCTCCATGAGGATTTCCAGCCTCCCTGCGCCGGCCTCCGACAGAGCTTCCTATCTACTACTCCGGCTTCCCTGTCCCCAGGCTCCTTGCACCACCACCTTCCCTGGCGTTGGCCAGCTAGTGGTAGCCCGGCCACAGCTCCAGCTTTGGCCTTCCTAGGCCGGCCTTGGATCGAGCTCCCTGCCAACTCCTCCAGCTCCCCTGTTCGGTTGTGCTTGGGCTCCATGCACTACCCCTCCCCTAGCGCTGGCCAGCTCACGGCAGCTCGCCCATAGCTCTAACCTCCACCACAAAGATCCTCCTCGGCTCCCCACCGCCACCCTGAGTCCCGACATCAAGTCCCACCGCAGAGAGTGAGTATGAACTATCTTCTTCTTTTGTTGCTCCAGCTGTCCCTATGTTGTGAGATGAATTTTTCTTGATGAAAATATGAAGTCATGTTTTACCGAGCCTAGATGAGCTTTCTCGAGCCGAGCTCGAGTTTCACCTGAGCCGAGGTCGAGCTAAGCTCAAAGCTCGACCGCCAACTTAGGCTTGCTCGAGCTCGACTCGAGCTTCCATCAAGCTCGAGCCTAGCAAGCCGAGCTCACTCAAGCTCGGCTCATTTACAGCCCTAGACTAGAGCAGCGGGAGGACGAGAGGCTGCGTGGAGAGGGGAAATGGGAGAAGGTAGGTCGGTTGAGAGGTGTATTTAAAGTGTAGTCTTGGTCCATGGCAGACTAGGTCCACCTAGCTAAAGGAAGGTTGGTCCAACAGGGCGTAGTGCGTAGCATAGTACCCATTTGGTCTATAGAACATTGCCTATTTAGTCCATGGTGCATTAACCCAAGGCCATTTGCGAAGCAATATACATATTTAATTGCAACATGACTAATTAGTTGGACAAGTTTTTTTTAATTCAATATGAATTCGTGTTTCTTTAGGTGAAGTAAATTAATTAGAATGACTAAGTGCGACTATACAAGGATAAAATGCTATTAATATATTTATATTACATAAGTTGTGAGGATATCTACATCCGACTGAATTAAGTAGATATTCGATTCGAATTTGTATTCGTTACAATATTTGATTCGTATTCGAGAATATTCAAATTCATATTCGTATTCATTTACAAAATATGAATATGAATAAAGTAAGGGCACTATTCGATTTGTATTTGATCCATTTTCACCCCTAACAACAACATCGGCATGCATCATACCTTGGCGGAGTCCGAGAGCCAGCCTCGGTAGAGTCCAGAGCCAACCTCGGAGAGGTCTGGGGCCAACCCTAGACGAGGCCGGGAGTCAACCACAAATCAACCCCTGGAGTTTCGAACATGTGGGCATGGCATGGGGCAAAAGATGAAGATAACCCTAGGAGTAGGCTAGGTCTCGAGGGCAAACTTGTAACTCTACTCGACTCCCTCTCCCCTCTATAAATAGAATCTCATGTAATGGGAAAGACAATGCCATTTTTGTAACCCTTGACATTCATATTGAATATGCTTGGTCATTTGTGTGTTTCTTCTTGAGTCCCTTCACATCCTCAGTGATCTTTGCATCTTCGATAGTCTTTGCATCTGACCAGAGGTGTTTCTATGTTTACTATCTGGTCTCATACCGACAACATAATTAATAGATAATACAACATCTAAACATCTACAAAAAAGATGATTTCATTAGAGAAAATAAATTTTACATGCATGTTTAATGACGTGACTATATCATCTCTTTAAATACTTGTCTATAAGTATCTTGTATTATACATCACCAACCGTATAGGTATGTAGTATTAAGGAATAAATCTATATAATATTCTAAACTTTACTTGAAAGTCCGTCCATCACCCTGAACTATGAAACCAGATATTTGACTCCCGAATTTTACAATCCGATTCAAATAATATCCTAACCCGGTTTCATATGGTGGTACTGCCCGTGTGGCGCAATGAGTGAGTGGTTTTGCCTTGTAGGATGACACGCTGGCCAAGTTAGGTCAATGACACTTGGGGCTGCAAGGGCTTCTCCCTCATCGTGCTTCCAATTGTGATTTTATGGCCTGTGCCTCTGTAGTTCTCTCCCTCTGTTATGATTAGGAAGAGAAGATCCCGTGGGCCTATCAATTATTAATTTATACTTGACCAGCATGTCATCTATGTAGTAAAATCACTTATTGTTTCATACGGGTAATACTATTATCTGAAATTTGATTAGGAAATTATTTAAATTAGATCATAAAATTTGGATGATGAAATATTCGATTTTATAGTTGGCAGTGCTAGACGAATTTCAGACAAAGTTCGTTACACTTTTTCCTAGGATTAAACACCCGTTCGAGGAGTAAAAGGCAGCGTTGTTTCCCTCACCCCGAGCCCATTCCCCTCCCCGGACCCGACCCGTGCACCCTCACAGGCGACTAAGGGTTTCTGCCGCCGCCGCCAGGTGTCTGGGCTCGTCTCCGGCCGGCCGTCGCCAGAATCGAACTCCCCCGCCTCCATCCCGTCATCTTCTCCTCCGGCTCCATCTCGCATCCTTCTCGTTGAAGTCCTGCGCCGGCGACCCGTGTCAGATCTGCTTGCCGCCCTCCCTGCCATCCCACCGCCCCCGTACGTCCGAGCCGCTGGCCCCAACGACCTCCTCCCGCCGGCGCTGCCCTCGGTTTCCTCCGTTGACGCTGCCCAACGCCTCCGACCGACGCCGCCTCCCTTCACCCCCGCCTCCGATCGACTCCGCCCCGCTCTGCGCCACCTTCCCCCGCCGAGGTAAGCATCGATCTCCACCCTTAGTTCAGATCTTCACTCAGATTGTTGGTTTGGTCATTGGGGCTGCCAAATCTTAGAAGTTCAACTATTGGGAAACAGTCTTGGATCATTACATCCTGTGCTTAATTATGGTTTTCTTCTGCTTTGGTTCATTCCAAAATGGTGACTGTGGATTATGGCGTTCAGATGTGGAGACTAGGATTATTGCATTAGCGTGATCTGGAGGCTCTGATTTTTGCATGCGGTGTAGTGCTAGTTGAACTCTAGATCAAATCTGACTTGTGTCACACTGACAACAACACATAGAAAAATCAAATAACAAATTATGCAAAATAGAACACGAAAAAAGCATTCAAAACGAAATCCTTAACAAATAAAGGAGGAACGAGAGATCTGGGGAGGGAGAGGAAGAAGGAACCGGGACTCACGCCTTAGGATTGGCTAGCGGGCTTTAGGGCAAGTCCAATAGCATAGTGTCATACGTACAAAGGAATGTACCGATTTACCCTCACCCTCTTGTAATTATTAAGGGGTAGGGTAGGATGGGAATTTCCCATCCTACCCCAAATCCCATCCTACCCCATTTATGTCCTATAGAGGATATACAAACCCCCAAAGGGGTAAGGGATGGCTTGATCCACTCATTTTTACTCATTAGCTCTCTCTCTCTCTCTCTCTAGCTCTTGGTTCTATTACTATATCCTCTATAGAGAAGGGTACCAAGTACCCACTATTGCGCGGCCGCCTTCTTGAACGCTGGTTCTATATCCTCTATAGAGAAGGGTACCAAGTACCCACTATTGTGGCCCATGCTACAACAGAAAGGGTCACCAGATGTACTAGATCCAGAGTAAACACGAGTGGAAGGTGCGCATAGCTGAGCCTTGCGGATGATTGTCCGATGAGCACCGAGCCGAAGCGAGGCGGAGGGGAGAGGTGCGTAGGCGAGTGTGCTATGCAAGACGAGTGGAGGGGAGGCAGTGCAAATTTCGCAAGAGGGTGTTGTTTTATTACAAGAGAAGAAAACAAAGAAGGAGGCTGAGAAGGAGGTGAGGGAGGCCGGCCACGGGAAGGAGATCTTAGCGCGTGTGAAGGATGTACAAGAAAATACTTGGAACCGTGGGAAGAATGGATTGATATGCATGGTGGTCGGACTGGGCGTGTCCACAGATTAGAGGAGGCTAGTGGTATGTGCGTTGCCGACCAATCTATCGCCGACCAGTGCGTCTCCAACCAGCCTTTTGCCGACCAGTGTGTCGTCGACTAGTGCATCACCGACTAGTCTATCATTGACCACCTCATGTGGGTTAGAGCATGAACCACGATGATCAACCAATGCGTACAGTGGTCGGGACATGGTCAACCAGTCTGTGGGGAGCCAAGAGGGGTCGAGCCAGAAAAGCATAAACTAGGGGGATCAAGTCATCTACATTGGCCTGATTTGAATCAATCTCTAAAATGGATTTCAGTATGAATTCTTAAGTCTGTTCTTTAACTCTATTTCTAAATTGGAAAGAATCAATCTCTACATCGCTCCCCTCACAGGATGCCGGCCTTCCCTCCGCTTCTCCTAGACGCCATTGCTCGAAGCGCCTTGATTGCGCCGCGCCACCTTAAGCCCTAGATCTGCATCTCGAGCTCCCAAAGCCAATGTGCCACCGATCGTTGCCCCGCGCTTGATCCTAGGTAATGTGCGAGCTTCTTCTGTTCCTCAGTCATGCCAATTAGTTCAACCTTACCATTGTCTCCAAGAGGCCTCCCTAATATGTGTAGACATAAATCTAACAGCGTTTTCTCCGGTCTTCCTATCCACTGTGTTAGTGATTGATCCATGCCGGCTTTTGTAATTTTGACTGTATTGAACTTGCTACCTCGACTCTTGTATAGATTCACAACCGTTGCGCCACTAAAAACCTACCAATCCCTCACGAGTCCAGGTAGCAAGTTCAACACAGTCAGATTGGATAGGAATCAATCTGCACATAGACTAAGAGTGGTGGAGCCTTGGGAGTTGATCTAACAAGTGGAAATGTGTCTGTTTTGTTTTGGTTGGTAGTTTCATCCAGCTTATTTCTGTACATGTGATGTGGGGGGTCTTTAAGTTCTCATTTGGAAACTTTGAGTAAATCTTTAATTTTGACCTAAAGTTTCCTATTAAAAGTGTGTGTGTGTTTGGGGGGGGGGGGGGGGGGGGGGGGGGGGGGTCAGAGTGGCTTCCCTTGTTTTGGTCATGCGCGGTGCCTCTTAACCCAAAGACATTCAAAACTCAATATTTGCTTCATGGTAGCAAGGTCAGTGAACTCATTTGAGGAACTTTTAGATTTCAGGTAGCAAGTTCAACGCAGTCAGATTTGATAGGAATCAATCTGCACATAGACTAAGAGTGGTGGAGCCTTGGGAGTTGATCCAACAAGTGGAAATGTGTCCAAGGTTGTCACGGCGCTTTAGCAAGTCGAGGCGAGCCCGGAGCGCCTAGTCGACTAGGCGCCCGCCATGGCGATAGTTAGACGATAGTAGTTAGACGGTAGTAATAAATACAAGTAATACCTCAATTGACATAAAATTAAACACTTCATAACAAGGTCCATAACAGCAAATAGCATTAATATACGTAGTCCTCGGCGGTCGGCGGCTCGGCGCACTACTTCCTGGGGACATATAACCTGGCCGCTTTGCACTACTAAATGACTCCATAGTCCGGAGTCCAGACTGCACAAGTGCACAGTGCATATAACCTGGCTGACCTGATTCGATGAATCGATGCATTCGGCAATCGGCATTCCACATTCCACTGTGCATAGCGGCGGCGGAGAGACGAGCGGAGAAATCGAGAAGCCAGCGGCGGCGGCGGAGAGACGAGCGGAGAAATCGAGAAGTCACGCAACTCGTGCCGCCCCGACGAGCCTGCGTTCGCGGAGGTCTTGACGGTGAAGCCGGCCGTGGGCCCGCGGCGCGCTCACCCGAGAGACGGCAAGTGTTGCGTTTCGTCGTCTCCGGAGAAGAAAGCAAGAAGAAAGCAGAGGAGAGGGAGACCGAGCAGAGGAGCTAGCCGCAGCAGAAATCAAGAAGCTGGCGGCGGAGGAGTCACTTGAGGTCCTGAGCTACGAGCCTGCGAGTCTGCGACCGCTGGAGAGGGAACCGGCGGCGGATTGGCGTCGGCGACCCGGCGGCAGGAGGAGGTGAAACCCTAGAGGCGGCTGCTGTCGGACTGGACTGGCTTGATGCGCCCCCACGGTCGGGTAAGTTCGTGTCTTAAGTGAGCCCCCCCCCCCCCCCCCCCCCCCCCCCCCGCGCTCCCAGGCGGCCGCCACAGCGCACTAGGCGTCGCCTGGGCGTCGACTGGCTTCGTCTAACTGGGCTGCAATTGGGCGATGGACCATGGCGTCCACCGTCGGCCGCCGGGACGACTTGGCGTCGCCTAGGTGACGCCGTGACAACCTTGAATGTGTCTGTTTTGTTTTGGTTGATAGTTTCATCCAGATTATTTCTGTGCATGTGATGTGGGGGTTTTTAAGTTTTCATTTGGAAACTTTGAGGAAATCTTTAATTTTGACTTAAAGTTTCCTATTAGAAGTGTGTGTGGGGGCCGGGGGAGGGTCAGAATGGCTTCCCTTGTTTTGGTCATGTGCGTTGCCTGTTAACCCAAAGACATTCAAAACTCAATATTTGCTTCATGGTAGCAAGGTCAGTGAACTCATTTGAGGAACTTTTAGATTTCAAAGTGCCACTAGATTTCAACCTACACTATTCTGAAGCTTACCAGCATACTAGAAATTATGCAATCTCAAATTCTTCATCCAATACTTGTAGCTTGGTTTCGTATGGTTAAGTTGAAATGATTTATCACTGTTTGTAGGTTAAGCTGCTTCCATCTGGAATAGGAACCCTTTAATGCATCGTGTTGGGAGTGCTGGTAACACGGTCGGTTCAGGTCGACCGAGAAAGGAGAAGCGCTTCACATATGTGCTCAACGATATCAATAATAAAAAGGTCAGTCCCACTTTAAAATAAACCATTGTTTCCAGTCCTTTCGATTTGTTCGGATCTAGTTGTCCTTAGGTATTTTCTAAAGGTTCTTGTTCCACTGAAAGGTGCTCATTAATTTCCTTCTGTTTATTTTTCAGCACTGTGCTGGGATTAACTGCTTGGCATACCTAAATGCTTCTGCTATTGGTACAAGTGATTATCTTTTTACTGGAAGTCGTGATGGTACCTTGAAGAGATGGGAATTAAAAAATGGGGATTCAAGCTTCTCAGCAACTTTTGAGTCACATGTTGATTGGGTATGTCTATCTTTGTTCCCCTGTTCCAGTGGATTTTGCGATTTGAAATGGTGATTAGTGTTTGGAGTTGAACTGCTATTTGACCATTATGTTTTGTAACTCTACTAGTTAAAATTTCAAGATGAGGCTTATCAAATCCATCCTTGAGTTCCAATATAAATTTGGGCACAAAATCATGTGAGGTTTACTGTTTTGGTGCCAATAATCATGTGAGATTTACTGTTTTGTTGCTGATAATTAAATATGATAGATATGTGAGTTCATTTTGTTAACATGTATTTAGTTTGGTATATTCCAGTTGGTCTGCATTATTTTCTTTTCTGTTCCTCAGTTCCTCCTGCTATTTTCCTTTTTGTATATTTCATGATTGCAGTGTTTAAGTCAAAACTTTTGTTCGCTTCGTAAAGGGTGGTAGGCCGTAGAGAATGGAAGTTTTGACCAGTGCTTAGGTGGAAGCAAGGCTCAATGCCTGTAACATTTTCCATATTTGCTAGATACTTTGTTACTTTTATTTGGGTAAAACAAGATAAGCTGGAAACAAGATTTACTATATTGTTTTATGATATATTTTTATGTCCAAATATGAAAATTTGGGAATGGATTCTGGCAGTGGATGGAGAAATACGTTCTTTAGGAGGTTGAAACTAATGCTTAATGTGGACTTTCTTGTATTACTGCTGAAGTACTTTCTCTTGCTCAAGCCGTTATCTTTATTATGCAGGTTAATGATGCCATTATTGTTGGCCAATCTCTTGTTTCCTGTTCCTCAGACACCACTATAAAGGTTTGTTGTTTCAACAGTTTCTGTTTTTAAATATACATTGTTGGGTGTACATGCCTTTTAATTTCTAATATTTCACAGGTGTGGAATTGCTTATCAGAGGGTGCTTGTACCAGGACGCTCCGCCAGCATTCTGATTATGTGATCTGTCTTGCTGCAGCTGAAAAGAACGTAATATTACCCAGCCCTATGCTTTTCTGTGAATCTATTAGTTTTTTAATCCCTTCGTTTTTTTCATAGTTTTTGTGCCTCTATATGCTGTAGAGCAATATTGTAGCCTCTGGTGGCCTTGGTGGTGAGGTCTTCATATGGGACCTGGATGCTGCTCTTGCTCCTGTAGCCAAATCTGTAGATGGAAAAGAAGACGAGATTCCTAATGGAAACACTGGACCTATTAGCAACATTGTCTCCACCAACGGCCAATCGCATGGGTACAGTCCAATTGCTGCCAAAGGTCACAAAGATTCAGTTTATACACTGGCAATGAATGATACAGGAACCTTGCTTGTCTCTGGTGGTACCGAAAAGGTATTATGTTCTTCATCTTCAAGAACAATTATGAAATTTTCCTTGTGGTTAGGAGGCCTATTAACTGCCAGTTTCTGTAGACTCCTTCAAGACCACTCCTAGAATATTTCCTTATATTCACTGGTTTGATGTAGGTTGTCCGTGTTTGGGACCCCAGGACAGGATCAAAAAATATGAAATTGAGAGGGCACACTGACAATATCAGGGCTTTACTTCTTGATTCTACTGGAAGGTTTGTGTGCAGTCATCATCAAATGCTCTTGTTTATTCATCTAAGCTATGCTGTTCCTTTTCCTTACAAATTGAATTTCATCTTTCCTATTGTTGCCGCCCTTCATAATATCATCAAAATCTATCCTACCTTCTTATGCTGCCATAAAAATGTATAGGTGCCCTGTGATCTTTAAATTTCCTGCAGTTATTTTTGTTCCGTTGTTGTAATTAATATCTGTAAGTTTGCACCTACCATATTTTCAAGATACTTGCATGCTCCTAATTGGTGGTCTTGTTTGGGTATGGTAGTACTTGGCTTAGCAAGTTTGTACTGTTCAGTGTTAAAACTTTTTGGCCTTGTATTACATTCGTCCAGAATGAAAGAGCAGTCGGTTAGTAGTACTATTGTTTTAAATTTTTTATTGTGGATTGCCTCAATACATACTCTTTTTATTACATTATATGGTTCATTGAGTGCAAATGAGATATTATCATGTTAGATATTTCAAAGGTGAAGTGTACATTCCTGATAATGTCATTGCCATCTCTGTGTTTCGAAAGTACAACTTAATAGACCAACAAATGAACAAACTATCATTTACCTCTTATCCCATTGTAACATTTAAGGTGAGATGGTTGTTCTGAGCAGTGTCCCCTGCCTATTTTGGATGAAGCTTGCCCCTGAAACATTCTTTTGTGTCACTATCTTTTAGATTGCATCAGTCAAGTCATTAGCAGTTCAAATCAGTAATCTAACTATTCAAAGCAATAGATTTATAGTCAGTTAATGTGCATGTAACCCACTTCCATATTTCTAGTCAGTTAATGTGCATGTAACCCACTTCCATGTATACTTTTAAGTGAGTTGATGACCTGGAAGGGGCTTACGTGGCACAATAACGTGATGGTGGAAGCTGACGTGTCAAATATTTGGTTTATACCCATTTAAGTTCATTGAACTACTACTTAACCCTGATTGTAACATTTTTTACAGGTATTGTCTATCAGGCTCATCTGATTCGATGATAAGGTAAATACATAGCTCCAATCTCCACCCAAATGTCTCACACGCGCATCTTAAAATAGCTTCATTCTGTATCTGGTCATGACGCCGTGTAGCTTGACATGGATGCTGCTGATAATTTTGGACGTCTTACCTCCATATGTTTATGTGCTTTGCAGACTATGGGATCTAGGACAGCAGCGCTGTGTACATTCTTATGCTGTGCATACTGATTCCGTTTGGGCGCTTGCAAGCACTCCTTCGTTTGCCCATGTTTATAGTGGTGGAAGAGATCAGTCAGTGAGTACAATAATCTCATGTGTGTTGAATAGTTATGTTACTTCTGAGTTCGGAACTTTCATGTTTCCCTGTACCGCAGGTATACCTGACAGATCTGTCTACACGAGAGAGTGTCTTACTCTGCACAAATGAACACCCAATCCTACAGTTGTCCTTGCAGGATGATACAATATGGGTTGCAACAACCGATTCTTCTGTGTATGGGTGGCCAGCTGAAGGGCACACACCCCAAAAGGTTTTCCAAAATGGTGGTTCATTCATAGCTGGGAATTTGTCATTCTCAAGGGCAAGAGCTTCTTTAGAAGGATCAGCACCTGTAAGCATGACAGTTATCATCCTTTTCATTAATTACGTTACTATGTCGGACACATTGTGTCCTGAGCAATTATTCTGCATTTCTGCACAGATGAGCTATTCATAACTTTGTGTTTTGCAAAATATGCAGTCTGTGGTGACAGTTTGACCTGCCATAGTTGATGCCATGCTTGTACACATGGAAACCAACTTAGACTAACTAGTGGGATTCTGCAATAGAAACCTTGTAAACTTGAGATCAACTTGTTTTTCCCTAGGCCTTTCTTCTTAGTGCGACATTGTGATGTAGAAATATCAGCACAGTTTTTTTTGGCAATTTCACTTTTAATCTTTTATGACTCTTTGGGCAATATTCATACTTTATGCCGGGTACAGCCAAAAGTTCTTTTGTTCCTTTTTTAAGTCTTTTACGTGCTCATTATTATTTTTAGTAACTTTTCACTGATCTACTCAATGCCATAAATATTTTCATTGCCTGATTAACAACAGTTTTGTCCACTCAGTTGTCTTCTACAGTTCTACTAGAAGAGTGTTAACTAACGGTGATTAATAAGTACTTATGATCTATTCCACTTTAGGTCCCTGTATACAAAGAGCCATCTTTCACTATTCCAGGAGTTCCAGCAATAATTCAACATGAGATTATGAATAATAGAAGGCATGTACTGACAAAGGTGATTATTAGATTTTTTTTATTGTGTTCCACCGTTATCAAACTGCAATGACAGTGCGTGACATCATGCACCTTTCTCCTCTTTTGCAGGATACTGCTGGTTACGTCAAATTATGGGAGATTACTCGAGGAGCTGTTATTGAAGACTTTGGCAAGGTTCTTGTTTTTCCTCAGTTTCTTGAGTGCCTTTTTCCTCAAAAGATATAAGAGCATTTAAGAAATAACAGCAGCGCTAATTTGAATTCCAATTTGAGAAGTGCAGAGTTCGTACTGGATGTCTTTTGACTAAACTGGATGGTTGCCACTTGCTAGAGTGTTAAGCCACTTAATTTTGTTTGTGCAGGTTTCTTTTGATGATAAGAAAAAGGAGTTATTTGAGATGGTAATACTGATATAATCGCGATTTCTATATTTTGTAAAATTGTGCTACCTATCACTATATTATTTGCTTCTTTATTTTTTAGGTTAGCATACCTGCCTGGTTTACCATGGATGCTCGACTGGGATGCCTGTCTGTCCACCTGGATACCCCACAATGCTTTTCTGCAGAAATATATGCGGTTGACTTAAATGTTGCTGGAGCACAGGAAGACCTTAAGGTTTGCACAGAAACATATCGATATGAAAACTGATTACTTCTGTTTTAAAGTTGTTTGTTCTTCAGAATTTTGTTGGATCTGTAGTTCAGTTATGTTGTTAAGTTGCAATAGAAAGGTCTTTCTATTTATCAATAAATTTCAGCTTCTGTTCTTGTTTAAACCATTCATGACACCTATTGATAGAATTCACCTCACCAAAATATGATTGCCGCTAGTGAGATTCTGGCTGTACCCGATGTCATTTTCTGAACATTTCTTAAAAAATTGTGCAGATTAATTTGGCTCAGGAGACTCTTCGTGGTTTGTTAGTTCATTGGAGTAAAAGAAAGAAGAAATCTGGCTCACGCAGCTTGTCAAATGGTGACAGTTCGACAGGGAAAGATGTATCAATGAGAAATTTACCCCATCCAAGGTCTGAGGTTGAAGATGGAACCGAAAACCATACAAGTCAGGTGCTTCCCTCGTTTGAGTTGTCTACAGTTTCACCTCCATCAATTATCACGGAAGGTTCTAGTGGAGGACCTTGGAGAAAGAGAATTACTGATTTGGATGGAACTGAGGGCGATCTCCCGTGGTGGTGTGTGGAGTGCGTTGAGCACAATCGATTTCCAAAAGAGAATACAAAGTAATTACTCATTTCGAATTTCTTTTCTCCTGAGATATTTTTTCTTTGATATCTTTGAAATATTGTTCACTTTCCTTGGAGATACATTAGCTTGGAAGTTGGAATGACATATCATCTTATAAGGTCAAGCAACATTTTTATTGAAGTAGTTAGTAAGCCCTAGTTTCTCTGATGCTTCTGCTGCTAAATTTTTAAATTAGTGCAAGTTTTGTTGTCATTGTGTTTTGCTATGACCTCGAAAACAGTCAAGTCATTGTATTTTTTTCATATTTTTTTCCATCTAGCAGTGAGTACGACAGTATGTGTTGTCTAGACTCGAGTGTGCTAGTTCAAAGATGTTATGTTTTATTGTTGATTGATTATTCATCCTTGAATTTATATATTACCTTCAGTTCATGCTGTGATAAGTGTTTCCTGTAGTATATGTATATCCTAATCGGAAGAATCACTTGCGGACTGAGAAATTCGAGCTCTCTACTAATTTGGAATCCATATGAGATTTGCCTTCCATGATTCTAGACTGCTTCGAATCTGTTTACAATCTCTAATTCTAGTCTTTGTTAGAGCAGATATCTCTGCATACACCTACACGACAAACCTATATAAAATATCAGTGATGGTTTCACTTTGTATTATAATGTTCCTTTTTCCTATCAATGGTGGATTTTTTTCTTTAGTCTTACTGAAAAGAAGGAAAATAAAAGCAAATGGAAATTTAGATATGATGCTTACTGCAAGTATGAATGTATACAGAGTGCCTACGTTAGCATGACTTTCATGGGGTAACTTTGTTGTTTCTTCTCTTCAATGTAGGTGTGGCTTTTATTTGCATCCTGCTGAAGGTTCACCTGCACCAATCATAACACAAGGGAAACTCAGTGCTCCACGAATATTGCGGATTCACAAAGTAAGATATCAAAAGCATTGATCTAAAACAGATGTTAAGCTGCAAACGGTGAATTCCTTTCAACAAAAAAGTTGCACACGCTGGATGATGGAGGCAGTTGTTGGCAAAAGACCAGATGTGAAGCAGTTACATGTGGGGAGAAGCATGAAAATAGCTAACTAGTCAAGACTTTTGTGTGCGGGGAGCTAACTACCTAGATTTTAATTAATTTATTAATTTATTTATTTCAGGAGCTAACTACCTAGATAATAGGTAGCTATACTTCAGGATCCTGGATCTGAATCATACATATTCATGCTATGACTGGATAACGTAGGGTTACATATTATGAACAAATTGTTGCAATTGATATTGTATCAGATCATGGGTACTTATTACAAACAAATTATTGTTAATTGTTACAGATCATCTTTTTTTATTCTCTAGTAAAGTTTACTTCTACTCTGTTTCTTTGTACAGGTAGCTAACTATGTGGTTGAGAAACTTGTTCTTGATAAACCATTGGATGGAAGTTCTGACAACACATTTGCTATGGGATTGACTTCTGGTCAAACACAACTCTCAGCGCTAGATAGTTCTTCAAGGCTTGGACTAAAGCCATGGCAAAAACTAAAACCATCTGTAGAGATATTGTGCAACAACCAGGCAAGTATTTATATATGTAACCATTATGTTCTCTCTTTAGATGTACTTCTACCTACATCGGGAGCAAAGGGAACATGCCCCTGTTTCTACAAAAAAAAAAGAGAGAGAGAACATATTATAACAAATATTTACAATAGTCCTGTCTTGCAACAGATAAAAAGCATCTATATTATCCAGACCCTTGTTTTTTTCCAGTGTTCCCCGAATAATAGCTTCCTATAAATTCGAATTTAATTTTAATATCCCACATGTCATATTTCATTCCAAGTATTGTAAAGTTTGGTGCAATCTACAAACAAGATACACATGTCTTCACGTTTTGAACGTATTTCATAACCTGCCCTGGTCACTTTCTTTGTGCTAAATTTGATTAGAAATTCTGTTTCCAGACTATCCACGTAAATAATACTTCCTGGAACATTATTCTTGCATATCATCTTGTAAGTTATTCTAATATTGTTATTTTTGTCAAATAAGCATTCATGCTACTTTTTTTGGCAGTAACCTTACCTTGTTTTGAACATTTTCTGCTTGATTCGTGGAATTTCTTTCACTTTACCTATGTTAGGAAAGTAATAATGATTGAGGTTTTCCTGGACTAAAGAAAAGACAAGCGCCATAATCTGTTTTTGACTTTGCTCTATAAGTCTGGATTATGTTTTTGTGTTCTGAGGTTTGGAGCAAATTTCTTTATAGTCCATCTCGCGCAGGTGTGCTAAACATTACTCTATGAAGCAGGTTTTGTCACCTGAGATGAGTTTGGCCACAGTTCGAACATACATTTGGAAGAAGCCGGAAGATTTGATTCTTCATTACAGCGTAGTCCAATCAAAATGATTGCCTTGCGACTTCAAATATGCTCACTTGATTCTCCATAGGTGTTGGCATATCTGCATTGAAGACAGTTGAAGATAACTGTACAGCATAGAGAGAAAATCATCACGCTGTAGAAGGGAAGTGTTTCGCTCTCGTGCCGCCTCAGTCTTTCCTGAAACCACAACATATTTGCTTCTCTGTAAAGTTCTCTGAATCTTGTACTGCCAAGCCTTCTAGTGAGATGTATCATAGCACAGGTGTAATGATCTCTGCTGGCTACCAAGCTTGTAAATGTAGAGATTGGGTGCTTAATAAAGCTTCAATGGGATATATTTTTTTCTTTTTTCTTTTCTCTTTTATATTCAAGATTTGTGAGAAAAGCACCAAACAGTGCAGCATTTTGCTGTCTGATTTTCTTGGACAATATCCTGTCTGCATTGTCTTGGACCTATGATCTCCATGGCCCATACATGGAAAGAGGTGAGAATAAATTGTTGTAGGGAAGATGCCTGCCGTTGTATTGCGGATGTGTTTGCATTGCATGTGGTGTCGCGCGCAAGGATCCAAGGTTCATTCATGTGTGTGTACATATTTTTCTTGTCCGCAAGAAATGCCGGATTTGGATGCGCCTTTGATGAGTTTGTTTAGAGAAGAATGTCCTTTCCTATTGGACTAAAATATTCGGAGCGGAGACCTTGTTAAAAGATTAACTTCAGGTTGTTTTAAAAGTCGAAACAAATGAGCTAGTTTTTTAAAACGGATTTTCTAAATAACTTTCTGAGTTAGACTATTTGCGTCAGTGTTTTTGTTATCCATTATCTTAAAAAACATAGATGAAATATATTTGTCGTAGCCAAAAACTATAAGTTACACATGATAAAACACATCAGTTGCATCCATAGAAGAGCTCATAGGTCCTCCATCATTGCCTTTTTTTTTGTCGTGCGGACTTTGGCTTTTAGCTTATACCTTCTTAACTTCATATTTTTCTAGTTTTTTTGGAATTTTTGTTTTTTGTATTTTTTATATTGTCTGCGATGAGAGAATATTTTTTATTTTTAAATTTAATTACGCTAAAAAAATTACTGCAGTTAAAATGTTAAAAAAATCTTAAAACAAAAGCCGAAACGCCGAACAGACTGACACTGAAGCATTAGCACGTTTCTTCAATCTGTCGAATCACTCCTTGAGTGGCGTCTTCATTCCATCGAGCCGTTTTGCATTGCATGCTGTAGTTTTTGCCTTCTGCAACATGTCGCTGAACTAAGTGACGAGGATATCACTATTATAAAGACTTTATCTACACAATTATCTTTATCATGAGATTCAAGTAACAATGACAATAACAAGATTAGTGTTAATCTAACGGCTAAAACTTTGCAACAATTATACAAGTAACCAATCACACGAGCTAGAGCAAGAGAGCTCACTAAACAGGTGAATCTAAGGACAGTTTGCTACCTAATACTTCTACTTTATGTATTATCAGGTTATTATGTGAGTAAGAATTTGGTGCTACTAAGCAAGAGATGAGGGAGGCCGGCACACCAAGAGAAGGTCCAAAAGGAGAAGATGATGACACTTCACTTATATCAGTGAGAAAAGCCAAAAAGATGCTAGAATCAAGTTTTCAAGCTCCGAATTGAAGATTGGAGAAGACTACGTTTCGGAAGTTCGATTGTGTCCAGTCTTCAATTCTGAGTCTGTTTGAGTTTTTAGCCAAGCTTCATGTGACATAGGCTGGTTTGTATCTATAATAAGACATATTAAGGGTGTTTTGGTGAGAGACCATGTGGTCGTGTCTCCATGAGAGTGATGAGTAATTGACAAGGGTTTAGGTCAGTCGAGTTTGGTTTGAGTAGTTCGGAGTCGAGTCGTTGCGTGGCGCAATCGGGCTCGGTCGGATTTTGGTCAATCTTGGTCATTTGGGCTTAGGATGTATATTCTATTGTTTCGACAGGTTTGGACTTCGTCTGTGGTAAGTGTGATGGTATTTATGCTTTCATGTGTCGAGCGGTGCTATTTGACGTGTTTTCTTGTCTGTGTGACTGCAGGACATCGGGTGGAGTCGTGGCGAGACACGTGGACCGGACTAGGCGCAGGTGGCGCTGAGGTCAGAACGGTCGGGATGTGTCGAAGACGACGTAGACTCGAGGTGGTTGCGAGGCGTGCGAGGCAAGGAGCGCGGAAG
Source organism: Dendrocalamus latiflorus (assembly GCA_017311315.1). Lineage (NCBI taxonomy): Eukaryota > Viridiplantae > Streptophyta > Magnoliopsida > Poales > Poaceae > Dendrocalamus > Dendrocalamus latiflorus. The sequence continues at coordinate 22,715,182 of CM029678.1, forward strand.
CTTCCCGGAAGGTGCAGGAGGGGCGAATCGGGAAATTCGCGAGGCTGCACAAGCGGGAGCGGGCGCCGTTGGATTTAGCAGGCGTAACGGGGCGGAGACCCGTTAGCCAAGGCTATAAATAGGATTGAGGGGCTGCATACCCACTTGAGCATTTTGGAGGGAATTAGGGTTAGCTCTAGTCAAAAGAGGCTTTAGGAGTTGGTTTTCCTTTAGTCTTTAGTGGTTGGAGAGGCAGAGTCTGGTGCTCCCTCTGTCCCCTACGATGTGTTCTAGGTGATAGAACAGAGTGTGTGTTCTTCCTCCCTTCATGGATGTGTGTGTGTGTTCTTGAGTTGAGGTGAGGGAGAGGATGAGTTGAGAGCTTGTAATCCTTCCTTTGTATCAAGTCGGGGTATCGGGACTCCTCTGTATTTCCTTGTGATGGGATGAATAAAATCTGAAGTTTTGGTTTCAGTTCGTAGCCTCTGTTCTTCGTTCTTCATTTTGGTTGATCTTCTCTCTTTTTGAGTTTCTTGTTATTTGCTGCTGGGGAGTGCCAAAATGGATTGCTATGACATGGAAGATGCCCAAAGGCCATTTGGCTAGTTGATTCAAAGAGCAAACCAAGTTTGATCTCAGATTTTCAGATTTGGCCTCCTCTGTTCATGAACTCCAGTTCTAGGGTTTTGTTGCTGTGTGATATTCCCTTTGCGAAATCATTTGAAATTTGGCATGAAGACTCTATGGGCTATTAGTTAGCTATCTGCAAAATCTCATGACCAAAGGTTCAAGGGTTTGATGGGAATTTAAATTCTTGTGCTCTCTCTGTAGTTACACCTTCATTTCTAGGGTTTAGGTTTATTTCTCATTTCTCTTTTTGTGATGGCATGATTCTTGGTCTGGAGTAGCCCATGGGTATTCCTAACATGTTTGCAAAGTATCATGGCCATGGGATCAAAGATGGAGGAGAAATTTGAGATTTGGTGAAGCATCCTGTAACTTTCAGCTTTTGTGTTCTAATCTGAAATTCCTGTTTATCCCTTGTTTGATCTTGTTATTTGAAGCCCCTATGATATTTAGATTATGCTCTTGGTGTTATTGAACAATCATTGCAGCTGAATTTCATCTATTCTCTCAGTTTAGTGGTGATCTGAATTTTTTCTTCCTGCTGAAAACAGCAGTTCAGTTTGCTGAAAATCTGCATGCTTTGTGCTGAAAATCTGCAGCTCTTCTTGCTGAAAACAGCAGTTCAGTTTGCTGAAAATCTGCATGCTTTGTGCTGAAATCTGCAGCCTGTTTTGCTGAAAAACAGCAGGCAGTCTTGCTGAAAACTGCATTATGTTTGCTGTCCAGTTTTTCCAGCAAACTGAATTTTCAGATTTCAGATTTGCTGTCCAGTTTTCAGCAAACTGAATTTTCAATTTTCAGTTTTGCTGTCCAGTTTTCAGCAAACTGAACTTTCAGTTTTTGCATTTCGTTCCGGTTATGTTTGCAGTCCCTGTTTCAGTTCCGGCTTGTGCCCATTCTTTTGTCGATCTAGTTTTCGTCGTCTAGTTAGCAATCCTCTTCTGACTTCATAGCTGCCATAGCTATTGGAGAAGAATTTGGTGAGGATACTCGGGGTGATTTTTAAAGGGCTCCATTCACCCCCCCCCTCTGTCGCCATTTCGGTCCTACAATTGGTATCAGAGCCGGTTAGCTCTAATTCATAGATCTTAACCGGTCTCAAGAGCCATGGCGACGGACAAGTACTCCACCAAGCCGCCCATTTTCGATGGCATGGATTACCCTTTCTGGAAGAGCCGAATGGAGACGTACATCCAGGCTCAGGGGTACGCTATCTGGCGGAAGGTGAAGGTGCGATATGCTGTTCCTGCCGATGAGGACATCAACGTGGCGAACATGCCCGATGTTGAGGCAAATGCGAAGGCAAGGAACATCATTATCCAGGGCTTAAGTAGAAGCGAATTCGATCGCATCTCTTACCTGCCGTCCGCCTACGATATCTGGGTGACCCTCGACGCATACCATGAGGGCACCACCCAGATCAAGACGGTACGACAGGACCAGTTCAAGCGAGAATACAACAAATTCGAGATGCTTGCTGGTGAGTCCCTAGATGAGTGCTTCTCTCGCTTCCACAAGATCTTGAGCAACCTCCGAGCGGTCGGTCTCACATACCCCGACTCGGACAACGCTCGTCAGATGCTTGCGGCACTCGATCTGCGTGTGTGGGAGATGAAAGTGACCACCATCAAAGACACGACAGACCTCTCGACCTTGACTCTTGACGCGCTGTACTCGCGCCTCAAGACTCACGAGATTGACGTTGTCTCTCGTAGGTCGAAGTCACAGTCGATGGCCTTGGTCACTGATCCCAGTTCGGCTTCCGGTCTCTCTTCTGATTCTTCTTATGGTTTCTCCCTGGCTGCTCTCTGTGACATAACTGATGATCAGTTAGAGCAGCTTGCGGATGAGCAACTGGCCCTCCTTGCTCGAAGATTCTCCCATGCTTACAAGGGGAGGAGGGACAGAAAGAGAGGCGGACCCGTGATCTGTTACGAGTGTGGTGGCCCCAACCACATTCGGGCAAACTGCCCCAAGCTGGAGAAGGGCAAGAACGACTTCGGCGGTTCGAGCAAGATCGACTACACCGACAAGAACCGCAACAAGAAGCCTCCAGCTCAGACGCCGGGAAAGAAGAAGTTCCGCAACTTCGGGAAGGCCAAGAAGCTCTTCCACCGCGTCCTCACCGCCTTCGACGACCTCGACCTCAGCGAGGTGGAGGGATGGAGCGACGACGACGGGACGGGTGACCAAGAGCCCAAGGATGGCGGCGACGACTTCTCCGGCATGTGCTTCATGGCCCTCGAGGGCGAACTCAGTGACAGCGAGCTGTACTCCGACTCGGACGAGGTATGTCCCTCCTATGACCAACTTAATGAAGCTTTCCTTAAGCTAGGAGGTTTTCATGCTAGAGCTAGGACTAGGTGTACCGAGTTAGAGAAGGAAGTAGATAGACTGTCACAGGAGCTTACTTCTCTTACATCTGCTCCCTCCCGTGACGACTGTGATACATGCTGTGCTTTGCTGGGTGATTTGGAGAAGTTAAGGACCTCACATGATAGTGTGTCCTCCGAGCTTGATTCTATTAAGGTGGAGAATGTTAGTCTGCTTGCTGAGTTAGAGTTGAGTAGGATGGCTGTTACCCTACTTACTACTGATGAGACTACTTCTCCCACCTCATGTGAGGATAAGGACATTGCTGCTAAAGGACCTTATGCCATGCTCCTTGATCTGCCCGAACCTTGTAAAAATTGCAATAATTTGAAGATGAACTTAAAACGGGCAGATCATAAAATTGCTGAACTCCAAGCTTCTTTACTTGAGCCGATTGATTCATGCTTGAACTGTCCTAAGTTAACTGCTGAACTTGAAGCTATCTCCAAACAGTTTCAAGAAATGATTGATCATGATAGGAAGTTGGCTCAGTTTGCTTCTAAGGACCCTGTTAGCTCACCATGCATTAATTGTAACAAACTAAAATCTGACTTGATTGCTTTGGATGAGAAATGTGTGAAGCTAACTAAGGACCTTCTAGAGAAGCCACATTCTGCTTGTAATGTGATTGTGGAGAAGGGGGAGAAGCCCCAGGGTAAGGTTGAGACGCTTAGCGACGTGAACCAACTGGCTAGCAGTAGGACTGTCCCTTCAGAGTCGGCTGTGCGTGCACAAGCCATTCTTCCCTCTGCTGTTGGTTCTTCATCTGCTCCCTTACCTCCTGCTGTTCCCTCTTCCCCTTGCTCTTCTTGCACCTCTCTCTTTCGGGAGTGTCAGTACCTTATGAACACTCTCGAGAGATTTGTAGGAGGCAAGAAGAAGCTTAATCTTATTCTAGACCAATCCAAGATTTGCAAGTTCAGTCAAGGTCTAGGATATGATTTTTATGAGGATATGAGGAAGCATCCACCTGCTATTCTCCGACCCATAGTAGGAGGTGTGATCGAGGTCGAGCCCAGATCTGATGAGGTTAAATTCAAATCAGCGGGCTTTGTCCAAGGGATCTCTGACAGGAAGGTGAGTCCACCTGCTGCTTCGGCCTCTCAGAAGGCGAAGCCTGACCGTGCTACTTCTACCTCTCAGAGGATGAAATATCACTGCACCTTCTGTCAGAAGGATGGACACACGGTTGATCGATGCTTCAGGCGCGCCAAGATCGTGCGTAGAGACCGTGTTGAGTCTCTTAGGCGTATTCAGGGTCAGCCCCAGATCCTGAGTGCACCTAGGACCAGCACGAGGTCTAGGGTTACTGCTGTTGATGGGTTTGGGCAGCATCGAGGACTTGGTTTTTCTGAGTTTTCTGTTTTCCGTCCTCATGCTGCCTCTGGTCGTGTCTTCCGCCGTCCTGAGGGTAGATCTCGGTTTCCCCGTCGAGATAGCTATCCGCGGCGTGATCAGCATGTTGCCGGTGTTCCGACTCGCTCTCCCGTAGCAGTTGGACCCCGCAACAGCTTCAGGTCTGTTCACAGACCTTCTGCTTCTTTGAGTCACGGAGAGCGTAGGGTAGATAGAGGTCAGTCGTGTTTGACTACTTCATCTGCTCCACGTGTTACTCAGTATTGGGTGCCAAAATCACTTTTGATTTATCCCAGTACTGAGACTTTACTCTCTCGTTGACTCAGGTTCGCCGGGCAGGGAAGGGAAAGGTTTGGCTCGTCGACTCCGGGTGTTCACGACACATGACCGGAGATTCCCGTTGGTTTTCTTCCCTTGCCCGTGCTCCAGGTGATGAGTCAATCACCTTCGGAGATGCTTCGTCTGGGCGCGTCATCGCCAAAGGTACTGTGCGCATTAATGATTCTTTCATTTTGAAAGATGTGGCCTTGGTTAGTAAGCTGCAGTACAATTTGCTTTCAGTTTCTCAGCTTACCGATGACGGTTTCGAGGTGAGCTTTAAGAAAAATGCTTGTAAAATTCTTGATTCTTCGGGTAGTCTGGTTTGCGGGATTTCTCGTTATGGGAGGATCTTTCGTGCTGATTTTTCTGAGTCTTCTGGTGATCCTCTCAGGTGTTTAGTTGCTTCTGAGTCCCGCGACCTCTCTTTCTGGCATAGGAGACTTGGTCATATCGGATTTGACCATTTGACCCGAGTTAGCGGCCACGATCTCATTCGTGGTCTGCCTAAACTTAAGATGGTCAAAGATCTTGTTTGCTCTCCATGCCGGCACGGCAAGATGGTTGCCGCTTCTCACCCTCCGGTCACAGTTACTATGACCGATGCACCGGGACAGCTGCTCCACATGGACACAGTTGGACCAGCTCGAGTGCAGTCAGCAGGAGGGAAGTGGTATGTTCTTGTTGTGGTCGATGACTTCTCGAGGTATTCTTGGGTATTTTTCTTAGCCTCGAAGGATGAGACATTTTCACATTTCCGAGGTCTTTTCGGTAGGCTTTCTGTTGAGCTCCCGGGTGCCTTACGAGCGATCCGCAGTGACAATGGCACGGAGTTCAAGAATTCCTACTTCGAGAGTTTCTGTGGTGAGACAGTTGTAGAGCACCAGTTCTCTTCTCCGCACGTCCCACAACAAAATGGAGTTGTGGAGAGAAAGAACCGTACCTTGGTCGAGATGGCCAGGACGATGCTTGATGAGTACTCTACACCGCGGAAGTTTTGGGCTGAGGCTATAGCTACCGCGTGCCATGTCTCAAATCGAGTATTTCTTAGGGCACACTTGCATCGCACTTCTTATGAGTTGAGATACGGGCGAAAGCCCAGCGTCTCTCATTTTCGTGTGTTTGGTTGCAAGTGCTTTATTCTGAAGTCCGGGAACCTAGATAAGTTCGAGTCACGTTCTTGTGATGGGATCTTTCTAGGTTACTCGCCTTCTTCGCGGGCTTATAGGGTCTGGAACTGCGAGTCTAGCAAAATGGTAGAGACCTGTGAGGTGACCTTTGACGAGGCCAGTCCGGGGACTAGGCCCGATATCTCAGGTTCTTTAGAGCAGTCCGAGACCATCTTTGTGGATGATGAGGATGATGGAGACGACGGTTGTCTACCTGATCCTGTCCCTCATCCACCCCTTGAGGTGCCGTCTTCCACCGCACCTCGAGGCGATCAGCCCATGCCTTCTGCTTCTTCTGGAGCTGGTGGCTCTGTTCCTACCTCGTCAGCTCACGAGGTAGAGGCCACTTCTTCATCTCATCCTGGACCTCCTAGACATATCCAGAAAGCTCATCCTTCAGAGCAGATCATTGGAGACCTTTTCGAGCGTGTTACCCGCTCAAAATCTGGCTTATCTCAATTCTGTCTCCATTCTGCTTTCATTGCCTCCTTTGAGCCTAAAGATGTCTCTCATGCTTTATCTGATGAGTCTTGGGTCAATGCCATGCATGAGGAGCTAGAAAATTTTGAGAGGAACAAGGTCTGGTCGCTTGTCGAGCCCCCGCGAGGTCACAATATTATTGGGACTAAGTGGGTGTTCAAGAACAAGCAGAGCGAGGATGGAGTGGTTATTCGAAACAAGGCTAGACTGGTTGCTCAGGGGTTCTCCCAGGTTGAAGGTCTAGATTTCGAGGAGACCTTTGCCCCTGTAGCTAGACTTGAAGCCATTAGAATCCTGCTTGCCTTTGCAGCTTCTAAGGGTTTCAAGCTTTACCAGATGGACGTCAAGAGTGCCTTTCTCAATGGCCTTATTGAGGAAGAGGTCTACGTCCGACAGCCTCCTGGTTTCGAAAACCCCAAATACCCAAACCATGTCTTTAAGCTTTCCAAAGCGTTGTATGGACTTAAGTAGGCCCCCAGGGCTTGGTATGAGAGGCTTAAGTCCTACTTGTTGAGTCATGGGTTTGAAATGGGTAAAGTTGATAAGACCTTGTTCATCCGCCGGCTTGGCGCTGACCTTCTGCTCGTCCAGATCTATGTCGATGACATTATCTTTGGCGGCTCTTCCCATACTCTGGTTTCCCAGTTCTCGGATGTCATGAGCACCGAGTTTGAAATGAGTATGATGGGTGAGTTGACCTTCTTCCTTGGCTTCCAAATTAAGCAGACTCGGGAGGGTACATTTCTTCATCAAGGAAAGTACACTCGTGACCTCCTGAAGCGCTTCGATATGAGTGATGGTAAGCCGGTGTCAACTCCCATGGCTTCGACAGCCTATCTTGACCCAGATGAGGATGGCGAGCCAGTTGATCAGAAAGAGTTCAGGAGTATGATCGGCTCCCTTCTTTACCTCACTGCCTCGAGACCAGACATACATTTCTCAGTGTGTCTGTGTGCTCGTTTTCAGGCTTCTCCTCGCGTATCTCACCGTCAAGCGGTGAAGCGCATCTTTCGGTACCTTCGAGCTACCATTGACTATGGTATCTGGTACTCTTCCTCATCCTATCTTTCCCTGAGAGCCTTTTCGGATGCAGACTTCGCTGGCTGTAGGATAGATAGGAAGAGCACTTCCGGCACCTGCCAATTCATTGGCACTTCTCTCGTTTCCTGGTCTTCGAGGAAGCAGTCCGGTGTTGCACAGTCCACTGCAGAGGCCGAGTACGTTGCTGCTGCCAGTTGTTGCAGCCAGGTACTTTGGATGGTTTCGACCCTGCGGGACTTTGGGTTAGCTTTAGACAGTGTTCCACTCTTTTGTGATAATACGTCTGCGATTAACATCGCTAAGAACCCAGTGCAGCACTCTCGGACCAAGCATATTGATATTCGTTTCCACTTCCTTAGAGACCATGTAGAGAAGGGTGACATAGTGCTCCATTTTGTGGAGAGTGACCACCAGTTGGCAGATATCTTCACCAAGCCTTTGGATAGTTCGAGGTTTTCAGCTCTGCGGGGAGAGCTTGGGGTGGTGTGTTCTTACGGATTGTAGTGAGGGGGAGCTTTGGGCCTTACTGCTTTACTATATTGATTATGCTTCTGTCTCATTTCTGTTGCATTGCACTCGGGGTGCATTTGGGTTTAGTCCTTCCAGCATAGGTTAGAGTGCTTCTCTTGCCGAGATGCTTAGACTTCTAACTCTTATCTTGTGCTTCCAGGATTAGCTGCTTCTTATCTCACTAGGTCGAGCTCACTCACTTCTTGTAGGTTCTAGCGAGGGTTGGGCCACCCTCGGGTAGACAGGGTACGTGTTTGCTCTCTAGTGTGTGATTTACTATCAGCTGATTGTCCTGGAGTCATATGGGGTAGATGAGAGTCAGTCTGAGCCATATTTGCCTCTATATCTTTTCTATGCTTTAAGGACTGCCTGTTTGCTGTTTTCTTTCCCAGCTTCTCGATTCTTTTGCTTTGGTTCAGGGGGAGTTCAATTGGGAGCTTCTGGAGCTTAATTCTGACATAACTCAACTTGAACTAAAAGTTGCATCTAATGTTGAGGGGGAGCTGGTCTTTCATGCATTTTCAGCATTTCGCATTATAATCAAACTGCATTGAGCCTTGATTATTATCCTGCTATGACATGCTTCAATGCTTTACACCTTGCCATGACTTGTGCTTAGCTTGCTAAATTTATCATGACTTCATATGTGTAGACTAGCGTTTGCCATGATAAGTTAAGTAAAAATTGATCAACTTAAATTAAACTTGTCATGCTAGCATTTGAGTTTAGTCTTTCTTGAGCTATCCTTTTATGATTCATGCCATGTCAAATAGGCTGAGTAGAGCGTTGAATCTATATTGAGCCTTAGTTTGAGCTGTTTTAGTCTCCTGATGATACATGAGTTAGTACAATGTGTTAAAAAGCAAAAAGATCTCTTTTGTGCGAAAAACTGATCTCACCAATTCTTTCCTATGAGACGGCTTGCCATTGCACTTGGCATGAACTTAGGGGGAGTTTTGGATGACCTAGACTATCTTCTTAAGCTTCTTGCTTGGAGTAGTCGCATAAGGCTGGAGATCTAGCACATGATAAAACAAAGTGTTGGTTGACAACCACCATATTTGTGCGAAAAAACTGATTTCACCAATTCCTTCTCATGAGACAGCTTGCCATTGCACTAGGCATGAACTCATGGGGAGTTTTGGATGACCTAGACTATCTTCTTAAGCTTATTGCTTGGAGTAGTCGCATAAGGCTTGAGATCTAGCACATAAACAAAAATTGGGTTGAAAACAACCATATGCTTTCAAAAGACAATGTTTAATGTGCTCAATTTGCTTAATCTACAATCAGAACCAAGTACCTTAACCAATGTTTCAATCTTGAGCTTATAGCACTCTATTTTGACTCAATGTTAGCTTCTTTGTTCCGCTTAGCTTATTGACATGGCCTGCATCATCCTTGGATGTCTCTAGCTAGACTTTACTCATTGATGACTTGACTTGCTCACAAAATGCATTACATTTCAGATTGTCATCTTTGAGCTCTAGTTGGTTTATATATATATGTCGTCATGATCTAGATAGCGTTTTTTTAGTTATGGCTTGGTGTATTACATTATGGTCAATATGGATAATTCTCATGGCTCTAAATGCTTAAATAAACAAACTTCAGCCATATTCATCCATTGACATGTCATATTCTCTCTATTGCATCTTGATGCGTTTATTGCCAAAAGGGGGAGAATAGAGAAGAAAAAGTCTGTTGGGAACAGTTTAGAGCTTTGGAGATCAATTTGCTCTTTCAGTAGTTGCTCTAGTGTTCCTTCTGTCGACATGGTCATTAGCTTCATTTTATTCTGTGGACCATGTTGGATTCTTCAAACTCAAACTCTTCTAAAAGCTTTTTCTGAGTTTGTCAATAGACTCATCAAGGGGGAGATTGAGAGACCATGTGGTCGTGTCTCCATGAGAGTGATGAGTAATTGACAAGGGTTTAGGTCAGTCGAGTTTGGTTTGAGTAGTTCGGAGTCGAGTCGTTGCGTGGCGCAATCGGGCTCGGTCGGATTTTGGTCAATCTTGGTCATTTGGGCTTAGGATGTATATTCTATTGTTTCGACAGGTTTGGACTTCGTCTGTGGTAAGTGTGATGGTATTTATGCTTTCATGTGTCGAGCGGTGCTATTTGACGTGTTTTCTTGTCTGTGTGACTGCAGGACATCGGGTGGAGTCGTGGCGAGACACGTGGACCGGACTAGGCGCAGGTGGCGCTGAGGTCAGAACGGTCGGGATGTGTCGAAGACGACGTAGACTCGAGGTGGTTGCGAGGCGTGCGAGGCAAGGAGCGCGGAAGCTTCCCGGAAGGTGCAGGAGGGGCGAATCGGGAAATTCGCGAGGCTGCACAAGCAGGAGCGGGCGCCGTTGGATTTAGCAGGCGTAACGGGGCGGAGACCCGTTAGCCAAGGCTATAAATAGGATTGAGGGGCTGCATACCCACTTGAGCATTTTGGAGGGAATTAGGGTTAGCTCTAGTCAAAAGAGGCTTTAGGAGTTGGTTTTCCTTTAGTCTTTAGTGGTTGGAGAGGCAGAGTCTGGTGCTCCCTCTGTCCCCTACGATGTGTTCTAGGTGATAGAACAGAGTGTGTGTTCTTCCTCCCTTCATGGATGTGTGTGTGTGTTCTTGAGTTGAGGTGAGGGAGAGGATGAGTTGAGAGCTTGTAATCCTTCCTTTGTATCAAGTCGGGGTATCGGGACTCCTCTGTATTTCCTTGTGATGGGATGAATAAAATCTGAAGTTTTGGTTTCAGTTCGTAGCCTCTGTTCTTCGTTCTTCATTTTGGTTGATCTTCTCTCTTTTTGAGTTTCTTGTTATTTGCTGCTGGGGAGTGCCAAAATGGATTGCTATGACATGGAAGATGCCCAAAGGCCATTTGGCTAGTTGATTCAAAGAGCAAACCAAGTTTGATCTCAGATTTTCAGATTTGGCCTCCTCTGTTCATGAACTCCAGTTCTAGGGTTTTGTTGCTGTGTGATATTCCCTTTGCGAAATCATTTGAAATTTGGCATGAAGACTCTATGGGCTATTAGTTAGCTATCTGCAAAATCTCATGACCAAAGGTTCAAGGGTTTGATGGGAATTTAAATTCTTGTGCTCTCTCTGTAGTTACACCTTCATTTCTAGGGTTTAGGTTTATTTCTCATTTCTCTTTTTGTGATGGCATGATTCTTGGTCTGGAGTAGCCCATGGGTATTCCTAACATGTTTGCAAAGTATCATGGCCATGGGATCAAAGATGGAGGAGAAATTTGAGATTTGGTGAAGCATCCTGTAACTTTCAGCTTTTGTGTTCTAATCTGAAATTCCTGTTGTCTGATCTTGTTATTTGAAGCCCCTATGATATTTAGATTATGCTCTTGGTGTTATTGAACAATCATTGCAGCTGAATTTCATCTATTCTCTCAGTTTAGTGGTGATCTGAATTTTTTCTTCCTGCTGAAAACAGCAGTTCAGTTTGCTGAAAATCTGCATGCTTTGTGCTGAAAATCTGCAGCTCTTCTTGCTGAAAACAGCAGTTCAGTTTGCTGAAAATCTGCATGCTTTGTGCTGAAATCTGCAGCCTGTTTTGCTGAAAAACAGCAGGCAGTCTTGCTGAAAACTGCATTATGTTTGCTGTCCAGTTTTTCCAGCAAACTGAATTTTCAGATTTCAGATTTGCTGTCCAGTTTTCAGCAAACTGAATTTTCAATTTTCAGTTTTGCTGTCCAGTTTTCAGCAAACTGAACTTTCAGTTTTTGCATTTCGTTCCGGTTATGTTTGCAGTCCCTGTTTCAGTTCCGGCTTGTGCCCATTCTTTTGTCGATCTAGTTTTCGTCGTCTAGTTAGCAATCCTCTTCTGACTTCATAGCTGCCATAGCTATTGGAGAAGAATTTGGTGAGGATACTCGGGGTGATTTTTAAAGGGCTCCATTCACCCCCCCCTCTGTCGCCATTTCGGTCCTACATTTGGTTTTAATATTCGTTTTAGTTTAGTTTTGAGGTGATAGCGATGCCAAAGTTTCAAATGGGCTGAAAATGAATACTTGGGTCGCAAGGGAAGTTGGACTATTATCAAGAGAGTTGTACGCCACCCTCATGGTGCTAGCCACCATGTGGGGCCCACCTCATGGGTGCACAAAGCAAGGCAATCAGCTAGCCACTTTTTATTACTTTCGGTTTAAATTAGGAATTAGAATCAGATTCGAGTTGTTTTCCTTTTGTAGGTCCGGCTAGGGTTGTATGAGGGTATAAAGCCTTGGCCACCGTTCTTTGTAACCCTCGAATGCTAATTTTGAGTTAAAGCAATTTCTTGCTCTTTGGTTTATACCATGCGCTACCATGAGAGTTAGGGAGTTGACTAGTTAGCGTTCCACCAAATTATTGATTACTTGTGTTCTTATTGTTCGTCATGGACCAGCAAAGTCGTCTTCCTTAGTGTAGTGAGAAGACGGAAGTCTAGAACGTGTTGCTAGTTGAATTCTGGTACATGGGAGTTTGTAATCGACAGGCAATCGTGTGCTTTCGCTCATCAGAATCCACGGGATTTCAGGTTAGCCACATATTTACCCTCCAAGAGAGATCCGACGTCGCGAAGATCGGGCACCCCCATAACATCTTGGTATCAGAGCACCAACAAAATATATCCTAGCCTTAGTTTTCAACTTATTTGCACCTTGTGAGTTTTGTTAGTTTTCAATCCGTTGGTTTCAATTGCATAGTTGCTATCTATGGCATCTCATGTTCCTTTACGTTGCTTAATCGTTATTATAGGGTTCTTAGTTTTTACATCTACAATAGAAAATTCGTGGGTTAGAACTCTAATCCGCACCACAAAAAATATCATAATCTGAAAATACGGTCTAGACTCTCTAAATCACAACAAAAATATCCTTTTACTCTGCTTGAGTTGTTGGATCTCCTAAAATCCAAACCCAAATCGGAATCCATAAAAGAAGCTGAGTAGACCTTCTCGAAAGTGGACACGTTTCCAAAAATTGAAAAGCATGTCAAACTTATGCGAAATCTAGTAAAAATTGGTGGATACTTCTACATATAGCCACAAACTTCCATAAAAATTTTTTAGCAAGTTTGGCCTACGGGATTGAAAGATATAGCTGTTTCAAGTTGAGCCTGAGTCGATTTCTAGTCCGAGTATAATTTCCAAATCCGAAACACCTTCAGTAAAATAGGCATAATTTTTGCATACGATGTCTATTTTTGATGGTCTTGTACTCGTTGGAAAGCTAACGACAAGGCACATCCAAAAAAACTAACCAATAGAAGCTAGCCACCATCTAGATCCCCAAAATCGGCCATCTTCAGCCTTGAATTTGCATCGCAAGTTTTTTCTTTCTATTTTTGCCAATTGTTTGGGGTCTTCCCTTCGGAATTTGGGTTTCACTTCAACTGCAAAGTTGTAGAACTTGTTAAAAATCTTTCAAACGAGTATATGTAACCCATATAAAACTTTTCATTTTCATCTTTTGAGACTAGCAGTTTTTTACTGCTTAAACTAGAGGGCTTTTTACATTACACCGTTATATTGTCTTTGTACTCTACATCGTGTGAACAATCTTGTGAACTATATAGAAGTTTGAGTAGTTGGCTAGCGTCTCTCCTAGAACTAGGTATGAGAACTTTCTTTGCTTACATCAAGCCACATTAATCGTTGCGTTTGTGGCATCGCTTATGTCTTGGACATTGCAATTAGGCTTTTGTTAACTTTGTGGACTGTTTACTAGTGTTACTATATCTTGTGCATCTGAATTGTGGTAGAATTATACACTAACCCTATCCTAGCTCCACATAAACTTGGTGAGTGCAGTCCCTGTGATTGGTTTTCAGCTAGTGACACCTTTGGCTTGTTTTGTCACTGCCCAAGTGACATTGCTATTCATAGGAATTAACAAAATACTTGGCCGGTGGTAGCATTAGTTGTTTCCTTTCGTAGTATACATTGTCTATGTTGTTTTCTTGTTGTGCCAACCATGTTAGGGGACAGATCAGCTGAGGAGTATTCTCCAAGGGATCGCATTGCTAACATGGATGATGTTAAGTGAATTGTGGAGGGGTTTAAATAAGTGCTTGGAGAGATTCATTCTAATTTACAAGAACTAAAATAATTTTGCAATAGTTTTGTAACTAACCCTGTTATAGGTGAAAACACCACAGTAGAGCACGAACTCGATGAGACCGACGCTAAGATGGTTGCCCGAGCTCAACAAAAGGAAGAAGTAGTCCACAAGCGCGAAAAAGATGCTCGTCTTGCTCGTCAACACCAGCATGAAGAGCAAGTACACCTACAACAACAAGCATGTCTACCTCATGCACCGCAGGATATACATCTTCTTCCACTAGGAGCCACACAAGGGGGAGCTGCACGTGGGCGAGCCTCGCTAAACGTGGTGGCGCTCGTGGAGGCTTCCTAGGAGGAGGGCTTGGTCGCTACGTGCCGGGCTCCGATGACGATGATGGGCACTAACGCTGATGCCTTTGAGGAGGACTACGACACCAGCTGGGCACCGATAGATCACGGCCACCACCGTGGCTGTGCTGGACGTGTTCCGTTACCACATGAGGAGGATCCTCTCACTAAAGTAAAAATCACCATGCCTAAATTTCTTGGTGGTGCTGATCTGGGAGAATATCAAAAATGGGAGATGCGTGTGGACAAGATCTTCCGTATGCACGATTTCAGCAAACACCATAAAATTAAGCTTGCTTCCTTGGAATTTGAGGATATGCACTGATGTGGTGGGAGAAAGTTTAGAACAACCACCGGGACAACAGTCACCCTCCTATCACAATGTGGGAAGCAATAAAGCGAGAGAGGCATACTCGTTTTGTTCCTGTACATTTTTGTCGAGATGTTCTTACTCAATTGCAGGAGTTAAAGCAAGGCACACAATTCGTAGAAGACTACTACAAGCAAATGGAGCAACTCTTGATTTTGGGTCGAGTTCTGGAGGACAATGAACAAATAATGGTGAGATTATTGCATGAGCTGAACTGCAATATTTACAAGCTAATCAACTTTTAGCCATATTCCACTATGACTAAACTACAACACTTAGCGATCAAAGCGGAAAAACAGCTTCAAGAAGAGGCGCTATTGCAATCCAGGCGTAGCACTTTCACTCCCAAGACGAGTCATCCGTCTACCTTAACCTATGGGCCTAGAGATAGGCCCAAGATAGACATCAGCAAAGGTATGTTTTGCAAACCTTCGAATTCCAATACACAATCACATGCTGTGTTCAATCCTTTGAATATGAAATCTGCTCCATCACCTAGTGTTAAATGTGCTAGTTCATCTAAATTATTGCAATCTTCTACTGGTTCTAACACTAAAACAAGTGCAATTCAATGTTGGCATTGTCAAGTATGTGGTCATTATTCTCATGAATGCCCTAATGCTAAGGTTATGATTGTCACTAAAATTGGTTATGATTCTACTTCTGATTCTAAAAATAAACCTATTCCATGTGATGATAATAACACTAAGAATGAATCTGATTCTGATGATCAATGTTCTGGTGAAGGTGAATTTGCTTTGGTTGTTACTCCATGTTTATCAATGCTTGTTAAAAAAGACAACAATCTCAACGTTGCAATTTGTTCATGAATAGTGCTAAAGTGAAAGATACTAATGTCAAAATGATCATTGATAGTGGCTCATGCCAAAACCTTGCTAGTGTTGAGATGTGTGGAAAGCTTAACCTAAAATTGTTTCAACATATTGATCCATATTGTGTGCAATGGTTTTGTGAGGGAAGTAAAGTTAAAATTCAGCATCATGTGGAAGTTCCTTTCAAGGTTAATAAGTATGAGGATAATGTTTTATATATGCGATGTTGTGCCAATGACGGTATCTCATTTACTACTGGGTCGTCCATGGTTGTTTGATCGTAATGTACAACATGATGGATGAGCCAATACTTATAGCTTCAAGTGGGAAGGTAAGCATAGGGTTTTACTACCACTTACTCCTCAAATACAAGCTGCTGAATAGGAACGTCAAGAGAAATTACAGCTTGTTGTTCAACAAGGTAAGGCAAAGGTAAGTACTGAAAAGGTTCTAATTGCAATGAAAATAGATCTGAAAGAGGTGAGCAATGATCCTAGTGTTATGCACTTTGTTCTTGCTTATAATGACACTAAGATTATGCTTACAACTAATGATTTAAACACTCTACCTAGTGTTGTCTAGTCGTTGTTGCAGGCATACGACGACGTCTTTCCTGAGGAGGCGCCACCCGAACTTCCACCACTTCGTGGGATTGAACACCAAATCGACTTCATGCTATGTGCCTCGTTGCCAAACCAACCGCCATACCTCACCAATCAAACTGAAACCAAGAAAATACAAAGACAAGTGCAAGAGCATTTAGACAAAGGGTATGTGCACGAAAAGTTTTCTCCTTGCATTGTCCCTACTATTCTTGTTCCTAAGAAAGATGGTACGTGGAGAATATGTGTTGATTATTGCGCTATCAATAATATCATTGTTATATATCGTCACCCTATACTTAGGCTTGATGATATGCTAGAAGAGCTTAGTGGAGCACATGTTTTCTCAAAAATTGATCTAAAAAGTGGATACCACCAGATTCACATGAAACCAGGAGATGAATGAAAAATTGCTTTTAAAATAAAGTTTGGATTGTATAAATGATTAGTCATGCCTTTTGATTTAACCAATACACCCAGTACATTCATATACTTGATGAATTATGTTTTAAGAGCTTTCATTGGTCGCTTTTTGGTAGTCTACTTTGATGATATTCTGATATATAGAAAAACTATGGTTGAACACTTAGATCAATTGAAATCAGTGCTTGATGTGCTTAGAACTGAGAAGCTATTCGCTAACTTTGTAAATGCACATTTTGCACTGATAAAGTAGTGTTCCTTGGGTTATTGTTTCTAGACATGGAATTGAAGTTGGTGACTCTAAAATTGATATAATTAAGAATTGGCCTGTTCCTATTAATGTGAGTCAAGTGCGTAGTTTCCATGGTCTTGCTAGCTTTTATTATCGATTTGTGAGAGATTTCAGTTCTATTGCTGCCCATTAAATGAATTGACAAAAAAGGAGTGCCTTTTTGTTGGGGGCGGCAGAATAGGAAGCTTTTGATACTCTAAAAGCAAAGCTCACAGAAGCGCCACTGCTTGCTCTACCTGATTTCACAAAAACTTTTGAGATTGAATGTGATACTAGTGGAGCAGGTATTGGTGGTGTTCTTATGTAGGAAGGTAAGCGAATTGCTTATTTTTCTAAAAAATTGAATGGAGCTCAACTGAATTATCTTGTTTATGATAATGCTCTATGCATTGGTATGCGTTCTTAAAACTTGGTAACATTACTATGGCCTAATGCTTTTGTCATATATTCTGACCATGAATCTCTCAATTACTTGAAAGGCCACTCTAAGTTGAACCATAGAATGCTAAGTAGATGGAATTCATAGAAACTTTCCCATATGCTATTAAGTATAAGAAGGGCAATAATAATGTTGTTGCTGATGCTTTATTTCGAAAGTGCATTCTTTTAACTCAATTGGATACTAAGGTGCTTGGTTTAGAGAGTTTGAAAGAGTTATATGCTGCTGATTGTGATTTTACAGAACCCTTTGCTCGATGTTCACGTGGGAAAGGATGGGATAAATTTCATGTTTATGATGGGTTCTTGCTTCACGCTAACAAACTTTATGTTCCAGATTTGTCCGTTCATTTGTTTCTTGTGCAGGAATCACATTATAGGGGATTGATAGGACATTTTAGGTGTGAGAAGATGTTGAGCATGCTGGCCGATCACTTTTACTGGCCGAAGAAGAGATGTGATGTTGAACGGTATGTACAATGGTGTGTGACATGTCACAAAACTAAATCGAAGCTAAATCCACATGGTTTGTATACTTCTCTTCTGATTCCTACAATTCCTTGGGAAGACATTAGTATGGATTTTATTCTAGAATTGCCTCGAACTAAGAGGTGGAGGGATTTGGTGTTTGTTGTTGTGGATAGATTCTCAAAAATAGTGTATTTTATTCCCTGTCGTAAGAGCGACGATGCATCGCATATAGCTAACTTGTTTTCCAGGGAGATAGTGTGTTTGCATGGCATTCCGAACACTATTGATTCTGGTTATGACATCAAGTTCATGAGGTACTTCTGGAAGACATTGTGGGCTAAGCTTGGCACGAAATTGTTGTTCTCCACAGCTTGTCATCCACAACTAACGGGCAAACTGAAGTGGTGAATTATACGCTTGGGACGATGCTATGAACCATGATAAAGAAGAATTTGAAAGGGTAAGAAGATTGTTCACCACATGTTGAGTTTGCATACAACAGGATGTCAGCGTCTTCATGGTCCACTTGAGCCTATCCGGCCTGTTTAGGGAATTGTAAGGCCCAATATGTTATATGTAATGACATGTATACCCTTATAGAGGACACATGACCGTAAGGGGCAAGCATTATTCATCCATCACAACCACTCCACTACTCTTATAGTTTACTGTTTGGTCAGTAGCCATAATAGTTGGCGCCGTCTGTGGGGACGATAGAGAGCAAGCCATGGATTTCGAGAAGTGTAGCATCGTCGGTGATGAAAAGGAAGCGGAGCACGACGGCGTCGGTCGCGAATGTCTGGGCCTCGGTTGGTGGGCCGCCTACGTTGACATCGGGGACTGGTGCTGAAGGCGACATTGATATGGCGAACGCCAACGTCGACATTCGCGGTGGCACGACCGGCCATCATGAGGATCTCCATGGCACAGGGGTCGGCCCCGCTGATGGTGTAGCGGCTGACTCAGGATCACTGACGCCGGTGCTTGCGCTGGTAGGCCCAGTGACTCAGGATCTAGCGCGGGTGTGACAGGTGGTCCTGACTGCCGCATCGATCTCATCGTCAACCATGGGACCCGTCACACCGGCGCGTCGAATAGCTCTGGTGAGCAGACCATAGTCACCAGCAACCCTGAATGCGCACCACCACTCAAGTAGGTGCGACCACCCCAACGGTGGAGAACGCCTTGCTAGCGGCCCTCGGGACGCTACAACATGAGCTAGCAGACCTTCGAGGGGCCGTGCGGGAAATGCAAGAGGCTCGAAGCCAGCAGGAGGCTCGGAGCCAGCAAACGCTGCCAGTAGCGATCGTGGAGGTCACACCTGACCGGGCGGATAGCCGTGACATCCCCACCTCACTCGAATATGCCCCACCATCGCGACATTCTGGCGGAGCCTTGGAAGCGGGGACCCCAGCGGTGGCCCACATGCAGCAGCACCCCGAGGGCCTTCTGCGGATACAGGCTTCTAAGGGAGGCTAGTGTCGTGTCATAAACGTTATATCCTGAGGCTCGTCACTCGAATTTTCATTTGCACAACATCACGTGGCAGCGTATCCTGCCCAGGTGCCGCCAACCTGGGCGAAAACGACATCACCTTCACCGTCACTTATGAAGACGGAGTCGACTTTCCTCACCAGGACCCTCTGGTGATCCAGGCTGCCATCACAGGCTACAATGTTAAGCGTGTTCTAGTCGGCGGGGGTAGCTTCACTGATATTTTATTTGTGGCAGCCTTCAACCAAATAGGAATCCCCCGAAGTAGGCTAGGGCCTTCGGGGATCCCGCTCCACAGTTTTGGGGGTCAACCCTAAAAGCTCTAGGACAAATATGGTTGCAGGTCTCCTTCGGGTAGGGAGATCACGCAAGCAGCGAGGATGTCACCTTCGACGTCGTCGATCTTCCCTACCCATACAATGTAATCTTGAGACGCCCAACCCTCAACGCCTTTGGAGTGGTCTTGCACCATAACTTCCTTTGCATGAAGCTTCTGGGTCTGTGCGACATTTTTACAGTGTTCGGGGATCAAGACCTCGCTCGCCGGATAGAGCTCGGTGTGTGAGGTCCCCTCCAAAAGGTACACACTATCACAGACACCCTCGACGCTGGCACACCCTTCGCACCAGGGTGGACACCCAAGCCCAGGCTAGATGGCAGAGTCAAGACAGTCTCCTTGCATACCGCCGACCAACAAGTCTCCATCGACGAGGGCCTTTCTCCGGAGGTTGAGCAGGACCTACTCCGTGTCCTTCACGACAACGTCGACATCTTCGCGTGGTCACCAGCCAACATAAAACGGGTGAACCACGCCATCATCGAGCAAAACCTCACAGTTCGCCTGATGCTAAGCTAGTCAAGCAGAGGCTCTCACATGTCACTTGAGCACCAGCAGGTGGCCAAAGCAGAGGTTGCGAAGTTACTCCAGTTCGAGGTCATCCACAAAATTCAGCACCCGGATTGGCTCACGAATCCAGTGCTAGTGAAGAAGGCCAGTGGCATGTGGCGCATGTGCATTGATTTCACCACGCTCAACAAGGAATGTCCAAAGGACAATTACCCACTCCATCGCATAGATCAACTGGTAGATGCCACAGCAGGATGCAAACTCATGAGCTTCTTGGATGCATACTCCAGTTATCATCAGATCCATATGTCCAAGGATAACAAGGTCAAGACGAGCTTCATAATGCCGATAGGGACATATTGCTTAGTCAGAATGCCCTTCGACCTTACGAACACGGGGGTCACCTTCACACGCCTCGTCACTCTCGCCCTCACCTCCCAACTCAGAAGGAACATCAAAGCCTATGTTGATGATGTAGTCATCAAGACTCGGCAAATCGCTTCCCACGGTCAAGACCTCTAGGAAACCTTCGACAACCTTCAACGGGCAGGCATCAAGCTGAATCCAAACAAGTGCATCTTCAGCGTACAAGCCGGAAAGCTACTCGGCTTCTTAGTGTCAGGGCGAGGAATACAGGTGAACCTTGACAAGGTCGATGCAATCTTTTCCATGGAGCCGCCTAAGATGACAAGGGAGGTCCAAAGGCTTACCGGTTGCATAGCGCGCTGAGCCATTTTCTATCCAGGGCAGCTGAGAGAGGCCTCCCATTCTTCAAAACCCTTCACGGATGCAATGGGTTCCATTGGGACGATGACTGCACGAAGGCTTTCGATTAACTCAAGTAACACCTCGCAAACCTTCCTACTCTAGTCGCCTCGACACCAGAGGCTCCACTGTTGCTGTACCTCACCGCTACGACAACAGCAGTCAGCGCAGTCCTCACCCTGCAGGAGGGATCCCTTCAGCGACCCGTGTACTTCGTCTCCGAAGCTCTTCAGGGCACAAAGACACGGTACACCGAGCTGAAAAAATTGGCCTATGTCCTCGTCATGGCCTCAAGGAAGCTTCGGCATTACTTCCTTGCTCATCATATCACCATGCCTTTATCATTTCCCATGGTGGAGATGCTACACAACAAGGAGTGCATGGGCCGTATCGGCAAATGGGTAGCCGAGCTCGCGCCCTTCTCTTTGACATACGCTTCGCGCATGGCCATAAAGTCTCAGGTCCTCGTGGACTTCCTTACTGAGTGGACCCCACCAGCTTAGCCGCAGGCATAGCCACCAGTAGACCTTGTGTGGACCCTTCACACTGATAGAGCCTACGGCAAGCCTGGCGCCTGCGTAGGTGCAGTGATCACTACGCTGGAGGGACATCGCCTACTATACTCGACGCGCCTCGCCTTTCCGGTGACAAATAACATAACTGAATATGAAACACTACTCTTTGGCCTCGCCAAGCTCAAGGCCCTTGGCGCACAGAGGGTGCTCATCCACACCGACTCATGCTTGATCATGGGGCATGTCGACAAGTCTTGCCAGGCCAAAGTCCCCGACCTAGCCAAGTATCTAGCTGTAGTTAGGGTGAAGGAGCGCCATTTCTTGGGCGTCACTGTGAAAGCCATTCCGCGGGTAGACAACGAGTAGGCTGACATGCTGGCTAAGGCTGCTAGTCAGCAGATTCCTCCTCCCATGGGGGCATTCACCGAAGTACTAGCCACCGTAGCCATCGAGCATGACAAGCGCGACACAGCCCTCGTCCACCAAATTGCACAGCAGGGCGATTGGCGGGAGCCCATCTATGGCTTCATATAGGGTATAACTAAACCAGATGATCCCCTCGAGCTGTGGCATTTACAGTATCGTGCCAGGTCCTTCGAGGTCTTGGACAGAGTCCTCTACAAGCGGGGAGTTTGCACCCCGCTACTGCGATACCTTTTGCGCAGTGAGGGACAGCGGCTCCTCGCCAAAATTCATGCAGGGCTTTGCGACTCACACATTGTGCCAACATCCCTCATCGGCAAGGCATTCAGACAGGGCTTCTACTGGCCAACAGCCATCACAGACGTGCACGACCTTGTGCACCAGTGCCAACGATGCTAGTGGATGGGAAGGGTCATTCATAGACCTCCCAATAACTTGCAGCTCATCCCACCGGTATGGCCACTAGCACACTGGGGCATCGACGTCGTTGGACCACTCCTGCGCGCACCAGGAGACCTACGATTCGTCGTAGTCACCCTTGAATATTTTTCCTAGTGGCCTGAGGCGGCTACACTGGCCAAGGTAACCTCTGCAGCGATGCAGTGGTTCCTCTGGTAGAACATCATCTACCGCTTTAGAATACCCAGGGAGATCACCGTCGACAATGGCATGCAATTTGACTCCGCGCCCTTCAAGGCGTTCTGCGACAGCATGGGCATCATGCTCCAATACGCCTCGGTTGGGCAACCGCAGTCCAATAGGGTGATCAAGCGCGCAAACAACGCCATATTTGTCGAAGTGAAGAAATGCCTCGTAGGCACTCGAAGGGCAAATGGCCGTAGGAGCTTCCCAGCATGCTCTAGTCCCTTTGCACAACGGTCACATGCCCAACAGGGTTTATACCATTCAAACTCCTTTTCAGCAACGAGGCGGTCACACCTGAAGAAATCAAGGCCAGTTCAAGGAGAGTCCTTGCCCAAGCTCTGACAGAAGAGCATGCGTTGTCTCTGCATCTTCTTGATGGCGACCGAGTCAGCGCCATCGAACACGTCGCGAAGTATGCGCGCCAAGCAGCATGCACGTACAATGGCACAGTGTACTAGCGAGAATTCTAGGTGGGAGACCTCATCCTCAAAATAGTATTGCACACGGCGATAGTGGGCAAGCTAGAATCCAAGTAGGAAGGCCCCTACATCATCATAGTGGCTCTACAACATGGGGTGTATCGTCTCGTGACTTTAGAGGGACAGACTCTCCACCACACACGGAATGCAGATCGCTTGCGGCGATATTATGCATAGAGGCCAAAAGATGCTTACCATATTGATGGCGTTGCACCATGTGTAATAGCTCGCCCATGCAAACAGGAAATAAATAAAGCGCACCGTTCATGAAGACATTGTGTCCCATTCCAAGCAAGACACGCCAAGGGAAACCTCGGTGTGCACTCTTCGGAGTATAAATAAGACACCCGGAGGGCAACCTCCGCGTGCACTCTTCGAAGTATAAATAGGACACGCCGAGGGAAACCTCGGTGTGCACTCTTCAGAGTACAAATAAGACACGTGGAGGGTAGCCTCCGCATGCACTCTTCAGAGTATAAATAGGACACGCCGAGCGAAACCTCGGCATACACTCTTCGGAGTATAAATAAGATACCTGGAGGGCAACCTCCGCGTGCTCTCTTTGGAGTATAAATAGGACACGCCGAGGAAACCTCGGTGTGCACTCTTCGGAGTATAAATAAGACACGCAGAGGGCAACCTCTGTGTGCATTCTTCAGAGTATAAATAAGACATGCGGAGGGCTGCCTCTGTGTGCACTCTTCAAAGTATAAATAGGACACGCCGAGCGAAACCTCGGTGTGCACTCTTCGAAGTATAAATAAGACACACGGAGGGCAGCCTTCGCGTGCACTCTTCGGAGTATAAATAAGACACGTGGGGGTAGCCTCCGCATGCACTCTTCAGAGTATAAATAAGACACGTGGAGGGCAGCCTTCATGTGCACTCTTCGGAGTATGAATAAGACACGAGGAGGGCAGCCTCCGCATGCACTCTTTGGATTATAAATAAGACACACAGAGGGTAGACTCGGCTTGCACTCTTCGGAGTACAATTAAGACACTGAGGGATGCCTCGCTGCCAGCTTCACTGACGCCACTTCAAAAGGTTAGGGACAGAGCGCGCGCGTTTGCTTCATCTGGTCGCCAGCTCCACTGATGCCACTTTGAAAGGTTAGGGACAGAGCGTGCACATCTATTTCATTTAGTCACCAGCTCTGCTGATGCCACTTCAAAGGGTTAGAGATGGAGCGCACACGTCTGCTTCATCCCACCGCCAGCTCCGCTGACGCCACTTCGAAAGGTTAGCGATAAAGCGTGCACACCTACCTTATCTGGCCGCCAACTCCATTGATGCCACTACAAAGGGTTAGGGACGGAGCGCGCGTGTGCCTACCTCATCCGGCCACCAACTCTGCTGATGCCACTTCGAAGGGTTAGGGACGGAGCGTGCGTGTCTACTTCATCTGGTCGCCAGCTCCGCTGACGCCACTTCAAATAGTTACGGATAGAGCACACACGTCTATGTCATTCGGCTGCCAGCTCTGCTGATGCCACTTCGAAGGGTTAGGGATGGAGCGTGTGCACCTACCTCATCCGGCCGCTAGCTTCACTGATGCCACTTCGAAGGGTTAGGGATGGAACGTGCGCATCTACTTCATCCGGTCGCCAGCTCCGCTGACGCCACTTCGAAGGGTTAGGGACAGAGCGCACATGTCTACTTCATCTGGTCGCTAGCTCCGCTGATGCCACTTCAAAAAAGTTATAGACGGAGTGCATGCATCTACTTCATCTGGCCACCAGCTCCGCTGACTCCACTTTAAAGCATTAGGGATGGAGCGCGCGTGTCTACTTCATCCAGCCACCAGCTCCACTAATGCCACTTCAAAAAGTTAGGGACGGAGTGTACGCGTGTACTTCATCCAGCCGCCAGCTCCACTGACGCCACTTCAAAGGGTTAGGGACGAAGCACGCATGTCTATTTCATTCGGCTGCCAGCTTCGCTAACGCCACTTTGAAAGCTTAGGGACGAACCGCGCGCGTCTACTTGTTGGATCGAATTCGGCAACAGAGGGGGGTGAATGGTGCCCACTTCAAAATTTGCCCCTCAAAAGTACCCCGAATGAAACTCCTCTTCAATAGCTATGGAAGCTATGAAACTGAGTTCAAATGTTCCCTGGAACCCTATACTAACAGAGAGGAAAGCAAGGGAATACAATTGAAGCAAAGCATCTAGTCAAACAAAATAAGAACAAGAGAAACAGCACCCAGAGCAGACAGGGCCGGTCAGATTGCCACATGCAGGCCGGTCTGACCGCCGCATGCAGGTCGGTTTGACCAGGCTTAAACTGCCGGTCTGACCGCCACGGTCAGGCCGGTCTGACCGGCTCTCTGTGTCCAGGGCACCCGACTGAAACCTTCTTTGCTGAATTTA
Organism: Dendrocalamus latiflorus; assembly: GCA_017311315.1. NCBI lineage: Eukaryota > Viridiplantae > Streptophyta > Magnoliopsida > Poales > Poaceae > Dendrocalamus > Dendrocalamus latiflorus. The sequence continues at coordinate 22,740,404 of CM029678.1, forward strand.
CTGAAATAAACAGATTTTAGCCAAACTAAAGGGTTGCAGTTGTTTCTCCCCAGGTCAACAGAGCAATATCTTATTCCAAACAACACCAAGACCAAAGGGATCCTAAGAATTCATCAGAAAAGCAAAGGATTTAAGATTTAGACTAAAATCTGAAAAAGAGGTTTAGAAAAACACAATTTTTCATATTCCTTACTATTCGTTCATCCTTTGCCCCAGACCTTTTGCAATTGATTTAGCAATGATCTTGTGATCTTAGAACCCAGATTTCAAGCCAAGTTATGAGGGGAATCAAGAAATCCAAACATCCTCTGGCATGAAACCCTAGAAATAGCATAAACAGAGAAAAAGTGACGAAGGGACTAAAAGTCACATGAGTTGTTGAATCTTCCAAATACTCTAGAAAATGGAGTGATCATATATCCATGAATCTTTTCCATCACAAGGCTTTCAAGAAACAAAAGCACAAATCTTCTAAATCACCACAAACTCAAGTCAAAAGAGAAGAAACAGAGAAGGAAGCAAACACTGAAATCCATCACAAACGAAGTCAAAAGATGAAAATAGCCAACAAAATCATTCTTGTATTGATAGAGAGGAAGAACGATGAATGATTACACAGGGATTACAATCATCTCCTCTCAAAAACAAGAACTCAAGAGTTCAACTCATCTCTCTGTTACACAGACCAACGAAGAGGAGACATAGCAACAGAACCCTGCTCTCTCCAACAACTCTCAACAACTAAAGAGAAAGCAAAAGCAAAACAAACTCTAACCCTCTCTCTAAGCCATCACTCTCTGCAAAGGCATACACACAACCAGGAGGCATGCACCTATTTATAGCGTTGGTTAATGGGTTCACATTTGCTTTGCCCAATAAGCTTTACTCTTTACCCACTAACTCCAACCAAATCCACTTCCTTTAGTGCAGCTTTGCGTATTCACCAAAATGCCCCTCGCGCACCTTCCGGGAAGCTTCCTCATTCCTTGCCTTCCAAGCCTCGCAGCTACCTCGAGCCCTCACCGTCTTCGGCACACCTCGACCGCTCTGACGTCGGCACCACCTGCGCCTAGTCCGGTCATCCCGTGCCTCGCCACGACTTCGCCTCGACGTCCTGCAGCCATCACAGACAAGAAATACATTACATAGCACCGCTCAAAACATGTAATCTCAATTAGCATCAATGAATCGAACTCAAGCATGAAATGGCGCAAAACCCGTCGAATCAAGAGAATGGACATCCTACGCATTTCGACCAAGTTTGACCAAAGCCGACCGAACCCGATTGTACCATGCAGCGACATGGTCCAAACCACATAAACCAAACTCGACTTTTCTAAAACGGATGTCAATTACTCATCACATATACGGGGTCACCTCCACATGGTCTATCACTACTTTATCGCAAGATGGAGGGGCCCATGCCGACCCCTCATCCCTAGCCTACTTCGTGCACATTGCGTCTCAAGTGCTGGAGTGTGGAACCCATGGCATTCTCGTCTTGCTTCCAAAGTCCTACTTACCGCTGATCTTTCTAAGCACTTCTCGTCGTGCCAAAAGTGTTACCGGAAAACAAACACGGTTACGAAGGGCATACAAGTCACAAATCACACACCTTGGGTGACACTTCAATAATATCGTGTGAAGGATAGTGTTTACAAGTACATTTATTCAGACTTGTTCGGAGGCGCTACTCGTCTGATTTGTCTTCTACTTTAAAATACTCTCGTGTCGAGGCCTCTCCCGTCGAACATCGCTCCTCCCAAAAACACAGAGAATCCTCTGCCTAGCCCTAGTGTTGAAGGCGTCACCAAACTGTAAGGTCCAAAACTAGCAAGCGGCCCCTATCAAGTACCTGCTCGCCACAAACGCCAAATATGAGGACAAAGCTTAAAAACTTTCATTACATTGCCAAAAGGGCGTGGCCATGTAGCGTCGTTTTAAATAACATTGACGGGGTGTACATAGCGGGCTACATGCGTGGGGGTAGGACTTTGGCATCACACCTGTGGATCGACGCCGTGCTTGGAGCTGGTGGCACCACCTTCGTCTCGCCGTGGCACTTCATCAAGCCAGGTCCCAAGGTCTCCACCACCTTGCAAGCTTCGCCTCATGGCTACCTTCGCCACGGCCTCGCCGATGTAGTCCCATATGCACTGATGGAAGGCATGTGCGAAATGCCAGACCACATGCACCGCTCCAAACATCACCCCACTCCCAGCAGGCAGCTCCAACCGCGGGGTAGCCAGCTCGCTTACATGCATGCAACCCAGTGGTGGAGAAGGCTGAGAACGATGTGGGTCGTCATGAGTGAGCAATGGTTACCGAAGGATCGTGTGGCGCTCAGCGCGAGCACCGAAGCCTCTCTGATCCTCGGAAGGGTGCTCAATAGATCCTCAGGCCCGAAGGTGCGAGGAGACACCACGATGGCAAGATCAGAAAGTGCACTCTCCAAGGCCTCCATCACGCTCCACACCGCCACCGAGGCATCGCCCAGCGCTCAGTCCTTCTCCCCGATCGCCGCCATTAGCCGGGCCTTCTCCTCTTCCAGCCCGGTGATTTGTTGTAGCGGGCCTTTGCATTCTTCGGAGGTGTTGCATTGGGTCTGCTCCACCAATGCATGCGCATCAGCAATAGCCTTCGCGCCCTCGAATTCGAGAAAGAGAATGCGCTCATCCTTCGATGCGCAGGCCGCATGAGCGTCTTCGGTGCACTATCGCGCGGCGGCCTCTGACTCCACAGCGAGGAGTCACTCCTGCAGGCCACCCCGTTCGTGAGCCCTAGCCTCCTGCAAAGCGCGGACGAGAGCAAGGGCCTACATGACACAGCATAGTTAGTGACATCCCTACAAATGCAAATACAATCGAAGAGCGTGGGTGCAGGTACCTTAATCTCCGCGGCTTGTAGAGCACTTTCCAAGAGCTTTGGTCCACATGAGAACAACGTTCGTCGGTCCAAATCAGCGTCCGTGCAGTCTGCAGCCCCTTGGAAAGCTCATAGCGCCTCGGGTCAAGGGACGAAGTCCGACACGATCAAGCACCGAGCCTCCGAGCTGGCAGCTTCCATAGGGGTGGACATTGATGACAAGTCCATGGTAGGTGCGCCAATCCCCCATGGCCAGTTCCGTCGCTGGAGCCCTGTGCCCGCCCCAGAGACCATGGGCCCGCTGATGCTGACGACGGTGTCAGCGAGCAGATTGGGGAAAGCCTTGCAAAGTCGCGAGAGGAGAAGGAGGCATTTATACCTACATCACGGATGGATGAAGACCATCGAGAAGCAGCCGCATCAGTGTTCGTAGGAGGGGCAACCGCGGGGGCACCACCGGCATCCCGCGCCATGGACTCTACTTCAGGCCCGGCGGCTTCCAACTCAGAGTCTGATTCCCCTGAGAGTGCGGCCACCGTCACTTGGAAGTGCTTGCTCATCCCAGCGGGCGGAACTACACGAGTGCACTTTGCACTAGGTGCTTCCAGAAGCACCTCTTCGGCCCTCGCAACCAGCGTAGGTGACGAAGCTTCGCATTTGACTCCTACGTCCGCTTCAGGCCCACGGCGGTTGTTGCCACTGTCACTCACATCGTCCGTAGGCCCCTTGTCACCCGCGTGCCGCTCGCCAGTAGCGTCACGGTCCGCCTCTGCTTCTAGGTCTGAGTTGGCGTACTCGGCCATGTCAGAGTCTGTACCCACAGTGGCCTCCTCAACCTCGGTGGGTTCTTCGGGGAGAACGGCCGCTGAGCTCGGCGGTCGTGCGGTAGGGGAGCAGGCCCTTTGGCGAGAAGGAGAAGTCTCCCCCCTTGCCGTCACCATCACGGGTAAGCCGGCCAATACTTGGCACAGCACGGTCCGACACAGGGATGTCGAGAGCTTCACACATGCAGTTTACCCGCCCGACGTTTGCCGTCACTACCTCTTGCATGCTGTGCTCCTTTGCCACATACGGCCCAAGGAACACCGTCGCGGCACATGTCAGACCCAGATTTTTCAACCCAGAATCTCCTGTGAAACCACTGCACTATTCCCTGGATCAGTAGATAGTGCTCACAGGTACATTGCTGTATCATTTCATACATCGCAGGAATCACAACACAAACCAATATTACATAACAGTGGTTTGAAATAAGCCACGTCGGGCAATGAGTTTACATAAGGGCCAATCAGGCCAAATGTTTACATTCCAAAAGTATGACAGCGGAAGCAAAAGCAAGGTAGACCATTAATCCACAGGCAGCGATTGGGGGTAAATATGTGCCATATGATTATTATCCAAGTTAGAGCAATAATCATAGGCACACTAAACCATAGTCTATCTACCTAGGACTTAAAACACACAAGAAGCGCCCTAGTTCTCGGCGTTGTTCCCTTCTTCTGCAGCGGGGGCATCTTCATATGCATAATGCTCCTGGACTCCTGAATCTGATTTTGGTGATGCGAGTGTGAGCACAAACCACCGTGCTCAGCGAGCCAACACACAGAATGCAATTAAGTAGTATGCAGGGCTCATCAAGAGAAGGCTGGGGTTATTTTGTTTTGCGTAGAGTGCTTTTGAATACAATTACTTAAAAATCCCTATGACCTAGCAATTTTGAACCAAAGTGTAAGTACGTATCAGAATGCTATAATACCAGTTATCTAGAGACCATCCACCATTACATGGCCTCCAAACCATATGCTATACTTTCAGCGTTATAACCGCTTACATTACCACTGGGACGACACCCAGGACAACACCAGTTAGGGCTTTCCACTGCCCTCACTTTTCCAATTCCACCCAAAGTTGTTTTTGAAATAGAACTATATCTGGTTAAGTTCCCATGTCCCCCCTTGACCGTGGGCATGGCTATTCGAATAGTTTTGACTCTGCAGAGTTTGCACACTTTACCCACACGAGACAGTTTACTCGTTGCCCCACACGATTCCATGGACATGTGGTTGAGCAAGCCATCACAGTAACCGTTCAAAGTACCTCGCCCCGTCCATCAACTCACCCTATGGGCCGCTCCCACTTGCGGTGGGTCCCATACGTTGTGCGGGATGTTCCCCTCCTATGCGCCTAGCAGCTGACTCCCTGTACTGCTAGCACGCCGCAGAAGAACTTCACTCACAAAGAGTGTCCCATTCAAGCCGTCACCCAGAATCACTACTTGCACCACCACTTCTCCTCCACCGATGAGGATGACTTTCAGGGTCCGGTAAATCTACTAAGCCAAGTTGTACTTTACAGACTTGTGGTTGCACTTGTTTTACACAGGAGGTCATGACAAGATTCAGTCCTTAGGGTTATCTGGGCGGTTCTACCACAAACCACACTCTCATGCACCCTTGCACCATACCCCCGAACCATCCGCCCAGACAAATAAGCAATTTGAGATTTTAGGGAGTATAAAACAACCATATCCAACATACCCCAGTCATTACCACCATGACTGCCCAACCATATTTTCTCATAATTAAAAGGATGTTTGGACGTTCTTACTCCCATAATTATCTAAGCAAATCTAAGCATGGCATATAATTATGGACTTATTTTCAAAAGATTACTATCATAATTTTGCTAGGGCGATAAGGTTCTCATGTTCATACATTCCAAAGGAGGGGTAATATTAATCAAGTTAGAGAATAGGCATTTTAACTAGAATTCTAAATTAAACATGTAATTGCATATAAAATAACAGCATGCAATTTGATAATTTAAACAAAAATAATTTGCAGAAAATGTAGGTTCAACATGATCAAAATATTGACTTGCCTTGGTCACAGTGGATGGGTTCTGGGTTGTCTGAAGCTTCTAGAGCTGCTGCCTTGGCTTCCTCCTCCTGTGCCTCGTACGCTATTTTTAACGTGCGCGAAAATTTGGATAAAAAGACAAGGCAATCAGCAAACCAAATAACATCCAACAGAAAATCCAAATAACTCCAATTTCAAGTTTTTGGGTTTCATTAGGTAGGCATGGGATTTGGACAATTTTTAGAGATTTACTTTATTTGCCTTGGTGCCATAATAATCCCATTTTGATTAGCTAAAGTTTAATCATAGTCATTTTTGTATAATGCATTCTCTAATTATATTTGGATTTCATGGCCTAGGTTATTGATGATATCTTATAGCCTTTCTCGCTAATGGTTGATTTCTACACCCTTTGTTTAATGGGTTATTATTTTATGTGAGCAATCACCCTAATCATTCTATTACTAAACCCTCTCATTTGACAAAGAGCTAAAAGAGTTTCTCATGTTGTTCATATACACAAATATTGTTTTCTAGCATATGATGAATATCCATAATCAAGGGTCCCTAAAATACCCTTAGTTGGAAGTTGTAGGAATTATTATACAAAGTTAAATGGGATATTTATTACTACTATATGTGCCATTTTTAAGTTATGTTTAAGCACTCATTAAATTTATTTGCTAAAGATTTAAAAAGGGTTATCCAATATATATATATATATATATATATACACACACACACACACACACACACACACACACACACACATATGGATATGTGTATATATATTTATACTTAACATTTTATGGCACATGCTATCTATCCTTGCCAAAGAGCTAGTATATACCCTCACTGCACTATCTCCCATTTCTCTGCACTGTCGGCTGGGTCACTAGTGCACAGTAAAATGGCAAAAATTAAATAGCCAAAAAACCACCCAGCGCGGCGGAGCGAGGGCTCGAACGCGCACTGCCAGGGTGTGTTTTTGTGCCGACGCTGCTAGCCAGGAGAACTCTCAGATGTTGCTTACTTGTATAGGGTGCTATTACCTCTTAAGGTATGCGGTAGCAGAGGCCGGGGTAGAGGAGGTCGAAGCCGGGAAACGGAGGCGATGCGGTCGGCGGTGGGCGGCCGGAGAGGTCCCGGTGAGGGGCAAAATGGGTTCCGCGCGTCACGGGGATGGCGATGGAGGTGTTGACGGCGGCCGGCGATCACCGGAACCAGGGCGGCGGCGTGCGGCGGCGGAGCTCTCGGGGAAGGATCATCGCCGGCGAGCTGCGGGTCCGGGGAGGCTCGGCAAACTACTCGGTTGACTTCACAGAGTGCTAAGGAAGGTGTGGGGGCGGGGAATTGGAAAACGGTGGCTCTGTGAGGCGGTGCGCCCGGTTGCCGGAGTTTGGGAAGAAGGGGCGGCGGCGAGAAATTGAGGCGCGGGAGGCCGATTGGGGGCTAGGGGAGGGAGAAGAGGGTGCGGCGGTGTGATAGGGAGTCTCGACGGGGCTTTATAGGCGGCGAATTTCACTGGCGCCAAGGAGGGCAGTTGGCCGGCATGGGCGGCGACGCGAGCTACAGCATGGCTACAGGAGAGGCAACGGGACAGGCAGCCGAGCGTGACGCGAGCGGAATGGGGGTGGCGCGTGCGCGGTCAGGCCGTGGTCCGGTGCCCTGCGATTGGCGCGGAGGATGACCGGACCGGACTACGGCGGGGCATTGACGGCAGCGAAAAAGGGGACGGGAGCCGGTGGTTGCCGATGCTGACACGGCGCGACGTGGGGGTGAGTTGGCGGCGGGGGCCACGTGACGTGGGCGGGGGATGGCGCGGTGTCCAGCGGTCCGAAGGAAGCCGCGGGGAGGAGGCTTCGGTCGGGCGGTCCGAACGGGTCTTCGCCCATGTCCGAACGCCGCTGGGGGAAGGAGAGGAAAACGGGTGCGGGAGTGGGCCGGCTGGGCTGGGCGCGGGAGAGAAGGAGGGGGCCGGCTGGCTGGCTGGCCGGCCCATTTCCTTTTAAAATTTTATTTTATTTTTCTTTTGTTTATATGGTTTGTCCCTTATAGTTGATTTCCCCATTTATTTATTCTTTCCCTGCTATATTTAACCCTTGGGCATTTATACATTGTATGAAGGCTCCTGATTGTGTATATACATATATACTTTTGTATATGTATGTGTGTTCATCTATATATATGAATACTTGCATTTATTTGCTTATTCCTTCCTATTGGTTGCTTTCATTTCTTTATTATTGCTTACCTCAAAATAAAATTGGTTATATTTCTATATATTTCACTTGGCCCTCTTTATTACTTTATCTATTATTGATTTACTTATTTATACATTTATATCTTTATGCGCACACCCCTTTTAACATCCTTGGACCCTTTATTTATTTATTTATTTATTTATTTATTGCTACTGCTCTCATGTACACTATTTTCATTTGTGCTTTAATTAGTGGAACCTCAAACCAAAACCCGAGGAAAACTTACCAAAGTCAAACACTAAAAAACCAATATACTCAACAAAGTTTTTAAATCTTACACAACTCCCAAACTTCAGATTTCAGGATGTTACAGCACGCTCCGCGTCCTCGAGTAGTTCTGCCAATACAACAAGTTAAACCTACGACCTATAGTTCAGGCACTTCAAACGCAATGGGTGTGGTCGAAGACTTACTTGGATCGACGGGCCTCGGCAGCAATGCCACCATCGGACGAATGCCATCGTCGCGGGCGGGGCCAGGTTGAATACGCTGTACATCATGTACTCCTCCTCATGGTCCCTCATGTTGAACCGGAGGGCAATCCCCACTAGCCTTTGCACCCAGTGTTCGTTGTCACGGTCGAGGGCCACCAAAGGGGATGTGTTGAAGTCCATTAGGTGACCCGTCCACCTCAAGCTATTGCCACCCTCCATGTGGTGGTAGAACCACCGCCACATCCAATTCGACTCCCACTTCGTCTGAGTTGAGTTTGTCGGGAACAACTTTGTGCACGCTGAACGCAACACAAAGTTGATGCTCCCAAAGTTGGAGTACTCCCCACCATCCAGCTTCTCCGGCTGGTATCATGCGTCATGAAGAAACGCGAACAGAGAAGCGCTAGGCCACACTGTCTCCATTCGTGAAGCCCAGCAGTAAACAGCCAGGTGGACTAGGGTGTTCGGAGTTAGATGCACCAGCTCCAGCCCGTACACCCTCAGCACCTCGCCGATGAACATGGCGGATGGGAATCGGAGCCCAGCTTCAAGATAGCCGATGAAGACCACAGCCTCTAACTCCGTTGGGTGAGGTTCCGTCTTGTCAGCGGAGGGTAGACGAACCACATCACAGTCCGAAAGCTTCCCTTCGCGCATAAGCGACTGGATGGTCTCCTCGGTCGCTGACGAACCACGCCGGCTAGAAGAGCCGCCATGGCTCGATGACGCGCCATCGCTCGACCGGCAAGAACGATCATCACCGCGGGCCATTTCCTCTACAGTACTTCACAGAACGGCGGGCTTCCGGCTTGGCCTCTCACAGCACCGTCTACCAAATGGGGCTAACGAAAGGAAGAGGTACGACGGCAGTGGATGGTGGCAACGGGCGGTGTATATGGCAGCAGCACGCACGGGAGCGGTGGTGGAAAGGTAGTACTGTCACAACTAGTCAAGCGTGATAGATAGTGATGCGACGGCGACCACAGCTTTAAAGCCTGTTCGGCTGCCCCACGATCGGGAAGTCCAACCGGTGAAAACTGACACCGCACGACCCGCCAACTGCGCATGCACACATATCCCACGATGCCACGAATGGCCGCACTACCACGGTCAAACTCCAACCGGCAACGCACGACGCGCTAGCAGCATTCGGCCGCGTGTCCCACTACGCGAAGAGGCGGTACAACTTCGGTCAGGCAGCACAACCATTTCGGCCCGTACGCCCAGCACGGATTGCATCACTAGCTGCAAGGACGGAGGGGGCCAAAGGGCTCGACGGTATGGTTTTGGCCTGTGAGAAGCTTTTTACTATGAGAGCCTCCTGTAGTAGGGGTAGCCTCCACCTGAGCTCATTCGGCCTATTTAGGGAATTGTAAGGTCCAATATAATATATGTAATGACATGTATATCCTTATGGGGATACATTACTGTTTAGATGATATAACTTTTGCATCAGTGTGTGGTGAAAATTGATTTGACTGATGGGATTGTTGTCCTGCAGGTGTTCTTAGTTTTTTGACGGTTGCTAAGGTGCAGAAATGGCTTATCGGTGCAGGTTCTTCCATTTTATATATGCTGTTGCGGTGTGGCAGATGATGTTGTCCATGTGGAAATTGACCCTCTATGTAGTAGGTACTTGTCAACTGTGAAGTGGATTTGTTGGAATTGATGGTCTAATTTGCTAACTCCTGGTGCAGTATCAGTGAGATCTGTTGACATTAGTCAATTGACATCTTGACTTGCTTTAGTTTGTGGGATAGCATTGTCTCTTTCAGTTGATCAGTGCCTTCAGTGGTTCATTTGCTTACCTCTTCAGAGTCCATTTGAGCCAAGCTTACCTTACCTGTCAGTTGACGAGTTGGTGCTGCAGAGCATATGAGGCCGTATGAACTATCTTCTCTCTTGATTCTACTTGCCTGTATAATTTGTTATAAGGTTTATAATTTTCTTATGGCATGCTAGTGAGGTGATGTATATTATTTAGGGCGGGTATTTCATTTGTTTCGATACTGTTTCTAGCACCTGCTATAGTTTTGTGAAGCATGGTCTCTATCAAGGAAGTGGATCATCTGCCATGTCTGGCTAAATAAAGCTGACAGAGATAAATATGGTGGTTATCTTTTGCGAAGCCGCTCGGTTTAAACCCATCGGGGAGACCATAAATAGCGTCCAATCTTTTTTATCTAATAGACTAGATAGGTTAGGATTTTGTTATACTACCTTATCAAACACTTGAAGTGCAATTTCTTAGAAGGTAAAATAGTAGCTCTTAAAAGGATCAAAACCAGCACCAAGCCATTTCTCCCTACAAGGAGCCACCAGGGCCATCTGCTCCGGCCGGCCTATGACCCTACTAGCCGCCATGACTGCCTAATCACATTGTAATTAAGCCCAACTCCAAAGCAACCCTAGATTGAACAATAACCGCTGAAGTGTGCATACATGAATCAGTTTGATAGTTAGACGCACACTGCTTTTACTAATCAGATGTTGAGATTACGTGCTTGGTCATGGCGGCGCGGCAGAAGAACTGTCTGGCGATGGCTTGTAGGAGGGAGTGAGCGTCAGTTTAGTTAAGAGATAATTTAGGGTCGAAAGAAAAAGGCTATAATGTCATTAAGAAATTGATGGCTAGATTTAATTTCTACACTACCAGTACAATGTACTATAAAAATTCTCAATTAATAAGGGATTGCCTTTACTATGTATCTTTCTTTGTTCACATGATGCAGATACGGATTATCCTTTGAATTGTCCTCCCCATTTTGGAGATCTTAGTCTCACCTTGTTCTCTTGCTCTTTCTCGATGGTATTTCAGAGTGCTAGATCTCATTCTCTTTTATACGCTTATTCAATTGTTTCTTACACGGTTTAAGGATTGGCTCAAGCAACCTATCTTGTCTGCTTTTAGTGTTCTCTAGTTCATTTGCTGGTAGTTCAGGGGTGTCTCCCTTTGTTTTCTTCTGATGTTCATTTGTAATGCTGGTTTCCCCCGGCTATTATTATAAAACTTTTGCTTTCTTATATAAAAGCAGAAGTCTTTGGTCCAAAAATGTATCTTTGTTTTAGGGTATGGTATGTTGTGTGAGCCCTCTATGGTGGTGGCTGGCTGCTGTGAAGTTTTGAATGTAATTCGAGTGACCTAAATAAATAAAAAAAGGAACGGTTGTTTGGAGGGGGAGTTCATCGGGAATTTTTGGGACTTGAAGGTTTCAAATCCAAATCTCTGGTAAAAGACAAAAAATATTTTCCTTCAAAACCTTCTGTATAAAAGCAACTAGGATGGATGTGTTGAACGCAGCACCTAGCTATAGAATTGTAATTCATAAATCATATGCTAGAATTGTTTCTGCAAAGCTGCTCTTAGTTGGGAGGCATGCAGTCAGAACTCAAGTTTTGGCAGAGTGAAAAAAAAACAAACTCCAGCTCCTGCCCCCCGGCAAGGTAAGTGACATTCTTCTCTTTTCATGTGACAATGCAGTTTTTCCAATGCCTCCTAAAACAACAATAGGAAGCGCAAACAGGAGCTAAGTGGCCGGTCGAGATGAAGCCATCCCCTTCCCAAGTGGCGAGCGGGTGCTCCTCCAGGACCCAGGGCGTAGCCGGCGAGCTCTCGCCTGATCTCTCATCTGAAGCCCCGTTTACACCGGACTCAGCAGTCGGTGGGGGGTTTGGTCGGCATTATGCCGGGGTGTCAGATCTGGGCGCTACCTGGAGGCACTCGGCGCCGGTGAAGTTGGGGCCGACGGCGCCAAAAGCGGATCTCTGTATCGGCCCTTCGGGTTCAAGGTTTTGGGCGTTGTCGGGAGAAGTTAGTTCGGACGAGGAAGGAGATGAAGTCCTGGGGGAGACCGGTCTTCCGCCTACGGAGGATTTCATTCACGATGCGTTGTCTTTGGGGTACACCATGGATGATGTGTTAATGGCAGAAGATCAGTTGTTGTTAATCGATGTTCCGTCTCCGCAGGTTCGCTCAGTCTCGGCAGGGGAGAAGGTGGGTCGGCTGGCCAGCCGAGTTGTCAAGGACATTGCTCAACGGCAGCAAGTCGGCAAGCCCTGGCATGGACCTCTACCTGGTCGGAGGAAGTCGCCGCGGCTCACGTTGGCCGATGCCTTGGTCGGGGCGACGGTGGTCTCGCCTAGGTGGACATCTCAAGGTTGTAGTGTGGGTTCGGATGCTTCCTCTTCTTCGCCGGCGGTCGACGTTGCCGAGGTTCAGCGGCGGCGCGATTCGGATTTTGAATTCGGACTGCGAGCAGGTGTGGGTCCCAGTCGGGGAAGCGAGCGGTCGGAGGCGGGATTGTTGCGGGGTGGTTTGGGCCGGACCAGGTGCGCAGCCCAGTTTCATTTTCCTTCTGGCCTTGGTCTTTTTTCTCTCGTTCAGGTCGCAGGCACGTTAGGGCTTTCGCTTCGAATTCCAAACCTCTGTCAACGGGCGTCGCTTCGGTGCCGCTGATGGTGGGCGGTGGTGGTTCCGGTGGTGGCAACTGGGGCTATGCCCGCGATGTCGGTCACCAAGGATGTGAGTCCGGGGGTGTTGGGCGAGGTAGAGGTGCTGGGTTTCATCATCGGAACTTTCAAGAAGTTAGGGAAGGTCAGCGTTTCGGTGGTGCTTTCCATGGCCACGCCCAGAACTTCGACCCCGGATGCGGTGGTTTTGGTTCTTCGGTTCGTGGCAGAGGTTGGCCGAGAAGAGGTTTCCGGCCCCGCGGCGGCCGGGGGTTCTCGGCACAACGTGGCGGCTTGGCCGGCAAACCTGACCGTGGAGTTGCTGGTGGGTCGGCTGGAGTTGGAATGTCAGTGTCTCATGTTCCAGGGGGTGCGGTGCCGGTAGTCACCACGGTTAATGCGCCGCCGCTACCGGATGGTGGAGCTCAACTTAGTGCTGCTCTCCCCGTGGAGTCGGATATGGAGGTTGATGGAGCTGCTGTGAATGTTGGAGAGCCGACCGAAATCAAGGTGAGTAGCAAGTCAAAAGTCTGCAGCCGTTGTTCTCAGAAAGGGCACTCTGTCGCCGAGTGTGTGAATGAAGTGTATTGCTATATTTGTGACGGGCATGACCATGTGAATCACCGATGCCCAGTGCTAAAACTTCCAAAATCGGTTGCTCAGGCGGTAGGTTACTCAGTGGTAGGACTGGGTTTTTTTCATATTCCTCACGCCCCGCTTCCGAGGAAGAAAGACTCTAAAAGTGCATTGGTGACTGTTGTTGGCGGTTCGCTGACAAAGGAGCAACTTGTGCTGCAACTCCAGCGGATTGTTCCGGCAAAGTGGAAGTGGGAACCTGAGTTGCACGAGGAGAATTCCTTTGTGGTTCAATTTCCTTCTAAAGCTGAATTACAGAGGTCTATTGCTTACGGTGGGGCTGATGTGAAGATAAATGGTTTTAGTACTGGTGCAAGGTTGAAGTTCCAGGAATGGCATGCCAAAGAGGAAGGGTATCTCCTTCCTAAGGTGTGGCTCCGGATAACAAGTTTGCGGAAAAGGTTGAGAGAATATTTAAACTTATGGGCTGTTGGAACTTTGTTTGGATCGACTCAAATGGTGGACATGGTCACAACTAGGAGCAATGATTTTGGGCGTGTTCTGGTTGCTGTGTTGGATCCCGCTTTAATCCCATCTAGCATGGATGTTGTTATCGGGGATCATTATTTTGAGCTCAAAATTGAGAAGGAGAAGGTGGGATTTGATGCTAATGGTGATGAGGTGGAGCTGGATTTTGGGGATAATGGTGATGAGGGGGATGGGAAGAAGGAAGGTGAATGTGAGGAGGATCGGAATGTCAAGAAGGTTAAGCCTTCCGATGCTAGGGAGGTAGACAGCAACACTAATGGTGTTGGGGATGGTGGGGCTGTTTGTTTGGAAAATAATCTTGTGTTGGGCAACCAGCAATTTGATGGTGTGGTAATGGATGGCAATTCGGAAGTCATTGTTGATCTGCTGGAGAGTGTTGGGGGTTCGGTAGATGCTGTTTTGAAAAGCAGTGAGGGGCAGTTGGTTCAGGCGGTGGATGTGCAGGCGCCGTCACTTGGAGATGGGCTGGCCGGTGGTGCCCTGGGTTCAGCTGGGGGTCAGTTTGTGCTGCTGCTGTAGTCAGTGCTGCAGTTGTCCCACATGTGGCCGGCGCGGTGCTGTTCAAGACTGATGGGGGTGCAGTTCAAGTACAGAAGGGTGCAGTGGACAGTCAAAGCAAAGGCGGGTTGGATCAGGACTTGTTGAATGTATTGGATGCTGCGGCCATTGAGGAGGTTCGAGCTTTGCCGAAGCGTTCAAGTCCGAGAATGGCTAAGCACAGCGATATGGACTCCTTGAAGAAAGCTAAAAAGCGGGCGGCTTGGAAGAACTTAGATTTCAATGAAGGTAACAACTCTGATTTCTCTTTTCTTACATATTCTGATGTTGCTATTTCCTCAAGTATTTCCGACCTAGGTGTTAGTTTGGGGAGTAATCCTAGTTTAATTTCTAATTCTGTTACTCTTTTAAAAGAGGTTGAATTGGCTAGAAGTATAACCGAGCCGTCTAGAACGGAGGGCATGTCGATGTCTGTTTTTTTAAGTGATGAAGAAGATGAGGTCGTAGAAAATGCTACTCTTGGTCAATTTTGTGGTGATCTGGTGGAGGAAATTATGGATGATGAAAATGATCACCTAAGTTGTGATTTCAGAACTGTTTTTAAGAAGAATAAATCTCTCTCTTTGACTAGAGCAAAGAGGAAGCCGAAGGTGCGGGTGATTAGAAAACATAATTGAGTTTCGCAATGAAAGGAATTTTCTGGAATAGCAGAGGTCTTAGCGACTTGGCTAAATTTAGGTTCCTCTCCGAGTTGTCTAAAGAGCAAAAGTTAGACTTTATCGCTCTTCTTGAAACAGGAAAGAAAGATTTTCAAAAGCCTGTACTCAATAATATTTGTGGAGGGCAAGAATATATTTGGCACTGGACTGAACCTCATGGTCGGTCTGGGGGCATCCTCCTTGGGATTAATTTGGAAGTGTTTGATTGTGGTAGCATTGATGAGGGAGATTTCTATGTGAAGTTTCGACTCAGGAATAAATTAGATGGGTTTCAATGGGTTCTTATTGCTACATATAGGGCTGCGCAAGCAGAACATAAAGAAGCTTATCTTGCTGAATTGGTTCAAACTTGTAAAAAAGAAGATGGTCCAATTCTTGTGGGTGGTGATTTTAATATCATTAGGAACTCGCATGAAAAGAACAACAATAGATATGATGATCGGTGGCCCTTCTTGTTCAATGCTATCATAGATAGCTTGGATTTGAGGGAACTAGATCTCTCAAATAGAAAGTTTACCTGGGCCAATTCACGGGAAATACCAACCTATGAGAGGCTAGACCGAATATTAGTGAGTACGGATTGGGAGTCAAAATTTCCACTTGCAACGGTCCAAACGTTGACAAGGGAAATTTCGGATCATACTCCACTCCTGTTAGATACCGGTAATGGCACTCATGGCAACAAGCAATCGGGGTTTGAATTTGAACTTGGTTGGTTGTTAAGAGATGATTTTTATGAGTTGGTAGGGGATGTGTGGAAAAAGGAAGTGAGAGGCAAAACACCGTTGCGTCGTTGGCAATATAAAATTCAAAGGCTTAGACAATTCCTAAGGGGTTGGGCCAAGAATGTTAGCGGCCAATATAAGAAAGAAAAGGCTGAGTTGATTAGGAAAGCTGATGAATTGGATAAAAAGGCGGAGTCGTGGCCTCTCAACAGTAGGGAAGTCGATCTTAAAAACTCTTATAAGGAAAGACCTGCTGTCCTTTTGCGGGAAGAAGAAATTAAATGGTATCAAAGAGCCAAGACAACTAGATTGTTATCTAGTGATTGTAATACTAAATATTTTCATCTTGTGGCCAATGGTAAACATAGGAAAACTAGAATTTTCCGGCTCGAGCAAGAGGAGGGAATAATTGAGGGGGATGATAATCTTAAGAAATTCATTACCAATTATTACAAAGGACTCTTTGGCGACCCTGTTAGTAATAATTTTTCGATGATAGAGTCCTTCACAAGTGACATCACGCAAATTTCACAGTTAGAGAATGAGGTCTTGACTATGGATTTTATAGAGAAGGAAGTTAGAGAAGCCATTTTTCAAATGGAACATAACAAAGCTCCCGGGCCCGATGGGTTTCCAGCTGAGTTCTACCAGGTTTTCTGGGATTTGATAAAAGTGGATCTCTTGCCTCTATTCTCTGTTTTTCACAAAGGTGATCTCTCACTTTTCAGTCTCAACTTTGGTATAATCACTTTATTACCGAAGCAAAAGGAAGCTACTCAGATTCAGCAGTTTAGGCCCATTTGTTTGTTAAACGTTTGCTTCAAAATTTTTACTAAGGTGATGGCAAACCGACTAGCCCTAGTGGCTCAGAAGGTGATCCAACCATCACAATCGGCTTTTGTGAAGGGTAGGGATATTTTAGAAGGAGCGGTCATTTTACATGAAACCATTCATGAGTTACATAGGAAAAAATTGGATGGGGTGATTTTAAAACTCGACTTTGAGAAAGCTTATGACAAAGTAAAATGGTCCTTCACTCCTTCTTGCAACAAGCATTGAGAATGAAAGGTTTCTCACCTGTGTGGTGCAAATGGATAGATCAAATCGTCCGTGGAGGTAGTGTTGGTATTAAAGTTAATGATGAGGTAGGACATTTCTTTCAAACTAAAAAAGGACTAAGGCAAGGTGATCCCTTGTCTCCTATCTTGTTTAATTTGGTAGCGGATATGCTAGCAACCTTGATTTTCCGGGCTAGGTCTAATGGAAAATTTAGGGGAGTTGTTCCTCATCTAGTGGAGGGGGGTCTCTCTATCCTTCAATATGCGGACGACACTATCCTTTTTATGGATCATGACATATTCCAAGCCAAAGATCTCAAGTTAGTACTTAGTACCTTTGAGCAATTATCGGGGTTGAAGATCAATTTTCATAAAAGTGAACTTTTTTGTTATGGTAAAGCGAAGGATTGTGAACAGGACTATGTGCAACTTTTTGGGTGTAAGTCGGGGGGTCTTCCTTTTAGGTATCTAGGTATACCCATGAATCATAAAAAATTATCGAACAAGGATTGGGCTGCTATTGAAGAGAAGTTCCAGAAAAAGCTCGCTAGTTGGAAAGGAAAATTACTTTCGGTCGGAGGGAGACTTGTTTTGATTAACTCGGTGCTAACAAGTTTGGCTATGTTTATGTTATCTTTTTTTGAAGACCCTAGAGGAGTCCTTCAAAAATTAGATTACTATCGCTCGCGGTTTTTCTGGCAATGCGATGAGTACAAGAAGAAATATAGGCTTGCTAGGTGGAGTGTACTATGTACACTCAAAGACTTAGGAGGCCTCGGCATACAAAACCTAGACATCCAAAATAGGTGTTTGTTGAGCAAATGGTTGTTTAAGCTCATTAATGAGGACGGGGTTTGGCAAAATCTTCTAAGAAAGAAATATTTGTTTAACAAATCCCTGACACAAGTGCAATACAAGCAAGGAGACTCTCATTTTTGGAATGGCCTTTTAAAGGTCAAGGATGATTTTCTAGTTAGTGGAAAATTCATAGTTCAAAATGGGGAACAAACAAGATTTTGGGAGGATGCTTGGTTAAGGGACAGACCTTTCAAGGAGGTTTATCCCAATCTCTATAGAATAGTAAGGAGGAAAGATGATACGGTGGCAAATGTCCTACGGACTGTACCACTTAATGTGTCATTTAGGAGAGGTTTGGTAAACGAAAATTTGGCGTCCTGGTATGATCTAGTTTCAAAAGTGGTCTCGGCTAACCTCACAAATTTGAGGGATGTGTTTATTTGGAATCATAGCAAAAAAAGGCCTGTTCTCAGTTCGGTCCATGTATAGGTCCATGATTCATCAAGGAATTATACCTGTAAAAAATCCTTTTTGGAAATTAAAAATACCATTGAAAATTAAGGTTTTCCTTTGGTACTTACAAAAGGGAGTCACTCTTACTAAAGACAACTTGGCTAAAAGAGGATGGCAAGGAAGTGTCAAATGTTGTTTTTGTAGTTCTTTAGAGACTATTCAACATTTGTTTTTTGATTGTCATTTTGCGAGATTTGTTTGGAACACTGTGCTTGTTGCGTTTGGAATTCAACCACCGACTAGTTTTTCTAATATGTTTGGTTCTTGGCTAGACGGACTGTGTCTTCGGCTTAGAAACCAAATTTTATTAGGTGCGGCCGCGCTATGTTGGGCTTTATGGTTGAATAGAAATGACATGGTTTTTAACAAGGCTAAGTCTCCTACTTATCTTCAGGTAATCTTCAGGGCGGCGTACTGGATCCGACAGTGGTCTCTTTTGCATAAGGAAGGGGAGAGACCGGCGTTCAATCGCGGATGCAGAAACCTGGAGACATTAATTATGGCGGTCTTCAATAAGTTTGGGTGGAGCTTTTGGAATCGAATTGGAGCCTAGTACTACTTCTTTTCCATTTTAGTAGTTGTTCGTCCTGGTTGGGCTGAACCTTGTTACTTTTATTTCCTCGTTCTTGGATGTAAGAGTGGGAGCCTTATGGCTTTGGTTTGTACTTAACTCTCAGCTGTGTACCATCCTCGGATGGTAGAGGCTAGAACTTAGTTCCATTATCTAAAAAACTACGTTGAACAGTTGAACCATGTAATTATTTGTGTCCTAGCTACCAACTCAAAACATACGCTGCACGAAATGCAACTAGAGGAATGAATGACAGAGGTAAATGCAGATCGTGCAGCAGCCAGCATCCTAGCGGATAGATACGGATGCAAAGTTCTATCAAACCTTGATTACATTATTGAAGTGCTTTTCAGTTTAAGCAATAGGTACATCAAGAAATGTCAAGATTTCTGTATCCACAACTTAACCATAAGCCACAACTCGACACTTCTTCTAGTTACCGCAAACTTCAGAGCTTATCTCACACAGGTTCTAATATTGAATATGAAACTGAGGAAATTATTATCAGATATAGATAGCCAAGGATGAATTGCCACGGGCACACCAGAGGGCGCCAGTGATGGTACGGGCACCCTGCATATCCATCCGAGGTTTTCACCTCATGATGGGGACACGGTGGTGCAGACCGTTGACAGCCATCTTTTCGCCCCGGTTTTGCGCGCCGAAGTTCATGGTGGAGAGGAAATCAGCCGGTGAGAAGCTGATGTGCTCTTGATGAGCCAGCATGCTACCCCCAATCGAAACGCTCGATGTCTCGGAGCTTGTCGGTGTCGCAGGCGAGCAAGAAGTGCTGTTTTCAGTGCAGAGATTCTTGCCGAGGACCATTGCGCCACTAGCTCTACCTGCTGACGGCTGAGGTGACGGTTGCTGCTGCTCCTGGAGCTCTTTCTTGTTGAGGAACCGACCCCCTGTACCGCGGGCTCGCTTCATGGCATGAAGATGCCGAGATTCATGGAGGTACGGCTGGGAAGAGAAGGGCGCCACGTTGATTGATGTTCCAGGAAGTTGCAAAATATATGGCTAAATAAAGCTAGCTATCTTCAAGATGGAAGAAATAAATTTTGGGGGTATCTGAATTGAAAACGTGAAAACAGAAGGATATCTAGGGGGAAACTGAAAAGAACAAAGTCTTTACTATAATTAGCAAAAGGGAACACTAATTGCACATCACTACAAAAATCTAACTGCTTATATTGATGTTTTTGAAAAGAAGTGTTACGAGCATACATAATAGGTTTGATATGGATAAAAAGGACTAGTCAATGAACAGTACTGGACTGTGACTTAACCATCTGAATATGATTTTGGAAAGCCTAAAGTTCTGAATATTTGAAGGTGTGCAAAATGATGAAGCGCATTAGAGATTGCTAGGAACAAATGTGAAATTCTTTAGCCTTACCTTCCGACCTTTCACCAGCTTATTTTGGGCCTCCAATTTCGCACGCATTTGCCTTCTTCTAAGGATTGCATGGTATTGCTTTGCGTTGACAAATATGGGCTCCTCTCCCGAAGGTTCAACAGGCAACGGCACCCTAGAGTTTGTAGTACCATTATTTTGGGTATGAACCTGTATGATAACATATCAAGGGTTAGCACCGCACCACAATCCACAGATTTATGTCTATTCTTATATATTCATATGGGTTTTTTTTTCCATTTCCATTTGGAAGTATTTTGTTATGCGGTGTGCACAATAACAAAGCAAAACACAACAAAGTTGGGGAAGAATGGGTTTTCTTCACAAAGATGCTTAAAAACTACTAGTAGCTGAAATCTCTAAAACTAGGTTAAAACGGACGATAATAATTTATTATGTAACTAAAACTAGATTAAAACGAATGATAATAATTTATTATGTAACTTTATCATGTTAATCACTGTAGATTTCACATGATGTTGTACAAGAACTACAAATCCATAGAAAGAACTTACAACGGCATGTGAAGTGTATCCTGTTAAGACCCCACCATAATAAGGATCAGCAGCATATGGATAAGAAACACAAGCCTGGAGAACACACAAATGCTGCTTAACTGAAGAAAATAAGGTTCAAGATAGCAGCAGTACTCAAGATGACATTAACTTACAAAAGGCTGACTGTAATCAAACTTTGGAGGTGAAAAAGCAGCTTCTGGGTTTCCGAAGGACAATACTGACTTTATCATGCCCTGGTCCCGCTTGCCACAACTTTCACTATTGCTATTGCCTGAAGGGGACAATAACACTGTTATACATTAAGTGATGCACCAAAATTCCAAACACAAGTTATATCTGCTAGCCACTTGTTCATCTTAGAAATGGGAAATGATTTTGTTATAGAACAAGGGTTGCATGCTAGGTTCTAAAATAGCAGAGCCCAGAATAAATCAAGACTAACATGATGCATCCTCTAGTATTTAAATTAGACATGATTAGGTGGAGTGTGGAAGTAAAACTCTAGGGTTATTATAGGTAATGCAACATAATAAGAATGGATCACACAGAAAGATGAAAGATTCTGAAGAAAAGACTATTACATGAGAGAGAATAGGAAAAAATGCAGGCACCAATAGTGATACAAATTTATAGAGGTGAACTTTGTTACAGTGTGGAATATTTGTATCAGTGAGAACCAATGTCATACAGTTAGATGATTGGCCAAAATTGCAGCACCTCTTGTTGGTTACAGCTTACAATCATATGCTACCAAAAACTATAGGAGACAGAAAAAATATTCTTTAGCTGGTTCAAAGTCAGTTATATGTATATCATTGTATTATTGTCTGAGATACTACAAAATCATAGCTATATATGCATACCAGATTGTGTTGAGGTGTGTTGTCTGTTGAGACTGCTGTCACTCACTGCAGATGCTTCTTGGTAAGACTGCTCAGACTCCTCAGAGTTCCTGTGAACTAACTGCTTCGTTGGATAAACATTCCTGGACAAGAAATCCTATTCACACACAAGTGAATTGGTAAATTTGTTGTTCGTAGCTCTACAGTCTGTGATCCAGAATCCCACTATGTTGAAATTGTACTTACATAGTTGGGCATGGAATGGACTAGATGACCCTCCATTTCTCGTAAAAGGATTATCATTATCCGAAGGCATTACTCAAGCTCCACAAACATTTTTCCTCGTCCTATTTTTAATTTTGAGACATTTTCAGGACAAATTGCCTATACAATATTGGATTGGATGAATAAAGTACAGGTAAAATTTTATAACACCTTGAATTTGGTTTATTCATTATCTGCATACAATGATTAGAAAGTACGCTGAACAAACATCCAAACACAGTTTGATGAACAGTCAAAAATAACAGAAACATAAAATAAATCAAAGGAACATTGTAAGGCTTCAACCATGTCATTAACAAATAGTATCCTGTCATCTTTATGACGACTTAATCCTAGCTATACCTGCTCCAGGATAAGAATCAGAACTTCTTAGTGGCATCATCTATCGAGCTAATCCAAATGTAAAGTAATAGCGCCCGCAACCTTAGGTTCCAGTGTAGAACACTAAATGTCACCACAAATTGATCAAGAATTTCCTTTCTAAAAAAATTTGATCAAGAACGTAGGATGGTGATAAATCTAAGCTACTCTATGTGGCAATAATTTGTCTGTCCTGCAACCGACAAGACGCTATACTTTCTTCAGGCTTACTTTCATATTACCACACGAGTCCTGAGAAATTATTAACTCAAAGTAATCACCACTATGTACTACCCTCCATACGGAAGATCTATTCTAAAGCTTCCAATTGGTGCATGTGCTAATCAAAAAAAATCCTACTTTTCTATGGTGATTTAATTTCACGTGCATGTTTTTGAAAAGAAATCTCTTTTCTAAGGAATAACAGTTGAAATTCGCCCACATTCTGAACTAACCTTACTCAACAAGCACAACACATTCTTGCTAAAGAAACTTCGCTTATTGACATCAACTCCTCCGTACTTTCAACATCCATTTTTTTTCTTTTCATTCTTCTGACAGCAACATAACGTGACCAAATCAGAAAAATCACTCAAGACCAGCACAGCCCATCCAAATTTAGCCTAAATGAACACCAAATCCAGCAAAAGTTTTTCTTTGAAAGACCAAATCCAGCAAGAGTGAAGCTAAGATTCCCACGCAAGCTGACAACCTAAAATTCCATGGACTCCCGGTCAATCCATCGAACAGCAGCTTCAACTCCCTGGAAGCCTCATATGTTCTGCTTTTTTTTTGGAAGGAATTCATATGTTCTACTGTTGAATCAAAGAATTATACAGATCAACACTGAACCAGAACCGAGAGCATGTGCCATGTTCACCAACCAATAATTCGCAGCAAAAGTTCCAGACACACAAAGATCCAACTGAGAAAACAAAAGGGAGAAAGCAAGCAAGATGGGGGAAACAAGAACAGCAAGAACCAAATCCGCACAAAACTGCAAACCAAGAGCATGACAGACCATAATCCAGGAAACATGACACCAGAATCTACTCCAAGAAAGAATATGTACAGGCAATAAACATCAAATTTGAAGTGGTTGAAGTGGAATAAGAAGAAGAGCACCTCTCTATCCTTCCCTCAATCGACTCCCTCACTGCCCTCGCTCTCTCCCTCGCTCTCTCTCTCTCTGGGCTGGGGAAGAATATGGGCTAAAGATAAGACACTACTGCTGAAGCATGATGGCGCCTATCCCCCTCCTGCCAAATAGGCACTGGTTGTATTTCCAATTTGTTGGTTTTCTCTTTTTTACAATTTGGGTGAAATAAAATATGATCTGTCACACTCACCACTATTATAATCATCAATCAAGAAAATTGTTAGGTGCACACCAAACGTGAAGAACATACTACGCACGTTCTCTGGTTAAATCATGTCGCACAAAAATTGTTAGATAAGGCAAATCAAGTGTATCCCGACTTTTGGTGAACTCTCGTGTATTTTTTTAAACATAATACAAATGGTCATAAAAAAGTTAGATAATCATGATGTAGTCAAGCATCCTGCAAAAATTTAAATGAAAATACGGCATATATTAGGACAAACAAAAAGATAAATTTTAGTGAATAATAGTTTGACCTTTTTTCGGATTTCATTTTTAGCAGGACTTATCTTTTTTGTTTCTTCATGTGTAGATTGAATTTAGATTTGAAATTTTGTGCCACGGCTCAATGTAGTTAATTTTTTTGGATTTTTTATGACCATTTGCATATTCTTTCCAATAGGATGCGTGGGTGTACCAAAAGTGATGATGCACTAGATATGCCCTCTTTATTGGATATTGTTAATGGCTGTCAACTTTTTTGTAAAAAAAACTTTTCATTAAGATTAGACAAAACTAAATATGTTTTTTAAAAAAGTAAATACAATTTTACGAAGAGGCTCATGTAACGAGTGAGTGGGAAGTCTTGGGTTCAAATCTCTGTCATAGCGGAAGGGTTTCTCTGTTGAATAAATTTTCTATGGAACACTAACCATATTTTCTAATTAACATGCAAATTCGAAATGAATATTTTTCTAAGGGGTCTAGTGCAAACCGCTACTGCCTGGTAATATATATACTACATAGGCCTCATATCAAATTAACACAAAAAAAATCATAAAAAAACATTGGAAAGAGATATATTGATAGTTTAACTTTGGTCGATGCTAGGATAAACGAAAGAGATATGGTAAACCACAAATTAGAAGGAACAAGCGTAAGATATCCATAAGTCAAAAATTTTAAAATCCACATTCACCCATAGAATGAACATGTTTAAACACGTTGGCATTCAACCTATCTTTGACTAGTTAGATCGTTAATAGATACATTATTCAAATAATTTTGAGAGGATGCATAAGATTAGACCTACCTAAAAACGGTGAATCCTGTGTACTCATGACCTTAGCTATCAAATCATTGCATGCAAAATTCTAAGCTTAAAGTAGATCGAACGAACGATGTCTCATTCACATAGTCGCACTAATCAAACTGACAATCATAAACTGCTATACAAGTAGAAAAATCCTATCTGACATAAGTCTATAGTGGTTAATTAAAATTAGATGACCACTTGAAGCATATAGAATTCCAGCATAGCAGCGTACGCAGACGTCCCTACCATAGTTTTAGGTAGCAAAGCGAGGTGCAGCTAAGGTTTTATGCGCTGCCTCTGGTTGGAGGGCAAAGGTGGAATTAAATATTCTGCTGGCCTTTTGCAAAGGCGCAAACGGGCGCTGGTTGGGGGTTGTTATCGGAAACGACACCAACTGGATTTGTTAAGCTGCCACCTGTAAATGGTGGGGGACGATGACTCACGGCCAATGCTTTTTGTTGGTTGCTCTGGACGGGTCCCCCTCGAGCCAAGTGCTAACCATGTGCACGAGCAGTAAAATTCTACCCTCGCAGTGGAGGACGGTTTTCTTAGGTATCTGCAGTGTATAAAAATATAGGGTCTTAAGTTACCTTAAAGTCAACCTTATATATTACAGGAGTGATCTTAAGCAGGCTATAAGTAAAAAAAAGGTTTAAGGCTGATCCTCAAACTAAAGATCTGGCCACAAGTATTAAAATATAATTTTTCTTTATCTGCCGAGTGGGACCGTCTTGAGGCCCCTTGGGTTATATACACTATGGAGTCAGCCTTAAGGTTTAGATGGGACCCACCTTAAGGCCCCTTAGGTTATATACACTATGGATACCCTTATAGGTTTTTAGATTAAAATATGCAATACAAGGGGAAAAAATATGGTTAACGGCGTGGATATAACGCAAAACCGCATGTTTTATAGTTTATTTTCAGGAACCATATACTTTTATGCGAGAGGTTAAAAACATTATTTGACGCACCCTCCTGTTACAAGTTGGACCAATCTATAAGACTACATATGCCTTTGCTGTTGCTTATTATTTTTGCTGTTGCTAATTATTGTCACCATGCGCTGAACCAGTTATCGTGAGAGAGAGCAGGGGAGGATGCATTTGCATACAGGAGAGGGTGGAGGAGAAAGGGGCTGACAAGTAGGTCCTACTTGTTAGTCTCCCTCCTGTCATACTGTAATATATATTTTTAATGTACTTGTTAGGTCCTACTTGTAATGTTGCTTTTATTTTAAAATTTAGGGTTTTATGAAATTTACTGGAGTATATATTGAGTTGTCTCGAATGGCATCAGTGGGAAGGATCAGAATCTGCGTGGAGATAAATATAGGCGTTTAATTGGTTATATGTTCTGAGTGATAGTAGCAAACGAAGCCTTCTGAAATTTAGGACAAGATTTCTTTGTTCAAGTCATGTCCATGCAAGCCCCGCTCGTTTTCGCTTTAGCTTCTGACTTCTGGTTTATTTTTCACTATTCATAAATTTCGTCTTTTTTTGAACTTTTAACTTTTTTCAGCTTTTTTGCTGGTTCTTTTTTCCTGTATTTGTTTACATCATACGTGATGGGTTAATATATTTTTCTATATTTAAATTTTTTAAAAAATTTAATTATGCTAAATAAGCATCTGTCA
This sequence comes from Dendrocalamus latiflorus, assembly GCA_017311315.1. Classification (NCBI taxonomy): domain Eukaryota; kingdom Viridiplantae; phylum Streptophyta; class Magnoliopsida; order Poales; family Poaceae; genus Dendrocalamus; species Dendrocalamus latiflorus. The sequence continues at coordinate 22,766,756 of CM029678.1, forward strand.
GCTACAGCTACATATAAACGAGTATGTTTACGTAGGAGTACAATTCAGCTGCAAGTCTGTGATGCGCTAAGCTTCTAGATCTAGCCCTTACTGTTGGCCCATAAACAAACTCCTGTTCACTCACCGATACTCCTGCCTTTCGAGCGTAGTTTTTTTTTAATCATGATTGATAGTTTTTATCTATATTTTTTATATGATAAAGATATTAGCGTGATGGTATATATAATTTTAGATTTAGAAAGTTGTTTAGGGAAGTGACGTCGAGAATTTATTTATAAAACCATCGAAACCAAAAAAAATCATATAAAAAGATAAAAAGAATTGAGCCTACAATCAGCTTTCTGCCGACGCTCCCTGAGTTGGTCCAGCGCGGCCGATGAGATCTGTCTCAAAAAAGTGTCTTAAGAAATGCAGATGGATAAGATCGAGCACCTTTGCTGCATGTGCATGCCTATTGCTCCTAGCTAGCTACATAAAACAGTCATTAGTCCAACAGCTAATGCCAAAACCATGGATAGTTTTTTTTTTTTTTGAGTTGTTGGATGGGAAAGAATATATGTTGACGATAGTGGATCCAAGGTCTTTGTATATCGCAGTCTTGGCTTCGTTGTCATATATGGATTGGATTAGTCCGGTCGGTTTTAGATTTTTTTAAAAAAAAAACTAGAACATTTGTTAAAACAGAAACGAAATGTTCAGCAGAGTTCCTACCCTTTAGGAATGTCTATACAACATTCGACTGTTTTTGTCCTTAAAAACAGTCAGATTGATCTGGGATATTAGATCTTCATACAACGGATCCACTTATACATGCCCCCTCCAAAAAAAATGACCCCCTCCAAAAAAAATGATCTAGGGCATTGGATATCCATCTAACGACTCAAAATCTGACTGTTTTTGTACTAAAAAATAGTCAGATTGATCTGAGACATTAGATCTGCTGTGTGGATGGTTTATATATATGGGCCTGTGTGCCCTCTGTACGACTCACCCGAACAACTAATGGGGTTTATATAATGTGCTATAGCTTATTAGCTGGACTTCAGAGCAATTAGCTCAATGATTTGGCTTAGAAGATAAGGCTAATCCATGAAAAAACAACAATTAAACTCCTCTGTGCTTTTGAAAGACCCACATGTTTGTTTGATCCCTTTGAGCATTACTGCCATCAAGTATCTATCATGCTAGCTCCATCGACAACAAAAGGTAGGGTTCTATACCATGATTTTATTCCTCGAGGTCGCTGTCATTGAACTGGTTTCTTATTTTTCGCAACCACTTTCTACCTTCCAATTAGTTTATCTTTTGAGGCAAGGCTTCCAACTGGTTCATATATGACAAGTAAAACTAAGAAAATCATGCGATGTTGATCTGTGCATTTGTTCCCTCACTGTACCAGTTCAGTACTTGAACATATATGTAGGACCGATACCCACAGTAAGAAGGGTAAATGATTTCCGAAACTTTTTCCACTAAGTTATTCAAAATATTCACTCGAGTGACTATGATAATCACTAAGTTCATATCACACCAACACGACGAGACAAAACAAAACTAGAAATAAGAAGCCAACAAAATCAGCATCCTCCTTCATAGGGCCAATTTAATCGCCGTTGATGGACTGGTCTGACTGCTGACCTATGATTGGTGCCCTGATCCCAGACTCGAAAACCTTTGGGGACAAACTCAAATCTTAAGAATTTGCCCAATTCTCATCCAAACACATCTAAATTTTGTATGAGAATTGTTTAAGGCAATAGAAACATAAACCAAGCAAGAATTGTAAGATTCTTGGGCTCAAGTTCGACAAATTGAAGAGAATCGAATCTAGTTTATAAGAACACCAAAACCCTTAAATCTAAAATTACTTCTTACTCATGAGAATCTAATATATAAGGTCTTCTAGATCTATACTCACATGTCCTAGTAAAGTAATTCAAGCTACAATCAAACTATAACAACTACCATTTTAAACCATTAATTACATATTACCAATAGCTAGACTTCAAATATAATTTCTCAACATAATCAAGAACATATAAATTTCAGCAATACGGAAGTCATTGACAAGCTTTATGTTGAACCCAATGACAATAATTTGAATCAATAACCAACTTAACAAAAGGAAATTAGCATGTAGCATCAATATAATACCATTAAGTGCTAAGAAGAAGTCATCAATCTTCTAATGAATTTATAGATAATTTTTTTAATAATGAATAAGTGACCACTAAGTGAAAGAAACATATACTAAGTGTAAGATCAAATTGTGATATTCCCACCCATATATGTTGTCATCAATGGGCACCTAAAAATAACAACAAAGCAAGGGGTGAGTTCATGACTTAGCAAGTATAAAGCAGATTAATAAGCGAGGCATCATCTTATTAGCAATTCATAATCATTAATCATAACTCAATTCCTCATATTCATTCTCATCAGTTTCCATTCACATATCTTATTATCTCAAATCACTTTTCACTTTCCATGGATGCTATGCAATACTTATGCACATGTCTCAACTCTTCTTCTGCATATACCAGTATAGCGAAGTGTAACACCCATCAGTGTTCACCCATATCTGCACCCTTTTGTGCGGGGACCAATTGCCCATCATGTGTCATATGGGGACCACTTGTCTATTATGCTTTATGCGGGGACCAATTGCCCATATTTACATATGGAGACCACATCCCACTCTCGTGGGTTATATCTTTTCATCATGAATGTTCAACATGTAATATAATAACTATATTTTTCTTTAGTTAATTTTCAACATTGAATAATTGATATAATCATTATCCCATCACAATTCTCATCATCATCATCATCATCTTATTATTATAAGCATGGGAGCAATATAAAACATGTATTGGCATATAAATAATCAAGGCAAGTATTCATTTAACCATAATTTCAAGCACTCAAATGCTATTCTACCATACACTTGCCTTTTTAGTTGCGACAGCCGGTTTGATTAGAAGATAAAAATACACCTAACGCTACTTCTCCTATAGAAATTGCTCATTCTCAATACAAGCCATAGCAATACAAAGCAACAAATAAACGACAACGCTCCTACACGCTTCTCAAATCCACCATTCTCCCCCGTTATCAGACAATCAACTTTGATGTTCTAGCACTGAAAACATCGTAACTTTCACCTCACAAGTCTTATCATAGCAAATATTACAATTCTAGAACCTACACGAATTTTTCCACAATTGTTTAGTTGGCCACATGTCCAAATTAGATTATCTAATCACCTATTTTTAACCCAGAAGATAGATTTGTCATCTTCTAGACAGCAGAATTAATAATTTCATATTTTTAATCTACACAAGCAAATCTATTGAATTATGACATTTTACAAACTATAGAAAATTACCCACCACTTTGTACTTATTCCTAAAATTTAATTCTGCCATTAAACTAGTCAAATGTATTATTTCCCACAACTATGAAAAGTTAACAAAATTCTCTATAAATATCTAGTAGACAACATTATCATAATACGTCCAAACAATGCCCAAAATCATACTTAAACGTTACGGCAGATGAACCAATTTGCTATCCGAACCCTTAACATGCACCGGCTAATTCTCCCTTTTCCATGTCTCGGCGCTCACCACCATGTCCCCTAACGTTGGCGACCCTCGGGACTTGTGTGCCACCGATGGCCGGTGAGCCATGTCAGCATACGGGCTGACGTGGCAGCCAGATGGTAGCCACGCGAGCCGACGTGGCTGCCACATCAGCAGCACAACCGCTATGCCCCACCCCCTCACCACCTCAGCGGACTGTAGGTCCGTGGACCCAATTCATGGGAACCAGGCCCACAGGTCAGTCTTAGGCCGAAAATTAAAAAAAAATGCGCTGGCGTTATCGTGACATCATAAACTTGATTTCACGTAGAAATTTAATTTGACCAAAAATAAAAATTCTATTCTGATGTCAAATTTTTCTTTTTCTTTAGAAAAATAATTCCAAAATTTTCAATTATTCAATTTCTTTATAATTCAAATTTCCAAGAGCTCGTTCTTCTTCATCCTAGCTATGATTGAACCCATTTAAAATTTTAAATTCATCTAAAATCATGATCTATTCAAATATACAATGTTTTCAAAATTTTGGAATTTATTTAAATTTAGTGGGTTATTTTCACGTGTAGACTGTGACGATTCCGAGGATTTCTTCTACAACGATTCACACCAGTCAGCGGAGCAAGGCAACTTACACACCTTAACCATGTTGATCCTAGTTTTCAAATAAAATTATTTTATTTTAAATTATATTGCATGCTTAATTGTTATTCGTAGTATTTAATTTCTGTTTTAAATTAGATAAGGCCTATTTGTTATGACACCTTTGATATTGTAAATTCCTATACTTTGTCGCCCTAGAATGAACTCTGGTTAGTATACTAGTATTGGCTAAAACTTTTTGTAGCAAATGTTTAGACCTGCTTAGACATAACTTTAAGCTTAGGATAACTTTTTTCACATAAAAAGATTAGTTTTTAAAATGAATTCTTGACTTTGGTGAGTCAAGAAAGTCTATAAAATATTTCAAAAATAAAATATAAAATGTAGTTTAGACTTAGACAAATAGTTAGGAGGTGGGTGCTTGCTAGCATACATTGTTGCTCGGTGGCTCAATGTGGATGCTAGGCATGAGGGATATGTGGGGAGAGCCTAAGTCAATTAAAGACCAGTCTGTGAGTTACTGCTATAACACCCTATTGTATTACCACAAGGCTGGTATGGAATAATCCTGACTGACTAATTAGTGGATCCTAACTTGAGTCTTGCTATAGGTTGAATGTGAGCGTGGATGGGTGCAGAATATATAGGACTATATCAAGCATGGGGGACCAGGCCCAAAAATCCTTTCCCTTGGAAAAATATTCTATCTTTAGTTTGTTTTTATCACGATAGCTTCTACCCTTTTCCCCAATTAATGTGTGACATATACCTTAAAGTTTTTTTGACAAGTGATATGTGGATCACTTCATATATGTTATGGACAAATAGTCTACAAATTCTAGATAAGAGACTAATGAAAAATAGTCCCCTGGCCTTTTCTAGGCTACTTACTTGCACAGTTGCATTAATTCGGTCTTTATGGTATTTAGGGTGCATTTTATAACAAATTTTGGTGCATTAGGTCGAATTGCTATATTTTTTTTTCAGCCCTAAGGTATCGCCTGGAACGTATAAAATGAACTAATCTTTTTCGAAATTTCTGTATTCGAAACATGCATTAAGACGGCCTTTCTTATGGACCTTCGGCCTTACGCCCCTAAGGATTGTGAGTTGTGACAGACGATCTAGATCAGTTGCTGTCTTCTCATTGCTAGCACAACAACTACCAAGGGTTAGTATATTGCTGAGTAAAACAACATTACAACTAGCGTTACATATTGCCAAACTCGTCACACTTGGGCTAGGCCAGGGTTACCACACCACATATATGATTACCCTAACTAATGTTCAGTTTATTAAAAAAAAGATCTTCCGACTTTTTTTTTTGTGCTAGTGACTCAAATTATTAATTACTTATGCCACCTAAAAGCCGGCAAGAAACCGGAAATTCAAACCATCTCGTAGGCGAAGGGCATTTTTGTATGCTTTGTATGGTCGGGTTACCAGCCCAGTTGCGTTTCCAATCAACAAAACGAAATGGTGAAGATTCTCTTAGTGTTAACTGTAGCATAGCCTAGCAGTGTGATATTTTTATCTCTGGGGTGGATGACCAGTTAACCAGAGTTCAATTCATACTAACCACAGGTTAAGTATATAATTTATGCCGATTTTCTACTTTGATTATTTCTAAAGTTAGTATTCTTAGTAACAACCAAATTGTACTCTTTTAATAGTCTCAACAGTGTTTCGTACTTAACCCTGACAAGTTACCAACGGCAGAAAAATCATTGATGCTGCAAAACAATATAACGCACAGAGTAAAGTTCTCTCGTTTGTCCGCATCCCATACATGTTCCTCTTCGTTCCACAGTGTCACAAGATCTTTCATCAATGGTGCTAGGTATACATCAATATCATTTCTCGGTTGCTTCGGTCCTTGGATAAGTAGTGACATCGAAATATACTTCTGCTTCATACACAGTCAAGGAGGAAGTTTGTACATGCATACAGTCACGAGTCAGGTGCTATGTCGGCTGATCATGTTACCGAAAGGATTCATTCCATATGCACTCAACCTAAACATTATATTCCTCGGTTCCGCACCGAAGTCCACAATCATCATATCGATGTTCCTCCACTAGACAGAATCAGCAGCGTGTCTTATTATTCCATTTTTCTTATGCTACTCTGAGTGCCAACGCAGCAATCTTGTATCCTTTCGGTTTGCAAATAAACGCTTCAAAAGAGGAATTACAGGAAGATTCAATGCCCACTATATCTGATCTCAATAGCAATTAAAAATTAAGCGAATCAATGCCTTTATCAGGGACCAATACTTAACTGGTTAGCATATCAAATCATAAACAATATGCTTTGTGTATCATGGGCATATTGAGGAGTAAGGACACAGGGAGTAGAATGCAGAAACGTCTGCTTGCTAGTTCGTAGGCATATCTGGTTTCTAGTTCATAGGCATAGTTTTAAAAAATGTAAGAACAACTACTCAGTTACTAAAAAGTTGAAATTAATCAAACTCACACAGTAGAAGCATCAAGCAAGGAATCCAGAATATGGGACTGGGATCTTTCAAGCTCATACACAATTTTCTCAAGGGATACTTCATCATATTATAAGTTGATACTTCTTTTGGTCCAAAACAGACATCATTTTTACTTTGCACGATCAAAGCGAAACTTTGGCCACTAACTTTTTTTATCATAATATATTAGTAAAGATTACAGAACTATGACATGATGAAAGCATTTTTTATGAGGAATCTAGTCATGTCATTTTGATCATGTGGCCAATATAAGTTGTTAAACATCTATTACTATTAGTGGTCAAGGTTGAAGAAATTGTACTGCACACAAACCATAGCAACATCTAGTTTCGACCTGAGAGACTATGCTAGAGTGCTAATGTAAATTGTACTAAATGACTATCACCAGTTACAGATGCAAGTTAGACTGACATATAGAAAGACATTGTGGAAATATTTAAGCAAAGCTCCTTAACACTAGAATAATTGTTCATAAAACAAATGTAATTGCAGCACCAAGATCAAGAGTAGGATAAAATCTTTAGGGTGCCAATCGCTAGGTATCATAGTAATCCAAAATAAGCAGCAACATGAAAGTGCATAGCTCACTTTGTGGCTATTTGGACTGTTTTACTATTGTCAGTTGCTGCAAGCTCTGTATGAAGAAAGGTAAGAGTATTTGAAGCAAACTGTTCAGGCATAGTTAGTTATCAATTACTAAGGAAAAAATAGTGGAGATTCAACCAAAGCCAATGCAGCAATCGGCAATAGTAAAACACTATAAATATCCACGAAGTGCAAATTAAGGAGATAATCTTACATCACCTGTTCAGCCAGCACAGGTCACTAGCATATCTGACCACACAACCATCTTATGTCTTGTGCAACATTTCAGCTCCATCATGTCCACCTTCAATGCCCATGCCTACGAGCACAAGTCAGCAACCATTGAATATTCCAATGAAAATCCAAATAGATAAGAGAGGGCAACAATGAGATATTTAGATAACCCCACAGCTATGTACTCCCGTATGTAAATTGAGTGAAATTACTCACTTTTGATACAAGATTGGGAACAGATAAACAAAACCACATGTACTAACAGATGCAATGGATATTCCTCAACAATATGTGCACCTACCTCGTAATGAAGGACATTTATACTAAGACTATTTAGCTGGACAGGAAAAAGAAAGTTATGACTAGAACTATTCTGAAGCGAGCACATTCTGCATCATGTATAAGTGGATTAAATTATAATATGCTCAAATAGTCAAATGAATAGACTCTAGCAATAAAAATGATATTCACCAATTGACTATTTAGATCTAAATGAGAATAGTCTGATAAAACATAAAACAGACTTATTTATTTATTCTCTGGTACAAACGGAACCATTCACTTGCAGCAGGACTCTTCAACAAAATCTAAAATAATAAAATATAACTATAATTCATAAAGTAAGCCATTATTACGGATTTATAATTAATAGCAAGATCAACGGAGATAAAAAGTATTAAATGGAAAAAAAACGTAACTACCTCTTCCAAATGCGCCAATTGAGTTACTCATTTGGCATATCAGTTGGTTCAAGCTTAGTTTTTCATGTGGTTATCATCAATTTCCAACTGTCATGTATCTCATGCTAAAAAGGTCAGCACCATGGCTGCATATATGAATACTATCACGACACAATTTATGCATACAGCAATTGAAAGGCAACAATAAACTCATGTTCTATTATTCTTACAAGAATTTGCCAGTCTTCGTATTCATGGTATTAATCTATGTATGTTCATAGTATAAAGTGATTAAACAGTTTAACACCTCTAAATGTTTCAATAATAATATGAGAAACAACATCGACATATGTACAAGAGTTCATCAAGCAGCCAACAGAACAATTGATACGATTTGGATTTAAATTGTTGGTCCATCACTCAAGAATATGAAAGGCATTCCAGCAACCAATTATCGAAAATAACTAGATTTTGTTATTTCTGCAATGTAAAGGTGAGCTATTACCTTGGGTATAGAAACTTGTGAGCTGATGATAGACAGTGCAAGCTAGAGTTCTAAAAACTTTCTTAAACCGCATTGACTCGAATACACGGGCAATTGTCCATATTAACACCACATTATCATCCTCAGTCGACCCCAGTAATTGGAGGCAACCTCTCCGGCTGTGGCCTCAGCGAAAGAAGCTTGTCCAGCTGAATAGTTTTTTCCAAGCACCCATCCAGCGACACCATCACAATCGGTATTCATCTTCCATAATCGGGCGGTGAAGCCTGAAGCGGTGACACGCATACCCGGTGGCAAATCTATCGCAGCTAGGCTCTGCCTGTCCAAATCAAGCTCAAGGATGCCATTGCCAACCCCACCCTCAATAAACAGCCAGTAAAGGGAACCCACAACCAGGGTACTGGGATTGCTCAAAGCAAACATGGAACGAACCGCCGTTGAGATGAAATCGCCCCACATGCCGCTCTCCGACGAGCACACGCAGGCGAACGCTCGTGCGCCTTCTCCGTTGGTGGCCAGTACGACCACCTGGAAGGGGCTCGAGTGGCCTTGGTCGCCGGCAGGGCGGAGCACCGCCCCGTTGAAGGTCGCCCAATATGTTCGTGAAGAAGCCGAGGAGGGGAGGCTTGCAGTGGTGGGCGCGGAAGCGGCGGAGGAAACGAGGGTCGGAGACGAGGCGGCACCATCGCTTGCAGACGAGGGAGGCGCGGGGGAGGAGGATCTCGGAGAGAAGGTCGTCGTTGACGGGCGGGTGCGACGACGTGGAGAGGCGGCGGCGGCGGGTCATCTCGCGACTCACGAGGCACGAGGCTATGGAGGATGCGGTGCGTCTCAACGAGTAACTGCCTAACTGGCTCGGCTGTCCCAAGTCTCGGGTGTCTTCCTCCAGTGGGCCCAATTGCGCACTATATTGAGCTCCTTTAGAGCATCTCCAACAGTGACTTATGAGCTAGCTCTAAGTATATTATTTCATATTTTAATAGAAGAGAGAGAAAAGCTATCTCTTGATCAAGAGCTAGTCTCATACACACATTCCAAGATTATATGAGAGTGTCATGTGAGGCTATTTATGTTATGAGCTATGTGCTAAAGTTAGTACTATTGGAGAAGTTGTCTTAGAGCTAGTAACTAGCTCATACTGTTGGAGATGCCCTTACTTGTTTTCTTTTTAGTTTTGATTTCTGCGTAAATCAAAACAAGCAAGATGATTTTTCTAAATGGTTTCTCAAAACTATTTTTTACATAATTTTTTGAGTCTAAAATTATATGCAACATCTATATTGACACCTTTATTGTCCGTCGACATATCAAAATATAGCTAAAAGCCATCCGTCACAGCAAAAAAAAAAAACAAAGGCATGATTATTCATTGTTGATAAAAGACGGCAAACCATCAGTCTGTTTGGTTATAGATCCTCACAAGCTATGCCAAACATCGGTAGTATACTTACCATTTGGTCGCTACTCTTAGATTATCAAAAGAACTTGTGCCAAACAACTAAACACATCCTGAACAAATTAGCAGAAAGAAGTTTCTTTTCCAAGGAAAAATAGGGAGCTGCTAGCTTACACTGTTTCATGAAGTTTCTTGGAGCTTCATTTGCACAAAAGTTTCATGTTTCGAGTTTGATATTTCAAACATGTTCTGGTGTGTTTCGGAGAGTTTCAGAAATTGAAAACATCATGTTTCAAAGTGTTTCAGAAGGTTTCAAAAATTGAAATTTGAAGTTTCAAAGGTGAGTTTCATGTTTTAGATAGGCCCCGTTTGGCACAGCTCTAGCTCCAAGATCTATACTGGATCTGTAGTTTGTTGATTAAATTAAAGTGATTTAAATATTTTTATTTAATATATAATATAAATGAAATGAGTCATGTAAATGCACTTAACATGCCTGCAACTCTAGATCCAGGATTTCCTAGAGCTACAGATGACCAGCTCTAGGAAATCTACAGATTTTCTAGAGCTAGAGCTCTGCCAAACGGGGCCTAAAATCGAAACTTTGAGTTTTAGAATGTTTCAAATATGAAACTTCAAGGTTCAGTGCATTTCAAATATGAAACTTAATGTTTCACGGAGTTTCAAATCTAACATCAAATTCAAGACAAAATGAGTTTTATCTGAGTTTTAGGTGGGTTTTGTCAAAGCTCAGTAGAACTTAGTTGAATATCTTTTGAACGAGTTTTCACACATGTTTCAAAAGAGTTTCACAAAAATATCCACAACTTTCATAAAAAGTTTCACACAAATCAAAACGAATTTCACAAAGAACCAAACGGATTTCATGCTTATTTCAGCAAAATTTCTCCACTCTCTCTCATAATTATATTCTTCTCCATGAGCCCCTCTCGCTTACTTGACCGAGCGGCAGGGGAAGGGTGGCGATAGCTGACGGCACGGTGGCCGGTGACAGGCACAGTTGCCACTGCCTCCCCACATGCCCTCGGCCCCACACCGCATTGCACGCTTGTTGTGCCCCCATCGTGCTCATTACTTAACGGGTGTCCCAGCACACCCACAGCAACGGGCCCCTCCACTACCGTCTCGAGGTGGCTCGCCATGGAGATTCGGCAGTGGTGGTAGCAAATCATTTGACGAGATGATGATGGAAGAGAGAGAGGGAGTGGGAGAAGGAGAGAGAGAGAGAGACGAGGCATGGGAAGAAGCAATTTGGGGAAGAAGGTTCGCTATGGTCATGTGGGCTAGGGGAAATAATTGGGTGCATTTAGTAGATAGGGATCTGACGGTAACAGCCTATGTCATTGCAACGCTATAGCGTTTTGTAGTTTTTCTTAAAAAAATAAGTACAAGGTGAATGGACTGTTGGATGATTTAATCAAAAGCTATATTCATATGCAAGCAAAAGGCAGGCAAAAGGTGGTCAAATAGGTTGCCCGGCACAGGCTCATGTAGGTATAGTCTGATTGATCCGTTTAACTAAATGAGTCGTGTCGTGTCGACCTATGGGCTAAGCCTTGGACCTAGGCACAACCCAATAGGCTCATGGGCCGTGCCGTGCCAGCCCAGACACGTTAAGCCCCAATCGCTAGTTGCTGCCTACCCTCCTTGGTGCCCCCCACTGGCCTCCACACACTGAGACCGTTGGATCTCCCAGACACGTTAAGCCCCAATCGCTAGTTGCTGCCTACCCTCCTTGGTGCCCCCCCACTGGCCTCCACACACTGAGACCGTTGGATTCAGATCCAACGATCCACCAGTCTCATCCCACTCCTATACTATCACCCATTGCCAACCCTAGCGTCGTACCTCATGTCTTCTCTGCCCCAACTATCACCCGCACATCGCCACTCATAGCCCTATTGCATCGCTCGACGCCCCCAATCGTCCTTTGCCCACCTTCTTTGCCGACGCCCCTCTACTACTGGATCTGCCGCCAACCTCCTTGACTCCGACGCCATTTGCCTCCTCCATGCAATGTCGCTCCCTTGTGCCGTCGCCCCTTCCGCCTCGCCCTTTGACGCCGCCTCTCGCCTCGCCTCTGCTCTCTAACCACCATCTCTCCATCACCTCGACAGCCCATGCTAGGGTGGCCCATACTTAGCATAATATTGTATTGTGTGTGCCGTGCTGACCGACTGTGCTGAGATGTCGGTCTAAGTACGGCACGATTGGTTGGGCTGAGTCAGTATGATCATGCCTATGTTAGACTGATAGTACCGTTCTTTGGACGACACGGTTAGCCCGGCTCATTTGGCCACCTCACGCCGAAACTTTAAAATCCCGTACGATAAAAAGATTGCAGTATCAAAATTCCACCGCTCCTATTCCATCCAACGGCTGCGAACCAACCGTAGCGGAGCCCTTGCGGTCGCCTTAGAGCAACTCCAGCAGGGCCCCTACTTGAGCCCTCAAACCTCATATTTAAGAGCCAGAGCAAAAAACTGAACTCCAGCAGGGCCCCTACTTGGCTCTCAAAAATAGGAGGCCTCTCAAATGAGGTCTCCAAGCCCTCATTCCTAGGGGCCCCCTACTCTGGCTCTCATTTTTCAGCTTTCCTCGTTTTTTGTGGAACATTTGTGCTTTCAATTTAAATTCGGAACAGATTTGAATTTAAATTTGAATATTCGTATTTGAATTCATATTTGAATTCGGAACAAATTTAAATTTAAATTTGAATGTTATGTGATGAACTTTGTGCAATTTAAATTCGGAACAAATTTGAATTTAAATTTGAATATTCGTATTTGAATTCGTATTTAAATTCGGAACAAATTTGAATTTAAATTTGAATGTTATGTGATGAACTTTGTGCTTTCAATTTAAATTCAGAACAAATTTGAATTTAAATTTGAATATTCGTATTTGAATTCGGAACAAATTTGAATTTAAATTTGAATGTTATGTGATGAACTTTGTGCTTTCAATTTAAATTCGGAACAAATTTGAATTTAAATTTGAATATTCGTATTTGAATTCATATTTGTGCTTTCAATTTAAATTCGGAATAAATTTGAATATTCGTATTTGAATTCATATTTGAATTCGGAACAAATTTGAATGTTATGTGATGAACTTTGTGTTTTCAATTTAAATTCGGAACAAATTTGAATGTTATGTGATGAACTTTGTGTTTTCAATTTAAATTCGGAACAAATTTGAATTTAAATTTGAATATTCGTATTTGAATTCATATATTTAAATATTGTTCCTCATTGTGAAATCATAAATATTTTATTGTGTATTGTGCTTTTGTCCCATACATATGCATATAGTGTGTGAGGAAATAGAGGGAATTGAGAAGTAGGGGCCCTGTTTTGAGGGCTCCTGCTGGAGTGCAGCCCAGAAAACAGGGCCCTCAAAAGTAGGGGAGCCCTCAAATGAAAAGTAGGGGCCCTGTTTTGAGGGCTACTGCTGGAGTTGCTCTTAGCACTGCAGGGGATCCGAGTTGTCGAAGGACAGCAACCAAGGAGCCAACGCAGGCCAAGAAGAGCCACCAGCAGCGAGGACGGAGGAGGCGACGCAGCCGACCGACCAATTCACCAGCCACCGCAAGATCTTGGATCCCACGAGCCCAAGAGTCTCTCTTCCCTCCTAGCCCCTCGGACCCTTCCTCCTCCCTCCCGATGCGGCTAGGGCTGCCGGCGGGGCCGTCGCCGCCTCCGGATCCACCGATTTAGCCGTCGTCGCTGCTGTTTGATTGGGGGTGAGGCGGAGGCGGAGGTTGAGGGGGAGATGAGGTTCTGGAGGGACGGCGGTGCGAGCGGGAGCGCCAGTGGCCGGGACCTCAACGGCGGGCTGCCCTGCGGCCAGGTGCGCGTCCTCGTCGTCGGCGACTCAGGTCAGCCAGTCCTGCCCGGATTCAGTGAGGTTGTTGAGGGGTTAGTGCGAAATGTTGCGCCCTTTCTTCTCGACTTGGATGTGCGTGAGGCTCCTGCCGTCAGTAATTGATTGTTAGCAATAGGTTTAGGGAGGATTAGATATCTGACAAGCAAAATGCTTGCTTCACCTCCCAGTGTGGGGGAAAAACACAGTTTCGTCCTAGCCTCTTTGGAGACTTGAGTGGGGCTAAATATGATAGCCAGCCAAATAACCAATCAAGAATTGGTACTCTATTTTTGCGGACTCAAGTAATTTCTGTTTTGATCTGGGCCGCGTAAATATATGCTGTCCATAAGGTTGCTTCTCCATATATTCACCTGCAAATTGGCTTCACAAAGAACATTTCGTTCCGATTCCAAATAGGATAATCATACCTGTAACTGTTAATAATTATGGACAAATTATATCGCCATTTCTTGCTAAGAATTTGACATACGCACCCTTGCACTCCGCAATTTGATGCTTCCTTTACCTTTCACTCTGAACAGTGACATAATCTACAGATCCTTCTGATTGCTGGTTAATACGCAATCCGGTTTAGTTATGAGTTCAACTTGTAAACAGCAAATGGAATAAGCTGTCTTCACTCTTCAGATTAAAATGCAATACTCAAAAGGGAGATGTTGTGATGCCATATTGTTGAACTGCATATTCGCCTATGTGTTTGTAACCTGAGGAAGCAGAATTCACATACCACGTATCTATGGGCTAGGAAAAAGTTTTGTGGACAATGAATTGGATTTGCGTCATGAACTATCAGGATCTCTTTTTGGGACAGCTTGGATAATGTGCAGACTATAAGCCAACATCTGCATTTGTGGAATGTAGCCATCCCCTTTTTTAAATTATTAACCTTCCAGTGAATACAGCACCTCAATTCTCAATGTCTCATTAGGCTTCTGTTTTGTTTGTAATTTTCTTTTATAAGAATTTATGTCATGCCCATGATAGCTGTTTCTTCAACCATTATACTGTTTTTATTGTTTCAGTCTTTTCTTTGTTTCAAAAAAAGTTCCTGTCAATTGTCAAAAGATTCATTTGGGAGATTTTCTTTCATATTCTTGAACCTGAACTTTGCGAGCCCAAGCTATTTTTAACTTGTCATACACATCAGTTCAACTATTTTAAATTGTCGATAATGGTTCTGCTTGCTTATTCTCCTGCTAATAACATGCTGCACCAAAATATGACTTGTTTACAAGAATTGGCGAACTATATATACTTCTTTTTTATTGTCTGGAATAAAATTCTGCTGCATCCCTTATCATCAAATTATGCATCAGAACCTGTTGAGTAGTCATCTGCTCTACCAAAAAATAAATTGCACAATTCAACAGAAAAAAAATTCTGTTGTGTACGGTTAGTTGTAGAGTAGTGGGTGGTTGCATATCAAGCCCTCAATTTGCCCTTTAAAAATGTGCTTTTCAAATTTTGGGAGATGATTGAAGCGCATCTCATATGTTTCCTGTAACCTATTAATGGATTTTCAATTGCCCTTTGATCATGGATGTTGCGGACTACTAGATTTGATAACATTGTGGATGGATATTAGTTGAAATGACCAGTAAATTGTAGGATTCACATCTTGGAGCAACTTGTAGATATGCTCAGATAATGTATCACTTTACCTGCTATTATTCAATTGCATGGTAGATGATTATTTTCCTTTTTTTTTTCAGGTGTGGGGAAATCTTCACTGGTGCATCTCATTTTAAAAGGTTCAGCAATTGCTCGACCATCCCAAACGATTGGATGCACAGTTGATGTTAAAGTAAGTAATGTTACTTGCTTTGTTTGTATTTTGGAAAGATATTCTCACACTAGGTTTTACTCATCATTTCAGCATATTACTTACGGAAGTCCAGGGAGTTCGTCTAATAGCATCAAGGGTGATGCTGAAAGGAACTTCTTTGTTGAGCTTTGGGATGTTTCGGGACATGAGCGCTACAAAGAGTGTCGTTCACAATTTTATTCGCAAATTAACGGTATGTGCTTTCTGTATCTTCTTCTTTACTAACATACTAATCTTGTTCTGACATCTTTGTAGCCATCATAAAGCTTGTTTCTTTAAAATTTTAGGTCTTTTTCTCCCACTAGTCTTGTTCTGTAATCTGTATGGTGTTAACTTTTGAGGAAGACACAACTCAATCGGATGTTGCAAGTGCCGAAAGGGCACATATATAGAGTACAAGAGACACAACCCTAGACTACCACTACAATACCACAAATACCCTTAACACACACATACTAGTGCACTATTGCCCTTCAACATATGACAGAATATCCATTTGATCATTTCAAATGTTAATGGCCTCTAGAATTGTATTAAATTGCACATTTGCTACTCCTTGTTTGATTCACGACTTGCACAACTTCTTGAAATTCTGTGACTTTAAGTCAATTCATGCTCTGTTTTTTCCAGTTTAGTCATCTTCTCAGCTAGAAAAATTTGTACATATAACCATAATTAATGTGTTTTTGTTCTTTTTCCACATTCTTAAATCAAAAAAAATATTCCATGCTTCTATTCTATCGTGTCTGAATAATCTTAGATATGTAGTTCATGTCTTGGTTAGCAAGTAGATATTACAGATCCTGTATTCACCTTCTCCAAAATTATTCATCAGGTGTCATATTTGTTTATGACCTCTCTCAGAGGAAGACAAAGACAAATTTGAACAAATGGGCAGTGGAGGTTGCTCAATCTGGGACCTTTTCAGCTCCCCTTGGGTCTGGTGGTCCAGGAGGCCTTCCAGTTCCTTACCTAGTCATTGCCAACAAAGTGGACATTGCTCCAAGAGATGGTAGGAGAGTTAGCAGTGGAAATCTTGTCGATGTTGCTCGTCAATGGGTTGAGAAGCAAGGTCTACTTCCATCCAGCGAAGAACTTCCACTTGCAGAGAGCTTCCCTGGCAATTCAGGCCTGCTCATGGTAAAGCATTTGTATTAACATGGCCCTCTTCACATCTTGCATTGCTTTCTTTTCGATGTCTTACTCTTTGACTCAATTATAATATGGTGGTCCATAGGCAGTTTTACTAGTGGATAATAATGTTTACTCAATTTTTTCTCTGTGTATATGTGTTGAGGCTTTAGGACTTTTAGAATGACATGTTAACCTTTGAATACAGTCTGCCAAAGAGGCGAGATATGACAAAGAAGCCTTGGTCAAGTTCTTCCGTGTGGTTTGTGCATAACAACCATTGTTCATTTGATTAACAATTCTTGTTATGCATTATTATTTGTTAATACTGTCGAGGTGCATCTTTCAGTTGATAAGGAGAAGGTATTTTTCGAATGAACTTCCCGCTCCTAGCCCATGGTCGCTCACTCCCAGAGATGATACCATTCTTCCTGTAGAAAATGTGAATGATGATGTCCTGTTCCAAAGAAAAAGGTGAGTCTCCCTCTATGTGTTGCTGACATCATGCATGCGCACTTGACAGATTGCACATCCTCTTTGTAGTTCATCTGAAATTCTTGGGGCCAACTGGAAATATCAGGGAAACAAGAGAAAATATTTCATTATGAGTTACTTTAGCAGCATATTGTTGACACATTTATTTATTAACCTTGTGCAGCTATGGGGGCCAGAGCTACAAATACAATGGGGTTGCCCCACTGCCTGCTCAGCGGAACCTAACTCCACCCCCCACTCTCTACCCGCAGCAGCCAATGTCTTCTTCCTCAGAGAACTACAGATATCACAGGTTCTCCTCATCGGCAATTCCTGATGCAAGCAGTGGTAGAACAAGCCGAGCAGACATCAATATATGATCCATGTGCTCATATCCATTACCACCTGCAATGTGGAAAGCACATGCTGCCTGGGCTTTTGAATGCCAGCTTGTGTTACCTGTCTTTCAACATGTGCTTGTTGTCAAGGTGCTGTTTTTTGATTGTTCATCTCTGTGGGATCACTAGTGAGCGATTCTTTTATATCTTCTATATCTGTTGAGTTGTGTGATTGTAATGACGATAAAGCAGATGCTATATAGAATCAATAGAAGCATTTTAGGGCGATGTGTTGTGGCGTGGCGTTATCTGAAATCATGTAATGTATGTAATGACAATTTTGAACCAGGCTGTGTTCCAACTCCCTGATGTTATCTGGAAGAATTGGATAAGGGGGGACCTCTGGGACGACAGCTGTGTTTCAGCATGCAATTTGAGCTATCTTGAACCTTTTGAGTTCCAATCACATAATTTTGTTGGATTGAGAAATAGATTTGGGTTGGAAAGCAGTATAAGGGGTTATTCTTTTCAGCTTTTGGCTTCTGGCTTTTGACTTTTCTACAATAACTAGCTTTTAAACGAAGTGTGTTTTCAAGATAGTGTCTACTAGTTAATTGTAGTATATATTGTAGCAACTTCATTTATATCGGCAAAAACCACATGCGAGTTTCTGTTACTCCGTAATCTCTTTCACGAACAGCTTAAAAGTTATAAATCGTAGCTAAAAGTTATAAGCCGTAGCAAAAAAGAACAGGCTTATTTTCAGAATACATCGATGATTGGGTAGTTTGGATAAAACCACGCCCGTTTTCACCTGCGTTTATCCCATCATGTTTACTCTGTGCATAGCTGTTTGCCAATGCTGTGTTACATCACTGTAATTTTTTTGCATTGTTTAGTAATCTGTTCAGGAAACAACTTCAGAAGTTAGAAAACAGTCTTACAGAGCTAAACAAAGACCGGTGTGAAGTCAAAGAAAACTGTTTCCTTTCATTAATGAATACAAAAGTACTAGAGCTCGTTGCCTTGACTTTCTGTGATGACTACCAGAAAGCTACTTTGGTTGACTACATTGCCAGCAGAAACGTCATGGAACAACATACACCATTGAGGTTGCTATCATGTTGATTGCCTAATCTTTGCCGCTTCTTGCTAGGTGAGGCTGTATGATCATGCTGAGAGATCTTTTACTATTCACAATATGTAGCAAGGTTGACAAACCTTTTGTAAGGGGGTATCCGTGTTTCCCACGCAGCTAATTCAAACTCCTTTGGTAGAACAGCAAAGCCAGCTATCGGGCATGTTCTTTTCGACTGCGGCTTATGGTTTTTGGCTGAAATTTTTAAATTTTGGCTGTTTACGGTACAGATTACGGAGAGACAGATACTCCCTTGCGATTTTGGCTAGTACATATGTTGGACTTTTAACGTGTAGATCGTTTAACTTGTAGACCCCATCTTGAGAAAATACTTCGTTTGAAAGTTAGGTAACTCCCTTTTCGAATCAGGTCCCCAAACTTCACCTTGGGCAACTCCCTTTTCGAATCATCGTCTTCGCTGTGAGGAGGCATGAGGCGAAGAGGAGTAGACGATGATGCAAGTTCGGTTATATCTACCTGGCGATCTCTCCATAAGAAACTTTGGATGTTCGCTGAACACCGAGAAGTTTTTCTCCACCACATTTCTGTACTTGTTCGAGGCATGGAGCCAGAAGTGAACATTTTGATTCTTTCTGAAGATATCGGCACACACATTTGCCGTGACGAGTGACCCTCCCAACAGCACTGCTAGCTCATTTGCTATTGATACTAAGGGTGCTCCTCCGGGTTTGTGCTTCAAAATGTGAGAACCTTTAAGAGAGTAGCTATACTCTCATCTGACAAGCTATTTAGACGAATTGGCCTGTGTGAGAACATGTGTAGGTCACTCTATGTATGTGATGCACATTTAACTTTGATGTGCAAATTCTATCGAAGTTTTAAGTTTGGTTTTCAAGTTTTTCTGTTTTTAGAGTTGTTATCATGAGTTAAGTGGTATAACCGGCCTGGTAACGACGGTCTGACCGGCTTGACATCAGCGGTCTGACCGGCGTCTATGGAGAATGGATACAAAACACTTTATGTAGGTGTGTTTAAGGATGTCTTGCACCTAGTGTCGCTCAATTTGGATTTCTGAGCTAGATAGGGATTAACTGAAATTTCATAAAGAGTGTTTTCTAGTGCTCTTAAGTGGTCTGATTGGCATGTGTCCGACGGTTAGACTGGGGCGGTCTGACCAGTGTTGGGCCAGCGGTAAGATTGGACTCCTATTACTGGGGTTTGACTAGGGTTGACTGGAGCGGTTTGGCCTGTTGTTGGTTGGGGGTCAGATTGGCTTTTGCTGAAATGAGTGACCTGAATTTTGTCTCGGTTGTGTTGTTACTCTAGGAGCTTGGCAGGAGTCTGTACAAGTGTTGGTTATGGTGTGAGTTAATGCAAGTGTTAGTTATGGCGGGGGTTCATGCAAGTGTTAATTATGACTGGGAGTGCCATGTAGTGTTTGCTAACGAGAGTTAAGTGTATATTATTTATGCTTAGGATGATTGCTTGTTTTTTGATATGCATGATGCTTGTTGATTATTGGCGGTTAACGGCAAGACTGAGCATAGGGGAGGAGCCCAGAGGTCATGGAGAGTTGCATAAGTCCAGATGAGGTTACATTTCAAGCGGGGAGGCATGGGAGAAAGAAGGATCGTGAGAAGACAAATGAATGCATGTGGTGTGCCATTAGACTTGAGTGTTTCAAGCTGTGACATTTCTTGGGAGGAAGCGTATGATCTTGATAGTAAGTCATTCAGCATCACTGACTATGTTATAGAGTTGGCTTCGAGGAGAAACATCATAGAGTGTGAGAGCATCTTATCGAACTATTAGAGCCATGTGGATGTCACGCTTGAGAAGCATGCATGTGTGTAAGTGTAAAACACATTTGTATGTGAGTTACCGGGTTTCCTCATTTAGAAGTGGTTGCATCCACTAAGTGTGGGCTGATTGTTTGGGTTAGATGTGAGGTGAGGAGTCTCTATTATGTAAGTCCTTATATGTGTTGAGAGAAAATATCTATTGTGCTAGATGAGAGAGAGTTAGGGTTAGGTTTTCTTATGTTCGGAGCTTTATGTGTGTGCTCTTGTGAGAGCTCTGTCCTCTAAGGTATGAGATGGCTATAATACTTCATTCCCTTGTGGTAATGGAAGATCAAACTTGTTTATCTCGTCCCTCTTGTCTTCTGGTTTGATTTGCTTGCATTCTTGAGGTGTTTCGAGGAGTTCTTGATTTCTCTCAGTTCTTCCCTATTTTATGCTATAATTTAGCTTGTTATAGCCTGTGAGAATATCCAAGATCATCTGATCATCAAGGATTCACAAGCAAGTGCATATTACAATTTTCTACTTTTGTTTGGTATTGATGCAATATTCCTCGTTTTAGGTAAAGGTCGGATATTTGGCTATGATCTTCATGATTAATGATTGGAATAGATTCCTGATATCCTTAAAAGGATTTGTAGCAAGTTTCATCTTATTTAGATTAGTGGTTTAAGAGTTAACCTTTTTCTTGGTCATATGTAGTGCTATTTTTGTCTTTGTTCGTGGAGCAGCCAGACCATCCTCTGGTCGGTGGTCAGATTGGTGAGGCTAGAAGTCTCGAGTGAGCTTATGAACTTTGGCTCTTGGTTTTGGTGAAACTTGTGAGTTTATATTTTCTGCTGTATTATGTTGCTAATACCTAGATAAAGATTTTAAGAAGTTATTCAGCCCCTTTGATTCGTCATATCCGATCCTTCAGTCTTACCGAACCTCGATAACTTGTCAATCCTACCTATGATTATGATCTTACTTCCTCTGCCCATATGTGTAGCCGATGAATAAAACTTTTTGCAATTCTCATCATCCACATCTGGAGTAGTAAATTCAACCACAACCAATGTCCCCATTTTGCAAATGTTTTCTCCATTCAAGTGCAAGATTGAAGAGAAGTGTGACCGGACTTTCCCATTGTTGCAGACATGTGCAACTGGTAGTGGCGGAGTCAGGATTTGATTACGCACCAGGCTCTGTGGTGAAATGATTTAGGTTATCTGGGTTGGACCATAAAAATGTTACCCAGATTAGACTAAATTTATCCGTAGCGTACATTAGATATATTTTTTACATTCCAAGCTAAAGCCTATCCTGTTCGAGGTGTGGCTCCACCCCTGGCAACTGGAGTTTTCTTACCGACTCTACTAATGCAAATGATTGGGAGAACTGTCGGAGCGAAAGGAGGAAGATTATCTTGCAGTAAGATATTAACGACTTGCTGCTTTCTACGTGACGGCCAAACATGAAATTATCAATGTAGAGGTACGTGTCATAGGGGCTACGAAACATGCGTTCACATCCCCCCAGAAGAAACACGAACTCTGCCATCTTAGAAACAATGATTTCTAAATTATCCAATGCACCTTCAAGTTCATGACTACTGGCAGCGCTCGCGCGGCAAGAAAACGATTAACAGAACTGGTAATTGACAAGGTATTGGAGCTGTTAAACTCCTCTTCAAGCCTTGAGCTGAAAAGGGTGTCTAGGACATGGTATCCCTGGTACATGGCCTCCACAATCTTCTTGAGCTGCAGTAGCATCTTGGTGATGTGCCGCCCCTCAGCCCCCCTCCTCGACGATCATGTGAACTCTAAGCAGGAGATGTTGCAGCCTCTCCATCTTCTCGTTTAGATTGTCTTGGTTCTCGTACTTGTTGATCAAGAAGGATATGAATCGATTAACTAGGTCACCTGCAATTGCAGACAACCAAATCCATCCCCAAGCCTTTCTTGCTTTTGTGTTTCTCTCTCGTTGTTTGTGCGTGAGAGAGGAGAGCAGGTGAGCGCAGGAAAAACAATTTCGGTGCCAAAAAATTATCAAACACAAAATATTCTATGATTTAACAAATGAGATATTTTATCAATATGTAACAGGAAGTAGAGATTTTATCAAACACATCACGAGGGTACTGCTCGGCGTTTCCTCCTTGTTGACAATCTCTGAGTCTTCTCCTCAGCACAAGCTGGAACAAAGTGAACATACTTAGTATACGGGGCTATCCTTGATTCCCATGTCACTAGATCAAAATCACCTTTGGGTAAGATTGTGGGATCCACTATTAAGTCTCCAAACGTCACTGTAGGCAGGGACCTTTTCGCGACATCGGTTTCACTACGAGGAGGCATGAGAAGCAGCGGGGCAGCGGATGGAGAGACGATCTTTGTTATGTCCGTCGGACGATGTCTTTCAAGAAGTAGCTTTGGATGCTCGCCGAACAGGGAGAGGTTGTTCTCGATCACATTCCTGTACCTAGTCAGAATGGAGAGCCAGAACTGAGTGTTCATGTTCTTCCTCAGTACATCGGCGAATGCGTATGCCGAGATGAGTGACCCTCTTAGCAGCATTGGGAACTCTTGCACCATTGATGCTAAATGTGGGCAATCGTCCATGCTTGTGCTTCCGAATGATAGAGCCTTGAAGAGGTAGCTGTACTCCTCGAATGACAAATTGTTCAGACAGATAGGCTTCACTGTTCCAAATCTTGATATGTTTTCAAGCCTACTTATGACTATCACCTTGCTTCCTTTGCTAATGCGTGCTACTAATGAGTAAAACTTTGTCCAATCCTCGTCTCTGACATCTGAAGTAAACTCAGCAATAAACAAGGTCCTTCCAGAAATACACATTTCGCGGTCTACTCTCTGAAAACTGTCCCCGTTAAGGTGCAGAATCGAAGAGAAGTGGGAGCGAACCCTCTCATGGTTGCAAACGTGCGCAACCAGAGTTTTCTTCCCAACCAAACGGCCACCGATGATCGGCAGCACTGTTGGAGCATTATTCAGAGGGTTGTTGCCCAACAAGATGCGGATGACCTGCTGCTTCTCGGCATGACGACCAAACATGAAGTTTTCCATGTAAAGGTAAGCGTCATACGGTCTACGGGGCATGCGTTCGCATCCACCCAAAAGTATAACGAATTCTGTCATATTAGCAACAGCAGTTTCAAGATTGCCAAGTGCACTTTGCAGGTCAATATTGGCTCGATTGGAGTGATTTTTAGTACCAGTACTTCTGTGGAAACGTTTCAGAGGAGTGGCAAAATACAGGGCTGTAGAGCCATCGCTTACCTCTTCTTCAACGTCTCCCTTGAGGCGCCTGTACTTCAAGGTATCCAGCGCGTAGTAGCCCCGGTACATGGCGTCCTCGAGCGCCGTCAGCTGTAACAGCATACCGGAGTTGGTGATGCATCGCGCATCCGCCTCCTCGACGACCGTGTGAACTCTCAGCAAGAGATGGTGCAGCCTCTGCACCTTCTCCTCCAAACACGAACAGCTTGAGAACTTGTTGATAATAGAGGAGATGAATCTGCTCACTAGATCACTTGCAACTGCAGATATGGCAAGTTCCATCCGGAATTCTCTTGAGAGAGAGAGAGAGAGAGAGAGAGAGAGAGAGAGAGAGAGAGAGAGAGAGAGAGAGAGAGAAGGGGATCGATGCTGTTCTCTGTCTTTCTAAATGATGCTAAAAACAAAGATACAGATCCGTGGTATACCGGAAGATGCTCAGTTCAGTTACTTGGCCAAATTGGTCTCTATCTGGTCTGCAACTTTTGTGGTTCTTATAAATGGTTTACACGAATTGGTTGTCTACCAAGTTGGTGACGTTGCGGCAAGGAATCCATCTCCTCTAGGGACTGTATATTGCACAGTCCACTGAAAAAGAAGTAAATTTGTAGGACCTATATTGCACAGTCCACTGAAAAAGAAGTAAATTTGTAGGACCGGACAAATAACAGAGAAGAGGTGAATGGTGTCTTCAAATTTTCCCTAAGTATCCACCTAACCCCTTTTCTCCAATAGGTACTGAACTATAAAGAATAGGATTGAAAGCTCACTGGAAAATCAAGAAGACAGACCAAACTGAGCAAGAATAGCAAGATGGTCGAAATCTATCAACATAGTCTAAACTTACAACGTGATAGTAAGTCTCAACAACGTGGTCGATAAATGACTGAGAGATCGTCTGTCTGACTACTTGACAGAAATACAATGTGGTCGGTAGTCAATAACACCCAAAACCAGAACAAACGAGATCGTAAATAGTTGCAGTTGAAACCAACGTAGTCGTAGACAACATGATTGAATGCCAACAAGTGGTCGAGCAACCAACGTTGTTGTAACCAACATAATCGTAAAGCCAATCGACGTTCCAGACTGAGGCTGCACCGACTACGACTGCTCTACTTCAGTTTCAACAAAAGAGGCAAAGAACCAACTGATCTGAACGTGGTCGAAATTGGGAGTGGTCGTAAGGTTCTCGGAAGAACAGAGGAAAGCCAGAGAGGCGCAAGACCGCAAAATCCAGATTTCAAATAACTTTTGATTCAAAGATTAACTGGTCATGAAACTCTGAACACGGCAAGAATAAGATCTCAAGAGGCTGATATGAACTTTAATTGAAAACTGAGCAAGAAAATAGAGATCTTTATGGGATTTCATTAAAAGCGCTCAAATCCGAGACTAAGAGGAAGAAGGGATAATCTGACCTTGCTAATGGGAATAGAATAGCCAAAATGGCTTCGAATATGATTCCCCAACATCAGACAAGTCAGATTACCAACATAGCAGCTAAAAAATAAATTCTCAGATCAAGAAAGGGAAGAACCAACCAAAGAACAGAGAGAAGACACCCAAAACGACCACATCCAACTCTAACTCCAAACAAACGAGCATACACAAATAGAGATAGAAAGATAATATATTGCTCTGAGAGTTGAGTCTATAGCCACTCCATCCTGAAGGACCAAGAACACAGGTGCTCTACACAAAATCCTAACCCTAAACACGAATGCACGCAAGAGAAACACGAAAACCAGAGAGCTCTACGAGATGGGCAGCCCTCCATCCCTTTTTATAGCCACTTGATACCGGGGAAAACCTGTTAACCCCCTACCTACCACCGGGTTTCTCACGTACGCTTCTCAAAGTAGCTTACATCAACCCGTTAGCACATACAGAACTAAAACCCTAACAAGACTGCCTTCTTTTCTGGTTTTGAACAATTTACCAAAATACTCCTCTACCACCTTCCTGGAAGCTTCTTGCTTTCTTGTCGTCCACTCTTGCAACCACCTTGTAAGCCTCATTCATCTTCGGCATTTCCCGGACCGTTCTGGGCCTTAACACCTCCCTGTGCCTAGTTCCGATCCTTTCACGCCTCACCATGACCTAGCTCCAAAGTCCTGCAACCAACACCAACAAGCAAAGTATCACATAGTACCGCACAATACACAAGGATCGTCAATCAACATAAATAGAATGTACTCAGTGAACAACCTAGCTGGTCTTATACGACTTACGACAACTCGGATGCACGAAACATGAGGTACTCGTAGCCCTTGAAGTCCCACTACCAGTCTACGACCACTCAGCAAGTCATTACGACCATCACACAGGTCGCTACGACCATGAAACAGATGCTACGACCATGTAGTAGTCGCTACGACCATCGCTCACAGTGGCTACAATTTTAACAAACCTGGTCGCTATGACTTACGATCACACAGGCAAAGCGCTACGACCATCGACCATGGCCAATAGAAGCTACGACCATCTACTATGGCCAGACAAAGCTACGATTGTCGACCACGGCCAGATAGAGTTACGACTATCAATCACAACCAAACAGAGCTATGACTATCAACCGCGGCCAGACAAAGCTACGACTATCAACCACGACCAGATAGAGCTACGATTATCGATCACGGTCAGATAGAGCTACGACTACCGATCGCGGCCAGGCAGAGCTGCGACTATCGACCATACCAGACAGAGCTACGACTATCAAGTCGTAAGAACTCCCGCCGACCATCAAGTTGTAAAAGTCTCTGCCGACCACTAAGTTGTAAAAGCATCTGCCAACCATCAAGTCGTACAAGCCTCTGCCGACCACCAAGTCGTAAGCATTTCTGCCGACCATCAAGTCGTAAGAATGTCTGCCGACCACCAGGTCGTAAACATTCCTGCCGACCATCAAGTCGTAAGAATGTCTGTCGACCACCAGGTCGTAAACATTCCTGCCGACCATCAAGTCGTAAGAATGCCTGCCGACCACCAAGTCGTAAAATCGACTGTTCACCAAGTCGTAGAATCGACTGCTAACCACCAAGTCGTAAAATCGATTGCCAACCACAGAGACGAGCAACAACGATCGAGAGAGCAAGTCGTAAAGGACAAACTTCTATACAAACCTCAAAAACCAAACTCAACCACTCTAAACCAAGTATCAATTACTCATCACAGTTATGAGATGAGCTCCACATGATCCCACAAAACTTTCAGTCGATCCACTGGAATCTCCACAGCCACTAGTGGAATAGGGGACAGGGTTCGCAACGCCGTGTTGATTTTGATCGGTGGCACCACTGTGGTGGTCGGCCGTGACGCAACGGCCGACCGATGTTGAGTGGACAGTAGGAGGTGGCTCTACAATGTTCCGACCTAACTAATGAAAATATGAGAAGATCAAACTAGCAGAAGGCCACAGGATAAGCAGTAAGCAAATTGAGCAAAACGAGGCACAAATCCAAAATTCAAATTCCAATGCACTCATCACTTTTTGTGTCACGATTATTAACGAACAGCAACCTCTCTCGAACACAGTTGAGAGCGGATAATGCCATGGACCTGGGGGACCAAACTAGCCTGACACGTCAAAACAATTAAGCAAACAAACTACGAGCAACCAACAGACTGCATGCTCTAGGACGAGAATCAGATATGATGCAAATGCATCCAAGCAATGTACTACAACAATCTAACCATCCACAGATAAGCATAATTTCAAATCAGGATTACACAAAAACATTAGGCTCAAAGCACTCACAAAATTAGATCAGATTAGACTATGAAACACTCAAGATCTGCCAACCAATAGCCATCAGAACAACTAAAGCACCATGCGTGCACACCATCATTAACCAAAACACTAGGGAAAAAAAATCGAGACGACCAATCTCAGATCGGACGAAGAAGAAGCAATCTCGAACGCAGCAACACCTCTTGACTTCGCTAGAAATCTCTGGTCACCAATGGAGTCACCTCTCCACCGGTGCACCGACCTCTCCACTGAGCGCCGGTGAGTCAGAGACGAAGAGGTGACCAATCACTAATCAATTTGCTGAGGAGACGAGGAGGCACACGAAAACTTTTCATTTTTTGAACACTCTGCTAGGACACAAATGAACCGAAGAGATAAGGGGAGGTGCGAATGCTTCGGGCCTCGATGTTCTGGCGCCTCGGTGCCCTGGTGCCTCATGCATTCCGTGTGCCTCAGAGCCTTGGCACCTGCGCACTCCGCATTCCTTGGTGCCCCGACGCCTCGCATGCCTTGATGCCCTGGCACCTCGATGCCCTGGTGCCCTGTGCACTCCGTGTGCCTTAGAGCCTTGGTGCCCCATGCACTCTGCGTGCCTCCATGCCCCAGCGCCTCGTGCACCTCGATGCCTTGGCACCTCGGTGCCTTGGTGCCCTGTGCACTCCGCGTACGTTAGAGCCAGGGCCGGTCCTGACATTTAGGGGGCTCTAGGGCGAGATAGAAGTTGAGACCCTTTACTCAAACACAAACATGTTTTTATATCAACTATAAAGCTAATGTTCAATACTACATAGCAAATATTCATGGTCTCATATTGCTATGTGCTCTATGGGTAAACTACAATATTGCATCACTCAAAGGACAATAAGGAGAGCCATCATCTATTATTCGCAATTGCTTAGTACACTACTTTCATGTTCGCAGATTGCAGATTTGAGATTTCAACAAAATAAGAATGCAAATTGCAGAATGAGTTATGACTGAATGACTGAATGAACATGCAAATTGCAATTTGCAAAATGTGTCAGTGTGTCACCTTGACTTCTTGAGCTCGTCTGGTGATCGGTTGATGAAGCGCCGAAGCAGTCGTCTGGTCGGGCCGGCCACTCGGCCTGTGGAGACGGACGCGGGACGCCGGCACGCCGCGCCGCCGCGCCGCCGCGGAGCAACCGATCAACTCCTCTGCGGCTCTGCTCTTGCCTCTTGCCTCCTCCGCCGCGTATGCAAATATGCAATGCCGACTTACCAGCAGGCGGAGGCGGCGACGCGGTGACGGCGGCGTGCGATTGGGGAATGGGGATCTCTGGATCTGGCGAATCTCTTGCTCATATCGGAGGCGGCGAAAGATTGGGGAACGGCCGAACGGGGATTCTGGCAATCTGGCCGCCATCGCTGATTGGCATCGCCCTGGGCATCGATGCGTCTCGAGTCGTCTCAGCGCAGCGCTGTCTCTCGGTCTCGGTC
The DNA here is from genome assembly GCA_017311315.1 of Dendrocalamus latiflorus. Lineage (NCBI taxonomy): Eukaryota > Viridiplantae > Streptophyta > Magnoliopsida > Poales > Poaceae > Dendrocalamus > Dendrocalamus latiflorus. The sequence goes on from CM029678.1 coordinate 22,795,932, forward strand.
GCTGGTGGCTGGTCTCCGTCTCTCAGCGCGAGTGCGCGTCTGCGCGACTGCGCCAGGCCCGGTCGCCCGGATGGCCGGATGGATGAATGGGTTGGGCCGTTGTCTTCGGCTGGCCCAATCACAACGGAAGAGCATGAATGGCAGGAGCAATTGAGCAAAGAACCCCAGTAGTCAGTACGTGAATAACATGATGTATATATACATAATACATGGGCTTAGATTAGGGGCCCTTAGTTTTCATGGGCCCTAGGCGGTTGCCCCTGCTGCCCAGGCCCAGGGCCGGCCCTGGTTAGAGCCCTAGCGCCCGCACACCTCAGCGCCCTACCACCCCAGCATGGCGCCTCGGCGCATCTTGGCACGCCCTTCAGCCGGCCTGGCGTTTGTTGGTATGCGCCTCGACGCATCCCCTAGTTGGTGCCTGACCGCCTTCCAGCGGCCTACGCCCTGGCAAAAGAGGCGAGCACCCTGGCAAAGCTTCATCAAAACCTTGGCAAAGCGAGCTTGGCCAAACACCTTGTGTAATACCCCAAAATTTGCAACGCGTAAATATTAGGTTGTGTTTGGTTTAGGGACAAGGTGGGATGGGATGGTCTTGTCCCTGGTTTTGGGATGGGATGATCCCATTTTTTGTTTGGTTGGGGGGATAGAGTCATCCCTGTTTTTTGTTTGGTTGGAAGGATAAAGTGGGATGGAATGGTCCCATCCTTTGTTTGGATGGAAGGATGAAGGTGGGACATGTGTGGCATTTGAGTTTTTTTTTAAAAAAAATTTGAAGGCTATTGTTGATATGTTTCTACACATAAGCCTTTGAGTTTTTTTTAAAAAAAATTAAACAAAACAGTACTTAAAAAAACAAAGAGGTGGGATGACTCTATCCCATGTGGGATGACTCCGTCCCATGAAAAAAAGAGGATTGCCTGGTCCCAGATCTACAAGGAATATTCCTAGTGGGATGTTCTTGACTCTGCTTGTCTCCCACCCAAACACCTACAAAAACGGATCCATCCCATCCCGTCCCACCTAGTCCTTGCAACCAAACACATGGTTAGAGCGTAGTTGCTGTCAGACCCGTCGACCTTTTTGGAGTGTCGATTTAGTATCGCGCGCAGAGGTTCCCAGACTATCCCAGGACGGTCGGCATCGTCTAGAGAGCCGTATAATTAGCGCTCTCAGAGGTTCCCGGACTGCCTAGGGACAGTCGGCACCACCTCGCGTTTCGGGTGTTCATCATCCGGCGAATTCTACATTACCTTTTACCGACTTACCGCTGCAGTAGAAACCAAGCCAACACACCCCTTGGACCAAAATGCCCTTGGGCAGTCAATTGTATGAGGGAGGAATGGGAGGGCATGCCAGTCAATTCGCAAGTGCAAAGGGCAGCCCAACCAAGCTCTTAAAAGCCATCACATTTCAGCAAACCCATTTCTCCCATCTCATTTTCTCCACAGGTAAGAACAAAGCCAAACCGAAGCACCACTTTCCATTCCTTCTCACTGCCAAGACCGAGCGCCACTCCAAAACACCAGCACATCCACCCAGCTCACCACAAGGAGGAGGCAAGGAAGAGGAAGCCGAAGGAGGAGGAGGAGCAAAGGGGCGGCCAACCGTGACGGCAAGAGGCGGAACCGCCTGAACCTCGACCTCCTCCACGCCATTGCTTTTCCTTCTAGCTCGGCAATCAAGTAAGCTCACCACCCATTCCCGGCACCTCAGCACAAAGCTTGCGAAAGGTAAAACGTGTAGAGTAGAAAGCAAAACCAAGGAGTAGTTGGGGGCAAGGCCAAGTGCCGTTGAGCCAAATCCGGAGCAACGGTCACGGTGGCGGGTGGTGGCGCAGTTAACCGAAGAAGGGGAAGGCGCGGGGTGGCCATGGCCGGAGCCAAGGACGGCGGCCCACCGGTCGTGCCGTTCGGGTGGCGGTGCCCGTCACCCCACCACCGCGCGCGCGTAGGGGAGGCGCCATCGGGGCAGCTACTGCAGGGGAGCGGCGGAGGAGCCGGCCGGTGGCGGGCCCGAGGCCGGCGGGCCGAGCCCGCCCGCGCGCCCTCAAGCCACCGGAGGAGCGCCGTGCTAGAGAGAGAAAGGGGAAGGGGAGTAGTATGCCGGCGGAGGAGGCTGTGGCCGGCGGAGCGAGCCGTGGCCGGGAGCGTCAGGGCCGGCAAGCCCCGCGCGGCCGTGCGCACCCACGCCGCCGGGGAGAAGCCCGTGCGCCGCCTGGAGGCCAGCCGCTTGGCCGAGCGCGCATGAGAGAGAGAAGGAGAGGGAGAGAATGGGGGGGGGCTGTTGGATTATGTGGGCCAAGCCCATATAATAAGAATAATTCCTATTAAATCTCAAAGGCCCACTCATGCAAAGGAGGCATGCATGTGACCTTTAGTACCATATTGCTAGTTCTAGGAGAGGAAGACCACCTTAAAAGGGATGGTGCACTCCTAGCCACTTGAGGCATGTGTGGGAGAGAACTAGAGGATAACACGCGCGTGCTCGCTCGCCTCGCCGGGCCGGGCAGGGCGGGGCGGTGCGAGGGGCGCGGGCGCACGGCACCTGCGTGAATGGTCCGCCAAAATCGGCTCCAGGTGCTTGCGCAGACGCGGCTTCCTTTTGCTGTTTTGAGTGGCTGTGAATCCGGATCGGTTACGCGTGCTAATCCGGTTCGGTTACGAGTTATGGAGAACGTGCAGGCGTCTTGATCACGCGTCCTGGTCTTCTATAAATACGGAGTCGCCGCCTCCATACAGTAGATGCGAATCAATCTAGGGTTTTGCCTCCTCCATCCATTGTGCTGCGCCGTCCCACGTAATCTACTCTGTCCCGTTCGCCGGCGTGCACTGTCGTTCGGGAGAGCAGGTCTCCGGAACCGTCGCCTTCGAAGTCCTGCACCGGGAGAGGGCGAATAAGGTTTTTGGGAAGCGCTCTGCACGACTGCTCGCTGTAGCTCTGGCTCGTCTTCCTCGTCGTTCGGCTTCGGCGAATCGTCATCGACTTCGTGTCATCCTCACCGTGCCTGCGGCGTCTACATCGGCAAATCGATCGGAACAGAACCATCGGTACGTAATAGTCATGTTCTCCGTATTAGATCTGTTCATGTACAGTTTCCTGGTTTACATGTCTAGATCTTTTATGCCTGTGATGGTTCTGTTATTGTGCGTGCATGATGTCATGATTTATTTATGGAATAAATTGAACCTAAATGTGCTTATATTTTCAACAATCCAAAAACCTTATTGTAGGCACTGTGGTTTTACTATGGCTGGATTTGCCGATGCACTGAGGCCGGATAAATTCTCCGGTGTGCACTTTAAGAGATGGCAGATCAGGGTCACTCTGTGGCTTACTGCTATGAATGTATTCTGGGTTAGTAATGGCAAGTCTGAAGGTGTTCTTGATGCTGAAAAGCAGAAAAAATTCGAGACTGCCACTACTCTTTTTGTTGGATGCATTCTTAGTGTTCTTGCTGACCGTCTGTGCGAGGTGTATATGCACATGACAGACGCGAAGGAGTTATGGGATGCACTGAATTCCAAATACGGTGCTACTGATGCCAGCAATGACATGTATGTCATGGAGCAATTTCATGACTACAAGATGGTTGATAACCGTTCTGTAGTAGATCAGGCTCATGAGATACAGGCCATTGCCAAGGAACTCGAACTCCTGAAGTGTGCCTTACCCGACAAGTTTGTGGCTGGATGTATTATTGCGAAATTACCTTCTTCATGGAGGAATTTCGGAACAACACTCAAACACAAGAGACAAGAGTACTCTGTTGAGAATCTGATTGGGTCTCTTGAAATTGAGGAGAAAGCTCGGGAAAAGGACGCTGTGTCTAAGGGTGATGGAGGGCAGTCTAGTGCCAATGTGGTACAGAAACCCTCAAACAAGAACAAAGGGAAATTTGTCAAAGCCCAACAGACAACCAACTTCAAGAAGAAGAAGAACAACAACAATCAGGATGATAGAACTTGCTTTGTGTGCGGTGAGCCTGGTCACATGGCCAAGAAATGCCCACAACGCAAAGGAAAGAAAACACCTGTAGGACAGACTTCTAAGTCTGTCAACGTGACCATTGGCAAGACTGGAGATGAGACTGGGTATGGTAATTTACCTACTGTTCTTTCAGTTAGTCAATCTACCAATTGGTGGATTGATACAGGAGCTAATGTACATGTGTGCTGATATTTTGTTGTTTTCTTCTTATCAGGTCGCCCGGGATTCCTCCGTCCTAATGGGGAATGGGTCACATGCTACTGTTCATGGTGTTGGCACGGTAGATCTGAAGTTTACTTCGGGAAAGATCGTGCAGCTGAAGAACGTGCAGCATGTCCCTTCTATAGACAAGAATCTCGTTAGTGGCTCCCGTTTATGTAGAGACGGGCTTAAGTTGGTATTTGAGTCTAATAAAGTAGTCGTGTCTAAACATGGACATTTTATTGGTAAAGGCTATGAGTGCGGAGGCTTGTTCCGCTTTTCCCTTTCAGATTTCTGCAATAAGACTGTAAACCATATTTGTGGCAGTGTGGATGATGAGGCTAATGTTTGGCACTCACGTCTATGTCATATTAATTTTGGTTTGATGTCTCGGCTTTCCAGTATGAATTTAATTCCAAACGTTTCCATCACCAAAGGTTCTAAATGCCATAGCTGTGTGCAATCAAAGCAACCTCGTAAGCCTCACAAGGCTGCCGAGGAGAGAAACTTGGCACCACTAGAACTCCTGCATTCAGATCTTTCTGAGATGAATGGCGTGTTGACGAAGGGTGGAAAACGATATTTCGTGACATTAATTGATGATGCAACTAGGTTCTGTTATGTGTATTTATTGAAAACGAAAGATGAGGCTTTAGACTATTTTAAAATCTATAAGGCAGAAGTTGAAAACGAGTTAAATAGAAAGATAAAAAGACTTTGGTCAGATCGTGGTGGAGAGTATTTGTCAAATGAATTTGACTTATTTTATGAGGAACATGGTATTATACATGAGAGGACGCCTCCTTATTCCCCCGAGTCAAATGGGATTGCCGAAAGGAAAAACCGCACGTTGACTGACTTGGTGAATGCCATGTTAGATACTGCGGGATTACCTAAGGCATGGTGGGGGGAGGCTTTGCTAACGTCTAATCACGTATTAAATAGAGTTCCTAACAGAAATAAGGACAAAACACCATACGAGGTATGGATTGGGAGAAAACCATCACTTTCTTACTTGCGTACATGGGGGTGCTTGGCGAAAGTTAATGTGCCAATAACTAAGAAACGCAAGCTTGGACCTAAAACTGTGGACTGTGTCTTTCTGGGATATGCTAATCATAGCATTGCCTATAGATTTTTGATAGTTAAAACTGAGGTACCTGACATGCATGTTGGTACAATTATGGAGTCTCGAGATGCAACATTCTTTGAGAATATTTTTCCAATGAAGGATACACATAACACTACTAGTCAACCTTCTGAAATAATTCCCAGTTCAATCACACCACCTGAACCTTTTGAACATACACATGAACTTGTCAATGAGGAGGATGACAGTGGAGCTTCTAGAAGGAGCAAGAGACAAAGGATATCCAAATCCTTTGGTGATGATTTCACTGTGTACCTTGTGGACGACACTCCCAAGTCTATTTCAGAAGCATATGCATCCCCTGATGCAGACTACTGGAAGGAGGCTGTCCGTAGTGAAATGGATTCCATTATCGAAAATGGAACCTGGGAGCTGACAGATAGACCTTATGGGTGCAAACCTGTAGGGTGCAAGTGGGTGTTCAAAAAGAAGCTTAGGCCTGATGGTACTATTGAAAAATATAAGGCTTGGCTTGTTGCCAAGGGCTATACTCAGAAAGAAGGCGAAGATTTCTTTGACACTTACTCACCTGTTGCTAGACTGACCACAATTCGAGTACTACTTGCTTTGGCTGCCTCACATGGTCTTCTCGTTCATCAAATGGACGTTAAGACATCTTTTCTTAACGGAGAGCTGGATGAGGAAATTTACATGGAACAGCCTGATGGATTTGTAGTAGAAGGTCAAAAAGGCAAGGTGTTAAAACTGTTGAAATCTTTCTATGGTCTGAAACAAGCTCCTAAGCAGTGGCATGAGAAGTTCGATAGAACACTGACATCTGCAGGCTTTGCTGTCAATGAGGCAGATAAATGTGTATACTATCGCTATGGTGGGGGTGAGGGAGTTATTCTATGTTTGTATGTGGATGACATCTTGATTTTTGGGACAAACATCAATGTGATTAATGTGGTCAAATCATTCTTGTCTCAAAACTTTGATATGAAAGATCTGGGAGTGGCTGATGTTATTCTAAACATTAAATTGATTAGAGGTGAGGATGGGATTACACTTTTGCAATCTCATTATGTGGAAAAGGTCTTGAGCCGTTTTGGTTTTTCTGACAGCAAGCCTTCTCCAACACCTTATGATCCTAGCGTGTTACTTCGTAAGAATAAGAAAATTGCTAGGAATCAGCTGGAATACTCCCAGATAATTGGCTCACTAATGTACCTAGCTAGTGCAACAAGGCTAGACATCTCCTTTGCTGTGAGCAAATTGAGCCGGTTTACATCTAACCCAGGAGATGATCACTGGAAGGCGCTTGAGCGAGTGTTGCGCTATCTGAAAGGTACCTCGAACTTTGGACTTCACTATACTGGGTACCCGTCCGTGCTGGAGGGTTACAGTGATTCCAACTGGATCTCTGATGCTGATGAGATCAAAGCCACTAGTGGATATGTTTTCACTATTGGTGGTGGTGCTGTTTCATGGAGGTCTTGCAAACAGACCATTCTGACGAGGTCAACCATGGAAGCAGAGCTTGCGGCACTAGACACTGCTACTTTTGAGGCAGAATGGCTACGGGATCTATTGATGGATCTACCTACGGTGGAAAAGCCAGTGCCAGCTATCCTTATGAACTGTGATAATCAAACCGTTATCGCTAAAGTGAACAGTTCTAAGGATAATATGAAATCGTCTAGGCATGTCAAGAGACGATTGAAGTCTGTCAGGAAATTGAGAAACTCCGGAGTTATAACCTTGGATTACATCCAAACAGATAAGAACCTGGCAAATCCCTTTACAAAGGGATTATCACGGAATGTGATAGATAGTGCATCGAAGGAGATGGGTATGAGACCCATGTGAGTTATCTATGGTAGTAACCCAACCTATGTGATCGGAGATCCCGTGAATTAGGATCTGGGAAAAACAAGCCATTAGTTAACTGGAGGAGAGTAATTTCAACCCTCTCTATGTGAAGATGCAATACTCTCAGAAACTGCAAGGCAGGTTGACTAAGGTCTTAATGTGTTCCATTGGCTTTTAGAAGTGAAGACGCTATCCTGCAGAGCGTTCTTGAAAGAACACACCTATATGAGCCCGACTGTTAGTCGCAGTCTATGGAGATCTTGGGTAATCTCCTACTAAGATCATGAAGAGACCAAGGAGTATGACTTATACGCTCCAACCGAGGGGTAGCCTACTGACGGCCTAGTATCAGTTAAGTCTTTAAGTGAAGCTTGCTTGCACCAAACTTGCAATTCAAGGCACAGTCCATTGTTCAAGTTGTGAGTAAGTGTAGCTTGGAGTTCTAGGTGGATGTTCAACCTTAATCGGTCTCCATCGAAATACTGATATATAAACAGTACATTGGAATTCAGGCAAATCTCTGTGGGACTTTGAGATCTGGTGGGGGATTGTTGGATTATGTGGGCCAAGCCCATATAATACGAATAATTCCTATTAAATCTCAAAGGCCCACTCATGCAAAGGAGGCATGCATGTGACCTTTAGTACCATATTGCTAGTTCTAGGAGAGGAAGACCACCTTAAAAGGGATGGTGCACTCCTAGCCACTTGAGGCATGTGTGGGAGAGAACTAGAGGATAACACGCACGCGCTCGCTCGCCTCGCCTCGCCGGGCCGGGCCGGGCCGGGCGGGGCGGGGGGCGCGGGCGCACGGCACCTGCGTGAATGGTCCGCCAAAATCGGCTCCAAGTGCTTGCGCAGACGCGGCTTCCTTTTGCTGTTTTGAGTGGCTGTGAATTCGGATCGGTTACGCGTGCTAATCCGGTTCGGTTACGAGTTATGGAGAACGTGCAGGCGTCTTGATCACGCGTCCTGGTCTTCTATAAATACGGAGTCGCCGCCTCCATACAGTAGATGCGAATCAATCTAGGGTTTTGCCTCCTCCATCCATTGTGCTGCGCCGTCCCACGTAATCTACTCCGTCCCGTCCGCCGGCGTGCACTGTCGTTCGGGACAGCTGGTCTCCGGAACCGTCGCCTTCGAAGTCCTGCACCGGGAGAGGGCGAATAAGGTTTTTGGGAAGCGCTCTGCGCGACTGCTCGCTGTAGCTCTGGCTCGTCTTCCTCGTCGTTCGGCTTCGGCGAATCGTCATCGACTTCGTGTCATCCTCACCGTGCCTGCGGCGTCTACATCGGCAAATCGATCGGAACAGAACCATCGGTACGTAACAGTCATGTTCTCCGTATTAGATCTGTTCATGTACAGTTTCCTGGTTTACATGTCTAGATCTTTTATGCCTGTGATGGTTCTGTTATTGTGCGTGCATGATGTCATGATTTATTTATGGAATAAATTGAATCTAAATGTGCTTATATTTTCAACAGGGGCGTGCGTGGAGGAGAAGGCCGGCGGCGGCCCATGGTCGGCGGCGAGGGAGGAGGCCGGCGCATCCAAGTGCCGTCGCGTCGCCTGGTGTGTGAAGGGAAGAGGGAGGCCATTTGGCCAAAAGAAAGTAAGGGAAGGGAGAGAAGAGGCCTGGGGAGATGGTGGCCATTCGGCCAAACTGGATAAGGAAGGAAAAAAAAGAAAGAAAAGAAAAGAGAAAAGAAAAGAAGAGAGGAGAAAAGAAAAAAAAGAGAGAAAAGAAAATGGGGTTTGGTGCCTGCGCGATAGGTCCCTAAAAACCCGTGCGTTTACGCCAGAAATCGGGATTTCTGCATAGGGTTGTTGTTTTCCGATTAAGCTCTGGATTTTTTTTGTTTTGCCGTTGAGTCGAGTTGACATGAACGCAGGTGGAGGTCCCGGGTCGGAGCCGTCCACGCGTCATCCCCGAGGCTAACCAGGCAAGTGCATTGTAAAGCGGTGAATTCGGGTAGTGATTTCGGGTAAATTGAATAATGATGCACTGCTTGTCATGTTGAGGTAAGTTTACAAATTTCCGGACAATGTCCATCTTACCATGCTGGGGTAAGTTTACTATTTCCGGATGAGGCACGACTTACCATGTTGGGGTAAGTCAGATAATTTTGGAATGCATAGTGGGAAATGATGAATGATGAACGATTGGGACATGGCATGTTGGTATGCATAAATGAACTTGCAATTGCATGCATGTCATAAAAAGAGATAGTGTTAGTCCACGTTGAGTGGACGCTCCACGGGAGTGGAGCTGGGTCCCCGTATGAGAGTTACGGGCAACTGAGGTCCCCGTATGAAACAGGACGGGCTTGAGGTCCCCGCATGAAACAGGGCGGGCCTGGGTGGGCATCGACGGGTGCACACTCTGCTGTACCGGTATAGGCTAAAGAGTTGAGAAAGAAGTGCATGAGCATATGCATGGACATATGCATAATGAGCGGTTGATGAGAACCGAAAGAGGCAAGAGAAGGGTGCATATGCATGATGAATGGTTCATTGGAACTTGAAATGGTTAAATGGAAAAGTGGTTAATGAAACTTGAATGATTAAGGTCTAATGAATGAACCTGTTATTTGCTGTTTTGCTTTGTACTTGCCGAGTCGGTGGACTCACCCTTGCTTTGTTAATGTTTTTAGGTGACCGTTGAGGATGTCATGCACGGGCGGGAGTAGTACATGGATAACTGGCACGAACCAGTAGCACTCTTGTACCACTTTTGTCAGTGTACTTTAGCTGTTACTAGGCTAGAGTAATCACTAAAAATGCTATGATGTATCCCAACGCATTCATATAAATAAAGATAATGTTGGTTTAAATTCTTCTAGTGTTGATGAGATGGTAAAAATATGCAGAGGGAGTAGCATCTTGGCCTAGAAAGTGGGCGGGGTGTTACACCTTGGCAAAAGTTACATGCTCAGTACGCTTGCAGAATACATTTTCACGGAGAAAGGTTGAAGCGTGTGAGCAGCTGGAGAAATCAGAGCACCGTCCTTGCTATGCATACGTGCTTTCGTGCCCTGCACTTGAGCGTCGTCGTAATGCCCGCGCCTGCCAACACCAAGTGCAACCGGCAACACCATGCGCCCTGTCGCAGCCACTGGTGCCCCGCCGAAAGAGCTAGCTAGCCTGCGCCCTGGCACATCCACTGGCAGCACTGGCGGACCCAAGATTTTACCAAAGGGTATGCCGCACCAAAATTTTCATATGCAATTCAGTAAAACCATTTGCCAATTCGGTAAATAATTATAAAATTTACACCGTAATTCGGTATACACGTGTATATAATATGATAAGTCTTCAATTCAAGGATTAAGTTAGAAACTTGTACAAATTACAATATAAATAGTTCAAACACCATACTAACAGTGGCAGAAGCAGTTCTCTTGGTAGGCTGGGCTGCCCTCTCAGTTTTATCCTAGAGAGTTGAGAAACAAAATGAATGGAATTATATTAAGCAACAAATGGAGCCATTTAAAACAAGGAAAAATATAGTTCTATGGGTACCTCATCCTCAGAGTCACTCTCTGACTCAGAACTTTCATTAGAACCTTCCTTTTTGGTAGATGAAGCAGGGGTTTTAGACTTGGCCGGCACATCCTGAAGACATTTTCAATCTCTCAGACTAAGTAATTATGCTTAACTATACAAAAATCTTGGTGAGTATCCATTAGCATTTAGGAAAAAATCAATATAAAAGGTAGAATTGACTACAAAGAGAAGATTTACAATTGGAAGTACATCACAATGAAACACAACACCATATGAAGCAACTTATCCCCCATCACCTCATCTATTTCATCATCAGAATCACTCTCAGAGCTGTCAGATTCCTCTTTTTGCTTTTGTGCACCAGTCACGGACAGTTTCATTACTGGAGCAGCAGGTTTCTGGAAGATGCACAAACAAAACACAGCAACAATGTCAAAAGAGTTGAGGATAAAAATGACATAATCCTGTCTGACCTAAATCCGAATGGAAGTCTTTTAATAACACATCTCAATGGCACACAACAAAAGAATAGATACCAGCAATAATCACAAACAATAATAGCAAACATCCTAATATCAACTGGCGTGGTATACTTTTTAAGTACAATTCGTTGATTCTACAGGTTATGCATTATGTATGGCTTCTTTGCAGGTTCCTTAATTAAAGAATTAGAGAGACATTAGCATCACATCAACTGAAAAACTACATTGAATCGTGCTAGTGACGTTCTACCTCATCGGAGGAGGTCTCATCGCTGCTGTCATGAGTAGACTCCTCTTTGACAGGCTTTGCAGTCTTCTTTGGTTGGACCTTGACCTGTAAAGACACAAGTTAGACATACTATGGAGCTCAATACATGTTCAAATAGCATACAAGAATGAAACCGAAGTTCATAAACACCTACAACCCATATTGAAATATGATAGCAACTAGTTTTGTATATCGGATAATTACATATCACTTCAATTTACAGAAGAGGGGCAGGATTGTCTAAACTGCGGTATCTTATTTCTCAAAAACTGAGCAACTAGTTTTACTACACCATACAACATTTTTCTTCCATGGACCTTGTTCTCTGATTGTTATACAATGCATCACCCAAATTACACACATTGAAATCTTAAACATTATACAGGGTTTTGCCTGATGATTAGGCTTCAATTGCTCAGCATCTACAATTCCAGAAGTTTAATATAACTAAAACTAGCACGCATCAAACATACTATGCAAATATCTTCCCCTATATCGCAACCAAAGCAGTAACCAAGCCTGTACCCACACGCGAATGCAACGATCACAACATAAAGGGAACAACAGGAAATGGGGGGAAGCGGCGAAGGGGATACCTCCACCTCGGAATCCGAGGATCCCTCTTCGGAGCTGCTGCTGCTGCTCTCGGCCTTCTTCTTGGGCAGCGACTGCTTCTTGGGCTTCTTGCCGTCGTCATCCGCCTTTGCTTCTTGGCGCTCACCGCCTTCTTGATCTCGTCCTCCGCCTCACGCTTCTTCCCGCCCTTCCCCTTAGGCACCGCCGCCGCCACGACCGCCGACTTCTTTCTCGGTTTCCCCATCGATCTCGGGCGGCGTAGAGGTGAGGAGCCGGAGCGCCCCAGGGTATGCCGTGGCCCACCCGGCATACCCTGTGGGTCCGCCCCTGACTGGCAGCCATAAAAAAAGAAAGAAGTGGCTGGCCAGCGCCCTGTCACAAATGGGCCAGCTCCCTGGCACTCCCAGCTGTTAGCACCAACTACATCTTTCAACCATTATCATGCTTACTGTTATTGCTTCCTACATGCATTACATGTTGTACCATAACTCCTTTACATGAATATGTGTAGAGTATTTATACACAGTAGCTACATTCCCAAGCAACTACACCTACTCTTAAACAACCACTGCACATCGTCTGCTCTCATGTTTTCTTCTTCTTGAACTGGGTTCCTGCGCTCCGACACCCAGTCGCCTGCGCCCTGCAGCATGCGAATGGCACCCAGACTCCAACGGAGAGAGTCCCGGCAGAGACATGGGGCGCCCTGGCAAGCTTCGCATGCGCCCTACCATGTCCTTCGTCAGCGCCCTGGCAGAGACTTGGGGGCGCTCTAGCAAGCTTCGCATGCGCCCTACCAGGTCCTTCGTCGGTGCCCTGGCAGAGACTTGGGAGCAGGAAAAAAAATTTCGTTCGAAATTTTGCTATTTCAGTGAAATTTCGTTTCTTTCAGTGCTGAACGAAAAAAGCCGTCCCGATCAGAAAATTCATGCGCATTTGAAATCGACCGGTCGGCCCTCAGCAGACGACGCTGCGAGCTGCACCCGCACGCATAACCCGCGCAGCCAGCCCAATAGCCACTCCCCCAGCCCCCTAATGCCGCACTCCCCAGTCCCCATTGAAAATGAGTTTGGTTTTGAAAAATAAAAGCTTAATTATTAAAAAACTATATTGAAAAGAGTTTTTATCTTGACATACAGTTGGAAATGCTCTACAAGTGGTTTAAATTTCTTTTTGAAAAACTTTGGAGCAAATTACAACACTATATCAAACCCCTCCTCTAAAATCCAACTCTTGACATGTTTCCAGAATAATCGGAACTACCGTAGTGCATTAAGCGGTACTACCGCTTTCCGGTACTACAGCAGTTATAACGATGGTACTTTCGAAATTTCTGACAGATGGCTGATTTGTTTCAAAATTTGATTTCGAGTTTCCTTAGCCATTCATTTTGCTCCTCAAAGTGAAGTTGATTCTTGTTAATCCTTGTTAGCTACTCTCAAGTATTTTCTTGACCTCTTGTGCCATTTTTGTTCTCAATTTGATTTCTTTTTCATAAAAATGACATTCTCTCTAAAGAGTGGTAGATTTTTTATCACCTTGACCTCAACATGAGTTTTATCCCTATCTTTACAAGTGATATCATCTTTCCTTCAAGTGGTATCTCTTGCATGTGAAAAATAAATGCTATCCTTATTTCTCCAAGTGGTATTTTTCAAAGTGATATCTTTTCCCTCTTGCCGAGCAAATCTTTTCTTAACCAAGTTCTCTCACCAATATGGTATCTTTCTTTTATAGTATCCACCTTTAGAAGTGGTATTTCCTCAAATGATATCATTCTCTTCCCACAAGTGGTATTTCAAGTGACATTTTTTTTCTGCAAGTGGTATTCCCTTCAACATTTCAAGTGGTCATACAAGTGACATCAAGTTTTACGAATGGAATTAATCACACTAGGTGTTATGTATGCTCACATATAGTACAAGTGGTATCAAGTTTTCTACAATTGGAATTAACTATACTTGGTATCATTTATGTTTACAGGTGATAATTTTCACGAGTGGTATCTATTGTCATCATAAGTGGTAAATGTCAAATCTCTTGGAATTAGATGACAAAGACAAAGAGAAAGTTTAGATGGGGAGAGATGGCTAGAGAACAAGAAAGACAAGAATTCTTTGTATGTCAAAGGAAAAGAAAATGCCAAGAAGATCCTTTGTGTAACAGGGAATTTTTCTTTATAAAAAACCTATATAGTACTTTTGGGCTTAATCTTAAAAGGGGTAAAGTATTATTATTGAGAAAACTATTTTACCTATTTTGTCAAAATATTTCATAGATCCTGTGAATGAATATGTTTCATTCTCATTTGCTTCTTTTGGTATTTAAGGAGTGAATCTAATTATATGTAAGACTACCTTTTCTGAAGAGCCATTTTGGTCAAAACCAAATATCTTGTTTAAAACTCTAAAATTTATGAAAAAACTAGATAAAAGTATTCAAATATGTATGTCAAATATTTTCAAAACTTTTTGAGTAAAAATTTCTATTTTAGAAATCGAAAAGAAAATTTGGCCCCAAAGTGATCCTATATGATCTAGATTTTGGATTAAATGACATATTTTCATAAATCAAAATCTATCAAGTTTTTGAAGAAGTGGTTAATACAAAACTCAATGGGTTGGTCATTTTAAACATTTCTCTAGTTCAAAACTTTTGCAAAATACCAATCGTTGAAAAACTACATTCATTTGAATCTCATCTAAAAACTAGTATTAACCTCAAAGTGACCTATTGTTACATATAATGAGTTTAGCTATTTGAGTAAGAATTCTTTGTGTATCTTGGCTTAAAATAGTATTTATAACTCATATGAAGCTAAGAAAACAAAAGACTCTATGGGAATTCAATTTGTTTGGATTTTAAGCTTTTGGTGCAAAATCAATCTTCTCTCTTGTAAATAAAGTATATTTTGCCATATCTTTTGATTGAAGATTCCTTTTACAAAAATTCTTATTTCAAAAGTTTCTTAGGAGTTCAAAGTTTATTTCCGTAAATTTTCAAAGTACTTCAACATGTTTTGAGAATGTTGTGTACTTTTCTCACTTTGTCAAAATGCTGAAATTTCAAAAAAAAAACATGGTTTTGAGCAGATTTGTGATTTTATTATCTTTTAGTAGGCTCATAATCTAAGAAAGGCACACTTATGTCTTTTGATCCTTTATTGCCGCTCTATACTGACAAATTTTTACACATTTATTGGACTTTTGTATGTTATTTTTTCAGCTAGCTCTTGAGGCTTCATTAAAATGTCAAAATCTGAAATTCTGAAACTTCAATTAGAGTGTGGTTCAAATGCCATATGGGGAGAACTTCAAACTATAACTTCAATATGAAACTTAAAAAACCTTCAGGGAACTCTCAAGTGTAAGATTATTTAAATGTGTTTCAAATATCTTGAAATTAAATCAATTGGTATCATATTGGTCATTTGTGTCTATCTTCTTACTCTTTATGATCGTGTTAAGTTAAATTAATTGGTATCATGCTCTAAATAATGAAAAATCTCTATTTTTGCCTTAACTTGTCTTCTTCCCTTATTTTTTGTGGTAATCAGTGCTATTTGGTGATAAATGTTTTTTTGGTGCTTAATGCCAAATAGGGGAGAAATTTGTGATAATATCTTTGAATAATGGGGAAGAAATTGGATAATGGGAGAGAAATTAGAATGATAATAGCTTAGCTTATAATAAAAAATTTAAAGCTAAAATTTGAAAATTGCCAAAAAGGGAAGTTAGCCTTGAATAATGCTTTCACCTTCTCTCATGCATTTGTTTTGTGACATGCATGAATAATTTAATTTCCTATCACTTGTTCATTTTCATCCAAATGCTATTATTGTTAATTGATTTGTCATCAATCACAAAAAAGGAGATTGAAAGATCAAGTTCCATTAAGTTAGTTTTGGTGATAATGACAAATACAATTACGAGGTTTTGATGATAATGACAAATACTTTGTTTATTCATTATAATATTACTTAGTCATATATGGATGAAAGGGTAAAATTATTGAGGTATGCATCCAATATTTTTCTTATAATCTTGTTGCATTCCTTGGATCCAAAATATAGGTTGAATTCTACCAAAAAGTCAAACTTGAATATGTTCATATGTTTTCATTTCACATACTTGCATGCATATATTTATGAGGAGTTCACTCAATATTTTGAGGTTTCGTGTGGATTCATGTTTCCTTTTATACACATATTAAGATCTTTACTTTGAACCGTATCCCATGAGTATATAAAGCTTGTATAGTTTATATATACTCATTTGCAATCGAGATGTCATTTAGCTTCACCATTATGTGTTAACGGTTAAGATGACTAATGATGACCAGATAAATAAGCTTTACTTAAATGTTTATCTTAGAGTATATACAAGTGTTGTGTATATGTTGTATACTCGCAAATTAATCTTTATCTTATTATTTATTGAGATTACTATGAATTACCAAAATAGAAAGATTGTATAATCTAATCCCTCCATTTTGTGTTAATGGTGAAGTTTGGTAATTGATGACAATTGTTTTGTGGATTAATATTTTCTTTGAGTTGGATGAATAGGTTATGTTCCACAAATGAGGATAACTTGGGATGACTTCATGTGTTGAAGATAATCAAGTCAAGATGGAAGATGGATTCATGTGTTGAATGCCATCAAGAAGAGGATGCATTATGAGTTGATGCATGTCTAAGAGGAGATGATTATGTGTTGATCACCATGTCAAGTGATAACCCTTCATGTGTTGATGGAGGTCAAGTCCAGGATGCATTATGTGTCGATGCATAACGAGATAATGACCCAGACTTGAAGTAAGGATGTGTGTCATAAAGCTTCAAGAGAATGGTTAAGTCAGAGGTATGACTAGCTAGGGTTAAGGATGTGTTTCTAGTTTTTTACCGGTCCTGGTGTTTGGTTGGAAGACCGGATTGCTAGAGTAGGTTGCCGTATTATTAAGAGGGGTCATATATAGTAGATTAAGTCTGATCATGTATTGATAGCTCAATCTTACTTGCTCCAACTTTCTTTTGCATGTTGCTTATATTTACGAATATGTTTTGCAAATAGTTGAAACTCATGTGTGAAATCCTTGTAACATGGGACTATACATTGCGGATGTGTTTTGCAAGTGTTTGAAGTCCAAGTTTCCTATCCTTTGTGGTATGATGCTAATATTTGTAAATATGTTTTACAAATGGTTGAAACTCGTACACAATCCTTGTAGCATGTGACTTTGGTTTGCGAATATGTTTTGCAAACAAGAAGAGTCCATGTACCTATTCCTTGTGTTATAATTCCAAAAGTGTGCAAATGTGTTTTGTATCTTGTTGGAAATTATGTTTGATCCTTACATGCATGATACTATAGTTTGTAAATATGTTTTGCAAAATCTGTTAAAGTATCTGCACTTATCAGGAAAATTGAACTTTCACTGTGTATTATGCGGTACTATTGGACATCAAAAGTACCGATATGTATTGCGCGGTACTACTGGATGGTCGGCGGAAGTACCGACTATATGTGAGCAGTACTATCGGAAGATCGGAACTACGAGCATATGTTGCGCGGTACTTCTGAACTTCGAAAGTTCTGGATTTTCCAGTGGAACGTTTTTTCAGAGAGCGCCCGCTAAAAACACTTCGTCTCCTGGCAATCAAAAGTTTTGAGATTTGAATAGCGGTATTTTTGATGATTGGTACTACCTGATTTTGTTTGGCGGTACTTCCTATTTTGCTGAGTAACAGTTCGTTTCTTATTATTGAAAAATAGTGCATAATAAATTATTTTAATTGCTATCGAGCTTCAACGAGCCGAGCTTGAGCCTACTCGAGCTTAGGCCAAGCCGAGCTCGAGCCCAAGTTCAGGCTAGGACCTCAACCCGAGCTCGATTCGACCTTCTACTGAGCTTGAGCCTAAAAGGCTAAACTCGCTCGAGCTCGGCTCGTTTACAACCCTAGTGGGATACAAATTTTGAGCAACGTTCCATCCTATTCATTGAACCATTCCATGTGCCTGGCATTAGACTTTGACCGTGGAATCGTACTAGGAAGGTGGACCGTGGAATTGTATTATACGAAGGAATTTGAGGCCCTATTTATTTTGACTTCAGTTTCTGACTTTTAATTTATTTTTTATTATTTTTAAATTTTATTTTTTACTGATCTTTTATCTTTTTTACCGGATTTTTTCTTGTATTCGTTTGCTTTGTTCGTAATAGACATATATATATATATATATATATATATATATATATATATATATATATATATATATATATATATATATATATATATATATATAAACCATAAACCACTTTTTTCAGCCTGAATCTACAGTTGCAGCAATTAATTGATGATCCCCATGTCGCTAGCAAAATCTTAGAATTGTAGAATTTTATGCGGGATGAATTCAAACGAAAAAGGGTAAATGTGGTGCTTTTTTCCCCCTTGCACTAATTTACCTTGAGATCATTAAAAGGAGATAAAAATCATACTCACTGACGTGTAAATAGACGAAAGCACAGCTGTTAACAACCAAATGTCACGGCCATGTTAACACATCTTTTTACCATCGATCTAAATTAAAATACTACTACAGATATTACATTATACACATCATGTTGTAAGATTATGTAGCCTCTTTACGACGCTTCCTCCCTGACAAGGGAGTACTTTTAGGTATATCTTGAGCACAAGTTTGAACAAAGTAAACAAATGAAGTATAAGGGGGTATCCTTGATTCCCACGTCAATAGATTGAACTCCTCTTTTGGCATAACACTAGGATCTGCTAGTAGTTCTCCAAGTGCCACCTTCGGTACTTCCTTCATTGAAACATTATTAGTGCCGACGTTACAAGGTAAGATATGAAGTAGAGCAGGATGCAAAGCAAAGTCCGTTATGTCGAGTTGATGACCGTGTTCAACAACTAATTTTGGATGCACACCATATACAGTGAGGTTTTTCTCAATCACTCTTCTACCCCTATTCAATACAGAAAGCCAAACTTGAACATTTAGATTCCTTCTCAATACATCCGCAAATGCATTTGATCCGACAAGTGACCATCCCATTTGAGCTTCTTTGGCAAATTCTTCTGCTAATTGTACTAGTTGTGGATGTTCTGCAGGGTCTGCACTTCCGAATGCCAGTGTCTTGAAGAGGTACCTGAACTCCTCGTAAGACAGCATATTGAGAAAAATTGGCTTCACTGACCCAAATCTCGCTAATCTTTTAAGTTTGCTTATGATGATCACTTTGCTTGCTTTGCTCATCATTCTTGTGATGATGGAGTAAAACGTTTTCCAGTCATCATCATCCACATCTGAGACAAACTCGATAACTACCAACATCATCCTTGACATGGTCCGTTCGTGGTCAAGTATTCTCAAAAAGTTGTCTCCAGTCAAGTGCAAAATCGAAGAGAAATGCAAGCGAACCCTCTCATCATGGCATACATGAGCAACCAAAGTTTTCTTCCCAACTAAGAGACCTCCTATGATTGGAAGAACCGCCGGTGCATCAGGTGGGTTGTGTTGCAACAGGAAGTTCAACACCTTTTGCTTTTCAGTATGTCGACCGAACATGAAGTTGTCAGTGTAAAGATATGCATCATATGGTCTACGCGACATGCGCTCGCATCCACCCAGAATTACAAGAAACTCTGTCATGTTAGCAACAGCAGTTTCTAGGTTTTCCAGTACACTTTGTAACTCTAGGTTGAAGACCTTGTTTGTTGCGGTATAAGCTATTGTGCGGGGACGTTTGAGAGGAGTAGCAAATGATAAGACGGATGAGTCGCTTACCAATTCCTTGGCACTCTCTTTGCGTTGTCTGTACTTGATGGTGTCCAGCACATGGTAGCCTTGATACATGGCTGCAGCTATAGTCTTCAACTGTATGAGCATATGAGAGTTGGTGATGTACCGCCCATCTGCCTCCTCGACAACCATGTGAACCCTCAGCAGGAGTTGTTGCAGCCTCTCCACCTTCTCCTCCGAGTACACACGATTAGAGAACTTGTTCATCAAAAAAGAGATGAATCGACTTGTGAGATCACCTGTGACAGCTGATATGGCAAGCTCCATCTTAAAATCTTCCGAGATAGGCGTATGATGGAGGTGAGGGAATATTGCATGTTGTTCACAGGATATATGCATATATTGCTTTATGTGAACAGATCTCACTCTTAGGGCAGTTGTTACATCACATCTAAGTTAATTTGACTATTGCATGCAAGGTGCCAAGAAGAAATTTCCTAGCTGTTATTGCTTGTCCAGATTGGCCACAGATATGGCATGGTTGACTGGAAACCACAACTGTTGCTTGTCCAGATTCGACCGCCTGCAGGCCACATCCTACGTACAATCCTGTGAATTTTCGGTTCGGCGGACCAAGTCAAGACTTCTACAAGTCGACTCCAAGCAAGAGTTGTCGGCGAGCAACGAAACCGAAAACTAAGACGCACGTGACCAGAAAAAAAGAATCCGCCTCTTATTCTTGAGACGTAAATTGGCTACGCCCATTCAAATCGAAATTTCGGAATTTGAGAGAGGACACGGAGAAACATTTGTTAACATGCTATAATTCAAAGCACACGAGGTTATCAGCTGTGTTTGAACTGCTGAAATTGAAGGTAAGTAACGGTTGGTCCAATAAGAGTTTTACGACACCGTTTGGCCTTTTAGCGAACATGCTTTCGGAGGGAAATGAATTGTCCAAAATCACCTACAAATCTAAGAAGGTTCTTTGTTCATTGGAAATGGAAATAGAAAGAATATATGTATGTTCGAACGACTGTATCCTCTACCGTAAAGAGTATAGAAATATGCATGAATGTCCGTGTGCAACGCATCCCAAGATAAGCGTAAAAATCAATCAGATAATGGCGAGGGAATAGAGGTGAAGAGAGGACCTCAGCTAAGGTGGTATGGTATCTTCCAATAATTTCCCATCTGAAGTGGTTTTTTGTGAATCTAAAGGAGGCAAAACTGTTGTGTTGGCACTCGGAGGAGCGTAAGAAGGATGAAATGGTAAGACACCATGATGATTCCGCCCAGCGGAGAAACATCAATTTGATTTTTGCAGACTTCGGTGCAGAGCTGAGGAATATAAGGTTCAGATTGAGTATAGATGGAATGAATCCTTTCGATAACATGAGCAGCCGACATAACACTTGGCCCGTGACTCTCTACATCTACAACCTTCCT
This sequence comes from Dendrocalamus latiflorus, assembly GCA_017311315.1. Classification (NCBI taxonomy): domain Eukaryota; kingdom Viridiplantae; phylum Streptophyta; class Magnoliopsida; order Poales; family Poaceae; genus Dendrocalamus; species Dendrocalamus latiflorus. The sequence goes on from CM029678.1 coordinate 22,817,127, forward strand.
CCTTGGTTGTATATGAAGCAGAAGTATATTTTGCTATTGATATTTATCCAAGGGCCGAAGCAACCTAGAAATGATATTGATGTGTACCTAGCACCGTTGGTGGAAGATCTAAAAATACTGTGGATCGAAGGGGTACATGTATGTGATGCATACAAACGAGAGAAATTCACTTTACGCTCCTTGTTGTTCTGCACCATAAATGATTATTCTACCCTTGCTAACCTGTCGGGCTAGAGTACAAAAGCGGACAAAACCTATACTCACTGCTTCGATGATACCGAGAGTATTTGGCTGAATCACTTGTGCAAAATTGTATACATGCACCACCATAGGTTTCTTCGGAAGACTCACCCATACCACAGGATTAAAAAACAATTTTGACGGAGTAATGCCTCCTAAACTAATAAATTCTATTTTTGTAGTGCCACCAGCAGCCACCGGGCAACAACACCTGTGGATTCTATATTTGCCACAATATGCAACTACTCATCGGTTTCACGAAGAACAATCCTGAGGTTTGTCAATCTTGCGATAATTATTTCATACTTATCAATTTATATATGTATGCATGGCATTGATTTTTCTACCGACAGGCTCCGTCCATCGCTACAACTCTGTTAAAACAGGTCGACCTCAAACATATTCGAGAACAGTGTACGTACTTCTTAATGTCTAAAATCATAAAAGAAGATGGAGAGTTCCACAATGTAGAATGAATTTCACTAGGATAAAATTGAGCTTAATTGTTCATGTGTGTATTTGTTTATGGATAGATAATTTATTTCATTTCTGTTAATTGATTTGTGAAATGGAGGAGGCGCCTCTCCCTCTCCCTCTCCCCTCTCTTTCGCTTCCCCCTTCCTCGCTTTCCTTTCTTTTTCTTGCGCTCAGCCGAATGGAGGAGGCGCCGGCCGCGCGGGGGTAGATACCCACTAGTTGTTCAACCATTGGGCGATTAGGGGCAAAGTTGCCCAATGGTTGGGTGACTAGGGTCCAAGTCGCTGAACTATTGGGTGACATGGCCTGGTCGCCCAACTGTTGGGCGAATGGTTGGGTGACTAGCCCAAGCCGCCTAACGGTTCGGCGACAGGAAGTCAAATGTGTAAAAATAAATAAATCACAGGTATATTTTTGTAATTCCAAATAAAAATAATTATTTAAAAAATTCCCAGAATAGGGGAGGCCTTCAGGCCGAATAGAGGAAGCAGGGGAGGTGGCAATGCTAGACTTAGGTGAGCCGCCGACGGTGAGAGGTGGCCATAGAGGGGACGACGGCCACGAAAATGAGTCCCTGAGAGAAAATGGATGCTAGGGGAGGTGTCACGACGGACTGATGTAGGGTAGAGGCGGCCCGGCGATGGGTCACGGCAGCCGGGCCAGGAGTCAACAGTGGTGGTGGCGTCCGAGTTGAAGAGAGGGGAAGGTGGGGTGAGCATAGGCTGGAGACGGGTGGGAGGATGCTTATCATGCTATCCGTAATGGAAGAGACACACTAGAGGAGACCGACAGTAGTGGCCTGCAGTGGTGTAGGCATGCGCACGGTGTTGGGTCAGTAGGGTGTGGAGGGGAGGAGCCGACAGTTGGGATGGCTCGAGGGAGTCACCGTGGTGCTTTAGGAGTAGGGAATTGAAGTGAGGTTGGCCAAGGAGAAGGAGGCGTCTGTGGCAACCATGTTGGCTGGAGCTCGGGAAGAAGTCGATACAATGAGCTCTGGGGCATGGAATCCAAATTAACTTAGAGGGGATAAGGTGGATATTCGAGAACACAAGATGACATGCTAGCTTTCAGACGAAACCCGCCAGAGTGGCCGGGACATCGGTGGTGCACGACAGCTATCGCATGGGTGAACTTAGAAGAAGGAATAGGGGAGGAAGGGGAGGAGTGCAGGTGCAATGGGAGGCCGGGGCTGCTACTTATAGCTGGAGGGGAGTCACAGGGGTGCACTGTGGCTGAGCTATTGCTGGAGACCAAGCACAGGGTGACGGATGGCATGACAACGTGAGCATGAGGTGACCGAGGTCGACGGGAATAGGGCATGGGCGCCACATGGTGAGGCGAGGTGGGCGCACGGCCTGCTTGGGGAAGGAGAGCGCAGCATGGCGTACATGATGGTGAGGGGACTCCACGAGGGTAGGGCATGCACATGTGTGTAGATGGGGCACAAGGCCATTGCACGGCGGCGAGGCTCTGGCGGGGGAGGTCAAGACCGGGGAGGCGGGGCAGCATGCGAGCAGCTTGGTGCAATCAGCGCGACCGTGTCGGGCGCCAAGAGAGCAAGGCGAGAGGAGAGAGAGAGAGAGAGAGGAAGGAACAAGGGAGGAGTAGAAAGAAAGAAAGAAGGAGAGGGAAGGGACTGTGGGCCCAGCTGGAAGAGGGAGGAAGAAAGGATTTGGCTGGTAAAATCAAAATCCAGGAATTTGATCTTCGCTTCATATTTGGGATTCAAAATTTGAATTTCAAAATTTTGAGTTTCGGAAGGTATTTTGGAACTTCAGAATTTGAATTCTCAGTTATAATAATTAGATGGAAAATTTTAATAGTAAGTTTGATTTCAGTTTCTATTCTTGGTTTCAATATTCCAATTTCTAATTTTGAATTTGAACTTTTTACTTGTAAAGGAATTCAAAATTTTGTCGATTTGATTTTCACAGTCTCAGTTCTTGATCTTTGATTCTGTTTTCATTGCTTAAATAAATTAGTGAAGATCCAAACCAAAACTCAAATAAATGCCAAATTGCTTTTTGAAATACACTGAGAAGCAAGAAAAAGATTTTACGATTTTTTGCAATTACACTATTTCCCTTTTCGGGCTATTACATTAGGTCTGCAAATGTCACTTTAGGTAGTTCCCTTAAGTGGTGGAGCCTCGGGCTAAAAACTAAGAGGCAGTAACTAACGCCAAATACTACTCACAGCAAGGCACGACAAAACTACAACACAAATGCACAATTGTTATGAAATTTGAGCTTTATGCTTAATGATAAAGCAAAATAGGAAAAACATGACAAAGAAATCTAGCACAGTAGAGAAATACAAAAGTTAGTACCTTATAATGTAGATTTGGTTCATCCGAGCCTATTATGTCTTCATCAACAAAGGTACAATAACTTTGTCATCGGTATGAATCCGAACAGTAAACTTATAGGCACCTCCGGTTAGATATGAAGATCACCGCTGGTGCGAAGGGACTCAAGAAAAGCACACAGCCTCGAGGTCCTTGCAGAGGGCCTCCTCCCTCCCCCTAGTGTATTTCATATTAGTGTTCTAGGGTTACAAAATGGCCTCCTCTATCCCATTACAAGGGTCCTATCTATAGGGGGAGAGTGGGTGGCCTACGTAGTTACAACTTTGCCCTTAGGGTTTGGCCTACTCCTAGGGGTATTTCGGTCATTTGCTCCATATGGGCCCCGCCAGGTCTGGGCCCTCAGGGATGGTGCGGGGTTGACCCAGGGTCCCACTAGGCACGGTCTTGCATACTTCGCCCTGGGTCCTCCTAGGGACGGTCTTGCATACTTCGCCCTGTTTACCCGGACGTCTTTCTACAGACAATCTTGCCTACTTCGCCCGAGGTTGGCCCTAGACCCTTCTAGGATCGATCCCACATACTCTGCCCAGGGTTGGCCCCGGACCCTCATAGGGTCGATCCCGCGTACTCCGCCCGGGGTTGGACTGGGGTCCTCCCGAGGACGGTCTTGCATACTTTGCCCGGGGTTGATCCAGGCGTCCTCCTAGGGACGATCTTGCATAATTATACCCCTCTCCTTGGCTTTGGACATAAACCCTTGTAGCCCTAGAATTATTGGTAAACATACATGTTATAAATTGTGTTTAAGCACCATGCTTAGTCTTGCTTAGATACTTGGGGTATTCATTTACCTTGACATCATTTCAAACATGAAAACTTGATTTGGGCAGCCATCAGTGGGAAGTGGCTGTTTTACTGAACTTGGATACTTTTATGCTTCCAAAACCCTAAAATTTGCTTTACATATCTGGGAGGATGCTAAGAGGAGCTGGTGTAGATGTAGCACAAAAATGTATGGTTTGTAGTAGCACTGCTTAGATAACTCTAAGAACTGAATCTTGTGATGACTATTTAATGTAAAATAGTGCAATCACAAGTCTATAATGGGTATGACATGGCAAAATAATTTATCAAAATTTAGAGTCATCTCGAATGGTGGAGGTGTGGAGATTTTGATCCATCATGAATGGACACCGAGGGAGGGTGATGTTTCCCGCTGCGCTAGTCATTGGGGGAACTTCCAGGTTCCCGCTGCGCTAGTGGTTGGGATAAACCTCCCGCACAACTATGGGTCCTCTTTGGAAGGGATCAACCCGTTGATTGAGATGATGAAAGGGCAAGGTATAGTAAAGGCCTCATGGGGATCTTCTCAATCTGCATGTCTAAGGAAATATGTGGAATATAACGGGTTGATTTTCTCTAGTGGATAAATTGTATAACCTCTGTAGAGTAAAAACTATTCGAACAGTCATGCCCACAGTTAAGCCCTACTATCATCTAAAGGAGTCAACAGAGCTTGAAGACGATGAGGCCAAGAACTATGTTACGAACCCCAGTTGGCTGCCTATAGACGTGTCTTGAGGGTTTCACCTTTGTGAAGATTTCATTTCCGTTGCTGCTTTCTAATTAATTTAGCCTGACCAGCCCATGTGTAAGTTTATTATTGTATTATTTGCACTCCCGCAAGATATGGTTTTGATATCCAGTAATGTATCGAGCACCATTTAATGATATAGAGAATAGTGCAGTGAAAATCATAATATAGCATCTTGGATGGGGCATAGTTGACTGGGGAGGTGACGACATCGTGGTGGACCTCCTGGTCGACGATGGAGAAGAACGGTTGTTTCGGCTTGACTGTAGAGTGAAGCACGAAATAAATAGAGGGGGAAAGTTGCTTAGGGTGTGGAACATGCCGTGACACGTCTTGTTGGGTGTGATTTTCACTAGAGGAGGAGATCGAGTGGAGGATCACGGCCGGACACCTGTGTGGAAGAATACGACCATCTCCGGTGCATGCGGTGGTACGGTGGGAGGTGGCAGTGCGGGGTCATGGCGTACATGGCCATACATGTACAACATTGACCTGACTAGGATGCCATGTCGGACTAAAAACACCCTAATTTGGGTCAAGGGGATAACATGAATGGTTTCATTAGTTCGATGTCTTTGATTTGAACGGTTTTCAAGTTCAAGGTTGAAAATTGAACCGAGACCAAAATTCAAGTTTTTAAATTAGACTTTTTCCAATAATTAAAGTCAAGTGTTTCTAATTTGACTGTGACAGTAGGTATGCAGGGTAGGCTAAAATTGTTCTACATTTAGCACGTGTTTGATTGCTTGTATCAAAGGATAGATGTATGAGATAGTTTAAGAAAAAAAGTCATCCGTGTGTTCATAAGCTTGAACTGAACCATCCCATCTGGTAATGGGATACAAATTTGTGCAACGTTACCACCTAAATGCTAAACCATCCTATTCACTGAACCATGCCATGAACCTGCCAGCAGAGTTTGATGGTGGAATTGTACTACGAAGGAATTTAACTCTACAGTTGCAGCAAGTAATTGATGATCCTCAGGTCGCTAGCAAAATCTTGGAATTGTATAATTTTATGATGGATGAATTGAAGCGAAAAATAGGGTACATGTGCTGCTTTTTTTCCTTGCACTAATTTACCTTGAGATAATGAAAAGGAGGTAAAACTCATACTGACATGTCAATAGTGAAAAACACAGGTTAACTATTAAATATCACCACATGTTAACACATCTTTTTGCGATCGATCTAAATTAAAATACTACTACAGCTATTACATTATATGCATCATGTTATAAGATTATATAGGTTCTTTCCGACGCTTCCTCCCTGACAAGGGAGTACTTTCAGGCATATCTTGAGCACAAGTTTGAACAAAGTTAACAAATGAAGTATAAGGGGGTATCCTTGATTCCCACGTCAATAGATTGAACTCCTCTTTTGGCATAACACTAGGATCTGCTAGTAGTTCTCCAAGTGTCACCTTCGGTAGTTCCTTCATCGAAACATTGGTAGTGCTGACTTTACAAGGTATCATACGAAGTAGAGTAGGATGCAAAACAAAGTCTGTTATGTCCAGTTGATGACCTTGTTCAATAATTAATTTTGGATGCAGACCATATACAGTGAGGTTTTTCTCAATCACTCTTCTGCTCCTACTCAATACGGAAACCCAGACTTGAACATTCAGATTCCTTCTCAATACATCAGCAGTTGCATTTATTCCGACAAGTGACCATCCCAGTTGCATCTGTTTGGCAAATTCTTCTGCTACTTGTACTAGCTCCGGATGTTCTGCAGGGTCTGCACTTCCGAATGCCAGTGTCTTGAAGAGGTACCTGAACTCCTCGTAAGGCAGCATATTGAGAAAAATTGTCTTCATTGATCCAAATCTCGCTAATCTTTCAAGTTTGCTTACGATGATCACTTTGCTTGCTTTGCTCATCATTCTTATGATGGAGGAGTAAAACGTTTTCCAGTCTTCATCATCTACATCTGAGACAAACTCGACAACTACCAACATCATCCCTGACATGGTCCTTTCGTGGTCAAGTATTCTAAAAAAGTTGTCTCCATTCAAGTGCAAAATTGAAGAGAAATGCAAGCGAACCCTCTCATCATGGCATACATGAGCAACCAAAGTTTTCTTTCCAACTGAGTGACCTCCTATGATTGGAAGAACCGCTGGTACACCAGTAGGGTTGTGTTGCAATAGGAAGCTCAAGACCTTTTGCTTTTCAGTATGTCGACTGAACATGAAGTTGTCCGCGTAAAGATACGCATCGTAGGGTCTACGCGACATGCGCTCGCATCCACCCAGAAGTACAAGAAACTCTGTTATGTTAGCAACAACAACTTCTAGGTTTTCCAGTATACTTTGTAACTCCAGGTTGAAGACCTTGTTTGTTGCGGTATAAACTTCTGTGCGAGGACGTTTGAGAGGATTAGCAAAAGATAAGGAGGATGATTCGCTTACCAATTCTGTGACACCATCTTTGTGTTGCCTATACTTGATGGCGTCCAGCATATGGTAGCCTCGATACATAGCTGCCACTATCATCTTCAACTGAATAAGCATACAAGAGTTGGTGATGTATCGTCCATCTGCCTCCTCGACAACCGTGTGAACTCTCAGCAGCAGCTGTTGCAGCCTCTCCACCTTCTCCTCCATGCACACACGATTAGAGAACTTGTTCATAAAAAAAGAGATGAATCGACTTGCGAGATCACCCGTGATAGCTGATATGGCAAGCTCCATCTCGAAATCTTCCGAGACAGGCGTATGAGGGAGGTGAGGGAATCTTGCAGGTTGTTCACAGGATATATTCGACGACTGTTGACTGGAAACCACAACTGTTGCTTGTCCAGATTCGACCGCCATGCTTGACAAGATTATTGAGTGGACAGGAAAAGGATGCCTGCAGGCCACGGGCTATGAGTGGACAGGAAAAGGATGCCTGCGGGCCACATGCTATACTGTGAATTTTCGGTTCGGCGGACCAAGTCAAGACTTCTACAAGTCGACTCCAAGCAAGAGTTGTTGGCGACTCAGTACAACCCCCGCGTGGGAGCATCGAAACCCAAGAAAAACTAAGACGCACGTGACCAGAGAAAAAAGGAATCCGCCTTCTTGAGACGTAACTCGGCGACGCCCATTCAAATCGAAATTCTGGACTTGAGAGCGAGGACTCGAGAAATGTTTATTTATGCGTTGTAATTTAAAGTACACAAAGTTATTAGTTATGCTTAAACTATTGAAATTGAAGATAAGCAACGGTTGATCCAAAAAAAGTTTTATGGTACTGTTTGGTCTTTTAGCAGACATGCTTCCGGAGGGAAACGAGATGTCCAAAATCACCTATAAATCTAAAAAGATTCTTTGTCCATTAGGAATGGAAGTAGAAAGAATACATGCATATCCGAACGACTGCATCCTCTACCGTAAATTATATGCAAACATACATATATGTTTGGTGTGCAACGCATTCCGATATAAGCGTAAGAATCAATCAGATGATGGCGAGGGAAGAGAGGTGAAGAGAGGAACTCCTGCTAAGGTGGCATGGTATCTTCCTGTAATTCCTCGTATGAAGTACTTTTTTGCGAATCTAAAGGAGACAAAACTGCTGCGTTAGAACTCGAAGGAGCATAAGAAGGATAGAATGCTAAGACACCTTGATGATTCCGCCTAGTGGAGAAACATCGATTTGATTTTTGCAGACTTTGGTGCAGAACCGAGGAATATAAGGTTTGGATTGAGTATAGATAGAAGGAATCCTTTCGATAATATGAGCAGCCGACATAACACTTGGCCCGTGACTCTCTGCATCTACAACCTTCCTCCTTGGTTATGTATAAAGTAGAAGTATATTTTGCTATCGATACTTATCCAAGGGCTGAAATAACCTGGGAATGATATTGATGTGTACCTAGCATCGTCGGTGGAAGATCTAAAAATACTGTGTATCGAAGGGTACATGTATGTGATGCGTACAAACGAGAGAACTTCACTTTATGCTCCTTGTTGTTCTGCACCATAAATGATTATCCTGCTCTTACTAACCTGTCGAGCTAGAGTACAAAAGCGGACAAAGCCTATACTCACTGCTTAGATGATACCGAGAGGATGTGGCTGAAACACTCACGCAAAATTGTATACATGCGCCACCATAGGTTTCTTCAGAGGGCTCACCCATACCACAGGATAAAGAAACAATTCAATAGAGTAATGTCTCTCGAACTAACATATTCTATTTTTTGTAGTGCCACCAGTAGCCACCAGGCAACAACACCTGTGGATTCTATATTTGCCACAATATGAAACTAATCATCGATTTCGCGAAGAAGAATCCTGAGGTTTGTCAATCTTGCGATAATTATTTCATACTTATCAATTTATATATGTATACATGCATTGCTCTTTCTACCAACAGGTTCCGTCCATCGCTACAACTCCGTTGAAACAGGTTAACCTTAAATATATTCGAGAACAACGTGCGTACTTCTTGATGTCTAAAGGCATAAAAGAAGATGGAAAGTTCCACAATGTAGAATGAATTTCACTAAGACAAGATTGAACTTAATTATTCATGTGTGTATTTGTTCATGGATGGATAATTTATTTTACTTTTGTTAATTGATTTGTGGAATGGACGTTCTTGTTTCTGAAATGAATGAATGTGAATTGGGTGTATATATACTGTGTTGATCTGCTAGCTTGTTTCAGAGGGCATGGCTAGTATTTCCTGAGGCTAACCAACAAACACAAATATATTTAGGAATAGAAAAGAATATCATAGACAGTTATTAACTCATAAACATCTGTGATTATTTACTATCATATACAGTTTTTAGTAGAAACTACATGTGTATTACAGACAGTTTGTATTTGCAACCGTCTGTGGTAATCTATATGTTACAGACAGTTTATACTAAAAACTGTCTGTGATAGTTTGCATTACAGACGATTCCAAAGTCATCTACGATGACCTTGTATTATTACTGACCCATAAACTCAAACAGCTCACGAAACCGTCTATGATGATGTTTTTAAATCGTCTGTGATGACCTGTTCGACAACAATGCCTCATACAATGATTTTTGCTTTTGTCAGTCTGTGTTTTTTTGTAAAGATTTTCCACATTAAAATCTCTATCCACTGCTATAGACAGCCCTATCACAGACGGTTCGGAACCGTCATCACAGACGGTTCCTGAACCGTCAGTGTTTAGGTGTCAGTGATAGTTGGTGGTTATCACAGACGGTTCCCGAGCCGTCTGTGACAACTCACATTACAGACAGTCTTTATTACTAACCGTCTATGATAGACGAGTATCACAGACGGTTGTTTATAAAAAACCGTCTGTGATAGTCTCGTATCATAGACCGTCTATGATACGAGACTATCACAGACGGTTTTTTATAAACAACCATCTGTGATACTCGCCTATCACAGGCGGTTAGTAATAAAGACCGTCTGTGATATACACAATATCACAGACGGTTTTTATTACTAACCGTCTGTGATATTGTGTATATCAGAGACGGTTAGTAGTAAAGGCCGTCTGTGATATCATTCACACCACAGACGGCACTCTTTGAAACCGTCTGTGATATTGTCTCACAGACGATTTTTAACAACGAACCGTCTGTGATACCAAGTGCATCATCCATTTTATTTGCTGTTTTTTGGCTAGCCTCAGGATATGCTAGCCATGCCCTCTGAAAGCAAGCAAGCAGATTACAGATAAATGACAGATATAAGTTAATTGCAATTCATAGTAAATTACAACAAAATTTGATACACAGATGAATGTAACAAACGGCCAGCAGATCACATACATATATAGAATGAAAATCGTTACACAAAATCTGACAAATGAATTCAATTGAAGGAATTGTTTGATTTGTACAATTGAATCCAATGTTTCAACATCTAATTATCACCATTGCCAGCGTGGAACTCTCCCATCTTATTTATGACCTCTGCTAGCAAGAATTGGGAGATGATTGCACGAATGTCGACGAGATTGTCAAGATCATATGCACTTTCGTCGAAGTCCACCCGCTGTCGCTAGGAGCAATGTTAAGTCATTAATTAGCATGTTTGTGTAATATACATACATATATATAATCAGAAAATAATAATTATTAGAAGGACCTGACAAACCTCTGGATCATTGATATTAGTATCCATGATTTCCTTCATATGGCGGCAAACGTAGAATCCACATACGTTGCCCTGTAGCTGCTGGTGGCACTGCAAAAATAAAATTACATACATCGGTATTGTCAATTCTAGAGGCATTATAACAAAGTATGATATAGGATTGTTGTGTTGTAGCGGGTACCGGAAATCGCGTGTTGTGTCGTAGCGTGTCACTGGATTTGTCGTGTCTTCCTCCTTGGGCAACATAATCGGTAAACGCCCTATGTGATTCAAAAAAGTTAGCCTCGGCCGTGGCAAACAAAAGAAATATTACAATAGAGTTATGTATGGAGGAAATGAGTTTACCTGTTAAGTACTTCTTGCACACGACTGAAGTCGTGGTTGCTCCTAAGGAGGGAATCAAGGTATATTAGCTTGCTCCACTTTGGTACAATCACAATCAAAATCCAGTGATGCCTAGTCATGTGTGTCGCCATAGTGATTAATCCTAAGTTCATGCTGCACGTAAAGTACAAATGAAACATATGTGTGCTAACTAGTGAAGCACTTACCCTTGGTTGAAGGGTACCATGACGTACTCCTTGTCGGTGTGAGCAATCAATCCCCTCGTTATATAACCTTGCACGAAGGATGCATCTGCGTTGATAGATTGCTCGGAGACCAAGTGAGGGTCGAGGAAACCCACCAGTCGTCGCGATCGCCGGACTTGTTGGATCATGTATCTATACATAAAGAAAGAGTAATGACATTTATCTGTATAACGTGAATGTATTCATTGTACAGTACACTTACAGTGTCGAACATCGTAGAAGTGAGGCGTCGAGTTCGTCGAGATTGAATAGTAAGAATAAATCTTTGAATGTCACGACGATGTAGCCCGAGTCGTGGAGGAAATGCGTCTCCTTATATTTCAGAGTGAATGCACTCTACCGGATTGGCTTCATGTTGGACTTCTCCATGTACCAGGCATGCAATGTATTGCAAATCAAACCAAGCTGGGATAATTGTGACTCGGGCACCAACGACACTCCTAGAGTAAACTTCCATGACACGGGACGCGGCTTAATTTTCTTCGCATGAGCCTTGGAGGCCTTGGAGCCTCGCTTATGATATGTTCTTGGTGGAGTCTCGGCGGGAGCCGATGCAACAAACTTTACTGGATTTGGAGGTGGAGGTGGAGCCACCGGAGCCGATGTGCCAGGTCTAGGGCGACGTCCCTCTTGGGCCACTGGATGTGAAGATTGTGGCACGGACATGTCGAGGACGATGTCCCTCTTGGGCCACTGAATGAATGTGTGGACGGCATCCCCTAATGTCTTAATCTCTTCGTTTGGAGGCTTCTCAAGAGGGACGGTCTTAAAAATATCATTAATCATATCCACCTGGACCTTTATGAAACCGGTGTCTACTTGTACACCGTGCACCAGCGTCCCTGGCAACAATGGATACACCATGCCGCGCCCAGCGTCAACGGGAATAGAGCCAACAAGCCTGACTTTGAGGCTGCAAGGCATGGGCTCCTACATAGCAGTGCCAAGTCTGTGAGGGTGCGTGTTTTGTGACTGGAGAGTCTTGTGCGTCGCACTTTGTTGTTCAAATTTGGTCGTCGTCTTCATCTGCACAAAGGCCTCCCATGTTTCCGGCGACACGAAAGGATACTTCGTGAAGGGCGTGACATTCTTGGACACGTACTTTGTCACATGAGTGCTCTTAAAATTCTTCCATGCTTTTCCCATCGCGAGGAGCGCCTGCCGTTGCACGAGTCCCTGTACTTCTGCTGGGATCTCGAACGAATTTGTAATTTCCTCCCATAGCTGATTTTTGTGATCCTTTGTCAAATCTTTCCAGCTTGCTATGGTGATGGGGACCCGTTGCCTTCCAATTATCCCGCAGGTAGTCCAAAATGATGACGCTGCTTTCGTCGGTTCCAGAGGGATCCCATTCGGAGAGACCACCGTGATGGTCATTCGGCCCTCTGGCCTTTTCGATACTCCTCGGCCACGTTTAGTTTTTGCAATCTTGGGAGCGTGAGACCTAGATGACGACGACGAAGACTGTGTGGATGCCATCTCTCTTCTAAGAAAAAACTAACTGCAGTGAGCTATGGTCCCAGCTTGTCAAAGTTCTATGAATCAAGTGACACAAACCAGTGCATCAAGTTCATTGAACAAGATACACTGGAGTGTGTCACTTGCTTTATGCCCTTTGACAAAGTTCTAACGATTAACTAACTGCAGTGAGCTATGGGCCTTCCAACATGTAAAGCATATAACATAAGCATATAACATGTGAAGCATATAACATGTGAAGCATATAACATATGAAGCATATAACATGTGAAGCACATAACATAAAATACATGTGAAGCTCGAAGGGAGCGGCGTCGGGAGGGACCGGCGGCGTCGATCGGGAGGAAGCGGTGTTGGAGGGGCGTCGGGAGGGAGCGGCGTCGGGAGGGACCGGCGGTGGGAGGGACCAAAACCTAGCTAGCAGGGGCGCTGCAGAGTGGAGACAAGAGACTGCGCGAGAGCGGACTTCGCAGACCTAGCTGCGGGCATTTAAAGATAAGCTATCACAGACGGTTCCTTAAACGAACCGTCTATGATAGATGTATCACAGACGGTTCTATCGATATAACCGTCTGTGATATGCATATTATCACAGACGGTTCTATAGATATAACCGTCTGTGATATCCATATTATCACAGACGATTATATCGATAGAACCGTCTATGATGTGTTATCACAGACGGTTTCTTTTGATAAACCGCCTGTGATAGTTCACTATAAATACCCGCAGCTAGCTAGGTTCCTATGTCATTTTACAATTACAATATGGAACATAGATACATTTATGAAAAACGCAAGCATAACCATAAATATAACTATTTCTTAGTTCCTTAGTCATTTTACAATTACAATGGAACATACATACATTTATGAAAAACACAAGCATAACCAATATCATTTATTACACTTTGGCTATATCATTTTAAATAAAACCCTTCACGATGATCGACACACATATAGCTTGCTTCATCGCCTTGTTCTTCCTCGAGCCTGATGCCGTCTCCGAATGGAGGCAAATCATCAAATTGATTATACTCTTCCTCATCCACAACATTCTCAACCCCGACAATCCTTCTTTTTCCCTGAAGAACTACATGGCGCTTCTTATTTGCCGGGTCGGTTACATAAAATATTTGAACAACTTGCCTCGCGAGTACGAATGGTTCGTCTTTGTATCCTACACATTCGAGGTCCACGGTAGTGACGCCGTACTTGTCAACCTTTACACCCCGTGGGAGTTGGACCCAACGGCACCGAAATAGAGGAATTTTGAAAATTACGTAGTCAAGCTCCCAAATCTCCTCTACAAGCCCGTAGTACGAGCTTGGGCCAGCGGTACTGCCGTGCGCATCATAGGCATCTATGCGGACACCTGAGTTCTGCACTGTGCTCTTTCTATCTTGATCTGTTGTATAAAATGTGTAGCCATTAATGTTGTATCCTTGCCATGTCACAATTGTAAATTTTGGCCCTTTTGCCAACCATTGTAGTGTTTCACTTGACGACCTCCTAGTCAATTGCGTCTTCAACCATTCATTGAACTGACGGTTGTGTTGTCTCGTGATCCAAACTTCTGACTAGCCTGCATTCTCCTGACGTAGCATGACCTTGTGCTATTCAATATATGGGGTCACTTCAGTCATGTGTTGTAAAACCATGAAATGGGCTTGAGCATACGTATTTAGATCCGGAGTTATTGCTTTCCTCCCGATAGCCCCGATACCCTCTAACCTCCCCTCGTGACGAGATAGAGGTACACCTATTGGCTCTACCTGAGCCATGTAGCCGATGCAAAATTCAATGACATCTTCTATTGTATAACCTTCGATGATGCTACCCTCTGGTCGAGATCGATTGCGTACATAGGACTTCAGAATTCCCATGTACCTCTCGAAAGGGTACATATGACGTAGAAATACGGGGCCACATATTTTTATCTCTTTCACAAGGTGGACAATGAGATGGACCATGATATCAAAAAATGATGGAGGGAAATACATCTCTAGATGACATAGAGTTGTCACCACCTCGGTTTGCAGAGCCTCTAGTCCATCCGGATCAATGACCTTTTGAGCAATTGCGTTGAGGAAATAACATAGCCTTATGATTGTCACTCGAACCTTGTTCGGCAAAATACTTCTAATTGCAACAGGTAGCATTTGAGTCATTAGCACATGACAGTCGTGAGACTTCATGCCAATTAATTTCAAATGTTCCATGGAAACAAGTTTCTTCATGCTTGTGGAGTGACCGGATGGAACTTTCACACCATTTAAGGACTGGCACAATTCAGTTCTCTCGGACTTAGACAGAGTGTAACATGCTGGGGGAAGGTACGTCCGGCCTTTATCGGTCTCTATCGGTGCTAACTCGGTCCTGATGTTCATAGCGACCAAGTCACGCCTTGCGTTAACACCATCCTTTGTTTTATCAGGAATGTTCAGTAAGAGACCAATCAAACTGTCACATACATTCTTCTCTACGTGCATAACATCGATGCAATTGCGAACTTCTAAGTGCTCCCAATAAGGCAAGTCCCAAAATATTGACCTCTTTTTCCACATGTTCTTCCTCAATTTACGTCCCTTTCCAAACACAACATTTATATCCTTGACCATATCATACACCTCTTTCCCGCTAAAAGGTCTTGGTACTGAGTCATCCTCTTTTTTTCTGTCAAATTGTTTCTTCATCTTGCGGTATGGGTGATACTTTGGAAGGAACCTACGGTGACGCATGTACACAGTTTTTCGCGAGTTGTTCAACCACACATTCTCGGTATAATCTAAGCAGTGCGGACACACTTTGGCTCCTTTTATACTCAACCCTGACAGGTTACCAAGGGCAGGAAAATCATTAATGGTGCAAAACAACATGGCGCGTAGAGTGAAGTTCTCTCGTTTGTCCGCATCCCATACATGTACCCCTTCATTCCACAGTATTGCAAGATCTTCCACCAATGGGGCTAGGAACACATCAATATCGTTGCCAGGTTGCTTCGGCCCTTGGATAAGTAGTGACATCAAAATATATTTTCGCTTCATACACAACCAAGGAGGAAGGTTGTACATGCACAGAGTCACGGGCCAGGTGCTATGTCGGCTGCTCATGTTACCAAAAGGATTCATTCCATCTGTACTCAACTCAAACCTTATATTTCTCGGTTCCACACCGAAATCTACAAACATCCTATCGATGTTCCTCCACTGGGCAGAATCAGCAACATGTCTTATCATTCCGTCTTTCTTACGTTGCTCGCAGTGCCAACGCATCAATCTTGCATCCTTGCGGTTTGCAAATAAACGCTTCAAACGGGGGATTACAGGAAGATACCACATTACCTTAGCAGGAGGTCCTTGCTTCACCTGGATGCCCTTCCCATCATCAGAGTCATTTTTACGCTTGTATCGGGATGCTTTGCATACCGGACAAACATGTAAGCTAGCATACTCTTTACGGTACAGGATACAATCATTCCGACATGCATGTATTCTTTCTACTTCCATTCCTAATGGACAAAGAATCTTCTTGGCTTGGTGAGTGGTTCTCGGCAACACATTTCCCGTTGGAAGCATATTCACTAGGAGACCTAATAATGTCGTGAAACTCTTGTCGGACCAACCATTGCTTGCCTTCAATTTTAGCAGTTCTAGAACTGATGACAACCTCGTGTATTGCGGCTTGCAGCCCGAGAACAAAGGTTTCTCCGAGTCCTCCATCAAGCCCTCGAATTTACCAAACTCTCTCTCACTATAGTTACCTTCTGCATCACGTAACATCTGATCCAGATTGTCATCCTGCGACCTATCCTCATGATCGAAAGAACAATCCATAACTGGCATATCGTTGTCTCCCTCGACTATGTCATAACTACCTTCTTGTGTACTCTTCTCTTCACCGTGACTGGTCCAACATTTGTACCCTTTTCTGAAACCCCTTCGAATCAAGTGAGCTTCAATCTGCGCTGAGTTGCTAAACATCTTGAGATTATCACAATCAATACATGGGCAATACATATATTTCATCCCCTTCTTCAACATATCCAGCTCGGCCGCCCTTCTAAAAGCGACACGCCAGTAATGTACTCTTCACTCACACGGTTCTCAATATACATCCAGCTTCGGTCCATCTACACTACACAAGTGACAAATGGGTGTCAAAAATGATTATTACCCCTACTACTAACCTCTGATCAGATCACTAAGAATGTTAAGTAATTAAGTACTAATCTCTGATCAGATCACTAAGAATGTTAAGTAATTGAGTATACTAACCTCTGATCAGATCACTAAGAAGACGATGATATTTTTTCACCCCCAACTCCCTAAAGCCGGCCGCCTTGCTCCACCGATGCAGCGCAATGAAGACAGATCGGTGTCGACATCCTTCAAGCAAGTACGCCAAGTAATTAATACTACGCAGAATATCACAGACGGTTCCAACCACAAACGGTCTGTGAAAATGATATATCACAGACGGTTCGTATTAATAACCGTCTGTGAATTATCACCGACGGTTATTAATATTAACTGTCTGTGATACAAACAATATCACAGACCGTTTGTGGTTGGAACCGTCTGTGATTGTTGCCTATCATAGACGGTTCGCATAAATAACCGTCTGTGATAGTCTAACATTATCACAGACGGTTCGAAATACCAACCGTCTGTGATTTATGCGTATCACAGACGGTTCGTATATAGAACCGTCTGTGATAGTCCTTCACATACGGTTTACACTACAAACCGTCTGTGATAGTTCACTCTGTACGCAAACAAGCATTAAAATAATGTTACCCATGCCCTCCGGAAAGAAGATGAAAACAAGCAAATACAGAGGCAAGCACAACAACACATTCAGGTCTATTACAGCTAAGAACGAACCCTTCATGGCACGACGGTGCGGCTGAACAAGACACACTTACGACACTTACGGCAAGAGTGTGTTGTCCAGCCGCCCGCCGTGCAGCGACGGAGGCGCTAGCTCACGGCAGTAGTCGGCGTTGTGGAGGAACAAGCAAATACAGAGGCAAGCACAACAACACATTCAGATCGATCTATTACAGGATAACAAGCTAACGAACCCTTCATGGCACAACCGTGCGGCTGAACAAGACACACTTACGACACTTACGGCAAGAGTGTGTTGTCCAGCCGCCGGCCATGCCGTGACGGAGGCGCTAGCTCACAGCGGAGGGGAACCTAGCTAGTGGATGAACTCACGCGTGACTAGTACCGGTGGAAAGGTTGATTAGAAGTTATTAATAAGGGTCGAGCCGTGGGAGGAACTGGTGCCAGCCATTCGATGTGGAGAGAATGGACGGGTGAGATCGAAATCCTGGGTATACGCCAATTATTGGTAACATTTGCTTATCACAGACGGTTATTTACACGAACCGTCTGTGATGCATACTATCACAGACGGTTCGTGTTAATAACCGTATGTGATTGTGCTTATCACAGACGGTTCTAGAACCGTCTGTGATAGACCTTCACAGACGTTTTATACCACAAACTGTCTGTGATAGATCACTCTATACGTCAAATTTTTTCAGTTTTTTTGGCTAGCCTCAAGAAATTAAATAATGTCTCATGGTCTTTGAAAACAAGCAAATACAGACGCAAGCACAACAACACATTTAGATCTATTACAGCTAACGAGCCCTTCATGGAACGACGGTGCGGTTGAACAAGACACACTTACGACACTTACGGCAAGAGTGTGTTGTCCAGCCGCCCGCCGTGTGTCGACATCGAACACGTACACCAGTAATTAATGGGGTATTATCACAGACGGTCCCAACCACAAACGGTCTGAGAAACAAATATATCACAGACGGTTCGTATTAATAACCGTCTGTAAATTATCACAGATGATTTTTTACACAAAACCGTCTGTGATACTTGACTATCACAGACGGTTTTTTATACACACCGTCTGTGATACTTGACTATCACAGACGGTTTTTTTTATAAAAAACCGTCTGTGATACTAAACTATCACAGACGGTGTTTTATAAAAACCGTCTGTGATACTAAACAATCACAGACGGTTCATAATAATGACCGTCTATGATATACACAATATCACAGATGGTTAATAACAACGGCCGTCTGTGATATATCACAGACGGCTCAGTATTTGAAACCGTCTGTGATATATATATCACAGACGGCTTGTAACAACGAACCGTCTGTGATAGAAATTGCAGCAGCCATTTCATTTGCTGTTTTTTGGCTAGATACATGGACCATTTGGGTGGAAAGATGAACTGTTTCGTTAGGCGCATGACTGCCAATTCAAAGCATAGTATAGCATCCGAGGCACATCCGAGGCCTGCTGCTCTGTCTTGAGGAATGCCAAGAGCTGGTCTTCAGATGTGGCATTCCTCAAGACACAGCAGTAGGCCTCGGATATGCCTTGGATGCTATGCTATGCTTCGAATTGGCAGTCATGCGCCTGATGAAACAGTTCATCTTTCCACCCAAATGGTCCATGTATCTTTTGCAACAGTCGCAAGATTTCTTTATCTGGGAACCCCTTCCAGCCATGTGAGCTGAAATTTGCGGCTTATGTCAGATGCAAAGTCAATAAATAAATAAATTTCCTTTTTTCTGTCTAGTCTCAAGGGATTAAATAATGTTACCCATGACCTTTGAAAACAAGCAAATACAGACGCAAGCACAGCAACACATTCAGATCATCAAATTGATTGTCCTCATCCACAAAATTCTCCACTTCGACAATCCTTCTTTTTCCCGCAAAATTCAAGGCAATTTTATTACAAAAGTGCAAAAAAAGACATTCCCAGATTCTTCGGTGAGCAGTCGACATAGCCGACTTCTTCACTGAGCGACTATCCATCTGCTTCTTCCCACTTCTTTTCTTCATCTCTGGTCTCTGGATCACGTACGCCAGTAGCGATGATTCAATTCTTTTTTTTGAACTTTTGTAATAAAATTGCCTTGAATTTTGCAGGAAAAAGAAGGATTGTCGGAGTGGACATCACATCTCGGCAGTAGTCGGCATCGTCAAGGAACATGCAAATACAGAGGCAAGCACGACAACACATTTAGATCTATTACAGGAGAACAAGCTAGTGAACTCTTCATGGAACGACGGTGTGGGTGAACAAGACACACTTACCACACTTACAGCTATATATGCTCACAGTGGATGAACTCACGCGTGACTAGTACCGGTGGAAAGGTAGATGGGACGTTATTTATAAGGGCCGAGCAGAGGGAGGAACTGCTGCCTGCCATTCGACGTGGAGAGAATGGACGGGTGAGATCGAAATCCTGGGTATACGCCAATTATTGGTGACACGTGATTATCACACGCCAATTATTGGTGATATGTGATTATCACAGACGGTTATTAACGCGAACCGTGTGTGATAATAAATATCACAGACGGTTCTTAATACGAGCCGTCTGTGATGTTTCAGTTATCACAGACGGTTCGTATTACTAACCGTCTGTGAAAGTTCACAGACGGTTATTAACACAAATCGTCTGTGATCTCTAAAATTATCACAGACAGTTCCAGTTAATAACCGTCTGTGATATTTCACAGACGGTTATTAACTGGAACCGTCTGTGATAATTTTAGAGATCACAGACGATTTGTGTTAATAACCGTCTGTGAACTTTCACAGACGATTAGTAATACGAACCGTCTGTGATGTCCATTTATCACAGACCGTTCGTGTTAATAACCGTCTGTGAAAATATCATTGACGGTTGCCAGTATAAACCGTCTGTGACAGTTTAATCACAGACGGTTCCGTATGAACCGTCTGTGATATAGCCGTCCAGTATAGCCTTTTCTGTAGTAGTGATCTCCTATTTTTTCTGATCGTATATTTTATTGTACGTTTTATAACAGATTGGACCGCCATGTTTGACAAGATTATTGAGTGGACAGGAAGCTAGGATGCGTGCAGGCAACGTTCTATGTACACCAAATTAAATCAATCCACACAAAAATATAAAATAATATGAAATTTCGAGTAAAATTTCATTCAAAATAAACGGCAGATGAACGGCAGTTTATTATGTACAATCATGTAAAATTTCGAGTTCAATTCTGTGTGCATAAGGAGGGGAAAATGGAAAATCTCCTTCAAAATAAATAGTAAATGAGAAGAAAAAAAATCAAAACTAACTATTCTAATACACATAAATGTAATATTTTCTTTTCTACTGCATCATGGCATGTCCTCGACGCTTCCTCCCCGGTAATAAGAATGTTTCTGACTTATCATCAACAGAAGCTAGGACAAAATGAACAGACATATTATAAGACAGTATCCTTGATTCCCACATAACTAAGTTCAAAGTTGGTCAAACAGTAGGATGTCCTATCAGGTATCAGACCCGGATTTTATCAATCCGAAATCCTATGTGATTCCACTGCGCTATTTTCTGGAACAATAGATAGTGCTTACGGATACATTACTGTATACCAAGAACATATCATACGGAAGCGTAGATAATACAGTAATAACTTACACATAGGCCGATTAGGCCAAAATCAATAAAGTACAATAGCGGAAACTTCATACAGGTGGGACCCTCAGGACATGCTCATAGGCAGCCAACTTGAGCTTGCGACCTAGTTTTCGGCCTCGTCATCTTCTAGCTTTGTCGATCCCTTTAAAGCACTATAGGGTTTGACCTTCTTCTTACTGACTAAACAATGGTAATTGGCAAGAATGAGTACAACGGTACTCAGCACACCACATAGAATTTAATAATCATAGATGCTAAGCTGTCAAGGGACACTACTACCAAAAGGCTAATACTAGATGCATCATCACAGACAGTTAACAAAAACTGTCTGTGAAAATATAATATCACAGATGGTTCATGGTGAAGGTTCTGAACAAGAACCGTCTGTGATATTATCTCATCATAGACGACTTGTATTAAAAACCGTCTGTGATATTTTGCCGCCCCCTTTATTCAAACTTTCAAATCGAAGCATTGCGACCTCTCAGTTCTGCTACCCAAATACCCCTATATAATACCTTCCCAACACGCTCCAAACTAATCCACTTCCCCTGTGCTCCTCTGCCTCCCCCGAGCTCCTCCATCTTCGCTGAGCTCCTACGCCTCCCTTGAGCTCCTCCACTTCCCTTGTGCTCCTCTGCCTCCCCCGGGCCCCTCCGCCTTTGCCGAGCTCCTATGCCTCCCCTGAGCTCCTTTGCCTTTGGTTGTGATGCCATGATTCATGCTGCCGCCTCCTCTCCTTAATTAATTGACGTCAGTACTTTGTTCATCCGATACCCTCCCTGTCTTCCTTGATGATTGTATTTGGATGGATATGATGCGTATAAAAATTATTTGTTCTTGCATGTGATGCTTGGATGGATATGGGTAGGATGCTCTTGTTATGATAAATATGCCTACCTTGGTTCATCTGCATTCTCTGATGGCAATTAGCACAATCAGAGAATGTTGATAAACTAAAGGATGCAATTTTTATGGTCGGGAGAAACTTATCACAGACAGTTCATAGTAAGATCCATTTGTAATAATAGTTGGACTAGCTGGACCACAACGTTTCCACAGATCTACTACAGTGGCATACACATGTCACCTTAAAGGTGTCCCATTCACATTGGACTTTGGTCCGCACATGCACTACTCCACTCCCCCCACCGATGGAATGACGCTGAAGTCTAGAAACCCTACTTGGCCCAGTTGCATTTTACAGACTTGTGGTTGTACTGTTTTACATATGGAGGTCATCACAGGATTAAATCCTTAATTATCTGTGTGGTTCATACCACAAACCACAATTTCTCGTGCAACATCGGCACCAACCTCTCTTACCATCCGCCCAAACAGGTATAACAAGTTTTTAGGGTTTTGACAAGCATAAATTAAGTTGTCATAAATTACCAGTCACTTACATCATGTGACTATCCCAAAACCAGTTTTCAGTTTAAAGATTGATGATCAGGGCAAATTAGTGCCCTAGACTTAACAAGAATTAGCATGGCATTTAAATATGACTTATAGCTATCAAAATTAATAATATTACCTAGGGTGAAGGTTCAGGTATCTCAAGTGTCAAGGATGGCATATTAACATTACTATATCATCAAGTAGGCATGTAGCTACTTTAAGCTTTGACATAGATTTGCATAGTAAATTAAGTATGCAATTTGATGATTTAAAGGAACATAATTTTGCATAAAATATAGGATCAATATGATCAAAGTAATGGCTTACCTGCTCTATTTAACACGACCCTGATCTTAGTCGAAGCCTTCTTAGTTAGTGGTCGTGAATCCTTGGTCTTCATCTTTTACCTGAATCTTGATCCTGCTTGAACTTGTCGTCTCTTCGTGGATTCAGCTTCTAATTACGCAACAATCGATCGACAAACCAAATTAATCTAGGAACAAATGAAAGTTCAAATAAATTTAATTGAGCTAAATTATAATTTGCTATGATTGAGATCTGAGGGAAGATTTGGTGAGTTACGGGATAGAGACGGAGTCAAAAAAATTTTCGAGTGGAAGCGAAGTGATAGAGTACTTCGTTGGGAAGGGTATAAAAGAAGGATTGTTGTTGAAGGAATACTCACGAGAATATTTTGCTTTGGATTGGAGTATGGCTTAGACATAGCCGATTACAAGATACCAAAGCTCAATCTTTTAATTTTAATAGCTTCTTTAATCAATTTATATTTACTAAGAAAGTTCCATAGGTTAGGCAAGACCTACTGATGGATGAGAGAGATTAACTGGGATACTGAGTACTATTTATTGAGTGTCAACAACCTAGTGATTTTAAGATATGGGTTTTCATGTAATGTAAATAATTTTAATTGGTCAAATTAACTTGATAGTTGGAGATGCAATATTATCTGAGATTGTAGCTACCAGATTAATTAAACCATTAATTTATAATAACTTAATTAAGATATGGAGTTGGTCATTTACTAGTTATTATTATGAACAAAGTTGATTATTTTGGGGATTAGCAGATTTGGTAAAGATGACCAACGGTTCGCATTTTAAACTGGGTTCTCTTTTAAGATTGAACTGAATTATTGGTGTATTAACTATTTTCAAGTGTCTTTAAGGAATTTAAATTCTGAGATAAGGCTGGATGATTATTGGCTTAGGCAAGATTACATTTTAACAAGATCCTTTAATTAAAGATGCTCCGTGCTTGAAATGACGTCATTTTATGTGGTGAGAATTTGCTACTCCATTAACCTTTAATCGCATTGCTAGATATAGATCTGGGGATAGCGAATTGATAGGATCCAAGGTTAAGACTAGAGTAAAACTTGGGAGCTTCAAAATTATCTTTGAATAGCTTCAAAACTCATTTTTTTGATAGATATCTTGCGAACTTTTTGGTTGGCATGAAGTTAACTAAGATTAAACCTCAAGTATCTTTGATTTACAAAATCCCTTTAATTTAGTTTCACAGATTAGATTTATCCTTAACATTCTTTTTGTTGAATCCATGTTAATTACTTGAATCACACAGACATATTTTCTAATTAGAAAACAATTAATGGCGTAATCGTGCTTTATTTAATCTTACATGAGGATTAACTTATTAATCTTTATTGGCATGAAAATAACCAAAATTAAGTTTTTAAATTAACTTGCATAAAACTTTTAATTTAATCTTATAATTAAATTTTATTCCTTATAACCCCGTTTGAATTTTTCTTATTTTTCTTGATTTCCCTGATTTAATCCTTAATTGGAAAAAGGCAATTAGAGTGTGGCATGTGGGGCTGCGAGAAGGGTTTGAGCCTTCTGTCATTGAAGGAAGGAGAGGGGCAGAGGGGAATTAACACTAGAACAGTGAATTTTTAAATAATTTTTTATTTAGAATTATAAAAATATACATGCGATTAATTTTTTTTGCACTTTTAATCTCCTATCACCCAACCATTGGGTGACTTTTGCTAGTCGCCCAACTGTTGGGCAACACATGGTCAAGTCTCCCAACGGTTCAGCGACTTGGCCCCATGTCACCCAATGGTTGGGCGACTTTGCCCTTAGTCGCCCAATGATTGGGCGTTTTTAAATAATCATGTAATTACTGTATTATCCGTATGTAAATAATTATGGGGGAGTAAATGACAATTTTTGTCAGTAATATATTTAAGAAATCTTATTTGTAGTTTTTTAAATAAAAGGACAAGTAATTTCGTTTCATGTATTTGTGAATTTCGTACATTGTGAATGGTCAGAAATATGTTAGAGTCGCAATAACATTTTTTGATCATCATACGTTATTCTAGTAGGAGAAATTTCTAAAGAATTTTGTGAAGATGATTGAGATAACAATGATTCATAAGTCGGAAGGTAAGTGATATTACGATGCAATACATAATTTGTACATGGAGAAACACAAAGCAAAATACGTACGCAACCAAAATAGTTCATATAGCAAGAGGAAGATCCACTACTCGCCACCAGCTATACCGCCCACAGCACCTCCTTCGCTGTTGCCACGTCCCACCCCCCGTCCATGGCCACCTATACGGCCCCATTTGGGCTTCCTTAGCACGGGGTGTCAGGGTTTGGGTCCCAATGGGGTGAAGCGGTCAGGAGGCCCGCTGACCTGTGCTCCCTGTGGCTCAAGGGTTGACTACAGCTATGGCTGTGGGGGAATAGGAGCACTACTAAGCTGCGACCTGGAAAAGACCTCCAGTTGTTCCTTCATGAGGTACTCGTTCACGTCCCCCGGTTGATCCTCGTGGGGGACAGGTGAACTCCTGACCGGTGTGTAGTTCCTGTAGGGTTGGTACTATTTATTTGTGTAATATATCGATGCAAAAAATCTTAAGAGACAAAGCATACCTTCCATGTGGTGCATGGCCTACAGCCAACTGTCGTACCTGCTCTGCCTGAACAACGTGGGCTGCCCTGCCGATGCTAGGTAGGGGTCCACGAATGATGATGGCACTGGTGTGTACGAACGTGCACACCCTGACCCTCCGTCCTAACCCGACGGCGATGGTGTCGGTACCTGGGGGTAGGCACGTGGCCACGCAGACCCTCCAACCTAGTCAAGCGCTAGTAAGGCTCGTGCATGTGGCCCTCTAGAGTGTCCTACCTGAGCTGCATGATGTTGTGGCCTCGCTGTGCACATCGATGTGGCCACCTCCAGGAGAGTCCTGCACGACATGAGAGTGAGGGCACGCTTCACCTTCTCGTAGACTTGATGGACAAGGACCAGCAGCTCATCGCGCGTCACCTCCAAACTGTGGGTGACCCTGTCCATGACTGACCTGGTGTCCCCTACAATCTCGGTGGTGATGTTCGTCTACAAGAAGTACATAAAAACATCAAAAGAGTAATTGTGGTAACCATGCGCTCAAACTATCAAACACGAGTATGAATCACGAGCACTAAGTTCTACACTAAGTGTGCGGGGTACGCATCAACTGGTGATGGTACGTGAGTTGGGGGGGTCAACAACATGCAATAGCCTGGTGTGTACCTGCAGAGAGTATTAGCGTAGGTACTCGGCGTATGAGCTGGGGTCATACGTGGTTTCCTCCTACACAAAGTCCTGCAGTGCCTCTGCCCACTCATCCACCCACTTCGCCATCTTCGCACCATAGACCGTTCCGCTACCACCTCTCCTATTATGCCTGTGAAACATACAACTACAATTAGAAGGCATCATAATAGAACTATGAAAAATTATAGGGACATGGGTTGTGTGTTACTCACGCGTGGATCGAGTTAGGCATCCAATGCCCGACGGGGACTAGAACAGCCTAGCAAAGGCTGAACTGGCGCATCACCCTGTGCATCGTATAGTCCTCGATGAACACACTGGAAACGAGCTTGTTCCTTGTGAGCTAGTATGCCTGGTCATGCAAACATAGTAATGAGAGACCGTGGGGGCTCCCAGCGCATGTCATCAGTGGTGAGGCAGTCGAGGTGCTCGACAAAGTTGTCGTATGCATGGGTGACCTACAAGTGTGCAAACTATGCCTGCAAGCCAGAATAGTGGTTACAGAGGATGACCTATAATGTATGTATAGTAAAGACTCAAAAGAGCACGTACCCATCTCTGGCACCAAAGGGATCGGGTGGTAGGCTGGTCCACGGCGCCCCCTTGGTGCATATACGAGCGGTATGGACCGCTGTTAGGCAGCATTGACCATTCAAGGGGGGAAGCACTCAAATGACCACAGCTGCAGTAGGAGGGGGTACCCTATGAGGACAGGGGTCATCCTCATCCTATAGCAAGCATTGCACATGCTATGGTACATCATGACAAGTAAGGCTGATCCTCAACAGTAGTGCACCTCGTCCCTGTCGGTGATGGCCCTTGCATACAGCATGAGGCGGGCATCGACGGTGTCACCATGGCTACTGGTAAACAGTACCTAGCCGAACAACCACAATAAGTACGCCTCGAGGTGCCGCGACACCTGGTACTCGTTAGCATCCGGCTCCATCCGCTCGACTTGCGCAGAAACAAAAAAATTAGTAGGTCCATCATATATCAAAGATATTGCATTGCTAGATAGGAAAAATAGATAACATATGTACCCAGAACTGTGAAAGCCACCATAGAGCAAGGTCCTCGTCGGTGGCCTCCACCATCCGCGTGATAGGTAGAAGGCCATCATCGCTCAGCCTGCAAAGCACGAAGAAGTTAGTACATAGCACAAATATCATAAAAAGATGTGTCATAGTTTGTACACAAACTAGTCTCTCCAACGTGAGTCTAATCTCCAACCTGTTGGGGTGTTCGCGTACGGACCACCCCTAACTCCATGCCCCCGCCATAGGGATGCTCGACACGATGCCTCATGCAGTGCTACGCATCAATGTTTTGCTCCAACAAGCCAAAAGACTAGTCCAAACCGCCAATGTCACCAACCATATCTACAAATCGATTTTAAGCAAACAATTACAACATAATTACTTACAGATATAACAGAAAGGAAATCTTAAATATAATAATGAAATGAAATATACAAAGTTTTATTTTAGTTATTTGTGAATTTTTACAACTCAAATACTATTTAAATCATTGCGCACAGTTTTAATCGCTACGTGTAATCTTAAATCATCACGTACTATTTTAAATCGGTGCGTCCAATACTAATCATCATGAACATGTTTCAAATCTTTCAATGTCAATTGAGAATACTACTTACGAGGTTTCTATAATTTATAAGAATGAATATACTAAATTTTATTTTAGTCATTTATGATTTTTTTACAACTTAATTGCTATTTAAATCGACGTGTACAGTTTTAATCTCTACGCATAATCTTAAATCATCACGTACTATTTTAAATCAGTGTGTCTTATTTTGATTGTCACAAACAGTTTTAAATCTTTCTATGCTTATAAAGAATAGTAATATGGGTTTTCTACAATTTATAAGCAACTGACAAAATTAACTGTGCCTTCAAATGCACAACAAAGCTATCTAAACGGCAATGCAATTATTATCAACTAAATTACTATTAGTTTCTAAACTAAAAATTTAATGATTTCAATTGCTATCCTACCATGTTTCAAAAATAATTATACAAAAAATATAGAAAACTCACCGTCGTAGTCCCGCGCTAGAGCCGAGCCATCCCGTCGAGGCATTGCCTACTAGGCGGACGGCGAAGTCGCGCTGCTCTGCCGAGACGGTGCCTACAAGGCAGGCGGCGAGGCACTGCTCCGAAGTCGGGTCCTCCCACCGAGGCAGTGCCTACCAGGCGTACGACGAAGTCCTGCGCTGGAGCCGAGCCGTCCCGCCGAGGCATTGCCTACTAGGCGGACGGCGAAGTTGTGCCACCCTGCCGAGGCGATGCCTACGCGGTGAGTGGCGAGGCGCTACTCTGAAGCGAGGTCGTCCCGCCGAGGTAGTGCCTACAAGGCGGACGACGAAGTCGTTTCGCCCTGCTGAGGCGATGCCTACAAGGCAGCCGGCGAAGCCTTGTTGCCCCGCCGAGGCGATGCCTACAAGGTGGGTGGCGAAGTCACGCCGCTCCACCGAGGCGATGCCTAGAAGGCGGGCGGCGAGGCGCTGCTCCAAAGCTGGGTCGTCCTGCCGAGGCAGTGCCTACCAGGCGGACGATGAAGTCCTGCGCTGGGCCGAGCCGTCCTACCGAGGCATTGCCTACTAGGCAGACGGCGAAATCGTGCTGCTCTGCCGAGGCGATGCCTACAAGGCGGGCGGTGAGGCGCTGTTCCGAAGCTGGGTCGTCCCACCGAGGTAGTGCCTACTAGGCGGACGACGAAGTCCTGCACTGGAGCTGAGCCGTCCCGCCGAGGCATTGCCTACTAGGCAGACAGCGATGTTGCGCTGCCCCGCCGAGGCGATGCCTACCAAGCGGGCGGCGAAGTTGCGCCGCCCCGCCGAGGTGATGCCTACAAGGCGGGCGGCGAAGCTTGGCCGCCCCACCGAGGCGATGCCTATAAGGCGGGCGGCGAGGCGCTGCTCCGAAGCGGGGTCGTCCCGCCGAGGCAGTGCCTACAAGGCGGACGACAAAGTCATTCCACCCCGCCGAGGCGATGCCTACAAGGCGGGCGGTGAAGCCTTCCCGCCCCGCCGAAGCGATGCCTACAAGGTGGGTGGCAAAGTCGCGCCGCCCCGCCGAGGCACGCACGCAGAGGCAGGGAGGCGACACTGCCGTTCCCCTATGTTCAAAAATAGTGCCCGCGGAGAGTGGACACTTGCGGCGTAGGCCGGAGGCGCTACACACGCAGAGGTAGGGAGGCAACACTGGCATTCCTCTACCTTCAAAAACAGCGCCCGCGGAGAGCGGGCACTTGCGGCGTAGGCTGGGGGCGCTACGCACACAGAGGCAGGGAGGCAACACTGCCGTTTCCCTACGTTCAAAAACAGCGCCGGTGGAGAGCGGGCGCTTGCGGCGTAGGCCGAGGGCGCTATGCACGCAGAGGCAGGGAGGCGACACTGCCGTTCCCCTACCTTCAAAAACAGCGCCCGCGGAGAGTGGGCACTTGCGGTGTAGGCCAAGGGCGCTACGCACGCGGATGCAGGGAGGCGACACTGCCGTTCTCCTACCTTCAAAAATAGTGCCCACGAAGAGCGTGCGCTTGCGGCGTAGGCCGGGGGCGCTACGCACACAGAGGCAGGGAGGCGACACGCTCGAGCACTCCATCCCCTACTCTTCGAAGTGGTGGCAGCGGAGCTGGCACCTAGCCGAAGTAGACGCTTCGAGCGCTCCGTCCCCTACCCTTCAAAGTGGTGACAGCGGAGCTGGCGCCTAGCCGAAGTAGACGCTCCACTTTACGTGTGGTATTTATACTCCGTAGAGTGTGTGGGAACATCATCCACGTCTTATTTATACTCTGGAGAGTACGCGTAGGGACAACATCCACGTGTGCGCGGGAACATCCGCGTCTTATTTATACTCCGTAGAGTGCGTAGGGACAACATCCGCGTCTTATTTATACTCCATAGAGTGCGTGGGAACAACATCCACGTCTTATTTATACTCTAGAGAGTATGCGTAGGGACAACATCCACACATGCGTGGGAACATCCGCGTTTCATTTATACTCCGTAGAGTGTGTAGTGACAATATTCGCATCTTATTTATACTCTGTAGAGTGTGTGGGAACAACATCCACGTCTTATTTATACTCTATAGAGTGCGCAGGGGCGTCCCCCGCGTGTCTTATTTATACTTCGTAGAGTGCACGCGGAGGCGAACCTCGACGCTGCATTTTATTTATACTCCGTAGAGTGCGCGCGGAGGCGGACCTCGACGCTGCGTCTTATTTATACTCCGTAGAGTGTGTGCAGAGGCGGACCTCGACGCTGCATCTTATTTATACTCCGTAGAGTGTGCGCGGAGGCGGATCTCGACGCTGCGTCTTATTTATACTCCGTAGAATACGCGTAGGGACAACATCCACGCATGCGTGGGAATAACATCCGTGTCTTTTTTATACTCCGGAGAGCTGCTCGATCTAGAGTCGAATGTCGATGTCGCGGATTCTGGAGCGAAGACCCGTGTTGCGAAGTCCTTCATGAGGCGAATTGTCGACATCGCGGAGGCAGAGCCTTTGTGAAGGTCGGAGCAGACCTCAGTGGTGTACGTCGTATCAACACATGCATGCCTGCGTGGATACTTTATATGCATGCATCGTGCACGTGCCTTGTTTCCAACGCACGGAGCCCAGCGGCATGCGGAGGTGTGCGGACGCAGAGGGACCCGCTAAGCGAACGCCGACACGTCACCCTGAGGCCAAGCGGAGGCCGGCGAAGCCTCCCTGGGGCCGAAGCGATGGTCGGCGAGGTTGCCGCAGAGCCGAGGTGAAAACCAGTGAAGGCTTCCCGGAGCCGGCGAGGTGTCGCTGGCATGCCGGCGGAGTTGCCACGGAGCTGAGTGAAGGCCGACAAAGGCTTGGAGGCGTGGTCGCCACAGTCTGCTCGGACTCCAACGAAGCGTCGGCTGAGACTTCGTCTGTTTGGAGTCCACTTCCTCTGTGCGGAGGCCACGGTCGAGGAAGTCTTCGTCTGCGCAGGGTTCAAGCTTTGTCTGTGCACAAGTTGCTGCCTGGAGGCAAGGCCCCGATCGATGGCTTTCACATAATCCCCATCGCTGCTGGGCTTGGGTTGGGGGCTCGACGGAGGCCCTGTAGTGGTAGAGACGACGGAGCGAAGGCTCGAAGTTGCGTTGAGGCTCAATGTTGGCTCAGCGCTGAGGCTACGGAGTGAAGTCTCGAATTCACACTAGGGTTGGAGGCGTGGGCCACGAAGCTCGACGCCGGAGGCTCAACGTCATGTGGTGGCGACTCCAGGAACCGTAGCGTCCCGTAGAGGAGCTCGTGCAGGAATATGCCAAACATCCACTAGTCGATGGCGCTGCCGTGGCTTCCACCCTTGATGATCTCCGGGGTCAGGTACTCGTGAGTCTTGACGAAGGACATCGACCGAGCCAGCGTCGGCTTGGCGATGAGCTCCAGCGCGGTGGTGGCGCTTAATTTGCCCCAGCTCAGACCTCGCTTCCTGCCCTACTTCTTGCTCTTCTGGCTGAACAGCTTGGGCATGCAGCACGCAGGCTGGACACAGACTGAAGAAGGCTCCATGCAAGCGGGCTATACGCAAAACGAGCCGCCTGCTCTTCTAGGATCGGAGTCAGACGTCGATGCTGTGATGGGCGTAGGCAATACCGCGCACCGCAGTGAGAGGTCAAAGTTGGAGAGCATTATGTGGCCGTCGTCACACACCCGGACGTTCTCCGGCTTCAGATCCCGGTAGACGACTCCCAACATGTGCAGGTACCCCCGAGGTAGGAGTACTTCTGTAGCATGAAACTTTTGCGGGCTTGCTGCCATGCCTGCTGGCATGAGCGGGCTTGCAGCCATGCATGCAGGTGTGCGTACGCATGGGCGGCTGTAGCATACGTACACACGCGGTCGTTCGCCTCGACATGGGCAGCCGCAACCTCGGCGCGGAGGCTCGACGCGAAGTCTCGACGCCAGAGGCCAGTGGCGGACGCAGGAATTTTAGAATGGGTGCTCAAAATTGTAAAAATATTTTTCAGTATAAAACATAAAGATCTACAGTTGCAATAGTTAACATACACTTGTTCGTATTAGGG
This sequence comes from Dendrocalamus latiflorus, assembly GCA_017311315.1. Classification (NCBI taxonomy): domain Eukaryota; kingdom Viridiplantae; phylum Streptophyta; class Magnoliopsida; order Poales; family Poaceae; genus Dendrocalamus; species Dendrocalamus latiflorus. The sequence continues at coordinate 22,849,525 of CM029678.1, forward strand.
ATACTATCTCAAATAATATAAAGAAATTACAAAACAATTGCAAAAGTTCATAAATTAACTCGGCGATGCTTCATGCCTTGGAAGCGTGATATAATGTCTGTTAGTGATATGCCCTAGAGGCAACATGGAGATGTTATATATATCACATACTATGTTTATGATACATTACTTTGTTCCTTGAAATAGACATTATCTTTATTGATCAATGAGTATGTGACTTATTCATGAGACTCTTAATGCTAAAATGTTGCTATTTCTAAATCTCGGGGTCGAGATTCTCTCTAAGGGGGTAGGTTTGTAACATCCCAAAATTTGGCTTTCTGGAAAAATTTAAATTCAAATTAATTATTTTAAAATAATTGGATTTTATTTGGCTTTTATCTGATTTTCTGGATTTTCTGGAATTTAAAACCTATTTTTGCAAATTAAAAAGTATCTTAAAGTATAAAAATTAAATACCAACATTAGTTGGAAATAATTTTATTAAGTCCAAAATATCTCCAGAAGCTTATGTGAATTTTTTTGAAATTTTTGGAGGAATTTTCATATTTTTCTGAGGCCTAAATAATTTCCTAGCCTTTTTTGAAAAGGTAAATCAATTTCTAAAATTAAGAATCCCTTCCACACCCTCCGGCCGACGCGTGGACGGCCCAGATTTGCCCACGTCGCCACCTGGCCCATCCAGGCCGCACCTCCCCTCTCCCTTGCTGCCAAGCGGGCTCGGCCCAGCCAGCCCCGCCTTCCCCTCCTCCTCGCCCGACGCGTGGACGGTTTGGATGAGCCGCGTCCCAGCACCCGCCGCCGATCCACCTCCGGGCCACGTGGCTGCGATCCGCACCGTTCGCACCCCGCTCCCCTCTCCTCATTGACCTGCGGGCCCCCCCGTCAGTCGCCTGCGCCCCGCTCCTGCTGCCACCGGGCCCCGCCTGTCAGGCCCTTCTTCCCCGCGGAGCACCCGCTTTCCTTCTTTCTTCCCCCTTCTTTCCTTTCTTGCGTCGGCGACCAATCCGAGCCGATCCCGGCCTTCCCTTACCCGGCTCTCCCCGGTTTTGGAAACCCCAAGCCCCGCCGCGACCAAATCCCCTCTTCCCCGCGTCTCCCCTTCCTTCTGCGGCCCCAATTTCCTTTTTCCCCCGCCCCCTTCCTTTTCCGGCCGCCAGCACCGGCGAACGATTGCCGCTGCCCTGTTCCCTCTCCGCCCCTATAAATACCCCTGTTGGTTTCCCCTCTCACCGCACCATCTCCCTCTGCCCTCCGTTTGCTTCGTTTGAAATTTTGAGTTTATTTGAATTTTATTTGTATTTATTTGCTTCGTTTGCTTCGTGTTTTCTCGCGTAGATTCCAACGTTGTCGAAGATCTCTTCGCTCCGCAGCAAGAAGACCCAGAGAGCGTGCAAGAAGGCAAGTCTCCTTTACATACAACATTAGTTCAAATCTTAAGGTATTAGTTAATCCCACTTTGTTATGCCCTCAATTGAGTTGAATGCCATGTACCCTTGTTACCCTAGAAATTCCTTTGTCTCAATAATGAGAGTATTATAATCATTTGTAAATAATAGAATGGTAGTATAATGCTTAGTCATACTATTTAATACATTTGAAATCTTGAAAAAGGGAAATTATGATTTATTGTAGTAATCTTGTGTTTATAACTTTAGTGGTGATTGGAGTTGCCACTGATCTTTTAAATAAAATAAAATGTGGAAATTGGTTTAGATTAGGGTGGATGGTTGGTTTGGGTTGGTGCGGCAAGCACGAGATTTTGTAAAGCGTATGTTCCACCCTAGTCAACTAAGGACCGACGCTTGTGTTTGTCCAGACTGAGCACTACCGTACAACCCTAAGTCTATATGGGTACGACCTAGCTGATTAACTCATGATAGTCTAGTTTAGGTGCCACCAGTGGAAAGTGGTTGCCAGGGAGTTACTGGTTATTCACAGTGAGGGACAGAGATTTACTGTACTCATATGGCGCAAGAGGGGGCTTCGGATTGGGCAGATTTAACCCTTCTGCGGTGAAACCTCAGCGGGTGGTGTCTAGCTAGTCTAGAGTGGGGTAAAAGCTTTGTGATAATTTATCTGTGTCCCATGCCAAAGGAAGCGTGGTGACTGTTAAGATAATTTATCTCTTGGGGGTAAAGTTGTACAACCTCTGCAGAGTGTAAAACTATTTGAATAGCCGTGCCCACGGTCAAGGGCGGGCAAGGAATGCATTCACATGGTAGATTTTTGGTTTGGGTTTTAAAATCAAAGTTTTTGTATGCCGAAAGTGGAGGGTGTTAGTGATATGCCCTAGAGGCAACGTGGAGATGTTATATATATATATATATATATATATATATATATATATATATATATATATCACATACTATGTTTATGATGCATTAGTTTGTTCCTTGAAATAGACATTATCATTATTGATCAATGAGTATGTGACTTATTCATGAGACTCTTAATGCCAAAATGTTGCTATTTCTAAACGATCCCTGATTATATATCATATGAGGAACAAATATGATTCAAGATCAGCATATGTATTGATTGATGATCATGTCTCGTGGATCATGGTATGGAGATACCAAATCAATAATATGGACATGTGTTAGTGAACATATGTTGGATAGACCCGTCATGAGACACTGCAGAGATTCCATGTGTCATCAGTTGGTCTCAAGTAGTGTTTATGTGGAATCCTTAGACTTGGGATCATCATGGTTCCCAACATGCGTTGTAGCTTATTTTGGGACTACTAAACACTACTCCGTAACTGGGTAGTCATAAAAGTAGTCTTTGGGTTTGCCATGAAACATGTAGTGGGATGTGAATGATCAAGATAGAATTTGCCCCTCCTTATGGGAGAGATATCTCTGGGCCCCTCGATGTAATGGATTATGAAAGTGCATGGCCATGCCAAGGTGATTGAGGAGTTAATCACGAGTTTATAATCCATCACGGAATCGAGAGAGTGATTGAGCTATTAAGAGGATGACACAGGTCTCGCCTTGAGCTTAATCTATATCGTGAGGCAAAGGGATTCGTACATGAGAACATTACAGGTTCAGCCGATATGATCTTTACGTATACTTTGGGGTTAATATGTCTTACTAGATACCGCTATTAACAGGGTGACCGGAAAGGCGTTTCCGGGTCGTGACCAAGTATACGTTAACCTACAGGGTCGCACACTTAACGGGTTGGAATACTAATTCGAATGTGATTCGGATGTGGGCTCAATTCGGATAGAGATCCGGATAGACTCCTATTGGGCCTCGGTCCACGAGGCCCAAGTGAGGAGGTCTATATATATGGAGGCGAGGGGCTGAGGGGTGCATGCTTCTGTTCCTCCCGAGCAAAACGCTAGTCGCCACCTCCCGAGTCAAACCCTAGCCACTCGCGAGTGCTAGTACACTCGCGATCGGCGTTCCAGCCCCGGACGTGTGGATACCGGTGGAGGCGCAGCTCGTTGCGGCGTTGATCGGCATCAACAACCTACAGATTGGATCTGCTCGTGGTGTGGTTGATCGCGTGGAGGAGACGATCTGTTCGGGACGATCGGCTACTTCCACTACTACCTCGACGCGCGTGGTTGGATCGGATTCTCCAACTCTTCTTCCGCTGCGCTGCGCGTCTAGTGGTAACGATCCATGATCCCTCCTTAGCATGATGTCCTGGTGTGCGCGGTAGAAATTTTTGTTTTCTGCTCTCGTAGCATACGCGCATTCCTCCAGTGGTATCAGAGCCATCTTGCTTAGTTTGCGATCTGGATCAGCGCATATGTTGATATGCGGTAGTAGTAGATTGGATCTATTACAGTCTAGATTAGTTGGTTCATGTGATGAATCGGTGGTAGCACGGGTTGATGAGATCAATCGGTGAATAGGGGTTAGATGAGGCGCAGATTGTATCACTACTAGTGCCCTAGAGATTGTCTCGGATCGGCATAAGGTGGTTATGTCGAATACTAGTAGGATATGAATCTGATAGCCTCGGGCCAATGGAAAAACTAGTGTCCTAGAGAATGTCTCGGATCGGCATAAGGTGGTTATGTCGAATACTAGTAGGTTATGGATCTGATGGCCTCGGCCCAGTGGAAAAACTAGCGTCCTAGAGAATGTCTCGGATCGGCATAAGGTGGTTGTGCCGAATAGTTTTTCCATTGCGATTTTATAGATTGGATCTGTAAATTTTGTAGGGTGTTCAGGGCCCTGAAACCCGCGGGGGGCGGCCCCCCTCGACCCCCCGCCCGCTGACCGGCCAGCGGGACCACCGTGCGTACCCCCCCTGTATAGCGTCATGGGTTCACATCGTTAGGTAGAATGTGATTCTACGTCTAACTTGTTTTTGCAGGGAATGATGTGAATAGTATGACCCTATAGCTTATTGGAATGTATGAGATGTATGTGATGCATGTAACATTCGTTCATGGCCTGCGTGCCATGATTATTTCAGCTATTGTTAGCTGTCTATATTGTATTTAACGACCTGCGTGTCGACCTTAATGCTTGAATCTATCTTTGTAATCTTCAATTTCTAGCTATTATAGGTAGTAGCCTAGTTTTGAGGTTACATGCTTTCAAGCATGGTGGCCTAAAGGAGTGATGTGGAGGATGGAGATCGTCTACACCTACATGGAGATGGATATCACCATTTTTGGGCCATACTACTTCACAGTTAAATGTGTTTACCTGTGATGTTATCTATCTTATTCTTATGCAATGATATATGTGATATGTTGCTTTGGTAGGATAGAATCCCTCATAAAAATTAGGTGTTAATGCCCTTCCATATGTTGCACCAAAAGATAATGATCACCTCATGGTAGGTCTACCAAAGTAGAGTGCTGTCGGTTATCATCATTATTTGGGGTAGATGTCGGACATCTACATGCGGAAGCATTTGGTTTACTTAACAGGGTTATCAAAATAGTTTTGGACCTTGGGGCATAGGTTGGGGCCGGGGCATACTGATGTCGCCCAACAAGCAGGAGTCACATAGGGATGTGATTAGCAATATGTTGCTTACCCATGTCACTAGTTTTCTAACCGTGATGCCAAAGCTCACTAGGAATTAGTGAAATGAGGATCTTGACCCACTATGTAACTTAGAGGGAGTTTTGTTGCAAAACACATAGTGGGAGTCTTTTGTTAAATAGTTTAATAAAAGATGAATATAAACATAGTGCTAAACTTTGCATATTCTTTGTTGTAGATCATGTCAACTAATGCCGCATCCAGTTCTTTTAATTTGCGATCTATTCTTGAGAAAGAAAAACTCAATGGAACAAACTTTATGGATTGGTATCACAACTTGAGAATTGTTCTCAAGCAAGAGCGCAAGGACTATGTCCTTGAGTCTCCTTATCCTGATGACTTGCCTGATAATGCTACTGCGGCTGCACGGAGAGCTTATGAGAAGCAAACGAATGATTGCCTTGATGTGAGCTGTCTCATGCTTGCCACAATGTCCTCTGAGCTTCAGAAGCAATATGAGAACACAGATGCTTACAATATCATTGTGGGGTTGCGTGGTATGTTTGAGAACCAAGCAAGGGCTGAGAGGTTCAACACTTCAAAGTCCTTGTTTGCGTGCAGGCTTGCAGAAGGGAATCCCGTCAGCCCTTATGTGATTAAGATGATTGGCTACATTGAGAGTCTGGAAAAGCTTGGTTTTCTCCTTAGCCAAGAGTTGGCTACTGATGTGATTCTCCAGTCGCTCCCCCCGAGCTTTGAGCCATTCATACTGAACTATCACATGAACAACATGGATAAGACCTTGGCTGAGTTGCATGGGATGCTAAAAGCTGCCGAGGAAAGCATTAAGAAAAGCAGCAATCATGTGATGATGATGCAGAAAGGCAAGGGCAAGCCCAATGTCAAGAAAGGCGCGGTCAAAAGAAAGTTAGCTCCTGATGAGATCGCGAGCAGTTCTAAGGCCAAGCAAGTCAAGAAGGGCGCTGCTCCTAATGCAGATTGTTACTACTGTAAGCAATCAGGACATTGGAAAAGGAACTGCCCAAAGTACTTGGAGGATCTTGAGAAGAAGAAGGGAAGTACGACTTCCCCTCCAGGTATAAATGTTATAGAGATCAATCTTGCTACTTCATCCACTGATTCTTGGGTATTTGATACCGGATCGGTTGCTCACATTTGCAAATCGTTGCAGGGGCTAAGAAGAAGTAGAAGTTTGAGGAGGAGCGAAGTGGATCTTCGCGTTGGCAATGGAGCAAAAGTTGCTGCGGTGGCTGTTGGCACCATGCCATTGTCTTTACCTTCAAGATTAGTTTTGGAATTGAATAATTGTTATTGTGTTCCATCTCTTTCCAAGAACATTATTTTTGCTTCATGTTTGCAAGCAGAAGGTTATGACTTTAGATCTATGAACAATGGTTGTTCTCTTTATTTCAAAGATATGTTCTATTGTCATACTCCATTGGTGAATGAGTTATATGTTCTTACTCTTGAAGAGTCACCGGTCTATAACATTAATGCAAAGAGGCAACGTTCGAATGATTTGAATTCCACGTTTATTTGGCACTGTCGCTTAGGTCACATAAATGAGAAACGCATGGAGAAGCTCCATAGAGATGGTATTCTGCACTCATTTGATTTTGAATCATTTGAGACATGCGAATCTTGTTTACTTGGCAAGATGACAAAGGCACCTTTCACCGGTCACGGTGAACGGGCAAGTGACTTATTGGCACTCGTACATTCTGATGTATGTGGACCAATGAGCTCAACAACCAGAGGTGGTTTTCAGTACTTCATAACTTTTACTGATGACTTTAGTAGATATGGGTATATCTACCTGATGAAGCATAAGTCTGAATCCTTTGAAAAGTTCAAAGAATTCCAAAATGAAGTGCAAAATCATTTAGGTAAGACAATCAAGTTTCTACGATCTGATCGTGGAGGTGAGTATTTGAGCCATGAGTTTGGCAATCATCTGAAGGATTGTGGAATTGTTCCACAATTGACTCCACCAGGAACACCTCAATGGAATGGGGTATCTGAACGGAGAAATCGCACCTTATTAGATATGGTGCGCTCCATGATGAGCCAAAGTGATCTTCCGTTGTCTTTTTGGGGGTACGCTCTTGAAACAGCCGCTTTCACACTAAACAGGGTTCCATCAAAATCAGTAGAAAAGACACCATATGAGATGTGGACAGGACAACGTCCTAGCTTGTCTTTTCTTAAGATTTGGGGATGTGAGGCTTATGTAAAACGTTTACAAGCTGATAAGCTCACACCTAAATCTGATAAATGCTTCTTTATCGGGTATCCTAAGGAAACAAAAGGATATTACTTCTATAATCAAGGAGAAGGCAAAGTGTTTGTCGCCCGGCATGGTGTCTTCTTAGAGAAAGAGTTTCTCTCAAGAAGGGATAGTGGGAGCACGGTGCAACTTGAAGAAATTCGAGAAACACCTGAAAACGTTTCAGCTCCTACAGAACCACAACAGGATGAATAAACTGTTGAAGAACCTGTTGTGGACACACCGGCACCACGTAGGCCAGAGAGGTCACGTCGTGCACCTGAGAGGTACATGTTCTTGACTACTCAACAACGGGACATATTGTTGTTAGACAACGATGAGCCTAAGACCTATGAAGAAGCGATGGTGGGACCAGACTCTGAGAAATGGCTTGAAGCCATGAGATCCGAAATTGAATCCATGCACAGTAATCAAGTTTGGAACTTGGTTGATCCACCTGATGGTGTTAAAACCATTGAGTGCAAATGGATTTTCAAGAAAAAGATAGACATAGATGGAAATGTTCACATCTATAAAGCGCGATTGGTGGCCAAAGGTTTCAAACAAATTCAAGGTGTTGATTATGATGAAACTTTTTCGCCCGTCGCAATGCTAAAGTCTATTCGGATCATTCTAGCGATTGCTGCATATTTTGACTATGAAATATGGCAAATGGATGTCAAAACAGCTTTCCTTAATGGAAATCTGAGTGAGGATGTGTACATGACACAGCCCACGGGTTTTGTCGATCCGCAATCAGTTGGAAAGATATGCAAGCTGCAAAGATCCATTTATGGATTAAAGCAGGCATCTCGGAGTTGGAACATTCGTTTTGATGAAGTAATCAAAGGGTTTGGTTTCATCAAGAACGAAGAAGAGCCTTGTGTTTACAAAAAGGCTAGTGGGAGCGCACTCGTGTTTCTGGTCTTATATGTGGATGACATATTACTGATCGAAAATAACATTCCTATGCTCGAATCTGTTAAGTCTTCATTGAAAAATAGCTTCTCTATGAAAGACTTAGGAGAGGCGGCATATATTCTGGGCATCAAGATCTATAGAGATAGATCAAAAAGGCTGATTGGATTAAGCCAAAATACGTACATTGACAAGGTGTTGAAAATGTTCAACATGCAGGATTCCAAGAAAGGCTTTCTACCTATGTCACATTGTATAAATCTTAGCAAGAATCAGTGTCCTAGTACACCTGATGAGCGGGATAAAATGAATGTGATTCCATATGCTTCGGCTATTGGGTCCATTATGTATGCCATGCTTTGTACACGTCCAGATGTCTCGTATGCTTTAAGTGCTACAAGTAGATACCAGTCAGATCCAGGTGAAAGTCACTGTATTGCCGTAAAGAACATCTTGAAGTACTTGAGAAGAACTAAATATGTGTTCCTCGTCTATGGGGGTGAGGAAGAGCTCGTTGTAAATGGTTACACCGATGCTAGCTTCCAAACTGACAAAGATGATTTTAGATCGCAATCTGGATTTGTGTTCTGCCTGAATGGCGGTGCGGTGAGCTGGAAGAGTTCCAAGCAGGAGACGGTTGCTGATTCTACAACAGAAGCCGAGTACATAGCAGCTTCTGAAGCTGCTAAAGAGGCTGTTTGGATCAAGAAATTTGTTTATGAGCTTGGTGTGATGGCTAGTGCATCCAGTCCAATGGACCTCTACTCTGACAACAGTGGAGCCATTGCGCAAGCCAAGGAGCCTAGATCGCACCAGAAGTCGAAGCACATTTTACGGCGATTTCATCTCATCCGCGAGATAGTGGAGAGAGGCGAAGTGAAGATATGCAAAGTACAAACGGATTTGAACATTGCAGATCCGTTGACAAAGCCGCTTCCCCAGCCAAAGCATGAGGCTCACACTAGGGCAATGGGTATTAGATACCTACATGGTTGACTCTAGTGCAAGTGGGAGACTGTTAGTGATATGCCCTAGAGGCAACATGGAGATGTTATATATATCACATACTATGTTTATGATGCATTAGTTTGTTCCTTGAAATAGACATTATCATTATTGATCAATGAGTATGTGACTTATTCATGAGACTCTTAATGCCAAAATGTTGCTATTTCTAAACGATCCCTGATTATATATCATATGAGGAACAAATATGATTCAAGATCAGCATATGTATTGATTGATGATCATGTCTCATGGATCTTGGTATGGAGATACCAAATCAATAATATGGACATGTGTTAGTGAACATATGTTGGATAGACCCGTCATGAGACACTGCAGAGATTCCATGTGTCATCAGTTGGTCTCAAGTAGTGTTTATGTGGAATCCTTAGACTTGGGATCATCATGGTTCCCAACATGCGTTGTAGCTTATTTTGGGACTACTAAACACTACTCCGTAACTGGGTAGTCATAAAAGTAGTCTTTGGGTTTGCCATGAAACATGTAGTGGGATGTGAATGATCAAGATAGAATTTGCCCCTCCTTATGGGAGAGATATCTCTGGGCCCCTCGATGTAATGGATTATGAAAGTGCATGGCCATGCCAAGGTGATTGAGGAGTCAATCACGAGTTTATAATCCATCACGGAATCGAGAGAGTGATTGAGCTATTAAGAGGATGACACAGGTCTCGCCTTGAGCTTAATCTATATCGTGAGGCAAAGGGATTCGTACATGAGAACATTACAGGTTCAGCCGATATGATCTTTACGTATACTTTGGGGTTAATATGTCTTACTAGAGGTCGCTATTAACAGGGTGACCAGAAAGGCGTTTCCGGGTCGCGACCAAGTATACGTGAACCTACAGGGTCGCACACTTAACGGGTTAGAATACTAATTCGAATGTGATTCGGATGTGGGCTCAATTTGGATAGAGATCCGCATAGACTCCTATTGGGCCTCGGTCCACGAGGCCCAAGTGAGGAGGTCTATATATATGGAGGCGGGGGCTGAGGGGTGCATGCTTCTGTTCCTCCCGAGCAAAACCCTAGCCGCCACATCCCGAGCCAAACCCTAGCCACTCGCGAGTGCTAGTACACTCGCGATCGGCGTTCCAGCCCCGGCCGTGTGGATACCGGTGGAGGCGCTGCTCGTTGCGGCGTTGATCGGCATCAACAACCTACAGATTGGATCTGCTCGTGGTGTGGTTAATCGCGTGGAGGAGACGATCTGTTCAGGACGATCGGCTACTTCCACTACTACCTCGACGCGCGTGGTTGGATCGGATTCTCCAGCTCTTCTTCCGCTGCGCTGCGCGTCTAGTGGTAACGATCCATGATCCCTCCTTAGCATGATGTCCTGGTGTGCGCGGTAGAAATTTTTGTTTTCTGCTCTCGTAGCATACGCGCATTCCTTCAGAGGGAACTCTCGGAAGGGTATCCTGGCAGTTGGAGCCAGAGAGGGTGGATGGAACCCGCAGTTTTAAACTTGATCAAAACTAATTGGTTAGCTAGTGTTGGTAGATGGAACCTTCACTATAAAGTTAATGATAGTTCTGTTAAAACATTTACTCTAGTAAATTGAAGCCTTTCAAAATAATTAGTGGTAATGGAAATTAAAACATTGCTTTGTGCAAAAGAACCATATAGCCTTCCTTTGTCAAGCCTTGCATCTATTGCATTTTTCCCAAGACTTGCGGAGTACTTTATGTACTCACATGCTGCACTCAAAACTAAATCTCAGAAGATTACGAAGCTCAAGAAGGTGACTATGACTACTTCGCGGGTGGATTCGACGAAGGATTCCAGGAGTACTAGGTCGCGCTTCCCCAGTCAATTGCCTGTGGCGTATTGATGGGTCTTCATCGAGTTTATCTTTTGCTTCCGCTTTATTTCATGTGTGCGAGGTCTTGAAACCTCAATTGTAATAATGAGACCTTTTCGGTCAGTACTCTCAATTATTGTAATAACGTAATGCTGGTGATGTATTCATTTCTGTTTAACTTGTGCACTAGCTTTGATATGGGACTAGTGCAGTAATACACAGAGGGTCCGGGTTCAGAAATCCGGGGTCCCGACAGAGATGGTATCAGAGCCAAGTTGACTGTAGGACGTGACCTAGAGTAAGAATGGCAAAACCTTAAGGAGTTATATTTATAAAAAGAGTATATTAAAAATATATAAGCCCCTTTGCTTCTACTCTCTTCTTACTTAGAATCTCGTTCTTGTCTCTAAATTCCTTTGTTAAAATCTTTTTACTAATCTTCACCTTTATTTCAAACTTTGTAGATGGCCGGTTCAACCTCCGCTGCCCCGTGGGACTACTACTCACATGGAGAGGATGCTGGAGCATTCGCTAGCCTTCTTCGGCAGCTTATGCAATGTCTGGAGTACCGTCAGCCGCCCATTTTCAGGGGGCAGAAGACACGGATCCTGGATCGAGACTCTTGGTCGATGGAGGTATTTCTATATGCACGGGATGGGGAATTCAATTCCCACACATACCCCATCAAACATCCCAAGACCCGCTGTTTCGATGCTGTCCATGATGCAGCACGCCTTGCCATTGATGACTTGTGCCATATGCATAAGGATGCTGTGCACCAGTCCCCCTTTTGCTTCTTCATCAACCCTCGAGCAGGACAGAGGTATCCAGATCCCTTTGATATTCCAGCTGACGATCCTCGACTGTCGCACCAGGTGCAGCTCACACAGGCGATGGCAGTCACTTATGCTAGAGCTTTGGAGGAGATTGGATAGCTTCGGATGCTTCTCACTTCCAGCTATCAGCACTCCGACACTCTTCGCGCACAACTTCTCCATAGCCAGGCAGCAGAGTTCGACCTGGGACGTCTCAAAGCTGCAACTGACTACACGCCGTCCTCACCCGTACCAGCTGTCGTCCCCTACAACCAGGCACCGGCTCGACTTTCGAGACTCCGCACCAGGCTCACAGCACACAAGAAGGTGCTACGTCCGAGTCCTCTACCCGACATCAACATCGGCGAACCCAGCAAGAGGCGCAAGCTTTTTCGCTCTCGCTCTCGTTCTCGGTCGACTGCCTCCAGTCGTAACCGTGCCTCGGCCGAGTGTGATTGTTCGCGACACCATGTGAATGAGCGCCAGGAGGACCCGGAGGAGGATCCGGAAGAGGACCCAGAGGAGGACCCCGAGGAGGATCCGGAGGAGCGCATCATCGTGGAGGATGAGTAGTTAGTTGAGTCAGTAGTACCCAAATAAATGTCCATGTTCTTAGAACGCTTTATTATGTTTTGGTGTGCTAGATGGACTGTGCCAAGCCTATGTGCACTTGTGGTACATCCATTCATAAAACTATCTTGATTTCAATATAAGTTTTTCCTAAGTGGTTGTTTGTTCTCTCCTGTGTGTTGGGTTGGGATGTTATTAGTTTTCCCCTAATCTCTTACCTATGCTAGTTCCCTCTTACCTTTTTCTAACCTTGGAACCGCTTCAGATGGTGAACACAAGGAGCAACCCTGGCAACAGCCGTGACGCCAACAATCAGCCAGACAACAACATTCCACCACCTCCTGCTCAAGCGCCCAACTTGGAGCAGATGATGGCCATGCAACTGCAGCTTCTGCAAGCCTTAGCTCAAAACCAAGTGCAGCAAGCCCAGCAGACACCAAATCAAGCACCCCAGTCTAAATTGGGGGAATTTATGAGGACAAGACCTCCTACGTTTGCTGGATCAGTGGACCCCTTGGAGGCAGACGATTGGATCAAGGATGTGGAGAGGAAGTTGAACTTAGCTCAGTGCAATGACCACGAAAAGGTGTTGTATGCTGCCCACCAACTCAAAGGGATTGCTGCTAATTGGTGGGAAAACTACTGCGCCGCCCATCAAAATGTACAAACCATCACTTGGGATGAGTTTGTTGAGGCTTTCCGCACTGCGCATATTCCTACGGGAATAATGGAAATGAAGAAAAGGGAATTTTACCAACTGCAGCAAGGAAACCTCAGTGTTTGTAAATACCTGAACAAGTTCACCCAACTGTCTAGGTATGCATCAGAGGATGTCACATCAGATGCAACAAAGATCTGGAGGTTCATGCAGGGACTTGATCCCAATCTCAAGGTACAGCTGGTGTCTAATGACTATCCAACATTCCAGCACATGGTGAACAAGGCCCTCGTACAAGAAGATGCTCAACGTCAACTGTACGAGACTAGGAAGAGGAAGTTCCAAGCTCAGCAGGGAGCAAGCAGTTCTCAGTTTCGCCCCAACCCTCCTCAGTTTCATAGGCCCTCAATGCCAAGTGTGCCAAGGACACCATCGGCAGGACCTCGTCCAAATCCGCAAGCTCCCAGAGCAGGCAATGGTGGCCAACCACAGCAGAACAAGACTTCAGTGGCAGGAGTGCAGTGCTTCAACTGCAAGAACATGGGGCATTATGCCAGCAACTGTCCCCAGAAGCGCCCAGCTGTGACCCCAGTTCGTTTCAACTTGGGGACTACACCAGCGCGAGCTCCAACTGCAGGACAAGGCCGTGGGGCACCACAAACTCCAAGGACTCCGCAGACGATGAGCAGAGGACATCTTAACCATGTCACTGCGGAGGCAGCCCAGGATGCACCTGACGTAGTTCTAGGTAAGTTTCTTGTTAACTCAGTACCTGCATCAGCATTATTTGATTCTGGAGCTTCGCATTCTTTCGTGTCAAAAGATTTTGTTGAAAGATATAATTGGGATGTGCGGTTGCTTAAGAACCCTATGCTAGTCCAATCCCCTGGAAAGGAAATGAGGACTAACACAGTTTGCCCTAGCGCAACTGTAGATATAAATGGAGTAAAGTTCTTAGCGAATCTTATTATAATAGATTCCAAGAGCCTAGATGTCATACTTGGTATGGATTGGTTAACCAAGTATAAAGGACAGATAGATTGTGCCGATCGTGCTGTTACCATTACCAACTCGGATGGAATCCAAGTAAGGTATAAGTCAAACACATCTTCTCGGAATAGGTGTGGGCTGAACAGTTTGAAGGAAGTAACTTTGGAAAAGGTGCCTATAGTACGTGAATATCCAGATGTGTTTCCTGAAGATTTACCCGGAATGCCACCAGACAGGGAAATTGAGTTTGTCATCAACCTAGTACCTGGTACAGCTCCGATTTCCAAGAGACCTTATCGTATGCCTGCAAATGACTTGGCAGAAGTCAAGAAGCAAGTTCAGGAACTGCAAGAGAAAGGTTTTGTAAGACCAAGTACTTCGCCCTGGGGAGCACTAGTACTTCTAGTGAAGAAGAAGGATGGTAGTCTTCGTATGTGTGTGGGTTATCGATCCTTGAATGATGTGACCATTAAGAACAAGTACCCTTTGCCTCAGATAGATGATTTGTTTGATCAGTTGAAAGGATCATGTGTCTTCTCCAAGATTGACCTTCGATCAGGCTATCACCAATTGAAGATAAGACCAGAGGACATACCCAAGACATCGTTTGCTACTCATTATGGGTTATATGAGTATACAGTGATGTCTTTTGGCCTAACCAATGCCCCAGCATATTTTATGAACCTGATGAATAAGGTGTTCATGGAATATTTGGATAAGTTTGTGGTTGTATTCATATGATATTTTGATATATTCCAAGAATGAGGAAGAACATGCAAAACATTTGAGGATAGTTTTGGAAAAACTCAGAGAACACCAGTTGTATGCGAAGTTTAGCAAGTGTGAGTTTTGGTTGAAGAAAGTGGCTTTCTTGGGATATGTGATTTCTGCAGGAGGAGTGTCCGTAGACCCCGATAAAGTAAATGACGTGCTCAATTGGACACAACCTAAGTCAGTATATGAGATCAAAAGCCAAAAGCTTTTTGGGATTGGCTAGTTACTATCGTCGCTTTATTGAAGGATTCTCCAAGCTTGCCAGACCTCTCACACAGTTGCTAAAGAAGGAAAGGAAGTTTGAATGGAGTAAATCGTGCGAGGATAGTTTCAAGAGCTAAAGAAGAGGTTAACTTCTGCTCCAGTGTTGACACTTCCGGATATTAGAAAGGATTTTGAAGTATTTTGTGATGCATCAAGGCAAGGACTAGGCTATGTTCTGATGCAAGAGGGAAAGGTAGTAGCCTATGCCTCAAGACAGTTGCGACCCAATGAAGGAAACTATCCAACCTATGATTTAGAGCTCGCTGCCGTTGTGCATGCTCTAAAAATATGGAGGCATTATTTGATCGGTAACCGTTGTGATATCTACACGGATCACAAAAGTTTAAAGTACATATTTACCCAGCCCGATCTCAATATGAGACAAAGGAGATGGCTTGAGTTAATAAAGGATTATGATGTTGGAATACATTATCATCCAGGAAAGGCCAATGTAGTAGCTGATGCCTTGAGCAGAAAGAGTTATTGTAATAAGCTGATGATTAAAGACAGCATGCCTGCACTTCAAGAGGAATTCCAGCGGCTCAATTTGGAAGTTGTAGAGGAAGGATTCCTGGCTACTTTGGAAGTTCAGCGAACTCTAGAGGACCAGATAAGGAAGCTCAAAAGGAGGATAAGTATGTCCAGGAGATTAAAGAAAACATGAAGAAAGGGAAAGCACCAGGATTTTCAGAAGATGAAGAAGGTATCATTTGGTTTGGGAAAAGAATCATTGTACCTGAAAAGAAAGAAATCAAGGAGTTAATTCTGAAAGAAGCCCATAAATCTGGATACTCAATTCACCCTGGAAGTACAAAGATGTACCAAGATCTCAAAGAAAGGTATTGGTGGTCAAGTATGAAAAGAGAAATTGCAGAGTATGTAGCTTTGTGTGATGTGTGCCAACGAATTAAAGCTGAACACCAGAGACCTGCCGGACTCTTGCAACCCTTGCAGATACCTGAGTGGAAATGGGAAGAGATTGGTATGGATTTCATAACTGGATTGCCAAGGACAAAGTTAGGGCACGATTCGATTTGGGTTATTGTGGATCGTCTGACAAAAGTCGCCCATTTCATTCCAGTAAAGACCACATACTCTGGGGATAGACTAGCAGAGTTGTATATGTCCAGAATCGTGTGTTTGCATGGAGTTCCAAAAAAGATTGTGTCAGATCGAGGAACCCAATTCACTTCAAGATTTTGGCAAAAGCTGCATGGACTTTTGGGCACAAATTTAAATTTCAGTACAGCCTATCATCCACAGACAGATGGTCAAACGGAAAGAGTAAATCAAATTTTGGAAGACATGTTGAGAGCTTGTGTCCTAACGAACAAGACTAATTGGGATCAGAGTCTGCCCTATGCAGAGTTTTCCTACAACAATAGTTACCAATCCAGCTCACAAATGTCTCCGTTCGAAGCCTTATACGGCAGAAAATGCAGGACACCATTGTATTGGAAGGAGACAGGAGAAGGACAAGTGTTTGGACCAGATGTGTTGAAGTAGGCAGAAGAACAAGTTCGCCTAATTCAGGACAGATTAAAAACAACACAAACCAGACAGAAGAGTTATGCGGACAATCGTTGAAGAAGCTTAGAATTTGTACCTGGGGATCATGTTTATTTGAAAGTGTCACCTCTCAAGGGAATGAGACGTTTTGGAGTCAGTGGAAAACTTGCTCCTAGATTCATTGGACCCTTTCCTGTTGTAGCGAAAAGGGAAGAAGTTGCTTACCAGCTAGAGCTTCCACCTCAGTTGTCAAAGGTGCATGATGTCTTCCATGTGTCCCAGTTAAGGAAGTGTCTCAGAGTGCCAGAAGAACAGATGCCTCTAGGTGAAGTGAACTTAAAGGAGGACTTAACATACCCAGAGTATCCAGTCAAGATATTGGAGGAAGCAGAGCGTCGTACGCAAAGCAAGGTCATCAAGTTCTGTAAAGTGCAGTGGAGTAATCATTCTGAGTCCGAAGCGACTTGGGAGCGTGAAGAGGATCTAAGAGTAGAGTTCCCTAATCTTTTTCCTAGTCCGTCCGAATCTCGGGGTCGAGATTCTCTCTAAGGGGGGTAGGTTTGTAACATCCCAAAATTTGGCTTTCTGGAAAAATTTAAATTCAGATTAATTATTTTAAAGTAATTGGATTTTATTTGGCTTTTATCTGATTTTCTGGAATTTAAAACCTATTTTTGCAAATTAAAAGTATCTTAAAGTATAAAAATTAAATACCAACATTAGTTGGAAATAATTTTATTAAGTCCAATATATCTCCAGAAGCTTCTGTGAATTTTTCTGGAATTTTTGGAGAATTTTCATATTTTTCTGAGGCCTAAATAATTTCCTAGCCTTTTCTGAAAAGGTAAATCAATTTCTAAAATTAAAAATCCCTTCCTCACCCTCCGGCTGACGCGTGGACGGCCCAGATCCGCCCACGTCGCCGTCTGGCCCATCCAGGCCGCACCTCCCCTCTCCTTCGCTGCCAAGCGGGCCTGGCCCAGCCAGCCCCGCCTTCCTCTCCTCCTCGCCCGACGCGTGGACGGCTTGGATGAGCTGCGTCCCCGCGCCCGCCGCCGATCCACCTCCGGGCCACGTGGCTGCGATCCGCACCGTTCGCACCCCCGCTCCCCTCTCCTCACTGACCTGCGGGCCCCCCCGTCAGTCGCCTGCGCCCCGCTCCCGCTGCCACCGGGCCCCGCCTGTCAGGCCCTTCTTCCCCGCGGAGCGCCCACTTTCCTTCTTTGTTCCCCCTTCTTTCCTTTCTTGTGCCGGCGACCAATCCGAGCCGATCCTGGCCTTCACTTACCCGGCTCTCCCCGGTTTTGGAAACCCCAAGCTCCGCCGCGACCAAATCCGCTCTTCCCCGCGTCTCCCCTTCCTTCTGCGGCCCCAATTTCCTTTCCCCCCCACCCCCTTCCTTTTCCGGTCGCCAGCACCGGTGAGCGATTGCCGCTGTCCTGTTCCCTCTCCGCCCCTATAAATACCCCTGTTGGTTTCCCCTCTCACCGCACCATCTCCCTCTGCCCTCCGTCTCCTCTCCCGGCCTCTTCCCCGTCGCCGCAGCATGCGCCCGTCTCCAAGCACCGCCGCCTTACTCCGGCGAGCAATCGCCGCAGCCTCGGTCCTTCCCAGAGCTCACTGTCGCTACCCCGAGCTTCCTCACGACCGTGCGATCCTCCCCAACCCCTCGGCCGAGCCTTGTCACCGCCGGAGTGCCGTCGCACCGGAACACCCGAGCCGTCCCCGCCATCTCCCCGTCGCCGGCCGCCTCCGCTCGTCCCCGAGCCTCGTCGACCCCACCGTCAGATCCCCCTCCGCGCCAGGACCCCGTTTTAGACCTCGCTCGAACCGCACCGGCCACCCCTCGCCGCCGGCGCCCCTGCCTCCGGCCACCTTCCTCGGCCTCCACTCCGGCAGGTACCTCAAAAGGATTGGTTGCCCTATATGGGTAGGCAAAGCCTCCCCCGCCCGTCTGGTTATCAGCGCGATCTCTCTCTCTCTCCCCGGCTCCCTTGGCGTGCGTTTGAGCCCCCGGCTCCGCACGCTGAGGTTGAGCCTTTCTTTTAAATTTCCGCGCTGACAAGTGGGCCCCACACGTCAGCGGCTGCCGGCTGCGTGGGCCACTGTCGTCTGGGCCCCACCCATCTGCGCTGGTCACTGACATGTGGACCCGGAGTCCAGTGGGTCCCACATGTCAGAGACTGATCCCGTGGGCTCACTGACCACTGGGTCCCACCTGTCATAATCTCAGAAATAAAATAAAAAGATTAAAAATTAATCCTGCCAGTGGGCCCGACCTGTCAGAAATTTGGGAATTTCTGGATTTATTCAATCTGAGTTTTGCAAATGAGCATAACTTTCTCATTTTAATTCCAAATTGAGCCATTCAAATTTCTAAATTCTTATAAAATCATAATCTATCCAAATATGGCCTCTATTTGAAATTTTGATTTTATTTGAATTTTATTTGTATTTATTTGCTTCATTTGCTTCGTCGTTTCTCGCGTAGATTCCAACGTTGTCGAAGATCTCTCTGCTCCGCAGCAAGAAGACCCAGAGAGCGTGCAAGAAGGCAAGTCTCCTTTGATCATCTTGAACCTATGATTTTGAAATGTTTTAATTATTTTAAATTATGTGCATTGCTATTTACACATACAACATTAGTTCAAATCTTAAGGTATTAGTTAATCCCACTTTGTTATGCCCTCAATTGAGTTGAATGCCATGTACCCTTGTTACCCTAGAAATTCCTTTGTCTCAATAATGAGAGTATTATAATCATTTGTAAATAATAGAATGGTAGTATAATGCTTAGTCATACTATTTAATACATTTGAAATCTTGAAAAAGGGAAATTATGATTTATTGTAGTAATCTTGTGTTTATAAATTTAGTGGTGATTGGAGTTGCCACTGATCTTTTCAATAAAATAAAATGTGGAAATTGGTTTAGATTAGGGTGGATGGTTGGTTTGGGTTGGTGCGGCAAGCACGAGATTTTGTAAAGTGTATGTTCCACCCTAGTCAACTAAGGACCGACGCTTGTGTCTGTCCAGACTGAGCACTACCGTACAACCCTAAGTCTATATGGGTACGACCTAACTGATTAACTCATGATAGTCTAGTTTAGGTGCCACCAGTGGAAAGTGGGTGCCAGGGAGTTACTGATTATTCACAGTGAGGGACAGGGATTTACTGTACTCATATGGCGCAAGAGGGGGCTTCGGATTGGGCAGATTTAACCCTTCTGCGGTGAAACCTCAGCGGGTGGTGTCTAGCTAGTCTAGAGTGGGGTAAAGGCTTTGTGATAATTTATCTGTGTCCCATGCCAAAGGAAGCGTGGTGACTGTTAAGATAATTTATCTCTTGGGGGTAAAGTTGTACAACCTCTGCAGAGTGTAAAACTATTCGAATAGCGTGCCCACAGTCAAGGGCGGGCAAGGAATGCATTCACATGGTAGATTTTTGGTTTTGGTTTTAAAATCAAAGTTTTTGTATTCTGAAAGTGGAGGGAATTCTCGGAAGGGTATCCTGGCAGTTGGAGCCAGAGAGGGTGGATGGAACCCGCAGTTTTAAACTTGATCAACTGTAATTGGTTAGCTAGTGTTGGTAGATGGAACGTTCACTATATAGTTAATGATAGTTCTGTTAAAACATTTGCTTTAGTAAATTGAAGCCTTTCAAAATAATTAGTAGTAATGGAAATTAAAACATTGCTTTGTGCAAAAGAACCATATAGCCTTCCTTTGTCAAGCCTTGCATCTATTGCATTTTTCCCAAGACTTGCGGAGTACTTTATGTACTCACATGCTGCACTCAAAACTAAATCTCAGAAGATTACGAAGCTCAAGAAGGTGACTATGACTACTTCGCGGGTGGATTCGACGAAGGATTCTAGGAGTACTAGGTCGTGCTTCCCCAGTCAATTGCCTGTGGCGTATTGATGGGTCTTCATTGAGTTTATCTTTTGCTTCCGCTTTATTTCATGTGTGCGAGGTCTTGAAACCTCAATTGTAATAATGAGACCTTTTCGGTCAGCACTCTCAATTATTGTAATAACGCGATGCTGGTGATGTATTCATTTCTGTTTAACTTGTGCACTAGCTTTGATCTGGGACTAGTGCAGTAATACAAAGAGGGTCCGGGTTCAGAAATCCGGGGTCCCGACAGAGATGGTATCAGAGCCAAGTTGACTGTAGGACGTGACCTAGAGTAAGAATGGCAAAACCTTAAGGACTTATATTTATAAAAAGAGTATATTAAAAATATATAAGCCCCTTTGCTTCTACTCTCTTCTTACTTAGAATCTCGTTCTTGTCTCTAAATTCCTTTGTTAAATTTTTTTTACTAATCTGCACCTTTATTTCAAACTTTGTAAATGGCCGGTTCAACCTCCGCTGCCCCGTGGGACTACTACTCACATGGAGAGGATGCTGGAGCATTCGCTAGCCTTCTTTGGCAGCTTATGCAATGTCTGGAGTACCGTCAGCCGCCCATTTTCAGGGGGCGGAAGACACGGATCCTGGATCGAGACTCTTGGTCGATGGAGGTATTCCTGTATGCACGGGACGGGATCGCGACCAAGTATACGTGAACCTACAGGGTCGCACGCTTAACGGGTTGGAACACTAATTCGAAAATGATTCGGATGTGGGCTCAATTTCGGATAGAGATCCGAATAGACTCCTATTGGGCCTCGGTCCACAAGGCCCAAGTGAGGAGGTCTATATATATGGAGGCGAGGGGCTGAGGGGTACACGTTTCTGTTAACCTCTAGCATAACCCTAGCCGCCACCTCCCGAGCCAAACCCTAGCCGCTCACGGGTGCTAGTACACCCGCGATCGGCGTTCCAGCCCCGGACGTGTGCATACCGGTGGAGGCGCTGCTCGTTGCGGTGTTGATCGGCATCAACAACCTACAGATTAGATCTGCTCGTGGTGTGGTTGATCGCGTGGAGGAGACGATCTGTTCGGGATGATCGGCTAATTCCACCACTACCTTGACGCGCGTGGTTGGATCGGCTTCTCCAACTCTTCTTCCGCTGCACTGCGCGTCTAGTGGTAACGATCCATGATCCCTCCTTAAGCATGATGTCCTTGTGTGCCCGGTAGAAAAGTTTTGTTTTCTGCTTTCGTAGCCTACGCGCAATCCTTTAGTGGTATCAGAGCCATCTTGCTTAGTTTGCGATCTGGATCAGCGCATATGTTGATATGCGGTAGTAGTAGATTGGATCTATTACAGTCTAGATCAGTTGGTTCATGTGATGAATCGGTGGTAGCATGGGTTGATGAGATCAATCGGTGAATAGGGGTTAGATGAGGCGCAGATTGTATCACTACTAGTGCCCTAGAGATTGTCTTGGATCGGCATAAGGTGGTTATGTCGAATACTAGTAGGATATGAATCTGATAGCCTCGGGCCAATGGAAAAACTAGTGTCCTAGAGAATGTCTCGGATCGGCATAAGGTGGTTATGTCGAATACTAGTAGGTTATGGATCTGATAGCCTCAGCCCAGTGGAAAAACTAGCGTCCTAGAGAATGTCTTGGATCAGCATAAGGTGGTTGTGCCGAATAGTTTTTCCATAGCGATTTCATAGATTGGATCTGTAAATTTCGTAGGGAATGGTAGCGTACCCCCCCTTGTATAGCGTCATGGGTTCACATCGTTAGGTAGAATGCGATTCTACGTCTAACTTGTTTTTGCAGGGAATGGTGTGAATAGTATGGCCCTATAGCTTATTGGAATGTGTGAGATGTATGTGATGCATGTAACATTCGTTCATGGCCTGCGTGTCATGATTATTTCAGCTATTGTTAGCTGTCTATATTGTATTTAACGACCTGCGTGCCGACCTTAATGCTTGAATCTATCTTTGTAATCTTCAATTTCTAGCTATTATAGGTAGTAGCCTAGTTTTGAGGTTACAGGCTTTCAAGCATGGTGGCCTAAAGGAGTGATGTGGAGGATGGAGAACGTCTACACCTACATGGAGATGGATATCACCATTTTTTGGGCCATACTACTTCACAGTTAAATGTGTTTATCTGTGATGTTATCTATCTTATTCTTATGCAATGATATATGTGATATGTTGCTTTGGTAGGATAGAATCCCTCATAAAAATTAGGTGTTAATGCCCTTCCATATGTTGCACCAAAAGATAATGATCACCGTATGGTAGGTCTACCAAAGTAGAGTGCCGTCGGTTATCATCATTATTTGGGGTAGATGTCGGACATCTACATGCGGAAGCATTTGGTTTACTTAACAGGGTTATCAAAATAGTTTTGGACCTCGGGGCATAGGTTGGGGCCGGGGCATACTGATGTCGCCCAACAAGCAGGAGTCACATAGGGATGTGATTAGCAATATGTTGCTTACCCATGTCACTAGTTTTCTAACTGTGATGCCAAAGCTCACTAGGAATTAGTGAAATGAGGATCTTGACCCACTATGTAACTTAGAGGGAGTTTTGTTGCAAAACACATAGTGGGAGTCTTTTGTTAAATAGTTTAATAAAAGATGAACATAAACATAGTGCTAAACTTTGCATATTCTTTTGTTGTAGATCATGTCAGCTAATGCCGCATCCAGTTTTTTTAATTCGCGATCTATTCTTGAGAAAGAAAAACTCAATGGAACGAACTTTATGGATTGGTATCGCAACTTGAGAATTGTTCTCAAGCAAGAGCGCAAGGAGTATGTCCTTGAGTCTCCTTACCGGAAGACTTGCCTGATAAGGCTACTGTGGCTGCACGGAGAGCTTATGAGAAGCAAACGAATGATTACCTTGATGTGAGCTGTCTCATGCTTGCCACAATGTTCTCTGAGCACCAGTATCGCCCCATGGAATCTCCTCGGGGTTCCTTTACAGCAAAATTCAGATTGAATCATACACCAAATTGATGTAATCAATAGCTGCGGGTATGATAAGTTTCTTACCTACAACCAAACACAGATTGAATCATATACCAAATATTTTGCTGGATCAAAATTTAGAACCTAAGATCACCGACTTTGGGTTGGCAAAGCTTCTCAGTAGGTCTGGGCCTAATCAGAATGAATCACGAGCATGAGGAACTATAGGTTACATACTTACATTGCTCCAGAGTGGGTCTCTAAAACTTCCTAACTCTTGAACCAACTAATCAGTAGATCCAAAACAAAAACCCATCTATCTTCCCACATCTATCCACAAGCCAACAGAGCTGACGAGATCAGAGCAAGGCACGAGCGATACCATGTAGTCGGTGGTGATGAAGGGGTCATAGACAGCGACGAGCTCGACGTCGTCGCTCTGCAGGGCCACCTTGTCGGCCTGTCCATGAGCCTCCTGAATCCCGATCCTCCCGAACCCTGCAACCAACCGCCCAAAACAATCCATCAAAACCACTCGATCCCCCCGGCAAACATAAAAAAAACAAATCCGAACACGGAGCCGAACTCACCATTGATACCGATCTCAATCTTCAATGTTTTGCAACTGAGCCAGGCACAGATCTGGCGGAGCGGAGGGCGGAGTGGGAGCGGAAGGCCGGCGCGGAGGCAGAGCGGGAGCGGAGGACCGGCGCGACGCGGAGGCGGAGCAGGAGCGGAGGGCCGGCGCGGCGCGGAGGTGCAGCGGGAGCGGAGGACCGGCGGGGCACGGAGGCGGAGCTGAGGGCCGGCGCGGTGCCGAGCGAAGCTACGGAGGGCCGACGCGGCGTCGGAGGCCGGAGGCTCGGCTAGGGTTAGAACGGGCAGTCAGAGGTATTATACAATGCGTGGTTGCCAAATGGGCTGGCCGGCTAGGCTGCACGCTCGCGTGACGGGCCGGGCAAGCGTCGGGCGGTCGGGCCGGCCAATTAACTGGCGGACTAAGGCTGAAACAGTGTTTTTGACCCAATTACATGTATATATATGTATTATACCTCATATATACTAGGTTTTTTGTCCAAAAATTTGGGTGTTCAGCTGAACACCCATGACCTACTGTAGATTCGCCCCTGCCAGAGGCTCTACAGCGCATGGAGGCCTGCGGAGACTCGGCGCGGAGGCTGTCTTTGGCAGCGTGGAGGCTTTGGGAGCTCGTATCATGCATGAATGGATCTCATGCATGCATACGTGAGGCTTCCCATTGGCCTGCTTCTTTGTGGGATTTGACGAGCACTGGGCGCCGTCGTAGAACTGGGCGTGGATACGCTCAAACAGCCCTGTCTACAGCACCTTCCCAACGCGCCAGTGCGGGTACGCACACCGCGGCATCGCCGTCGGCCGCGGGTCGACTCTGGCGCGGTAGTTCCTGCTGTAGCGGTAGAGACGCCTGGCCGGCTCGTCGTAGCGGTCCTGCGGGAATGCGCCCTCGTGGGAGCCGCTGGGGTGGTCGCGGAGCCAACATGCGTGGAGCAGCCGAGGTCGAGGATGCCGGCGTGGAGTCTGGCGCGGAGACCTCAGGGTAGAAGGCTACCACCTGGAGGCTCAACGCGAAGGCTTCGACCGGAGGCTGGGTGCTCCGCTGCATGCACGTGTTGAGAGTATACGTAGAGTGCCAAGCGGAGGTCGACGCTTCGCGTGCGAAGTCCGATGTTGCACAGACGAAGTCCGAGTGGAGGCCGGCGAGGACTTTCTGGAGCCGAGGTGAAGTGGCGACGCGGCACTGAGGGAGACGCCGCCGCGCCTTGATATTTCATGCATGCATATATGGGGTTAACGTGCAGCATGTTAGCCCAGAAAAGTGAACAAGCAAAAACAATACGCTAGATACAATAAACACCAAGGGAAAAAACACTGGAAGAAGAAGGACACGGAAGAAACAAGACACTAGAAGTTTATGCTGCTCAAGCATGCAACGTTTTCCTCTTCCTGTTCTTTTATTCCCTCTCTTCACTCAATACAAACTGATTGCCAGAAGTTAAATACGCACACCCTAACTGCATACGCACAGCTAATGCGGGTCTCAATTGCCCGCACGTTGCTGCATGCACTGCATGACAAACACACGTTGCTGCATGCACTGCATGAAGTCAAACCACTAGCTCTTGATCCTAAACTCACGCCACACCACAGACTTGATCAACAACCAACTAACAAATGCATACATGCAGCTAGTGGAACCATTCGTGCAGCTGTATGACTTGGTAAACAAACACATGCATAGCTAGCTACCTGCACTACTACATGAAAACTAAATCCATGAGATACCGATTGGAATACAAAAATACTAATGACAAGATTATTTTCCAACAATCACCCCCCTAATCTTGTGATGTGTTATTTGAGCACCTCCTTAATCTTATTGCTTAGAGCAGCGCTGGTTCTTCGTCGGCATCTGCCTCGATGAGATATGCCTGCGCTTTCTCCCTCTTATTTGGCTTCTGGCAATCTGAAGCAAAGTGCCCATAATCATTACAATTAAAACACCTTACTTTTGCCTTGTCAATTCGTCGGTATCGACGTCCACCGCCGCCACCAAAACCACCTGAGGAGCCTTCACTTTCACGCTTCGATGATCGGGCCTCCCACTCTGCGCGTGTTAGGAGCAAGTGCTCCTCGTCTCCATCGTTGTTGCCGTAGCGACGTTCTCCCTCTTCTTGCGTCTTCAAGCGGCCGATTAACTCTTCGATCGACATATTCTTTATGTCACCGAATTGCTCAATCGTGGTGACGACGGGAGAGAACTTCTTAGGCACTGCACGAAGAAATTTCCGCACGATGTAGGACTCCTCCATCTTTTCGCCTAGATCTCGAATCTTGCTGACGATTGTCGTCAACCTCATCGCGAAGTCATCGATCTGTTCGGTGTCCCTCATGCGCAAGTTCTCAAACTCGCTTTTGAGGTTTTGTACACGCGCCTCCTTGACGCGATCGGCACCGAGATGCATTACCTTCAAGGTGTTCCAGGCCTCCTTTGCGGTCTCCTTCTCAGCTAGGAGCAGCAATGCGTCTTCCGGCACCGCGAGGAAGATTGCCGCGAGCGCCATTTGATCTTGCCGCTCGTTCACCTCTTCATCCATAATTGCGTTCCACACGCCCTGAGCGCGCATGAACACCTTCATCTTCACGGCCCATGTCGTGTAGTTGCTCCTCGTGAGCATGGGATACGGGAGGGAGATACTGCCCTCGCGCGCCGACGCCTTCGGCACGCTCCCATCGCCATTCTTCTGAACGCCCCCATCGGCGGTGACGTTTCTCGGCGGGCTCAAAGACGACATGGATGAAGGTGTACACAAACACAAGCTCTGATACCAATTGTTAGCCCAGAAAAGTGAACAAGCAAAAACAATACGCTAGATACAATAAACACCAAGGGAAAAAACACTGGAAGAAGAAGGACACGGAAGAAACAAGACACTAGAAGTTTATGCTGCTCAAGCATGCAACGTTTTCCTCTTCCTGTTCTTTTATTCCCTCTCTTCACTCAATACAAACTGATTGCCAGAAGTTAAATACGCACACCCCAACTGCATACGCACAGCTAATGCGGGTCTCAACTGCCGCACGTTGCTGCATGCACTGCATGACAAACACACGTTGCTGCATGCACTGCATGAAGTCAAACCACTAGCTCTTGATCCTAAACTCACGCCACACCACAGACTTGATCAACAACCAACTAACAAATGCATACATGCAGCTAGTGGAACCATTCGTGCAGCTGTATGACTTGGTAAACAAACACATGCATAGCTAGCTACCTGCACTACTACATGAAAACTAAATTCATGAGATACCGATTGGAATACAAAAATACTAATGACAAGATTATTTTCCAACACAGCATGAGGCCGTTGGAGTGGAGGTGTGACGAAGACCGCGGAGCGAACTCGTGAGTCTGCGGTAGTCGCCGTTCATCTTGAGGTAGAAGGCCTTGGGCTCGGTGGCGCCGGCGAAGGGCACGAGGTGTGAGTCGAGCAGGGCGAGCATGCCGTCACGACCTTGCCGTCGCGGACGCTAGGTGAGCCATCGGTAGACAGAGTCAACTAGTGGTTGCAATGGTTACGTGATATGCATACATGCCAATGGTTATGTGGTATCCATGCATAGTGCAAGACCACATAAAATAACGGTACACGCTAGTATGTGCTTGTATGCACTATCAGTATATGCAATGATGCGTGCTGGTACACTAGTAGATGCAGTTATTGCTTACATGCAAGGCTAGTACATGTAATCATAACATGCAATCATGAGGTGCATGAAAGCACTCAGGGAATGCATGCAGCGCTGGGAACTCAGCCAGATGCTCTGGCCTGCCAAAGAACTCAAAGAGTACGCCGGCACCTAGGCAGATGCTGCTGCCCGTGTATAACGGATGGAGAGTGCAGTTCGTACATGCCTGGATGGTACATGCATGCGACGGAGATGTTTTGTGCATGCTAGCTCCCACGCCGGCTCGCACCATGCATGCATGGCTGGATAAATAAATACACGTCATGCCTGCGGTACGGACGCATGCATGCAGAGTGCAGCTCGCTGATCGAATGCATGCATGTGCTGAGAATTTCACGCAAAGTGCATGCATGTGCGCCAATGGTTGAGGCCACTGCCCATGGGACGTATGGCTTTCCTTTTGTTTTGCTGGGCGCGACGTAGCCTGAGTATGGAGCTGGTCGAGGACTCGAGGCTCGCGGAGCCTCAACTACGCCAGGCATGCAGATTACGGAGAGTTCGATGGAGGCTTCAGAGGGTTTGGCGAAGACCACTCTGATTGCGACGGAGGCTCCGAAGACATTGGCAGAGACCCCAAGGGACTTGGCAGAGACTTCGGAGCTGCCTGCGCGATGCTTTGGATGTTGTAAATAATCTTGTTTTAGAGTCATGTGCAAAATTTGGGTGTAATCGAAGTCGAATTGCAGCCGCAATTCAAAGTCGTAGGTGGAAACCTAGTCGAAGTCGTGTTAGAATCAGAGTCGGAGTAGGTGTTGAGAACCCGTGTTGAAGTAGGACAGCCGGGTATAAAAAGAGCCTTAGAGCCATGTATTCAAAGTACCAAGCAATCGAGAAAATACAAAAAGAGGGAAAAACACAAAGCTTTGTTTTTTGTCGTGTGATTGTGCAAGACGTGGTCGGAAGGACTCACGATCACCGCAAGCGTGATCGGAAGGAGTTACGACCACGGCAAAGTTCCAGCAGGCGTGATCGAGAGGTACTACGATCACGACAAAGGAACAGTGATTCTTTGACTATGCCGAGAAGGCTAGTACGTGATCGGAAGCGACTCCGATCACGTTGAAGGAAGTGAACGTAGTCGAAAGGGTGTTCGACTACGGTGAACGGTGATCGCCAGCATCACTGCGTGTTCGTAAAGATTTACGATCACGGTATTTTCGAGAGCGGCTGGAGGAAGACATCGCTCGATAAGGAGGAGTGGTCGTAATTGCTACAGTGTTTTTACGACTACGAAGAAAAGTTGATCGATAGAGTTTGAAGCGGTCGGAACTGGTCGTAAGCATCCAGAACCGGTCGTAGTCAATTCTATCCGGTCGTAAACGACTCTAACAAGTCGTAAAGGATCCTGGGAGGTCGTAAGACTTTCCAACAGTTGGTATCAGAGCCGTGGTTAAACATGGCTGACACGGCGAAGCAGAGCGTGTCGCTGCAGTACCCGATCCTCAGTTCGGACAACTATCCGGTCTGGGCGATGAAGATGAAGGTCAACATGATCGCGCAAGGCGTCTGGGGTGCGGTCGAACCAAAGGAGAAGGACAAGGTCCTCGATGATCGTCTCGACAAGATGGCGATGGCAGCGATCTATCAAGCTGTGCCCGACTCAATGATGCGACAGCTAGTCGGCAAGGAGACAGCGAAGGAAGTCTGGACTACTCTGCGAACCATGCATGAAGGAGTAGATCGAGTGAAGGAAGTTCGACTTCAAACCTTAAGAAGTGAGTTTGAAGCCATGAAGATGGGGAAGAGTCAGACCGTGGAAGAGTTCTCTGGTCGTTTCAATGAGGTCGTAAATGAGATCAAATCTCTCGGCGACGAACTAAAAGATGAAGTGGCGGTGAAGAAGTACTTACGAGTACTGCCAGAGAAGTTTCTCCCAGTTGTGACTACACTCATGTACCCACAGGACCTCTCGAAGATGAAGATTGAAGAGGTGACCGGAGCGCTCAGAGCACACGAGCAGCTTCTGAAGAGTTATCAAGCCGACAATGAAGGACAAGGGCCTTACAACCAACAAGCATTGTTTGTAAAGGAAGACAAGAAGAACCGAGGAGAATCGTCATCAAGGGGCGGTCGTGGACGTGGTCGTGGCCGCGGCGCGTCTCATGGGCGAGGACAAGGACGAGGCTATGGCCAGAGTGGCCGTGGAAGAGGTGGTCGAGGAGGTCGTGGTGGTCGTGGAGATAGCAATCACCAGACAGACAAGTCTGATGTCCAGTGCTACACATGCGAGAAATTCAGACATTACGCTGCCGAATGTCGGAGCCACATCCAGTGCCATAACTGCAAGAAGTATGGTCACTATGCTGCGAATTGCCGGAGTAAGAAGAGAGTAGAGGAAGCAAACCTGGCTCAAACGGATGAGCACAAAGAGCCGACAATGGTTGTTGTCGCTCTGCACTGCAGACGAACCGACAATGGTTCTATTAAACAAGGAGAAAGTGTTTCCGAGTCTGTTGGAGAAAGGAGAGCAGACTCAAGAATGGACGGCAGACTGGTATCTCGACAACGGAGCCAGCAACCACATGACGGGTACGTACTCGATGTTTTACGAATTAAATAAGAATGTGCTTGGAAGAGTACAGTTCGGAGACGGCTCGACCATTCAGATAAAAGGGAGAGGCACGATCCTGATGCAGTACAAGGATGGAAGCCAGAGGAGATTGTCGAATGTATACTACATTCCAAGTCTACGAAGCAACATTATAAGCCTTGGACAATTGACTGAAGAAGGTTGTCGGATTGAACTCAAAGACACCTATCTGAAGATGTACGACCACACTGAGCGACTGCTGATGAAAGTACAGAGAACGGTAAACCGTCTGTACAAAATTCAAATTGAAGCATGCAAACCAAAGTGTATGAAGACTACAACCGATGATGCGGCCTGACTATGGCACGCAAGATTCGGACATCTGAATTTCCAGAGTCTCAACACGATGGCGGGAAAAGAGATGGTGGTCGGATTACCGACAATCGACCACCCGGAGCAAGTCTGCGAAGGCTGTCTGGTGGCGAAACAAACTCGTAGCGGCTTTCCACAGCAGACGAGTTTCAGAGCTTCGCAACCACTCGAGTTGGTTCACGTAGATCTGTGCGGACCAATCACACCTCGTACAGATGCCGGGAATCAATACTTCATGTTGATCGTGGATGACTATTCAAGAGCCATGTGGGTGTACATGCAGAAAAGCAAAGATGAGGCAAAGACGAACTTTCAGAAGTTCATAACTCTTGTCGAAAACGAAGTCGACAAA
Source organism: Dendrocalamus latiflorus (assembly GCA_017311315.1). Lineage (NCBI taxonomy): Eukaryota > Viridiplantae > Streptophyta > Magnoliopsida > Poales > Poaceae > Dendrocalamus > Dendrocalamus latiflorus. Next base: position 22,880,497 of record CM029678.1, read on the forward strand.
AAGGTGAAGTCGGTCAGGTCAGATCGCGGAGGAGAATTCCTCGCGAAAGAGTTCGACTCGATTTGTGAAGAGAAGGGTATTGCAAGACTCTTCACGGCTCCGTATTCACCTCAACAAAACGGAGTCGTAGAAAGAAGAAACCGGACCGTGGTCGAAACGGCACGAAGTCTGTTGAAGAGCCGATTCCTGCCCGGGAGACTTTGGGCAGAAGCAGTACGACATGCTGTCTATCTGCTAAATCGTGCGACCACGCGATCACTGGATGGAGTCACTCCATATGAACAGTGGTCGGGAAGAAAACCCAATGTCGAGCATCTAAGGGTCTTCGGATGCTTAGCTCATGTGAAGCCATCCACTTATCTCAAGAAGCTAGACGACCGGAGCAGACAGATGATTTATCTTGGCTCGGAACCAGGCACCAAGGCGTACAGGTGCTATGATCCGGTCGAAAAGAAGATTCATGTGAGCAGAGATGTGGTTTTTCAAGAAGACAAGCATTGGGAGTGGGAAGAACACCAGAACATTAAGAAAGATAAGTCGGAGTGGATAACTTTTGAAGTCGAAGAAGTCGATACCGACAATACGACAATGGAGGAAGGAGCTACGACCACACCTCAAAGCTCGAACACGATTGATGCGAATAATCAGGAAGCCTCACCTGATACTGAAGATGAAGAAGACGGCAGGGTGCCGAAGATGAGGAGCATTGATGAGATCTATGCTCAAACTGAGCCAATACAAATGAATGAGTTGTTACTGTACACAACAGCTGAAGAACCCGAAAGCTATGAAGAAGCGATGGGAGATGAACATTGGAGAACTGCTATGCAGGAAGAGCTGAAATCTATTGAAGACAACAACACATGGGAACTCACCGATTTGCCAAAGGGTCATCGAGCGATCGGTTTAAAGTGGATCTTCAAGGTAAAGAAGGATTCCAAGGGAGAAGTCGTAAAACACAAAGCACGACTTGTGGCGAAAGGGTATGTTCAAAAACAAGACATCGACTACGAAGAAGTCTTTGCCCCAGTAGCTCGTATGGAGACTATACGACTACTTCTTGCATTGGCAGCAAACGGTGGATGGGAGATTCACCACATGGATGTGAAAACGGCGTTCCTGAACGGAGACATTAAGGAGGAAGTTTATGTCTCTCAACAGCCGGGTTTTCAATCCAAGGAGCAAGCCGAGAAAGTCTTGAAGCTGAACAAAGCTCTCTACGGACTTAAGCAAGCACCACGAGCATGGAATTTGAAGCTTGACAAAAGTCTAACGGCACTCGGGTTCAGAAGAAGCAACTCTGAACATGCGGTATACTCAAGGGGAGATGCGAAGAACAGACTGATCGTGGGCGTTTACGTGGACGACTTGATCATTACTGGATCGAGTTCGAAGGAGATTATGAGTTTTAAAGAAGAGATGAAGAGGCTGTTCAAAATGACTGATTTGGGACTTCTGTGCTACTACCTTGGCATTGAAGTCAATCAAACCGACAACGGCATAACACTTTGTCAGTCGGGATATGCTCGAAAGATTCTGGAAAAGTCGGGTATGGAAGAGTGCAATCCATGTCAAACCCCAATGGAGAATCATCTGAAGTTGAGCAAGACAGGCCTAGGATCACCAGTTGATGCCACGACTTATAGGAGCATTGTCAGAAGTCTACGGTATCTGGTGCACACCCGACCAGACATCTCGTTTGCGGTCGGATACGTAAGTCGTTTCATGGAGAAACCGACTCAGGAGCATATGAATGCCGTGAAACACATCCTGAGATACATCAAAGGTACTTTGAATCTCGGGATTCAGTACAAGAGAGGAGGTGGAAAGTCGTTGCAGCTGACGGGCTACAGTGATAGCGACATGGCGGGAGATGTCGACGATCGAAAGAGCACGACAGGCATAATGTTTGTGCTTGGGGAGAGTCCGATCAGCTGGCAATCTCAGAAGCAAAAGGTGGTTGCATTATCTTCGTGTGAAGCCGAGTACATCGCAGCAAGCGCAGCATCTTGCCAGGGAGTCTGGCTCGCTCGACTGTTGAGTGAATTGTCAGATGAAGAAATTCAGAAGGTAACGCTCAGGGTTGATAACAAATCGGCTATTTCACTGAGCAAGAATCCGGTTCTACATGATAGAAGCAAACACATAGACACAAGATATCATTATATCAGAGATTGTGTCGAAGAAGGGAAGATTGCAATCAAATATATCAGAACCGAAGAACAGAAAGCAGACATATTGACAAAGTCGCTGGGGCGGATAAAGTTTTCAGAGATGAAGAAGAAGATTGGCATGATCGAAGTCGAAAAACAAGATTAGGGAGAGAATGTTGTAAATAATCTTGTTTTAGAGTCATGTGCAAAATTTGGGTGTAATCGAAGTCGAATTGTAGCCGCAATTCAAAGTCGTAGGTGGAAACCTAGTCGAAGTCATGTTAGAATCAGAGTCGGAGTAGGTGTTGAGAACCCGTGTTGAAGTAGGACAGCCGGGTATAAAAAGAGGCTTAGAGCCATGTATTCGAAGTACCAAGCAATCGAGAAAATACAAAAAGAGGGAAAAACACAAAGCTTTGTTTTTTGTCGTGTGATTGTGCAAGACGTGGTCGGAAGGACTCACGATCACCGCAAGCGTGATCGGAAGGAGTTACGACCACGGCAAAGTTCCAGCAGGCGTGATCGAGAGGTACTACGATCACGGCAAAGGAACAGTGATTCTTTGACTACGCCGAGAAGGCTAGTACGTGATCGGAAGCGACTCCGATCACGTTGAAGGAAGTGAACGTAGTCGAAAGGGTGTTCGACTACGGTGAACGGTGATCGCCAGCATCACTGCGTGTTCGTAAAGATTTACGATCACGGTATTTTCGAGAGCGGCTGGAGGAAGACATCGCTCGATAAGGAGGAGTGGTCGTAATTGCTACCGTGTTTTTACGACTACGAAGAAAAGTTGATCGATAGAGTTTGAAGCGGTCGGAACTGGTCGTAAGCATCCAGAACCGGTCGTAGTCAATTCTATCCGGTCGTAAACGACTCTAACAAGTCGTAAAGGATCCTGGGAGGTCGTAAGACTTTCCAACAGTTGGTATCAGAGCCGTGGTTAAACATGGCTGACACGGCGAAGCAGAGCGTGTCGCTGCAGTACCCGATCCTCAGTTCGGACAACTATCCGGTCTGGGCGATGAAGATGAAGGTCAACATGATCGCGCAAGGTGTCTGGGGTGCGGTCGAACCAAAGGAGAAGGACAAGGTCCTCGATGATCGTCTCGACAAGATGGCGATGGCAGCGATCTATCAAGCTGTGCCCGACTCAATGATGCGACAGCTAGTCGGCAAGGAGACAGCGAAGGAAGTCTGGACTACTCTGCGAACCATGCATGAAGGAGTAGATCGAGTGAAGGAAGTTCGACTTCAAACCTTAAGAAGTGAGTTTGAAGCCATGAAGATGGGGAAGAGTCAGACCGTGGAAGAGTTCTCTGGTCGTTTCAATGAGGTCGTAAATGAGATCAAATCTCTCGGCGACGAACTAAAAGATGAAGTGGCGGTGAAGAAGTACTTACGAGTACTGCCAGAGAAGTTTCTCCCAGTTGTGACTACACTCATGTACCCACAGGACCTCTCGAAGATGAAGATTGAAGAGGTGACCGGAGCGCTCAGAGCACACGAGCAGCTTCTGAAGAGTTATCAAGCCGACAATGAAGGACAAGGGCCTTACAACCAACAAGCATTGTTTGTAAAGGAAGACAAGAAGAACCGAGGAGAATCGTCATCAAGGGGCGGTCGTGGACGTGGTCGTGGCCACGGTGCGTCTCATGGGCGAGGACAAGGACGAGGCTATGGCCAGAGTGGCCGTGGAAGAGGTGGTCGAGGAGGTCGTGGTGGTCGTGGAGATAGCAATCACCAGACAGACAAGTCTGATGTCCAGTGCTACACATGCGAGAAATTCAGACATTACGCTGCCGAATGTCGGAGCCACATCCAGTGCCATAACTGCAAGAAGTATGGTCACTATGCTGCGAATTGCCAGAGTAAGAAGAGAGTAGAGGAAGCAAACCTGGCTCAAACGGATGAGCACAAAGAGCCGACATTGCTGTTGTCGCTCTGCACTGCAGACGAACCGACAATGGTTCTATTAAACAAGGAGAAAGTGTTTCCGAGTCTGTTGGAGAAAGGAGAGCAGACTCAAGAATGGACGGCAGACTGGTATCTCGACAACGGAGCCAGCAACCACATGACGGGTACGTACTCGATGTTTTACGAATTAAATAAGAATGTGCTTGGAAGAGTACAGTTCGGAGACGGCTCGACCATTCAGATAAAAGGGAGAGGCACGATCCTGATGCAGTACAAGGATGGAAGCCAGAGGAGATTGTCGAATGTATACTACATTCCAAGTCTACGAAGCAACATTATAAGCCTTGGACAATTGACTGAAGAAGGTTGTCGGATTGAACTCAAAGACACCTATCTGAAGATGTACGACCACACTGAGCGACTGCTGATGAAAGTACAGAGAACGGTAAACCGTCTGTACAAAATTCAAATTGAAGCATGCAAGCCAAAGTGTATGAAGACTACAACCGATGATGCGGCCTGGCTATGGCACGCAAGATTCGGACATCTGAATTTCCAGAGTCTCAACACGATGGCGGGAAAAGAGATGGTGGTCGGATTACCGACAATCGACCACCCGGAGCAAGTCTGCGAAGGCTGTCTGGTGGCGAAACAAACTCGTAGCGGCTTTCCACAGCAGACGAGTTTCAGAGCTTCGCAACCACTCGAGTTGGTTCACGTAGATCTGTGCGGACCAATCACACCTCGTACAGATGCCGGGAATCAATACTTCATGTTGATCGTGGATGACTATTCAAGAGCCATGTGGGTGTACATGCAGAAAAGCAAAGATGAGGCAAAGACGAACTTTCAGAAGTTCATAACTCTTGTCGAAAACGAAGTCGACAAAAAGGTGAAGTCGGTCAGGTCAGATCGCGGAGGAGAATTCCTCGCGAAAGAGTTCGACTCGATTTGTGAAGAGAAGGGTATTGCAAGACTCTTCACGGCTCCGTATTCACCTCAACAAAACGGAGTCGTAGAAAGAAGAAACCGGACCGTGGTCGAAACTGGCACGAAGTCTGTTGAAGAGCCGATTCCTGCCCGGGAGACTTTGGGCAGAAGCAGTACGACATGCTGTCTATCTGCTAAATCGTGCGACCACGCGATCACTGGATGGAGTCACTCCATATGAACAGTGGTCGGGAAGAAAACCCAATGTCGAGCATCTAAGGGTCTTCGGATGCTTAGCTCATGTGAAGCCATCCACTTATCTCAAGAAGCTAGACGACCGGAGCAGACAGATGATTTATCTTGGCTCGGAACCAGGCACCAAGGCGTACAGGTGCTATGATCCGGTCGAAAAGAAGATTCATGTGAGCAGAGATGTGGTTTTTCAAGAAGACAAGCATTGGGAGTGGGAAGAACACCAGAACATTAAGAAAGATAAGTCGGAGTGGATAACTTTTGAAGTCGAAGAAGTCGATACCGACAATACGACAATGGAGGAAGGAGCTACGACCACACCTCAAAGCTCGAACACGATTGATGCGAATAATCAGGAAGCCTCACCTGATACTGAAGATGAAGAAGACGGCAGGGTGCCGAAGATGAGGAGCATTGATGAGATCTATGCTCAAACTGAGCCAATACAAATGAATGAGTTGTTACTGTACACAACAGCTGAAGAACCCGAAAGCTATGAAGAAGCGATGGGAGATGAACATTGGAGAACTGCTATGCAGGAAGAGCTGAAATCTATTGAAGACAACAACACATGGGAACTCACCGATTTGCCAAAGGGTCATCGAGCGATCGGTTTAAAGTGGATCTTCAAGGTAAAGAAGGATTCCAAGGGAGAAGTCGTAAAACACAAAGCACGACTTGTGGCGAAAGGGTATGTTCAAAAACAAGACATCGACTACGAAGAAGTCTTTGCCCCAGTAGCTCGTATGGAGACTATACGACTACTTCTTGCATTGGCAGCAAACGGTGGATGGGAGATTCACCACATGGATGTGAAAACGGCGTTCCTGAACGGAGACATTAAGGAGGAAGTTTATGTCTCTCAACAGCCGGGTTTTCAATCCAAGGAGCAAGCCGAGAAAGTCTTGAAGATGAACAAAGCTCTCTACGGACTTAAGCAAGCACCACGAGCATGGAATTTGAAGCTTGACAAAAGTCTAACGGCACTCGGGTTCAGAAGAAGCAACTCTGAACATGCGGTATACTCAAGGGGAGATGCGAAGAACAGACTGATCGTGGGCGTTTACGTGGACGACTTGATCATTACTGGATCGAGTTCGAAGGAGATTATGAGTTTTAAAGAAGAGATGAAGAGGCTGTTCAAAATGACTGATTTGGGACTTCTGTGCTACTACCTTGGCATTGAAGTCAATCAAACCGACAACGGCATAACACTTTGTCAGTCGGGATATGCTCGAAAGATTCTGGAAAAGTCGGGTATGGAAGAGTGCAATCCATGTCAAACCCCAATGGAGAATCATCTGAAGTTGAGCAAGACAGGCCTAGGATCACCAGTTGATGCCACGACTTATAGGAGCATTGTCAGAAGTCTACGGTATCTGGTGCACACCCGACCAGACATCTCGTTTGCGGTCGGATACGTAAGTCGTTTCATGGAGAAACCGACTCAGGAGCATATGAATGCCGTGAAACACATCCTGAGATACATCAAAGGTACTTTGAATCTCGGGATTCAGTACAAGAGAGGAGGTGGAAAGTCGTTGCAGCTGACGGGCTACAGTGATAGCGACATGGCGGGAGATGTCGACGATCGAAAGAGCACGACAGGCATAATGTTTGTGCTTGGGGAGAGTCCGATCAGCTGGCAATCTCAGAAGCAAAAGGTGGTTGCATTATCTTCGTGTGAAGCCGAGTACATCGCAGCAAGCGCAGCATCTTGCCAGGGAGTCTGGCTCGCTCGACTGTTGAGTGAATTGTCAGATGAAGAAATTCAGAAGGTAACGCTCAGGGTTGATAACAAATCGGCTATTTCACTGAGCAAGAATCCGGTTCTACATGATAGAAGCAAACACATAGACACAAGATATCATTATATCAGAGATTGTGTCGAAGAAGGGAAGATTGCAATCAAATATATCAGAACCGAAGAACAGAAAGCAGACATATTGACAAAGTCGCTGGGGCGGATAAAGTTTTCAGAGATGAAGAAGAAGATTGGCATGATCGAAGTCGAAAAACAAGATTAGGGAGAGAATGTTGTAAATAATCTTGTTTTAGAGTCATGTGCAAAATTTGGGTGTAATCGAAGTCGAATTGCAACCGCAATTCAAAGTCGTAGGTGGAAACCTAGTCGAAGTCGTGTTAGAATCAGAGTCGGAGTAGGTGTTGAGAACCCGTGTTGAAGTAGGACAGCTGGGTATAAAAAGAGGCTTAGAGCCATGTATTCGAAGTACCAAGCAATCGAGAAAATACAAAAAGAGGGAAAAACACAAAGCTTTGTTTTTTGTCGTGTGATTGTGCAAGACGTGATCGGAAGGACTCACGATCACCGCAAGCGTGATCGGAAGGAGTTACGACCACGGCAAAGTTCCAGCAGGCGTGATCGAGAGGTGGTACGATCACGGCAAAGGAACAGTGATTCTTCGACTGCGCCGAGAAGGCTAGTACGTGATCGGAAGCGACTCCGATCACGTTGAAGGAAGTGAACGTAGTCGAAAGGGTGTTCGACTACGGTGAACGGTGATCGCCAGCATCACTGCGTGTTCGTAAAGATTTACGATCACGGTATTTTCGAGAGCGGCTGGAGGAAGACAGCGCTCAATAAGGAGGAGTGGTCGTAATTGCTACAGTGTTTTTACGACTACGAAGAAAAGTTGATCGATAGAGTTTGAAGCGGTCGGAACTGGTCGTAAGCATCCAGAACCGGTCGTAGTCAATTCTATCCGGTCGTAAACGACTCTAACAAGTCGTAAAAGATCCTGGGAGGTCGTAAGACTTTCCAACAGTTGGTATCAGAGCCGTGGTTAAACATGGCTGACACGGCGAAGCAGAGCGTGTCGCTGCAGTACCCGATCCTCAGTTCGGACAACTATCCGGTCTGGGCGATGAAGATGAAGGTCAACATGATCGCGCAAGGCGTCTGGGGTGCGGTCGAACCAAAGGAGAAGGACAAGGTCCTCGATGATCGTCTCGACAAGATGGCGATGGCAGCGATCTATCAAGCTGTGCCCGACTCAATGATGCGACAGCTAGTCGGCAAGGAGACAGCGAAGGAAGTCTGGACTACTCTGCGAACCATGCATGAAGGAGTAGATCGAGTGAAGGAAGTTCGACTTCAAACCTTAAGAAGTGAGTTTGAAGCCATGAAGATGGGGAAGAGTCAGACCGTGGAAGAGTTTTCTGGTCGTTTCAATGAGGTCGTAAATGAGATCAAATCTCTCGGCGACGAACTAAAAGATGAAGTGGCGGTGAAGAAGTACTTACGAGTACTGCCAGAGAAGTTTCTCCCAGTTGTGACTACACTCATGTACCCACAGGACCTCTCGAAGATGAAGATTGAAGAGGTGACCGGAGCGCTCAGAGCACACGAGCAGCTTCTGAAGAGTTATCAAGCCGACAATGAAGGACAAGGGCCTTACAACCAACAAGCATTGTTTGTAAAGGAAGACAAGAAGAACCGAGGAGAATCGTCATCAAGGGGCGGTCGTGGACGTGGTCGTGGCCGCGGCGCGTCTCATGGGCGAGGACAAGGACGAGGCTATGGCCAGAGTGGCCGTGGAAGAGGTGGTCGAGGAGGTCGTGGTGGTCGTGGAGATAGCAATCACCAGACAGACAAGTCTGATGTCCAGTGCTACACATGCGAGAAATTCAGACATTACGCTGCCGAATGTCGGAGCCACATCCAGTGCCATAACTGCAAGAAGTATGGTCACTATGCTGCGAATTGCCGGAGTAAGAAGAGAGTAGAGGAAGCAAACCTGGCTCAAACGGATGAGCACAAAGAGCCGACAATGGTTGTTGTCGCTCTGCACTGCAGACGAACCGACAATGGTTCTATTAAACAAGGAGAAAGTGTTTCCGAGTCTGTTGGAGAAAGGAGAGCAGACTCAAGAATGGACGGCAGACTGGTATCTCGACAACGGAGCCAGCAACCACATGACGGGTACGTACTCGATGTTTTACGAATTAAATAAGAATGTGCTTGGAAGAGTACAGTTCGGAGACGGCTCGACCATTCAGATAAAAGGGAGAGGCACGATCCTGATGCAGTACAAGGATGGAAGCCAGAGGAGATTGTCGAATGTATACTACATTCCAAGTCTACGAAGCAACATTATAAGCCTTGGACAATTGACTGAAGAAGGTTGTCGGATTGAACTCAAAGACACCTATCTGAAGATGTACGACCACACTGAGCGACTGCTGATGAAAGTACAGAGAACGGTAAACCGTCTGTACAAAATTCAAATTGAAGCATGCAAACCAAAGTGTATGAAGACTACAACCGATGATGCGGCCTGACTATGGCACGCAAGATTCGGACATCTGAATTTCCAGAGTCTCAACACGATGGCGGGAAAAGAGATGGTGGTCGGATTACCGACAATCGACCACCCGGAGCAAGTCTGCGAAGGCTGTCTGGTGGCGAAACAAACTCGTAGCGGCTTTCCACAGCAGACGAGTTTCAGAGCTTCGCAACCACTCGAGTTGGTTCACGTAGATCTGTGCGGACCAATCACACCTCGTACAGATGCCGGGAATCAATACTTCATGTTGATCGTGGATGACTATTCAAGAGCCATGTGGGTGTACATGCAGAAAAGCAAAGATGAGGCAAAGACGAACTTTCAGAAGTTCATAACTCTTGTCGAAAACGAAGTCGACAAAAAGGTGAAGTCGGTCAGGTCAGATCGCGGAGGAGAATTCCTCGCGAAAGAGTTCGACTCGATTTGTGAAGAGAAGGGTATTGCAAGACTCTTCACGGCTCCGTATTCACCTCAACAAAACGGAGTTGTAGAAAGAAGAAACCGGACCGTGGTCGAAATGGCACGAAGTCTGTTGAAGAGCCGATTCCTGCCCGGGAGACTTTGGGCAGAAGTAGTACGACATGCTGTCTATCTGCTAAATCGTGCGACCACGCGATCACTGGATGGAGTCACTCCATATGAACAGTGGTCGGGAAGAAAACCCAATGTCGAGCATCTAAGGGTCTTCGGATGCTTAGCTCATGTGAAGCCATCCACTTATCTCAAGAAGCTAGACGACCGGAGCAGACGGATGATTTATCTTGGCTCGGAACCAGGCACCAAGGCGTACAGGTGCTATGATCCGGTCGAAAAGAAGATTCATGTGAGCAGAGATGTGGTTTTTCAAGAAGACAAGCATTGGGAGTGGGAAGAACACCAGAACATTAAGAAAGATAAGTCGGAGTGGATAACTTTTGAAGTCGAAGAAGTCGATACCGACAATACGACAATGGAGGAAGGAGCTACGACCACACCTCAAAGCTCGAACACAATTGATGCGAATAATCAGGAAGCCTCACCTGATACTGAAGATGAAGAAGACGGCAGGGTGCCGAAGATGAGGAGCATTGATGAGATCTATGCTCAAACTGAGCCAATACAAATGAATGAGCTGTTACTGTACACAACAGCTGAAGAACCCGAAAGCTATGAAGAAGTGACGGGAGATGAACATTGGAGAACTGCTATGCAGGAAGAGCTGAAATCTATTGAAGACAACAACACTTGGGAACTCACCGATTTGCCAAAGGGTCATCGAGCGATCGGTTTAAAGTGGATCTTCAAGGTAAAGAAGGATTCCAAGGGAGAAGTCGTAAAACACAAAGCACGACTTGTGGTGAAAGGGTATGTTCAAAAACAAGGCATCGACTACGAAGAAGTCTTTGCCCCAGTAGCTCGTATGGAGACTATACGACTACTTCTTGCATTGGCAGCAAACGGTGGATGGGAGATTCACCACATGGATGTGAAAACGGCGTTCCTGAACGGAGACATTAAGGAGGAAGTTTATGTCTCTCAACCGCCGGGTTTTCAATCCAAGGAGCAAGCCGAGAAAGTCTTGAAGATGAACAAAGCTCTCTACAGACTTAAGCAAGCACCACGAGCATGGAATTTGAAGCTTGACAAAAGTCTAACGGCACTCGGGTTCAAGAGAAGCAACTCTGAACATGCGGTATACTCAAGGGGAGATGCAAAGAACAGACTGATCGTGGGCGTTTACGTGGACGACTTGATCATTACTGGATCGAGTTCGAAGGAGATTATGAGTTTTAAAGAAGAGATGAAGAGGCTGTTCAAAATGACTGATTTGGGACTTCTGTGCTACTACCTTGGCATTGAAGTCAATCAAACCGACAACGGCATAACACTTTGTCAATCGGGATATGCTCGAAAGATTCTGGAAAAGTCGGGTATGGAAGAGTGCAATCCATGTCAAACCCCAATGGAGAATCATCTGAAGTTGAGCAAGACAGGCCTAGGATCACCAGTTGATGCCACGACTTATAGGAGCATTGTCAGAAGTCTACGGTATCTGGTGCACACCCGACCAGACATCTCGTTTGCGGTCGGATACGTAAGTCGTTTCATGGAGAAACCGACTCAGGAGCATATGAATGCCGTGAAACACATCCTGAGATACATCAAAGGTACTTTGAATCTCGGGATTCAGTACAAGAGAGGAGGTGGAAAGTCGTTGCAGCTGACGGGCTACAGTGATAGCGACATGGCGGGAGATGTCGACGATCGAAAGAGCACGACAGGCATAATGTTTGTGCTTGGGGAGAGTCCGATCAGCTGGCAATCTCAGAAGCAAAAGGTGGTTGCATTATCTTCGTGTGAAGCCGAGTACATCGCAGCAAGCGCAGCATCTTGCCAGGGAGTCTGGCTCGCTCGACTGTTGAGTGAATTGTCAGATGAAGAAATTCAGAAGGTAACGCTCAGGGTTGATAACAAATCGGCTATTTCACTGAGCAAGAATCCGGTTCTACATGATAGAAGCAAACACATAGACACAAGATATCATTATATCAGAGATTGTGTCGAAGAAGGGAAGATTGCAATCAAATATATCAGAACCGAAGAACAGAAAGCAGACATATTGACAAAGTCGCTGGGGCGGATAAAGTTTTCAGAGATGAAGAAGAAGATTGGCATGATCGAAGTCGAAAAACAAGATTAGGGAGAGAATGTTGTAAATAATCTTGTTTTAGAGTCATGTGCAAAATTTGGGTGTAATCGAAGTCGAATTGCAACCGCAATTCAAAGTCGTAGGTGGAAACCTAGTCGAAGTCGTGTTAGAATCAGAGTCGGAGTAGGTGTTGAGAACCCGTGTTGAAGTAGGACAGCTGGGTATAAAAAGAGGCTTAGAGCCATGTATTCGAAGTACCAAGCAATCGAGAAAATACAAAAAGAGGGAAAAACACAAAGCTTTGTTTTTTGTCGTGTGATTGTGCAAGACGTGATCGGAAGGACTCACGATCACCGCAAGCGTGATCGGAAGGAGTTACGACCACGGCAAAGTTCCAGCAGGCGTGATCGAGAGGTGGTACGATCACGGCAAAGGAACAGTGATTCTTCGACTGCGCCGAGAAGGCTAGTACGTGATCGGAAGCGACTCCGATCACGTTGAAGGAAGTGAACGTAGTCGAAAGGGTGTTCGACTACGGTGAACGGTGATCGCCAGCATCACTGCGTGTTCGTAAAGATTTACGATCACGGTATTTTCGAGAGCGGCTGGAGGAAGACAGCGCTCAATAAGGAGGAGTGGTCGTAATTGCTACAGTGTTTTTACGACTACGAAGAAAAGTTGATCGATAGAGTTTGAAGCGGTCGGAACTGGTCGTAAGCATCCAGAACCGGTCGTAGTCAATTCTATCCGGTCGTAAACGACTCTAACAAGTCGTAAAGGATCCTGGGAGGTCGTAAGACTTTCCAACATTGGAGAGATCATGTAGCTAGGTATTGTATGAATGCAAAGTTGATTGGTTGCTCACCGATCCGATGCATGCATGCGCTGTGAGCTCACGTAGAGTGCATGGATGCATGTCGATGGTTGACGTTAACATCCCTGGGATGCATGGTTACGCCATGGCAGTGGCGGCTGAGATGGGCGACGCTTGGAGGCACGACCGGCCGGTCTTCGATAGCACGGATGTCGGTGTGGTGGCTCAGCCATCCTGGGGCATCCTTCGCGTATCCTGCGTGTCATACCAGTGTATACATGCACGTATACATACATGTAGGCATGCATGCTTGCCTGCACTAGGGCGATGCGAAGTCTGCGCAGAGCCATGCGGAGGCGAGGCTATTTTTTGTGGAGCCAACGTACATGGAGTCAAGGTTGACGATGTCGGCGCGGAGTCTGGTGCGAAGACCTCAAGGTGGAAGGCTGTGACCTTATGCTCGGTGCGGAGACGAGGCGTCCGGCGGCGTGTGGTGCTAAGCCCTGTGGATGGCACAGATGTGTGGAGTCCACGGCGAAGGCTCGACGCGATGCTCCGGTACTCAACAATACTACTTGTGAAAATTAGCTTTGAAGAAACATATATCAATTGTGCACACTCATAATTATCATGCAACACTGGTTTTCAAGTAGTGCTCACAATAATGGACCAATGGATCTATCAGATCCTTACGGGGACATGCATGCAGCAAGCACGGCCTATAAGCGAGTCGGATTATTCGGAAATACTCTACCTTTTCTTACTTTTGGTGGCCGATCGGGATCCAGATCCATTGTGCCAGGATGTATCCCAGTCCGGCCAACCATCGCCCGGACTTCTAGGTGATTCGATTAGATCTACTCAGTACTGCATCTACAAAATAGCGCGAAGTATACAGACTGTTGTGGCTACAGACCAAACAGAGAGAGAGATGGTAGTGGAGAGTGATGAAGATGAATGTAATGGCATGCTCCCTCCCCAAGGCCGGTATTCTATATATATACATGGGGAGTGCTTTTACAATTATGCCTTACAGCTGATTATCCCTTTCGGGGGTATTTGTGTCATTACACGTGGCCTATTCCGGGCCTTATAACTTCCTACCAGGCCTGCTGGGTTTAGGTGGGGGCCACCCCTACGACAGGAGCCTCTCATGGTGAAGGGCTTCACAGGGCCGAAGCCATGTCGCCGAGTCCTTTGGCCCCCTCCGTCCCCGTGGCCTGTGAACTTCTCCAAACTTGAGCCGGAGCTGCGCTGTGGCCGAACAGGTGCGTACGCTCCGGCCCTCACCCTTCGAATTGGGCAGCGTGCTGCGAAAGTGGCCCCAGCCGAAGCAGACGCTCGCTCTTCCGGCCGTCCACGTGGTGAAGCGTGTTTGGCGCGGTGCGGGCCTTGAGGCGTCGTGACCATCAATGCGACGGCGGACTCCCGGCATTTGGACTTCTGAGGCGCGCGCACTCCGCAGTCGTTGCGACCTTGCCGCCTGGTGGTGTGCTTTTTAATGACGGTTGGCTTGCCAGGGGGCAGGCTGTCGCATCGTGCAGTGCGCCTTCTCGTAAGTGGAGCGTGCGACGGTTTCCGGTGTGCACGCGGTGGGGTGCGGACGGTTGCACTTACGCGCCCCTGGTAGCTGAACCGCCCGACACCCCCCGTTTGTGCTTCCGTCGGTTGGCATTACTCCACGCTGGCGACTCTTCGCCTGGTGAGGCCGAGTATAAATATGTTGGCGTCGGGGGCCGTTCCCTAGACATCCCTTGCTGCACATCCCGTACCTGTTCATGGTTAACTTCTCACATGTAGGGAAAATTTTGTTCATCTGCGTTTGATGACTGCGTCGACCGGCGTCAATGCCCGCGAGCGCTGGTGAACAAAATATGTCCTATTTGTGGGAATGCTTCACAGCTTGATGCGGAAATGGCAAGGCCTGACTTGCTCTCGTAGACAGATATGAAGTCATCCATACGCTTTGATCGTGCGAACGAGCATATGCTGGTGTGGCGACACATATCTGTTTACGAGGGCATGTCTGCTCTTGCCGCAAGTTGACCTTTGCATGTTCGAGTTGTTGTGGTCGTATGTGACGCGCGCGCTCCGTCCGCTACCCATCGAACGGGTGGCAGCGAAGCTGGCGCCTAGTCGAAGTAGACGCGCGCGCTCCGTCCCCTACCCCTCGAACGGGTGGGAGCGAAGCTGGCGCCTAGTCGAAGTAGACGCGCGCGCTCCGTCCCCTACCCCTCGAACGGGTGGCAGCGAAGCTGACGCCTAGTCGAAGTAGACGCGCGCGCTCCGTCCCCTACCCCTCGAACGGGTGGCAGCGAAGCTGGCGCCTAGTCGAAGTAGACGCGCGCGCTCCGTCCCCTACCCAACGAACGGGTGGCAGCGAAGCTGGCGCCTAGTCGAAGTAGACGCGCGCGCTCCGTCCGCTACCCATCGAACGGGTGGCAGCGAAGCTGGCGCCTAGTCGAAGTAGACGCGCGCGCTCCGTCCCCTACCCATCGAACGGGTGGCAGCGAAGCTGGCGCCTAGTCGAAGTAGACGCGTGCGCTCCATCCCCTACCCCTCGAACGGGTGGTAGCGAACCTGGCGCCTAGTCGAAGTAGACGTGCACGCTCCGTCCCCTACCCCTCGAACGGGTGGCAGCGAAGCTGGCGCCTTCACCCCGCGAACACCGCCACGTGGGCGGTGACTTGGGATCTTGCGATGCGGTCTTGCGCTATAAAGGTTCGTGGAATCACGCCGGCCCCTGGTCTGCCAGGGTTAGGTTCCCGTACCGTGCGACCCGACGCGCCCGGGGCACGCGGCGGCCTATGACTGGTGGGCGGCGGGATGTGGACGGTTGCGTGCTTGCGGCCGCTCGCCCCTTCCCTAGGCAAGGGGGACACGGGCAGGCAGTGAATGGCGCGGCGCCGGAGCTGTTGTGATCCCCTGGCCCCTTGGTGCGCCTATAACAGCGGCTAGGTAACGCCGTGCTGTGACGGTCCTTGGCGCCTGTGGTCGTGACCTTCCAGCGTTGGGTGTGGGGCGTTGCGCTGGACGGGTGCTTGTACGACTGCGGTCGCGCCTCGTACACGGACCTTCGCGACCCTTCGCTTTCAGTTACGGGGAATCATGCGGGACGGGCCTTTACACCGCTGCGGTTGCATCCGGCATGCGGATCGTTGCGACGCTTCGGTAGCGGCGGTATGGGCGTGGTGGCTTGAAATAGCCCCCCGTAACAGCGTCCCCGCACCTTTACGCCCTCTTTCCTGTGTGCTCCGCCCTCTACACCTTCGCGCTATCTTCACCGCTTCAGTCTCGCCGTGGGAAGCGATGGCCTACAGTAGCGAGCGCGGCCGGGCGGTTGGTGGCCCTGACATTCGCCGGCGGTCCTCGCTGTTGAAGGTGAAATACGCGCTCCAAGAGCGCGACCCAGCGGCGGCGGACCAGGAGCGGCTGGTGGCGGAGGAGGAAGGCACGTTCTCCGGCGAGCTAGGCCCCTTGCTCGTGATCGAGAAGACGATCCAAGGGCTCCTGCGCGCGGGGAAGTTGTCCGGGTGCCAGGAGGTACGATTGCCCGCCGCCGACGAGACGGAACCGCATCCCGAGAGGTCGGAGGCGGTTGTGTTCGTTGCCTTTTTCGACGCGGGGCTCCGGATCCCAGCGGCGGCTATGGTGGGCGACGTGCTGCGGACCTTCAGGCTGGAGCTGGCACAACTGACTTCGAACGCCGTGGCCCGGCTCGCGGTGTACAGCTGGGCCTTGCGCTCGGGGGCGTGTTGGCCCAGCGCGTCGTTGTTCGCCTATCTTCACGAGGCACGATGCGAGCCCAAGGGCCGGAAGGACGGGACGCTGTCGAGCTTCGGCAGTGTCACTTTTATTCTTCGCCCGTCGTGCAAGAAGCTCTTCCCTGCGAACTCAACTCGCGGGAAGTGGGAGTCTTACTGGATGAAGCGGTGGTTCTACCACCGTGTGGAGAGCGGGAGCGGCCTTGAGTGCACAGGCCGACCGATCGCGTTCAAGCCCTTGCCCGGCCGAACGCTCGATGATGAGGACAAGCGGAGGGTCAAGCGGCTCGTAGGCGTGGCCGCCTGCCTCAACATGCGCGACCTCGCCGAAGAGTACGTGATGTACGGCGTGGCACCGCTTGCCTACGACTGGCGTCTTGCCGCCGAGAGGCGTCGAGACGACAATGTTTCGCCATGGGTCTGCTCGCTGCCGGCGCCGCCCGGTCCTCGTAAGCCTTGATCGCGTCCCTCCTTTGTTCACGCGAAATGCGTTATATGCTGATGCTATTCTCCTTTGCTGCAGGGATTTCCTTGGAGGAGGCGGAGCAAGCCGCGCGCGTATTCCTGGGCCGTACACCGCCAAGGAGCACGAGCAGTGAGCGTCTGCTATCGCCGAGGCGGGGCTGGGGCGAATAAACCGCGTGTGCGAGGTCCTGGGCCTTGCCGTGCCGGACCGTGTCGCTCGAGACGACGGTGCAGCGAAGAAGAAGAAGGCCCCGTCTCGGAAGAGGGGCCGCAGCGGGACGCCTGCCGCGCCTGCTACTAGTGTTTCCGAGGGCGCGGCGGACGCGGAGTCGGACTCGGCGAGGTATGCCGATTCAGGCTTGGGTGGCGCAAACGCCGAAGGCGAGGTATCTTCGCGAGCGTCCCGGACGGCGAGTTCGCCGCGGGCAGCCGGAGGGGGGAAGTCTCACCGCCCGCCGAAGTTACCGAGGCGGAACCCGTGCAGACCGGCGATGCCGAGGTGGAGCTTTCGACCGCGGCCGCTGTGGTGCCAGAGGCGCCCTCCACGGGGGTGCACGGAGCCGTGCTGCCTTTACAGACAGCGGCCGAAAGCGAGGTGCCCCCTGCGACGACTGCCACCGCGGAACCTTCGCCCCCGGGCGCGGCAGCCGCGGGGTCTCCCCCAACCGTAGCTGCGGGGGCGGCGTCGCTGCTGGCTGCCCCGGCTAAACGGCCGTGTGTGCGGCCAGAGCTCCACCGGACACCGCGAGGATTCGTCGTGGCCACGGGCATCAGAAGCTTGTGGGGCTCCAGCGCAAGCGCCGGGGACCCTGCGGCATACGCGCCTTCTGCCCCTCTAGCCACGCCTCCCGCCGCGCAGGGACAGCCGTCACCCTCCCCGAACGCGGAGGCTTCTGCCCGCGGCGGGACCGTTCCTTCTGCTACCGAGGGTATGGTGGCTTAGCTTACCTTGGTGTATGCTTTTGTGCCTTGGGGTGCTCACCTGTATCCCTGTTTGCAGCGTTGCTCATTCCGGAGGGGGAGCCCTTGGCGGAACACAGGGACTCCGCGCGCGTAAGCCCCGCGGACTTCGTGCCGCCTCCGGAGACGCGGAGGGTGTGGCGCGGGATTGTTAATGACGCGGCCACCAGCGTCGACCCGCAAGTGCTGTAGACCTACGAGGCGGGGCGCCTCGAGGACGCCTTCGAGGTGTCTGGGGTGAGGGTAAGTACTCATGCGACCACGCCTGGGCTAGCTGAGCTTGCTAAGTCTTTTCCCTTCTACAGACACTTTTGCTGGGGCAGGCCCTGCAAACGGCCTATGCTCGTGGCCGAAAGGCGCTCGAGGATAGGCTGCGGGCCGCCGAGGAGGAACTGCGCGAAGCCTCTGGCGCCCGCTCTGCCCAGGACGCCCGCATCCGCCAGCAGGAAGCGGAATGCGCCGAAGCGAGGGCGCACGCCGAGGGACTTGTTGCGTCGGCGCGGGAGTCGGCCGCGGCAGCTGCTGAACAGAGGTTTGCGGCGGAGCGGGATGGGTTCCTGGAGCAGGTCGCCTCGCTAGAGAAGGAAAAAGGCGAGCTTGCCCTGACTCTAGCGGAGCGTAACCAGACGCTTGGCGACGCCTCGGTGGTTGCGTGGGACGCCATGCAAGCGCTGGAGAGCCATCTTCAATGGCTGGTAACTGAGGTGCCGGACCGCGCCTTCGGCCCGGAGGAGTTGTCTCGGACGCTCCGCTGGGTCGGGGATGCTGCCAACGTCGTGCGCGATGCGGCGACGTCCTTCGGCACCCACTGCGCGTACACGTCGGCATGCTTGGTGTGCGCGCTCCTGCAGCACCGCGGTTGTACGCACGTCGCCGGGCTGGATGACCCCTAGCTGGAGATGCCTGGCGGGGCCGGAGTAATGTCCGGCGCCATCCGCACCGCACGCCTTGCCCTCGGGCCCTTCTTCGACCGGATCTGGGCTTACGTCGGGCCGGATGCTGCACGGATCGAGCTCCGGAAGTCGCTCTATGGGACGGGGAGCCTCGGCCAATTTCTGGACGGGGTCCCTCGACGCGACGATGGCGGCGCTGGGCCCTCCGAAGGCGCCGGGAACCCGCAGGTCTGACGCCGTGGTGCCTAAGTGTAGGCGTGCGTTGTACTGTTCCCTGTTTTTGCAAATAAAGTACACACTTGCTTCATGCATTCTCACTTTCGCCTATATCCCGGGCAGCTTCCTTGCTGGGGCCAGCTTCTTGCGGCCGACCTTTCAACCCGGCGACGCCTTCGACGCTGGCGAAGGGCCGAAGAGTCGCTGGACTTTTGGGCGAGCCGGCCTTCTTCGAGCGAGGCCCCAGCTTTAGCGCGTGTTAAGGATGAACCCGCGGGATAGCGACTTAGAGCGGCAAGGATGTTGCCGGACCTTTGTACTTGTGATTTTTTCGGTATGCAGACTTCCTGGCATTTTAGGATATGCGCCGTGTGTTGATGCCAACGTTGGCGAAGTAGCTGCGCCAGGGTTCCTTAGAACGGACAACCCGTAGACTGGCGTGTGCGGAGGCGGACCTCCGCACTTTGCCTTGTTATAGCCCGTAGACTGGCGTATGTGGAGGCGGACCTCGGCACTTCGCCTTTCTTTATAGTCCGGAGACTCATGCGTGCGGAGGCAGACCTCGACGCTACGTCTTGCTTTATAGTCCGGAGACTCGCGCGTGCGAAGGCAGACCTCGACGCTACGTCTTGCTTTATAGTCCGGAGACTCGCGCGTGCGGAGGCAGACCTCGACGCTACGTCTTATTTAGAGTCCGTGGACTAGTGCGTGCGGAGGCGGACCTCGACGCTACGCCTTGCTTTATAGTCCGGAGACTCGCGCGTGCGGAGGCAGACCTCGAAGCTACGTCTTATTTAGAGTCCGTGGACTAGTGCGTGCGGAGGCGGACCTCGACGCTATGTCTTGCTTTATAGTCCGGAGACTCGCGCGTGCGGAGGCAGACGTCGACGCTATGTCTTATTTAGAGTCCGTGGACTAGTGCGTGCAGAGGCGGACCTCGACGCTACGTCTTGCTTTATAGTCCGGAGACTCGCGCGTGCGGAGGCAGACCTCGACGCTACGTCTTATTTAAAGTCGGTAGACTGGTGCGTGCGGAGGCGGACCTCGACGCTACGTCTTATTTAAAGTCTGTAGACTGGTGCGTGCGGAGGCGGACCTCGACGCTACGTCTTATTTAAAGTTCGTAGACTGGTGCGCGCGAGGGCGTCCCCCCGGTGCGTCTTTTGTTTATACTCAGGCCCATCACCTTTTGGCTACGGCGAGTGCACACGCGAACGTGCGACTTCGATTTATACTCAGTCCTGTACCCCTGGCTACGGCGAGTGCACACGCGAACGTGCGTCTTTGTTTATACTCAGGCCCGTCACCTTTTGGCTACGGCGAGTGCACACGCGAACGTGCGACTTCGATTTATACTCAGTCCCGTACCCCTGGCTACGGCGAGTGCACACGCGAACGTGCGTCTTTGTTTATACTCAGGCCCGTCACCTTTTGGCTACGGCGAGTGCACACGCGAATGTGCGACTTCGATTTATACTCAGTCCCGTACCCCTGGCTACGGCGAGTGCACACGCGAACGTGCGTCTTTGTTTATACTCAGGCCCGTCACCTTTTGGCTACGGCGAGTGCACACGCGAACGTGCGTCTTTGTGTATACTCAGGCCCGTCACCTTTTGGCTACGACGAGTGCACACGCGAACGTGCGACTTCGATTTATACTGCGGGAACGCGCGCGTTGGCTAAGCCTGCGCGCGCCTTCACCGCGTACTTGCGCGTGATGAAGAAAGATTAGCAACAAACGGCGATCTTCATTACATCCCCGTTTGCGCGGGTGAGCAACTACAAAGGATGGATATACTAACTGTTTGCCCTAGGTGCGGCCGAAGCCTCTAGTCGCTAGACATCTGCAGGGCCCGCCAAGGTGCCTGTGAATGGCCCCACGGACCTCCGCGCTGTGACGCCAGCTCTAGGAGCGCCGTTGGGCTTCGCGACGTGGGCACTTGGTACCTGGCTCGATGCGCCGTGCCATATCCTGGTCGCCTCGGACGGTGATGATGGTCCGGGGACCCGGGCTCTTCATGCATAGATAGCCGTGATGTGGTACCGCGCCGAAGGAGTTGAGGATTGGGCGCCCTAATATGGCATTGTAGGGGTACGGAAGGTCGACCACGTCGAAGGTGGCCTCTTCGGCACGCACATTGTCATCTCGGCCGAAGGAGACTTGAAGACCTATTTGGCCCAGCGCCCGCAGGGGCTGTCCCCGAAGCCCTGCAGTGGGATTCTCGAGGGCCCTAGGCGGCTTCGAGGGATCCCCATCTAGTCGAAGGCCGCCGCAAACAATACGTTCGCGGAGCTACCGCCGTCCACCAAGACACGCCCCACGTCGCATCCCGCGATGGTGACTCGGATGACCAGGGGGTCCTGATGAGGGAAGTCCACACCCTGGGCGTCGTCGGGCGTGAATGTAACTTCATGCTACGCCCAATCTGGCGGTGCTTGCGCTGGGTATGCCGCCACGTGATGTAGTCTTCGCGCATAGGCCTTCTGCTGCCGTGCTGAGGCGAATTCCAACGCAGAGCCTCCGGATATGACGTTAATGATCCTACGGTGGGTTGCCTCCGGGGCCTGCAGCGACAGGAGGCCCTCCCGAGGCTGCTGCACGTGAGCTTGGATCCGTAAGGGGCCCTCCTGGGGTTGTATCCCTTGCGCCTGTACCTGCATGGGGGCCTCGTACGGGAACTGGACGTGGGCCACCGCAGGCGGACGCGTCTCGGGGTTCCTGTCCCTAGCGACGCTGTCGCGGAGCGCCGCGATGGAGGTGCAGGTGCGGGTATCATGGTTGCCGTGGCCGTGGACGACGCACCACAGTCCCTGGTGCTGGTCGTCGTAATCTCCACGACCCTTATCGTCGCGGCCCCTGCCACGGCCGCGCCCCCGACCACGGCGCCCCGGACCGCCTCGACCCGCGGGAGTACCCTCGTCGGAACCGCCTTCAATGTCGAGGACGTACCGGTTTCGCCTTGACCTCTGCTGGCCGCGCTTGGGCTGATCGGACGACTCCTTATGCGAGGCGTCCCTGCGGTCGGGCGCATCCCTGGACGACTCCTGCTTACGTTTTCCCTTCGAGGAACCGCCCTTTGGCGGATCTTCGGCTTTTGCCGAGGCTCCGGCCTGGTTGGTGTCGGAGTCGTCACCTTGCCTTCGCCGCGCGTCTTCTTCCGCCCTGGCATATTCTTCCATTTTGTCGAAGAGCTTCGCCACCGTCTTGATTGGCTTTCGCGCATTGTACTCGGCCATCGGGCCCGGACGAAGGCCCTGTATGGCTGCATTAACGATGGTGGTTTCATTAACGTCTTTCACTTGGCATCGAATCTTGGCGAAGCGTTTGAAGTAGTCCCGGAGCTTCTCCGAGGGTTTTTGCTTCACAGCAAAGAGTTGGTCCGCGTCGACTCGGTCGACGTAGTTTCCTTGGAAGTTGTTGTGAAGGCGGACGCGAAGCTGCTCCCACGCGTAGATGGAGCCCGGCTCTATGGTAAAGAACCAAGAGAGCGCCACTCCTTGCAGCGCGAGGGGGAGTCCCTTCGCCTTCGTGGTGTCGTCTCCGCCCGCGGCTTCGATCGCCGTTTCGTACACGCGCACGAACTCACGGGGGTCCGTGTCGCCTTTGTACGAGTCGATGGGGCTAGGGAACTTGAAGTCTTCGGGCCATGCCGCCTGCTGCAGCTCCGGCGAAAGCGGGGACTCCGAATCTACGCGCCGCAGCGGCACGCGGCTAGACGTGGGGGCTTCGCGACTGTCCGCCCTCTCCGGCGTGGGCTCGGTCGCGATAACTGGCGCGGCCTGCTGGCTCCGAGCCTCTTGCATATCTCGGACGGCTCCGCGAAGGTCCCCTAGCTCCCGCTGGAACGCGTTGAGGGCCGCCAGTAGGGCGCTTTTGACCGCCTGTGCGGGCGGGGCCGCCGGTGCTCCCAACGGGCGGATCGGCGTGGGCACGACCGCGTCGCGAGCTCCCGAGCTGCCAGTCGCTCCGTCGTGGCTACCGCGAACCGCCCGGTCCACGCTGCCGGTGAGGGTCGCGGCGGGGGCGGCGAGGTCGGCTGTCGTTGCGTCGGCGGGGTCGGTTGTCACCGCATCAGCGTCGACGTCTTCGACCGCCGGGTTCGCCACCGCAACGCCGGCGACGGGGTGTGTCGTCGTGGTGCCGGTGACGGGGTTGGTCGTCGTGGTGCCGGTGACGGGGTTGGTCGTCGCGGTGCCGGTGACGCGGTTGGTCGTCGCGGTGCCGGTGACGAGGTTGGTCGTCGCAGTGCCGGTGACGAGGTTGGTCGTCGCGGTGCCGGTGACGAGGTTGGTCATCGCCGCGCGAACGTCGACGTCCTCGGCCACCGCGCCTGCGTCGCCACCTGCAGTCACCGCTGCCGATGCCGAAGCCTTGGTACTCATACGACGCTCTGGCCCGGCCGCCTTCTTTCCCTTCGCCACCGCTGACGAAGCTTTTTTCAGTGCCATCCTTCTTCTTCAGTCTTCAGGCTTGTCTTGTCCTCCCCACGGACGGCGCCAACTGTTGTGGCTACAGACCAAACAGAGAGAGAGATGGTAGTGGAGAGTGATGAAGATGAATGTAATGGCCTGCTCCCTCCCCATGGCCGGTATTCTATATATATACATGGGGAGTGCTTTTACAATTATGCCCTTACAGCTGATTATCCCTTTCGGGGGTATTTGTGTCATTACACGTGGCCTATTTCGGGCCTTATAACTTCCTACCAGGCCTGCTGGGTTTAGGTGGGGGCCACCCCTACGACACAGACAAAGCCCATACACCTCTACAGTTGAGATGATTAAATTTGTAGCGAACAAACTACTTATCTGTCGCTGATGACTCGCAACATGCTGCAAACCCCATGAATCCTGGGGATGTTCCCAATCAGCTCCTTAGGCAGATTTTCATGCAGTCCCCACGGACGGCGCCATCTGTTGTGGCTACAGGCCAAACAGTAAAGAAGGGGACTCGTAGAAGAGGAAGAGGAGAGCCAGATCTATGGGAGAGTTGGTAAGAATGAGAGGATGCCCCTCCTCCTACCCCTCCTGGGGGTTTATATACATGAGTGGGGTAAAATGGGAACCATTCACCCCTTAGTACTTACAAAGGATGAGGGTACATTGGTATATTTACATGGGTATATTCCTCTACACTATCGGGCCTATTACATATTAGGCTAGTTGCAAGGCCCAGTCACGGGGGGTTGGGCCACCCCCACAACAGCTCAAATATAATTAATAATAATCAAAGTTGTGACCTTATGGCCAAGCTTACAAATAATAGCCTAAAAGGCTTAAGAAACTTGCAGTGGAAAAACAGAAATAAGCGTAGCAGCCATTCGACATGCCCATAGGTAATCAACTGGGGAGCAAAGTTCTAATCCGCAAAGTCGTCGAAGTATCCTCCTTCAAGTACCTCTTGTTGATCTGGTCCTTCTGCATCAACTGAGCAAATATGAATGTAACCATGAATACATAGAGTACTCAGGAAGTCGTTCATAACAAAGAATGCAATATATAATGTAAGGCTTACCAAAGGATGGCTGAAAGGTTAATTTTGTAGAAAGCAATAATTTAAAGTAAATACAATAAATAGATTGAAAAATGAACTTTGAAAATGATAATAAATAAGTAATCAAAGGAATTGAGAACAACCACAAGTGAACTGACCATTCACTCCAATGAATCACCTATGAACTAAAATGAGAGACCATGTGGTTATGACCCCATGGGTGTGATGAGTAATTGACATCGGTTTAGGAGAGTCGAGTTTGATATTGGTTGGTTCGAACCTTGACGTTGCGTGGTGCAATCGGGCTCGGTCGGACATGGTCAAACCTGGTCAAAGGGCTTAGGATGCATATTTTGATGATTCGACAGGTTTGGACTCTATTATACGTGAGTATGATTTGTTGATGCTATTATGCTTACATGTATCGAGCGGTGCTATTTGATGTGTTTCTTGTCTGTGTTGGCTGCAGGACGTCGAGGTGGAGTCGTGGTGAGGCACGGAGGACCGGACTAGGCGCAGGTGGTGCCGAGGTCAGAACGGTCGAGGTGTGCTGAAGACAGCGAGGACTTGAGGTGTTTGCGAGGCGTGAACAACAAGGAACGCGGAAGTTTCCCGGAAGGTGCAGGGGGGCGTTTCGGTAAAAACGCAAAGCTGCACAGGCGGGAGCGGGTTCCGTTCGGGATTTTGCGGGCGTAACGGGTTGGAGACCCGTTAGCCGAAGGCTATATAAGGAGGAGGTGCCTCCTTGTGGCTGCATGCACTCCAAGAGTTTCTAGGGTTTGCTTTAGTCAAAATGAGCTTTAGAGGGTTATTTTGGCTTTAGAGCTTTAGTTGGTGTGGAGTTGTTGGGAGAGACAGAGGTTCTCTGTGTTGTGTCTCCTCCCCTTTGTACGTTGTGTCTCCCAGGAAGAATGTAGTGTTTTAGTGTTCTTGTGTTCTTGATTGGGAGAGGGAGAGGATGGATTGAGGAGTTTGTAATCTTCTTTGTTCTAATGTCCATGCGTATCGGGACTCCTCTGTAATCCTCTTTTGATTTGGAATGAAAATCTGATGTTTTTCTCTCGTGCTCCTGTGTTCTTCGATGTCCTCTGTGCTTGATCGTTGAGATTTTCTTTTTCTTGTTGGTTCTTGCTGGAAAGGCCCAAAATGGATTGCTCTATGTTGGGATAGTGCCTCAAGGTCATTTGATCGAATTTTCCCAA
The DNA here is from genome assembly GCA_017311315.1 of Dendrocalamus latiflorus. NCBI lineage: Eukaryota > Viridiplantae > Streptophyta > Magnoliopsida > Poales > Poaceae > Dendrocalamus > Dendrocalamus latiflorus. The sequence continues at coordinate 22,906,493 of CM029678.1, forward strand.
GAGCAAATCAAGTTTAATCTCATATTTGGGTTTTTGAGCTCCTCTGTTCTTCTTTTGCCTTCTAGGGTTTTGGTGTATTTCGTGTTTCCCTTCATGAGATAGCATGCAACTTGAGATGTTGAGTCCAGGGGCTATTGAGTAGCTATCCTCAAAGTTTCGTGGCCAAAGGATCAATGGTTGGGGAGTATTTTGGATTTTGGGTCAGCTTTGCAAAAAGTTTCAGATTTTTGCCATAATCTGAAATTTGTGTTCATGAGTTGTCTTCTCTTGGTTTTCTAGACCCTATAGGTTATTTGAGAGGTAGTCTCACTAATCTGGGCAGAGAAATCTAGAAGAATATCTCAAATTTGCTTGCAGTCTAGAGTTCTCCGTTTTTGTCTGAAAAATACTGCTGCTGTCCTCTGCATCCCGAGGGGCGGTCAAACTTGTGTGAACAGGGCGGTCAGACCAGCCCTTGTATGGCGGTTGGACCGGGGCATTCGGAGCAGTCAGACCGGCCCGGGCGGTCAGACTGGCCACTCTAGGGCGGTCAGAACGGCGGCTAGGGTGCGGTCTGACCGGCCCTTAAGAGGCGGTCTGACCGGCCCATTCCAGCAGGCTGTAGTATTTTTCATACTTTATTTGCTTGCTTGCTTTGCTGTGGTTTCTCTGGTTCCTAGTGAAGTTAAGTATCTCTACTTCTTAGATCTCATATCTATTGGAGAGGGATTTCAACTTTGGGTTCGTTTTGGGGGCAAGTTTTTCAAGTCGACATTCACCCCCCCCCTCTGTCGCCATTTTGGTCCAACAATTGGTATCAGAGCCGGTTAGCTCTTTTCCACAGATCTTAACCGGTCTCTAGAGCCATGGCGACAGACAAGTACTCGACCAAGCCTCCCGTCTTTGATGGTATCGATTACCCCTTCTGGAAGAGCCGAATGGAGACATACATCCAGGCTTAGGGGTATGCCATCTGGCGTAAGGTCAAGGTCCGATTTGTTGTTCCTGCTGATGAGAACATCAATGTTGGAAATATGCATGATGTTGAGGCAAACGCTAAGGCAAGGAACATCATAATCCAAGGCCTAAGTCGTAGCGAGTTTGACCGCATTTCTCATCTTTCGTCCGCCTTCGATATTTGGGAGACCCTCGATGCTTACCATGAGGGCACCACCCAAATAAAGACGGTGCGACAGGACCAGTTCAAGCGAGATTACAACAAGTTTGAAATGCTCGCTGGCGAGTCCCTTGATGAGTGCTTTGCGCGTTTTCACAAGATTCTAAGCAACCTCCGAGCAGTCGGTCTTACATACCCGACTCGGATAACGCTCGACAGATGCTCGCTGCACTCGACCTTCGTGTTTGGGAGATGAAAGTGACTACCATCAAGGACACCACAGACCTCTCGACTTTGACTCTTGATGCGCTGTACTCGTGCCTCAAGACTCACGAGATTGACATTGTCTCTCGCAAGTCGAAGTCATAGTCGATGGCTCTAGTCACCGATCCCAGTTTGGCTTTTGGTCTTTCTTCTGATTCGCTATGTGGATTCTCCCTTGCTGCTCTCTGTGACATAACTGATGATCAATTAGAGCAGCTTGCGGATGAGCAGCTAGCCCTCCTAGCTCGGAGATTTTCCCATGCTAGATCTAGAGCTAGGTGCAGCGAGTTGAAGAAGGAAGTAGATAGATTATCACGGGAGCTTACTTCACTTACATTCCCCCTCCCGTGATAATTGTGATACATGCTGTGCTCTGTTAGGTGACATGGAGAAACTAAGGACCTCGCATGATAGTCTGTCCTCTGAACTTGATATTGTTAAGATGGAGAATATTAGTCTCTTGGCTAAGCTTGAGATGAGTAGGGTAGCTCCCTCGTCATCTACTACTGTTGAGACTATTGCTTGCACCTCATGTGAGGATAAGGACAATGCTTTTAGAGGTCTTTATACCATGTTGCTCGATCTGCCTGAGACCTGTGAAAGCTGCAATAATTTGAAGATGAACCTAAAACGGACAGATCATAAAATTGTTGAATTACAAGCTTTTCTTCTTGAGCCTATTACTTCCTGTGTGAATTGTCCCAAGCTTACTGCTGAGCTTGAAGCTGTCTCCAAACAGTTTCAAGAATTAGTTGATAACAACAATAGACTGGCTCAATTTGCTTCTAAGGACCCTGTTAGCTCACCATGCATTAATTGTAACAAACTAAAATCTGACTTAATTGGAAAAATGTGTGAAGCTAACTAAGGACCTTCTAAAGAAGCCACCTTCTGCTTATAATGTGCGTGCTGCTGAGGGGGAGAAGCCCAAGGGTAAGGTAGAGACGCCTAGCAACGTGAACCAATTGGCTAGCAGTAGGACTGTCCATTCTGAGTCGGCTGTGCGTGCATAAGCCATTCATTCCTCTGCTGTTGGTTCTTCTTCTTCTACTCCCTTACCTTCTGCTGCTCCTTCTTCCCCCTGCTCTTCTTGCGCCTCTCTCTTTCGGGAGTATCAGTATCTTATGAACACTCTCGAGAGATTTGTAGGAGGCAAGAAGAAGCTTAATCTTGTTCTAGACCAATCCAAGATTTGCAGATTTAATCAGGGTCTAGGATATGATTTCTATGAAGATATGAGAAAGCATCCACCTGCCGTGCTCAGACCCATAGCACCAGGTGTGATCGAGACTGAGCCTAGGACCGAGAAAGTCCAATTTAAGTCTATGGGCTTTGTCCAAGGGATTTCTGACAGCAAGGTGATTCCACCTGCAGCTTCGGCCTCTCAGAAGGCGAAGCCTCATCATGTTACTTTTACCTCTCAGAAGGTGAAGTATCATTGCAACTTCTATCGGAAGGATGGACATCTGATCGATCGATGCTTCAGATGCGCCAAGATCGCGCGTAGAGACCGTGTTGAGTCTCTTAGGCGTATTCAGGGTCAGCCCCAGACTTTGAGTGCATCTAAGACCAACACGAGGTCTAGAGTTGTTTCAGTTGCTTCTGATGTGTTTGGGCAGCATCGAGGACATGGTTTTTCCAAGTTTTCTGGTTTTCGTTCTCATGCTCCCTTTGGTCGTGACTTCCGCCGTTCTGAGGGTAGATCTCATTCCCCCATCGAGATGGCTACCCACGGCGTGATCAGCGTGTTGCCGGTGCTCCGACTCGCTCTCCCGTAGCAGTCGGACCCAGCAACAGCTTCAGGTCTGCTCACAGACCTTCTGCTTCTTTGAGTGACAGAGAGCGTAGGGTAGTTAGAGGTCAATCGTGCTTGACTACTTCTGCTGCTCGACGTGTTACTCAGTATTGGGTGCCAAAATCACTCTTGATTTACCCCAGTACTGAGACTTTACTCTCTAGTTGACTCAGGTTCGCCGGACAGGGAATGGAAAGGTTTGGCTAGTGGACTCCGGGTGTTCACGACACATGACCGGAGACTCCCGTTGGTTTTGTTCCCTTGCCCGTGCTGCAGGTGATGAGACGATCACCTTTGGAGATGCTTCATCTGGGCGCGTCATCGCCAAAGGTACAGTGCGCGTTAATGATTCTTTCATTTTGAAAGATGTTGCCTTGGTTAGTAAGCTGCAGTATAATTTGCTTTCTGTTTCTCAGCTTACCGATGACGGTTTCGAGGTGAGCTTTAAGAAAAATACTTGCAAAATTCTTGATTCTTCGGGTAGTCTGGTTTGTGGGATTTCTCATTTTGGGAGGATCTTTCGTGCTGATTTTTCTGAGTCTTCTGGTGATCCTCTCAGGTGTTTAGTTGCTTCTGAGTCCCGCGACCTTTCTTTCTGGCATAGGAGACTTGGTCATATTGGATTTGACCATTTGACCCAAGTTAGCGGCCATGATCTCATTCGTGGTTTGCCGAAACTCAAGATGGTCAAAGATCTTATTTGTGCTCCATGCCGGCACGACAAGATGGTTGCCGCTTCTCACCCTCCGGTCACAGTGACTATGACCGATGCACCGGGACAGCTGCTCCACATGGACACAGTTGAACCAGCTCGAGTGCAATCAGCAGGAGGGAAGTGGTATGTACTTGTCGTGGTCGATGACTTCTCGAGGTATTCTTGGGTGTTTTTCTTAGCCTCGAAGGATGAGACGTTTACACATTTCCGAGGTCTTTTCAGTAGGCTTTATGTTGAGCTTCTGGGTGCCTTACGAGCGATCCGCAGTGATAATGGCACGGAGTTCAAGAATTCCTACTTCGAGAGATTCTGTGATGAGACAGGTGTAGAGCACCAGTTCTCTTCTCCGCACGTCCCACAGCAGAATGGCTTCGTGGAGAGGAAGAACTGTTCCTTGGTCGAGATGGTCAGGACGATGCTCGATGAGTACTCTACACCGCGGAAGTTTTGGGCTGAGGCTATAGCTACCGCGTGCCATGTTTCAAATTGAGTTTTTCTTCGGGCACACTTGCACCGCACTTCTTATGAGTTGAGATATGGGCGAAAGCCCAGTGTATCTCATTTTTGTGTGTTTGGTTGCAAGTGCTTTATTCTGAAGTCCGAGAACCTAGACAAGTTCGAGTCACGTTCTTGTGATGGGATTTTTCTAGGTTACTCGACTTCTTCGCGGGCTTATCAGGTTTGGAACTGCGAGTCTAGCAAAATGGTAGAGACCTGTGAGGTGACCTTCGATGAGGCCAGTCCAGGGACTAGGCCCGATATCTCAGGTTCCTTAGAGCAGTCCGAGCTCATCTTTGTGGATGATGAGGACGATGGAGATGAGGGTTGTCTACCCGATCCAGTCCCTCATCCACCCCTTGAGGTGCCTTCTTCCACCGCACCTCGAGGAGATCAGCCCATGCCTTCTGCTTCTTCTGGAGCTAGTAGCTCTGTTCCTACCTCGTCAGCTCATGAGGTAGAGGCCACTTCTTCATCTCAACTTGGACCTCCACGACATATCTAAAAAGACCATCCTTCCGAACAGATGATTGGAGACCTCTTTGAGCGAGTCACTCGTTCAAAATCTGGCACGTCACTTTTCTGTCTCCATTCTGCCTTTGTTGCCTCCTTCGAGCCCAAGGATGTGTGTCATGCTCTATCTGACGAGTCTTGGGTCAATGCCATGCATGAGGAGCTAGAGAATTTCGAGAGAAACAAGGTCTGGTCGCTTGTCGAGCCCCCTCGAGGTCATAATGTCATTGGGACTAAGTGGGTGTTCAAGAACAAGCAGAGTGAGGATGGGGAAGTTGTTCGAAACAAGGCTAGACTGGTAGCTCAGGGGTTCTCCCAGGTTGAGGGCCTAGATTTTGAGGAGACCTTTGCCCCTGTAGCTAGACTTGAGACCATTGGAATCCTGCTTGCTTTTGCAGCTTCTAAGGGTTTCAAGCTTTACCAGATGGATATCAAGAGTGCCTTCCTTAAAGGCTTCATTGAGAAAGAAGTCTATGTGAGACAGCCTCCAGGTTTTGAGAACCCCAAATACCCAAACCATATCTACAAGCTTTCCAAAGCGTTGTATGGACTTAAGCAGGCCCCTAGAGCTTGGTATGAGAGGCTTAAGTCCTATTTGTTGAGTCATGGTTTCGAGATGGGTAAGGTAGACAAGTCCTTGTTCATTCGCCGGCATGGCACCGACCACTTGCTCGTCCAGATTTATGTGGATGACATCATCTTTGGCGGCTCCTCCCATGCTCTCGTTTCACAGTTCTCGGATGTCATGAGCACCGAGTTTGAGATGAGCATGATGGGTGAGTTGACCTTCTTCCTTGGCTTCCAGATCAAGCAGACTCAGGAGGGTACCTCCTTGCATCAGGGCAAGTACACTCGCGACCTCCTGAGACGCTTTGACATGAGTGATGGTAAGCCCGTGTCAACTCCCATGGCATCTTCAGCCACACTTGACCCAGATGAGGACGGCGAGCCAGTTGATCAGAAGGAATATCGCAGCATGATTGGCTCCCTCTTGTACCTCACCGCCTCGAGACCGGACATACACTTTGCTGTGTGTCTCTATGCTCGGTTTCAGGCTTCTCCTCGCGTATCTCACCACCAGGCGGTGAAGCGCATCCTTCGTTACCTTCGAGCTACCATTGACTATGGTATCTAGTACTCTTCCTCATCCTGTCTTTCTTTGAGAGCCTATTCAGATGCAGACTTTACTGGCTGTAGGATAGATAGGAAGAGCACTTCGGGCACATGCCAGTTCATTGGCACTTCTCTCATTTCCTGGTCTTCGAGGAAGCAGTCCGGTGTTGCACAGTCCACCGCAGAGGCTAAGTACGTTGCTGCAGCCAGTTGCTGTAGCCAGGTGCTCTGGATGGTCTTGACCCTGCGGGACTTTGGGTTAGTTATCGACAGTGTTCCACTCTTTTGTGACAACACTTCTGCGATTAACATTGCTAAGAACCCAGTGCAGCATTCTCGGACCAAGCATATTGATATTCGCTATCACTTCCTTAGAGACCATGTAGAGAAGGGTGACATCGTGCTCCAGTTTGTGGAGAGTGACCACCAGTTGGCTGATATCTTTACCAAGCCTTTGAATAGCTCTAGGTTTTCAGCTCTGCGGGGAGAGCTTGGGGTGGTTTGTCCTTATGGACTGTTGTGAGGGGGAGTTTTGTGCTTTACTGCTTTATTATATTGATTATGCTCTTGCTCCTTTCTGTTGCATTGCATTCGGGGTGCATTGGGGTTAGTCCTTCTAGCATAAGTTAGAGTGGTTCTCTTGCCTAGCTGCTTAGACTTCTTCTCTTATCTTGTGATTCTAGGATGCTGCTTATTAGCTGTTTCTCTTCTCACTAGGTTGAGCTCACTCACTGCTTATAGGTTCTAGCGAGGGTCGGGCCACCCTCGGGTAGACAGGGTTCGTGTTTGCTCCTTAGTGTGTTAGATGATCAGTTGATAGTCCTAGAGTCTTATGGGGTAGATGAGAGTTAGTATGAGCCATAGTATCCTCTATATCTTTACTATTATAAAAGAAGGAGTTGGTGGTTGGTCCGGCCTCTTCCACCCTTTCCCATAAAAAATATGTTGACTCACAGATTTTCCGCCCCACCGGACCCGTGCGCCTCCTCCCCTCTAATTTCTTCGCCGCCGCCTGCCTCCCCCAACCGAAGTCGTGCGCCTCCTCCCCTCAGATTTATCCACCGCCTCCTCCCCTCCCTCCTCCTCCGTTGCCGCCTGCCCCGCTCCTCCGCCGCCGCCTCCTCCTCCGCACCCCGCGCCGCCGCCGCCTCCTCCCCCCACCCCAGGCTGCCTCCTCCTCCTCTCCACCCCGCGCCGCCGCCGCCTCCTCCTCCTCCCCCCACCCCTCCGCTCCGCCGCCTCCTCCTCCCCCCACCCCACGCCGCAGCTGCCTCCTCCTCCCCACCCCGCGCCGCCGTCGCCTCCTCCTGCCCCCTCCTCCGCTCTGCCCTCGCCTCCTCCCCCACCCCTCCGCTCTGGGCCGTCGATGATTGCCTGCCCGGGCTGGTGCATCGACCTACAAAAGGGGTTAGCGTGTTGTCTCGGGCCTACGATCCCACAGGTAGCTTGCAATGCATTTTGACAACATGTCAATATACGTTAGTCATTGCGCGAACTCCAAATGATAGGTCATGCCAGCGCCTCAAAGTGGGGTCCTCGGATGCCTTCCAAAAGGTTGTTGCTCCGCTCGGTCGATTTCGAGTCATGTTGGGGAGTTCACTGTTGCACAGGACATGGAGTTATGAATAGTTATGCTGTCAAGCATTGATCGCCTTGATGCCAAAGCTACACAGAGGCGTGGTGTTAGGACCTAGCCTAGTTAAGTACCCCGTGAAGTCGGTTCTCAACTTATAGCATTTGAGAGATAAAGGCACATCGCCGGCTAGCACGGTGCGAAGCCGAGATAGCCAAAGTTAATCCTGTGATCACTCAACCTTATCTAATGAGGATGTAAAGGGGTCATAACTAACTTTGCTCCTAATGCTAGAATAGAGTTCTCTTGCTACTCTTTTACTAGGGGTATCCCATTACACAGCTTGATGCTTGGGACGAAGCTTCTGAGCAGCACTCCGATTGGGGATGATGGTCCCATCGAAAAAGACTTGGCGCTCAGGACGATGCTCCTGAGCAGCACTTCTTTGGGGATGATACTCCCATTGAAAAAGACTTGGCGCCAAGATTTAGTTCTACCCTAGAGGGGAGAATCAACTTGACCCCGAAGGGGAGAATTAGCTCAACCCTATCGAGGAGCATTGGCTCAACCTCATCAGGGAGCATTGGCTCGACCCCGGAGGGGAGATTTCACTCAACCCTGGAGGGGAGGACTAGCTCGACCGCGGAGGGGAGACTCGACCCCGAAGGGGAGAATTAGTTACCCTCGTCGGGGAGCATCGACTCGACCTCGTTAAGGAGCATTAGCTCAAGCCCGAAGGGGACTTCACTCAACCCTGGAGGGGAGGACTAGCTCAACCTCGAAGGGGAGACTCAACCCCGGAGGGGAGAATTTGCTCGACCCCGAAGGGGAGAATTTAGCTCAACCCTGTAGGGGAGGGTGATCACCAACTTCACCTTGGAGGGAAATTGCAAACTTGACCCCAAGGGAAATCGCCAACTTGATCTGGGCTACAACTTAAGAGCACAAAATATTCCACAAGAGCATGGTAGGGGCATGTGCATTTCAATGCATAAGGCATCATAGTACGCCTAGTGTGAAAAGATGCAAGGAGGGTGACATGCCAGACTCAGTAGCTATATGTAATACTTAAGATGGTCGAGGCCGAAGAGAATGCATCGAGCTAGGGGAAGCCCCTAGTCGAGGAGATGCCATCGAGATGAAGTGAAGTTCAGTCAAGGCAAAAGCCGTCAAGGCTAAAGTGAACCACACCGAGGCCAAGCCATAGAGCGAGTTGAAGCTCGCCAAGGTGAATCGATCGAGCTAGGAGAAGCCCCTAGTTGAGGAGACGCTGTCAAGTCTCGGGCCCCCACACAGCCCGTGGCAAGCACCTACACCAAATCCTCGCGTCACCCGGGGTTGAACTCTCGCACTGACCAGGGCCAAGTCCACACAGCGCCCAGGGGTATACTCCCATGCCACTCGGGTTCGTAGACCTGCACCAAACTCGCGCACCGCCTAGGGGGAGATCCTGCACTAACCCAGGGGCGACTCCCATAGCACCTGGGGTAGCTCTAGTGTTGCCCGTGTCGAACTCTCACACCGACTGGCAATGACGATGAGGCCAACTCAGGCATCCCAGGGTAAGGCTTTGGCGAGGAGGCACCCTTTGGCATCCCGAGAAAGATAGGGTGTGGATAGAGTCTCATACGCACTCAAAAGTGTAGAAGGCGCCTCTTAAGTTTATCGACCGAGGATGCATGGACCAATTTCCCCTGGAACACGCCCTCTAGCCTGAACTCTTCTTCCCCATCCTTGCTCTCTCTCTCTCACCTTATCTCTTCCTTTCTCCATTCCACTCCTTTCCAAATCCTCCATTCTCTTGCCACCCCCTGCACCTCCCATCGGCTCAGCCCCAAACTGCCGCCCTCCATGGCTTTGGTTGCTGGTGCCTTGGGTTTAGGCCCCCTCCTACTCATCGGGCTCCCTACCACCAGCCAGCTCAGCTTTGGTTCCCAGGCCAACCACCTCCGGCCTCCACTCAGCACAGCGCCTTGCTCCCCCTAGCCATCACCCTTGGCTCCTTCTTCCCAGCGTTGTCGCTCACCTTCTTCAGCTCCACCTCTGGCTCCCCTTACTCTGATCCAGTCGAATCAATGGCTGGCTCGCTTGTACCCTTGGGCCCAACCTCGACACTAGTCTTCCTACCAGTCTCCTCTTTCCCCAACTTGCTTATGGCTCGATTTGGCCACCGGGTAAGAGCACCGGGAGGCCCAGGGGAAGGCGCGGGCACTGGGAGGCCCTAGGGAAAGGTGGTGGCACCAAGAGGCCTCGAGGGAAGGCGACGGTACCAAGAAGCCCCGGGGGAGGCGGCGGCACCAGGAGGCTTCGAGGGCAAGCGATGGCACTGAAGGTAGGATGACCCGGGGGATGCAGTTTCAAGGTCAGGCACAGCCGATGGAAGGATGACCCGGGGGAGCGGGCCCCTGGTCTTGGAGATAGTGGTAGAGGAACCCTGGGGAAGCGAGCCCAGGTCTGGCGGTGCCAAAGGAAGGGAGGCCCGGGGATGCAATCTTGGGGTCAGGTGCGGCCGACGGAAGGATGACCTGGGGGAGGGAGCCCTGGTCTTTTCAGCGGCGATGTGGAACCCCGGGGAAGCGAGCCTGGGTCTGATGGTGCCGAAGGTAGGACAGCCCGGGGGATGCAATCCCGAGGTTAGGCACAGGCGACGGAAGGATGACCCTGGGGAGGGAGCCCTAGGTCTTGGTGGCAGCTACGAGGAACCCAGGGAAGTAAGCCCGGGTCCGGCGGCGCCAAAAGTAGGACGGCCCGGGGGATGCAATCCCAGGGTTAGGCGCGACCGACGGAAGGATGACCCGGAGAAGGGAGCACCTGGTCTTGGTAGTGGCAACAAGGAACCCCACGAAAGCGAGCTTGGGTCCGGTGGTGCCAAAGGTAGGGTGGCCCTGGGGGACACAATCCCAGGGTCAGGCGTGGCCGATGGAAGGATGACCCAGGGGAGGGAGCCCCTGGTCTTGGTGGTAGCGACGAGGACCCCAGGTGGAGAGGCGCGACGCGACGAAGAAGGCACCAGGGCTATCCGGGGTGAGGACCCCGGGTGGAGAGCGTGGCGCGGCGGAAGGTCCCCATGGCGGCTCGAGAGAGGAGCGGCAGCGCAAGGCCCACGCCAGCCTCGAGAACGGTGGATCCCGGATGGAAGTGCGGCATCAAAGGGAGGATGACCTGGGGAGGCAGACCTGGGGGTGGATGAGTGGAGGCAGTCCCAGGGTTGGCCGGGCGGAGGCGCAGCCTAGGACAGTCGGATGGAGGTGACATCGGGGTGGCTGGGCGGAGGCGATGCTAGGGCAGCCAGCAGTGGTGTGGCCCGAGGTGAGGGCGATGTCCTGGGGCATCCCGAGGGAAGACCTGGGGGCATCTGGGGGTTCAGCGGACTGGCACTAGGGCAAAATCCCAGGGCACCCAGGGAGAAGGCCAAGGGCATCTGGGGGTCGACGGCCCGAGGCGAGGGCAAAGTCCCTGGGAAGACCTAGGGAGAAGGCTGAAGAGGGGGACATGGATGAGGCCAGGGCAACGAAGCGCGCGAATGAGGCCAGGGCCATGCGCCCGGATGAAGGCCAAAGCATGGTGTCCAGGCGGAGGCACTCCCAGGCGGTCCCAGACGAAGCGAGGTGGGGACCCCCGAGCGCCTCGGGTGGTGCGATTTGAAGGGTGAGATCTCAGGGAGCCCGGGGTGAAGCCTTGGGGGAGCTCCGGGGCATCGCGTGTGGAGGGCGAACCTGAGGTGAGGCCAGGGTAGTGCGCGTGGAGGGAAAACCCGAGATAAGGCCAAGTTAGCACGTGAAGGGCAAACCCTAGGGAGAGGCCTGGGCGAGGCAAGGTTCTCAAGGCCACCCGCCCCGGAGGGAGTCCGGGACATCCCAAACTCGCCCGGCGACCTTTCATGCCTTCACCTTCCTAAGAAACATGGCTTCTCGTTCAAGTCCCCATGGACGACGCCAATTGTCGTCGGTACAAGACCGGAAAATAAACTTGTATGCACCTCCGGGCAGATACGAAGACCGCTGCGGGTGCAAAGGGACTCAAGAGAAGCACACAATCCCAAGGTCCTTGTAGAGGGCCTCCAACCTGCCCCAAGTGTATTTCATATTAGTGTTCTTGGGTTGGCCATGGACCCTCCTAGGGTCGATCCCGCATACTCCTCTCGGGGTTGGCCCCGGACCCTCGTAGGGTCGATCCCGCGTACTTCGCCCGGGCTTGGCCCAGGGTCCGCCCAGGGACGGTCTTGCATACTTCGCCCGGGATTGATCTGGGCGTCCTCCCAAGGACGGTCTTGCATGCTTCGCCCACGGTTGGCTTGGGGTCCTCCCAGGGAAGGTCTTGTGTACTTCACTCGGGGTTGGTCCCGGACCCACCTAGGATCGATCCCGCGTACTCTGCCCGAGGTTGGCCTCGGACCCTCGTAGGGTCAATCCCGCGTACTCTGCCTAGGGTTGGCCCCAGACTTGGCTCGGGGTAGACCTTCCAACGGGCCCCATCACTCCAAGGTGGTTGTAAGCTCGAGGTAGCACGGGGACCCTCCCTCAACAAATTAAACTTATAAATAAGAGCATAAGAACATCGAATGATAAATAAGTCCCATGACAAGCTTAAAAAAGATATCATGTGTAATGCAACAGCAATAGCAAAGATATCAAATAAGAAAAAAAATATAAAGTTTCTTGTAGGAAATTGAGGGAGAAGAACATACGGCCATCATCTGGGACATGGGCTGAGCAAGCTGCCAATTAGCGAGCCATAGCTTCTGCAGCTCTGTTTGACTGAAAACTTTATGATCTTCCGGCATTGATCCCTAATTACTAAATAGAAAATACAAAACACATGGCATTCTATATTTCAATTCATTTTCTCATTCAAAATTCAAATTGGAATGGAATAATGGCATTCAAATTCCAATTCATTTTATCATTCAAAATTCAAATCAAGATGACATAATAGCATTCAATATTACAATTCATTTTCTCATTCAAAATTTAGACCAGGATTGCAATGTATCATCCCAAATTCTAGGGAATTCAAAAATAAGGGAAAATTAAAAATCTTGCATGCATCTTATTTCATTAGCTTTTATTGGAGTTTCTTTGGAAAAATAAGTTGCAAACATAAATTTTTGGAAAATAAAATTACAATTGATAGAATTCAAATTAAATTCAAAATCAAATATGAAAAGATGATCCAGAAAGTAGCCTAGGAGAATTTATAGTAGAGACCAGTTCAAAAACTAAAAAAAGTTTATAGTAGAGACCAGTTCAAAAACAAAAACAAAACAAGTTCGTAGCAGTAGAAATGAAAATTTGAACATTTTTTAACATGTTCCTCGAATTTCTCAAATCAAAATAATGCATGTTACACAAAATACAGTTATTCAAGGATTTTTAGAGAACAATTTATGTTAGATAATATACTTTGTCAAGAGCCTCTATAAAAAAATTTATAATTTTTAGGGCTAATTTAACATATTTAAAAATTTTGCAAAATTGTCAGCCAAACCAAATACGCTTTCTTCACTTAGCCCTTTCTGCTTACATTTCACGAAGATGTAATTTTGGAAAGCCACCTTCTCTTTGTCCATTGTCACTGCTGTCATGCATGTATTCCTCATACGCCTTAAGATGACCGATGACCTTCTCCATGGTCATTGTTTTCAGATCTCCAAATTGCTCTATAATGGAGGCAATTGAAAGGAACTTTGAGGGGACATCGCGAAGGAATTTCTTCATCATGTACAACTCTTTCATGTTCTCGCTAAGGGCCTGAATCTTGTTGACAATGGTTGTCAACCAGATAGCAAAGTCGTTGATTGACTTCGTCTCCTTCATACGCCGTACCTTGAACTTGGTCTTGAGAGTTTGCACATTGCACAAATTCCTTCACACGATCCTAGAGCCTAGAGAAAACTCACACATTGCACAAATTCATGGTGAAAGAGAATAAGAACGTGAGCACAAGAACTTTGCTGCTCGGTTGCAACTATCTAGCCGGAGCTTTTCTTTTTTCTCTTATTCATCGCAACCTTGATGTTAGTATTTATAATATATGCATAGACCTATATATGGATTAACTTAAATAAAGAAAGCTTAACAAAGAAAATAAACTAACTAATTTTGATCTGATGCTGATTGTATCATGATCCTAACATCCTATTACTGCAAGTCAAGATTATTTACAACTTCCTTCACACATAGACCACACTTGAATTCTGTTTACCCGCAAGCAGTAGGAAAGAAAAACAAAAATGATGCAAATTGTGTCCGTCACACCTTGCATCATGTTCTAACAAGATGAGGCTGATCAAGCTATGGATCCATATCTATATGTACCAAAAGGCATAAGCCGTGGTCCGAAAGAACGAGGCTAATGTCTTCAGATTTAACTCTCTACATGCATGGTACTGATAGGTCAGTTAATTTACACAGTGTTTGTTTAAAGCAACACAAGGCCACACATGAATTAGGCCCAACTAGACTATTGGTGTTACAAAAGTGGATAAGGCAGAAATCAGACTAAACAAATAGTGCTCTACGTTTCCTCATCCGCGATGATGTCATAGGCTTCTCTTCGTCACAAGTTGGAACAAAGTGAACAGTCTTGGTATAAGGAGGCATCCTTGTCTCCTTGATTCCCACATCACTACATCACCTTTAGGTAGAATGGTGTGGAATCTAGAATTAGGTCTCCAAAAATCACCTGCGGCAGTTCCCTTTTGGAAACATCAGTTTCGCAGCAACGAGGCATCAGGCTGAGTGGAGCAGGGGAAGATGGTACAGATTTTGTAATGTCTATTGAGCGATCCTCAAAACGACGAACTTTTGGATGGTCACCAAACAGGATTCGAATCCTCTGCCTTCGCACAGTGAAGTCACGATGACTTCACGCGATCTGAGCCGTCCGCGGGAAAAATACTGTAGCAACAGCTGATCTGGGCCGTTATTTTTCCCGTGGACGGCTCAGATCGCGTGAAGTCACTGTGACTTCACAGTGTGCGAAGGCAGAGGATCCCAATCCCACCAAACATAGCCAAGCCAGCATTTAATGTTCATGTAGTTTCTCAACACATTGGCAGATGCATTTGCTGAGACAAGTGAGGCACTCAACAATGTTGGGAATTCTTTTGCTACTGATGCTAGATGTGGATGGTCCTCTGGATCAGTGGCGGACCCCCAAAATGAACCCCAGGGGGTGGTCAGCCCGATATGCGATACGGGTACAACGATACTGCGATACAATATTTTGTAAAAACAATGATACGTCGATACTGCAAGTATATATATTTAAAAATTAAAAAATATAGAGAGGCTACGAGAAAGCAAGAAACTGATATTATCCTAATGAATGCTATATATTCTATTATTCCTTCCTCTCTCACTCGCTATTTTAGTACGTTGATACTGCGATACGATATTTTGCAAAAACAATCATACGTCGATATGACAGGTATATATGTATTTAAAAATTAAAAATGTAGGGAAGCCACGAGAGAGCGAGAAACTGGGATTATTCTTTTCCTTCTTCTTCTTCCTCGTTATCGGCAGACTAACCCAGCAATTTCAAGGCAGAGGAGTATGGCGAGGTGGACTTAATTTTGGTGGTTGTTTCTGGAGATACTCACGAGAGACACACCGGCACCGAGTGAAGGAGGCAGTGGCGATTTGACAGCCAAGAACCCCAACCGAGTGCGTTAAAATGTAGGCACGGGTGAGTGCATGCTCGGGCAAGAGGCAATGGTGGCGTGGAAGGTCCATAGAGCTGGAGGGGAAGAAAGCTCGGTAACTGAGACCAAGATAAGAAAATTAATTCGAGTGGTAGGACGAGAAGGGTTCGAGCACACTCATCTTGGGCTGCTGCCTAGTTATAATTATCACCTTATTTCCATTACCAATGCAAGTGGCTGTTCAATAATACTTTTCCCCATCCTCATCCCCCACATCTGAAAGATACTCAACAGCAAGCAAAGCTCTGCCTGACATGCAGCTTTCATGGTCCATTTGCAAAAAGTTCTCTCCACTGAAATGCGAAATTGAAGAGAGGTGCGACTGGACTCTCACACCATCGCATACATGCGCAACCAATTGTTTTCTTCCCAACTAGAGATACACCAGTTAGTTCATGATCCTATGTTTCTCACCACGACGACCAAACATGAAATTGGCTGCCATCTCGCAGGCAGCGTCTCCTGGACTATCTGTTGCCTCGCGCTCTCACCGGTCAAAAGAGGCTTTGATCCACCTGATTTATAGTATTTTACTTAAAATTTCTCTCAACTCCTTCAATTTGATTCAAAAACAAGTGCTAAATTTGTAAGTTAAGGCTTTGATGTAATAATTTTTTGTTTATTTTTGTTTAATTGTAGGGTTAACCTTAGAGTTTCAATTGCAAATCGGAGGCAAAATTATAGTCATTTGTGCTTGTGATCCATGTGCCCATATTGGACCAAGATTTGGATTTAACTTAGAGTGTTTGATTACAATATCAAGTAAGTACACTTCTCCATGTCTTTTTTGTTATATTGTTCTTGAACTATTGAACATAGCACTATTTAATTAAGTTTTTAATTAAGCGACGGGTAAATTTATGGAACAGTTTCTAAAAAAAGAAGATGTCAGATAATGCTACTAATGTTGGTAAGTATGTTGATAGCTATTTCTTTGTAATCGCATATTGCCATCAGTTATGTTAAATTATTGATGCTAAAATTGCTCGACATATTATTGTTTAGTATAATCACTACTACAGAAAAGGTCATCACAGACGGTTCGAAAACGTCATCACAGACGGTTTTGTGAGCCGTCTGTATTTATGGATCAGTGCTTATCGAAGGTCATCACAGACGGTTTTCGAACCGTCTGTGATTATGGGCTATCACAGACGGTTTTTACTCAAAAACCGTCTGTGATAATTGATAATCACAGACGGTTTTGAGTTCGAACCATCTGTGATTATGGGCTATCACAGACGGTTTTTACTCAAAAACCGTCTGTGATAATTGACAATCACAGACGGTTTTGAACTCAAAACCGTCTGTGATTATCAGCTATCACAGACGGTTTTTAACTAAAAACCGTCTGTGATAATCAGCTATCACAGACGGTTTTTAACTCAAAACCGTCTGTGATATTCCCTTCAACCCCTAAATATATTTCTGTTTATTGGCTAGCCTCAGGAAATGCTAGCCATGCCCTCTGAAACAAGCAGATAATCACAGACATAAAACATATACAATTCACACATCTCATTTCATTTCAGATACATTTCACAGACATAAAACATCCAATTGACAACGCACTTCATTTCACAAACATATATAAAGCATCCATTTCGCAAATCAATTCATTGAATTGAAATAAAATATCCATTAACAAATACACAAATACACATTTCACAAACATATATAAATACACAATTGACACTGTATTTGGACTTAGAATTACAATAAAAAATCATTTTGGGCAGTGGAACTCTCCATCTGATCTTACGACTTTTGTCCACAAAAACCAAATGAGCTCTCCTCGAATTTTTGCAAAATCCGGCTGTGTCAATGCAGATGTAGAGATGGACGCAGCCTGTCGTCGAGTCACGTGTTTGTTGAACGTATGTGGCGAACGACCTTCGTTATTCGAAAAAGTTAGATTAGTTATTCGGAAGGAAAGAAAGAGTACAATGTACAATGTACGTACCTATCGAGTATTGGGTGATAACTATGTACTTGGATTTGTTCTTACTTAGAGAATCAAGGTATATAGCCTTGTTCCATCAAGTCCTTCTTTTTCCCGCAAAATTCAAGTCAATTTTATTACAAAAGTGCAAAAAAAAGACATTCCAGATTCTTCGGTGAGCAGCCGACATAGCCGACTTCTTCGGTGAGCGACTATCCATCTGCTTCCCACTCCTCTTCATCTCTGGTCTCTGGATCACGTACGCCAGTAGCGATAATTCATCTAACTGAATCATCGGATCACGTACGCCAGTAGCGATGATTCATCTAACTGAATCATCGCTACTGGCATACGTGATCCAGAGACCAGAGATGAAGAGGAGTGGGAAGAAGCAGATGGATAGTCACTCACCGAAGAAGTCGGCTATGTCGGCTGCTCACCGAAGAATCTGGGAATTTCTTTTTTTGAACTTCTGTACTAAAATTTCCTTGAATTTTGTAATACTATTACTACAAGGTCTCTAAACAAAGTGCCTATCCTAGCACCTACTTTAGTTGCTAAAACTATAAACCAAATAGCAAAGTCCCTAAACAAAGGTCTATGAAGCAAATGACACAAACTAGTATATCCGGTTCATTGAACGGGAACACTATAGTATGTCACTTGCTTCATTTGTTGTTTTTTGTCTAGATACAAGGAGCATTTGGGTGGAAAGATCAACTGTTTCGTCAGGCGCATGACTGCCAATTCGAAGCATAGCATAGCATCCGAGGCACATCCGAGGCCTGCTGCTGTGTCTTGAGGAATGCCAAGAGCTGGTATTCAGATGGGTTATGAGAATAAGATTCATATTTTATAGTTTGAGGAATGCCACATCTGAAGACCAGCTCTTGGCATTCTTCAAGACATAGCTGCAGGCCTTGGATGTGCCTCGGATGCTATGCTATGCTTCAAATTGGCAGTCATGAGCCTGACGACACAATGTATTTCTTTCCACCCAAATGGTCAATGTATCTTTTGCAATAATCGCAAGATTTCTTGCTTCATGCCCTTTGATCATATACTCTTCCTTGATTGGTTAATTTGTGCTCTCAAATTGTAGGGTTGCACATGATAAGATGAGAAAGCAAGAAAAGTGATACATGATGCTCAATGTTAGGAAGAGAGGAGAGGAGTAGAGGGAAGGGGGAGAAGGGAGGGGGTGATGTGGACAGAGAGGGGTTATGTGCCTATACTATATACTATGTACTATGTACTATATACTATATACTAACACAACAAGCAATGTAATATGTACCAATGTAAACTAAGCAACTGCAGTAAACAATGTACCAATGTAGTATGTACCAAATAGCAAACTAATTAAGCTACTGCAGTAAACAATGTACCAATGTAATATGTACCAAATAGCAAACTAATTAAGCTACTGCAGTAAACAATGTACCAATGTAATATGTACCAAGCATCAAGCATCAACCCTAAACACTAACAGTAAGCATGAAGCATCAACCCTAAATATGTACTAAGCAACTAACCATAACAGTATGAAGCATCAAGCATCAACCCTAAACACTAACAGTAAGCATGAAGCTCGGGGAGGGATTTGATGACCTTAGGGTTTTGGTGACCTTAGGGACGCAGGAGGAGGAGGCGGCGGCGACGGAGGAGGAGGAGGCGACGGGCTCGGGGAGGCGGCGACGGAGGATGAGGAGGCGACGGGCTCGGGGAGGCGGCGACGGAGGAGGAGGCTGCGGCGACGTCTTCGTCTGGGGAGGCGGCCGGCGAGGGCTGGGGGAGGCAGCCGGCGAGGGCTCGGGGAGGCGGCGACGACGACGGGCTCGGGATTTAGATCTAATCGAATAACCAGCGCACACGGAAAACCCTAGCGAGAGGGTATATGTAGGGAGATTATCACAGACGGTTCTAAACTAAAAACCGTCTGTGATAACCAGTTATGACAGACGGGTTTTTTTATAAAAAATCGTCTGTGATAAGCTTCATACCAGAACGCTTCGCGCGTGTTTCGATGCCAGAACGCTTCGTGTTTCGATCGTCTAATTAATGTCTCTCGATCGTTATACGAAGCGTCTATATCATTAATGTTTGGGTATACGAACCGTTTGTGCTAAAGGTTAAATATGCGCTCCTAATCCAGGTCTCTTCTACGTACGTACAATACAATATACAATACAACATGGCTTCTACTACTGTTCTTGTGATCATCTCCTTCCTCTCATCTGTTCATCACGAATTGTTCGGCCGGAACCTTACACAGGCGGCCAGCAATTTGCATCTGGAGCAGCTTCTCCGCACCCGCCCTGCTCTCCTTCCCCGACTTTCTTGCATCCGTCAGCTTGACCTGATCCTCCGCCGTCGACGGAGGCGTCTCGCTGCCGCTCAAGAAAGGGAAACAGCCCTCACCCTGGTTCTTCTCCACAATGTGCGCAATAAGGAAGAAGCTCTACACGCATTGCAGAGACTGATGGATAGCCTTGCCGATCAAGCAGAAACGGCAGATTCTGCGGAATCTTTTCATGCTATCATCTACGACATTATGGATGTTACTGATCATTTGCCCAGGCTGCACGAGGAAGTGCTGAGGACAAGGGCAATCTTAACGGCGTTCGAGAATTTAGCGGCTGATCCTCCAAGTCCCCAAGTTGAAGAAGAAGCTTACGAAGCCCAAAAGAATACAATCTGGGAAACTCTTTACCTGTGCGACTTTTGTAATAAATTTGCCTCTAATTGAAATTAATAAATTTGCCTTTAATTTGTGATCTCTTGTCTCAGTAGTTCTGTAGTTAAGTTATTAGAAGCAATGTGTACTTATATATTAACCTCTGATCTAGAATATGACAGACAAAGGGACATCACAGCCGGTTCTTGTGAAAAACCGTCTGTGAACATTCCCAGACGGTTCTTAACAACAACCGGCTGTGATAGTCGACACAACACAGACGGTTTTTAATAAACAACCGTCTCACAGACGGTTTTTAATAAAAACCGTCTGTGATATTCCAGTATCACAGACGGTTCAGCGGTAAGAACCGTCTGTGATACTCCTTTTTCCCGCCACAAATACCACAGACGGCCTTCAAATTAAAACCGTCTGTAATAGTTTACATTACAGACGGTTTCACAAAACCGTTTGTGATTTGCCGTCTACTATTAGCTTTTCTGTAGTAGTGAATATTGCTTAAAAATTATATATATTGTTATATATATATATATATATATATATTGTGAAGTGGTGAATCTAGGTCATTTTTGTTCTAGTTCCGCCCCTAAAGATAGGTGTCATAGGTAGTATAATATTACTTAAAAATTATATTTATATATATATATTGTTATATATATGGTGAAATGGTGAATCTGGGTTATTTTTGTTCTAGTTCCACCCCTGAAGATAAGATGGTGTCATAGGTCCTACGGCACATGCTTTCACATCCCCAAAAGTATAACCAATTCTGTCATATTAGCAAGAACGGATTCCAAATCATCAACTGGTTTGTAGCTCATGACTGATGGTGTTGCGATTTACCATAGTAGCCGCTAAGCGAAAGGCTTCAAAGGAGTGGGAAAATACAAGGCGGAAGACTCATCACTCACCTCCTCTATGGCAGCACCGAGTTTTGGCACTTTTGGCGTTATTTGAATTCGTATTTACAAGAATGACAGTTATCACGCTGTATTTGCAAAAATATCACATCTGACGCATGGTAGCCATGCAGCAGCCCCTAGGGGGCGACATGTTGCCTCTATCGCACGGCATTGTGCAGTGGAACTCGGTGCCGCACGGTGGCCGTGCAGCACCCAATTAGCCCAGTTAATTAGTGTTTTTTAATTACAATTAGCGAATTCATTTCGGTGTACTGTTTGTAATTTGTTGTAATTTTATCCATTTTGAATTTACTCAAAAATGCATTTAAGTGTACTGTTTGTAGGAATTATTTAATATAGAAAATCAGATCCAAAATTTATGAATTTTTTTATGGATCCTCACATAGTAGACTTGATTTTGTAACTTTTTTAGAATTTTATGTGACCATGCACGAACACATACCTTTTTATTAATGGGATTCTTATTATTGCATCTGCTCTCTTGATTATAGGCCGCTTGTTATTTTAATATATATATATATATATATATATATATATATATATATATATATATATATATATAATCCTAGAAAAATTGAATAATCAAGTATATTGTGTGCGGAGACTTCACAAAAAATTTCGTAATGTTTGCACCTCATTTTCTGCATTAAAAAAAATCCTACAAATAGTTCATTCGTATGAATTTTTGAGCAACATTCATAATGGATGAAATTACAAAAACATTAGACAATCAAGTGCACTGTCGAGAGACTGCACATAAATTTTTATAATTATTTGAGTTTATTTGCTATATTTAAAAATTCAAAAACATAAGTATATGTAAACCAGTAATTAAGGCAGCTAATTAAGCTGGATTAATTAGTAGCCGCATGGTGGGCATACGGCATAGGGGGCAGCCGCACGGTGCCCATGTGGCCATTGCGCTGTCGCACGGTGGCTGTGCAGCCTTCCGCTACTGCACGGTGGTCGTGCGGTACAAGCCATGTGTCGCCCTCCTAGGACTGCTGCACGGCCATTGTGCAGCACAGGCCACATGTCGTCCCCCTCCCCCGGGCTACCAATCACCGTGCATGAAAAGTGATACTTTTGCTAATTCAGCGTAACGACCATCATTCTTGTAAATACAGGTTCAAATAGTGTCAAAAGTAAAACTCCTTTGGCACCCTCCTCAAGGTGCCAAAGGAGTTTTACTTTTGACACTATTTGAACTGGCAAAAAACCTCAAGGCTACTAAGCTACACAAGCTCGTAGCAGGCTTAGTCCGATTTGGCTCAGGCTTGAAGTACCAACCAGTGAGCCAAGTCTAGATTTCAGCTCCACTCAGTAATGAGCCGAGCCGGAGCAGCTCGTTAGCTCGATCGACTGGGGAACAAAGGTTACTCCGAGTCCTCCATCAAGCCCTCGAATTTACCAAACTCTCTCTCACTATAGTTTCCTTTGCATCATGTAGCATCTGATTCAGATTATCATCCCGTAATCTATCCTCATCGAAAGCACAGTCCACAACCGGTATATCGTTGTCTCCCTCAACGATGTCATAACTACCTTCTTGTATTATCTTCTCTTCACCATGACTAGTCCAACATTTGTACCCCTTTCTAAAACACTATTGAATCAATGAGCTTCGATTTGCGCTAAGTTGCTAAACATCTTTAGATTATCACATTCAATGCATGGACAGTACATGTATTCCATCCCCTTCTTCAATATATTCAGCTCAGTCACTCTTCTAAAAGCAGATACACCATTAATGTACTGTTCACTCACACGGTTATCAATGTATATCCAATTTCAGTCCATCTACGCTACACATGTAACAAATGGGTGTCAAATTGGATTATTAGTGCTACTATAGCAAATCAGATTAGCTACTTAATTACACACATCTATATTAGGTAGCTAACTAGCTAGCTACGTATTCATGAAACAATAATATTAAGCAAGAATATATTGAAGTAAACTAGGAGTACTTACCCATTCTAAAATTGAGCAAAGTACCATTATCTTTCTAAACCTAGCTAGCTAGCTAGATCTAAATAAAAACCAAGCTATCATCTCTTTATATTACAAGGCATATAAGTTATTAGAAGCAACTGAGTACTAACCTCTAATCATCAAGAAGACGTATATAGATCTACAAGTGATATTGTAATAACCCAAGTTTTTTATTTATTTATTTAAAAACAATATTAAAATAAAATAATTTAAATAAGTATTTTAGTTGCCTGAGTTTTATTTGCCCTGATTTTCTGCTTTTTAAAAGGCTGGATTTAAAAATTAATTGAAGTAAAACTCAGAAATATTATTAAACAAAAAGATATCTTGAATTTCTATAAAAAATATTAATTCAAATTAATAGTTTGGGTTTATTTGGCTTTTATTTGGTTTTTATGTGTTTTAAAAATCTATTTGAAATTAAAAAGTATTTTAAAGTATGAAGACATAATACCAACTTGAGTTGGAAATACTTTTAGTAAGTCCAAAACATCTCCAGGAACTTTTTGAATTTATTTCATATTTTCTTGAGCCTTTTTGAATTTTCTTGGCTTTTTTGAAAATCCCAAAATCAAAAATAAAAATTAAAACCCCCAAAATCCCCGCCGCACGGACCCGCCTTCCCCCTCCCTCGGGTTGACACATGGCCGGCCCGATCTTGGCCACGTCGTTCCCCGGCCCAATCCCCGCCGCCCGTACCCCTCCTCTCTCTTCCTCTCTCCCCGGCCCCACCCGTCAGCCCTCACCTTCTTCCTCCCCCGCACACCTCCCTCTTGTTCATCTCGCTCAGCTGCGCTATCACCGCTACCATTCCCGCCGCCTCCACGCTCGCCCGGATTTCCACCTGCTCCTTCCCTCTTCTTCCCCGACCGACCCCGCCATCCCCGCTCCCGAATTCCCCCCATTTCCGCGCTGCGCCCCCCCCCCCCCCTAATTACCCGTGACGACTGCCGCCCCCACACCATCTCCGACGAGAAATTCCCGTCAGCTCCACCCTCCCCGATCCCTATAAAAGCCACCTCGACCTGCCCCCTCTCCGCACCACCTCCCCCTGCACTCCTCTCTCCCTCCCGACCCCTCCACCGCCGCTACGCTAGAGCACCCGAGCCGCTCCCGCCGTCTCCTCATCGCTGGCCGCCTTCGAGCCTCGCCAAGCCCCGAGCCGAGGTAAACTCGACTCCTCGCAGCCTCCTCTCCCTCCTCCACCCATCAACGCTTGCCGCCAGCCACCGGAGCGCTGTCGCCGCTGCTAGGCCCGAGCCCCTCCTCGCCGGCGCTCGCCACATCAACGCTGAGGGTTAGGTGGCAGCCGACGTAGCCGCCATATGGGCGCCACGCAAGCGCTGGCTACCACACCCCACCCCCTTGCCACCTCGGCCTCCACCACAGTCCGTGGACTCGGTCCACATGGACTGGGCCCACCTGTTAGTCAGACCCCCCAGGGCTGGCGCCAGCTGACACCATAAATCCGATTTTTTTAGTATAAAAATAAATCTGCCAAAAAAGAAATCCTCTACTGACGTCATAATCCCCATTTTTCTTTAGAAAAATAATTCCAGAAAATCAGTATTTTTCTTTTTCTCTAATTTTAAACTTTCCGGAACCCGTTCTCCTTCATCCTAACTCTAATTTAGCCCATTCAAATTTCTAAATTCATAAAAAATTCCCCTCTATCCATTTTTGCCCTCAATTTAATTTTTGGAGTTCTTTTAAATTTATTTGGATTTTATTTGAGTTTGGTAGGTTATTTTCACGTGTAAACTGCGACAAATCGGGAGAATTCTACGACGACAAATCTCACCCACTCGAGGAGCAAGGCAAGTCACACACCTTGATCATATTGATCCCAGTTTACGAAATAAAATTATGTTGTTTTAAATTATTCTGCAAGCATATTTTTAATCACTGTATTTCAATTTAGTTTTAAATTTAGTTAATACCTGTTTGTTATTACCTCCTTTGACTTTGCAAATCCTTATACCTTGTCACCCTAGAATCAAACTCTAGTTAGTACACTAGTATTGGCTAGAGAGTTTTATATCAAATGCTTAGCCCTGTTTAGACATAATATATGTTTTGGGATACCTTTTCAAATGTATTCTTGACTTCGGTGAGTCAAGAAGGATTATGAAATATTTTGAAATAAAATATAAAACTTTGTTTAGACTTAGGCTAATGGTTAGGTTGTGGGTGCAGGCATACACTGTTTTTTGGAGACACAGTGTTGATTGTCGGGCACAGGGGGTATGTGGTTGAGCCTAAGTCAAATTAAGAACGGTCTATGAGCTACTGTTGCAAAGCCCTATCGTACTACCACAAGGCTGGTATGAGACAGCCTTGGTTGAATGATTTACGGGTCCCAACCTGGGTCATGTCGTAGGTTGAAAGTGAGCGTGGCATAGGCCATGAGAAGTCTCACTCGGCTGAAGAGGGTATCCCGGTCTGGTGGATCCCTTACTAGGGTGAAACCTTAATATTGGCTTGGTCAGGTTGAAGGCTTTGCATTGTAAAGGCCTTGTCATGATCTCCTCACCGCACACCAAAGGATGTGTGTTAATCGCGTGGCAATATGGGATGATCATGTCTTGTGGGTAAAGCTGTACAACCTCTGCAGAGTGTATAATCTATTCTGAATAGCCATGCCCACGGTCATGGGCATGTTGAGTAAAGTTTTTCATGGATTAGACTTTGCTTTTCAAAAATAGTTTTTGAAAACCTTGTGGAAGGATGGAATCCACGAGAGATGAAAAACCTTATGGATGGATGAAATCCATCAGAGATGGAAAGCGTGTGGATGGATGGAATCCATACGAGACCTTTTGAAAAGATGATTCGGGTGGGATGCCCGTGGATAGATTAGTGTTTGGTCAGAGCCTGCACTAACAGTATTAATTTCAACTACGGTTGCTGTTTCTACTTATTGTATTAAATTCTGCAATTTCAATCTATTAATTGTATTTCTTTAAATATTGTTTTATGCACAACTAACCCTATATGCCTTCCTTTGTTGCCTTAAACATTATGATGCATTTCTCCGTGGGACTTGCGGAGTACAAGTTTGTACTCACCCTTGCTATCTCATCACAGAGGAGGACTACATCGATTACGGTGAGGACCAGGATGAGTAGGCCACGTCTTGCAGTTGTTTGCCTGTGGGCAGACTTGGGCTTCGCCTTTTTCAGCTTGCTTACGCAGTTTCTTTTGTAGTTATTATTTATTTGCCAATGTGCGATGATGTCAACGCTGGCCATAAGGCCGTACTCTTTAAATTTATTAAATGTCATTATGCTTGGTAATTATCTTTGTTGTTCACTGTGTGTACTAGCTAATCCTGGACTAGTGTGATTTACACAGAGGATCCAGAAGTTGTTGCTCCGAGTTCCAACAGATATGTTTTCACCAAACTCCCCAAAGCCGACCGCCTCGCTCCACCGATGCAGCGCAATGAAGACAGATCTGTGTCGAGACCACGTACGCCTGCTATTTAATAGCGCATTATCCCAAATAGTTCTAACCACAAATCGTCTGTGATAACTATCACAAACGATTCGTATTAATAACTATATATGATAATTCACAGATGGTTATTCACAGAAACTGTCTGTAATGTCTGCAATATCATAGACAGTTTTGTTATAAGAACCGTTTGTGATGTCCATAATATCAGAGACGGTTTTTTATACGAACCGTCTATGATGTCCGAAACTTTCACAAGCGGTTATTAACATTAACCGTCTGTGATTTCTCAATTATCACAAACGGTTTGTGTGAATGTCTATCTGTGAAAGTTCACAGATAGTTATTAACACGAATCATTTGTGATGTCTCAATTATCATAGACGGTTCATGTTAATAACCGTTTGTGAAAATATCACAGACGGTTGTTAGTATAAACTGTTTGTGATAGTTTAAGCATAGACAGTTCCATATGAACCATCTGTGATGTAGCCATCCAGTATAGTCTCTTTTGTAGTAGTGAAGAATGGCAGGCATCATGTTGTATTTGCAAAAAAATGTTGTATCTAACGCACGGGGGCGACACGTGGCCTCTGGCGCATGGCACTGTACGGTGGAACTCGGTGCCGCACAGTGGCCGTGCAGCACCCAATTAGCTCGGTTAATTAGTGTTTTTAATTGCAAGTAGCGAATTCATTTAGATGTACTATTTGTAATTTTATCTATTTTGAATTTACTTAAAAATTCATTTAAGTGTATTGTTTGTAGGAATTGTTTAATATTAAAAATTAGATCCAAAAATTATGAATTTTTTAAGGATCCTCACATAGTGACTTGATTTTATAACTTTTTAAGAATTTTATGAGACCATGCACAAACACATATCTTTAGAAGACTTGAAAGGTCATATTTTAATGGGATTTTTTATTATTGCGTCTGCTCTCTTGATTACATGCCACTTGTTATTATATATATATATAATCCTAGAAAAATTAAATAATCAAGTATACTGCATGCGGAGACTTCACAAAATTTTTTGTAATGTTTGCACCTATTTCCTGCATTAAAAAATCCTACAAACAGTTCATTCGTATGAATTTTTGAGCAAAATTCATAATGGATGAAATTACAAAAACATTAGACAATCAAGTATATTTCCAAGAGACTGCACATAAAATTTTGTAATTTTTTTGTTCATTTGCTACATTTAAAAATTCAACAACATAGTATACATAAACCAGTAATTAAGGCTGCTAATTAAGCTGGCTTAATTAGCAGCCGCATGGTGGGCATACGGCATAGGGATAGGGGGCAGCCGCACGGTGGCCGTGTGGCCTTTGCGCTTCCGCACGGTGGCCATGCAGCCTTCCGCCGCCACACGGTGGCCGTGCGATACAGGCCACATGTTGGCCTCCTAGGGCTATCGCACGGCCACTGTGCGGTATAGGCCATGTGTCGCCCCTCTCCCCTGGGCTGCTGCATGGTCAACGTGCATGAAAAGCAATACTTTTGCTAATTCAGCGTAACAACTGTCATTCTTGTAAATACATGTTCAAATAGCGTCAAAAATACCAAAAACTCCTTTGGCACTGTCCTCAAGGTGCCCTGTACTTGATGGTAGGACTAGCAAAAAAGCTCGAGACTTACGACCTACTCGAGCTTGTAGCAGGCTCGACCTAGCTTGGCTCGGACTCAAAGTACCAACCAGCGAGCCAAGCCTAGATTTTAGCTCAGCTCAGTAACGAGCGAAGCCCGAGCCGCAGCGGCTCGTGAGCACGAACGAGCCGGTGAGTGACTGAGGTGCGCCCTTTGCTCCCGATCCGCCGCCGCCACATCTCCCCGCCCGCCCGCCGCCGGCAGATCCCCCGCTCGCCCGCTGCCACTGCTCTTTCCTCTAGCCGCCGCCGCTCTTTCCGCCCGCCTCCGTCGCTCTTTCTTCCCCGCCCGCCCGCCGCCACCCCACCCCACATCTGCCTGCTCGAGGCCTGCAGTCCGATCTCCCCGCCCGCCCGCCGCTGCCTCACCCACGACGTGCGCCGGCGTGTTCGACTCAGGCCGCGACCCAGGCTTCCTCGACGTTCTCGACCAGCAGCCGGAGAACGCCAATCGCGTCCGCAACATGGTCTCCATCCTCCGCCGCGGGCCCATCGCGTCCTCCTCTCCTGGCACTCCAGTCGCCCAGCACACGCCACCGAGCTCCCCTCCTTCCACTCTTCCGGTCAGCCCCCAAATCTCCTCAAAAAATCCTCTAACACAAAGCTCTTATTGGCTCTGGAATGGCATTTTCCATTTCTAGTTTACATCAGTTAGGGGGGAGTTGTTAGATTGTTTCAGATATTCATATGCCTTGAAGATGTTCTAGAGTAATTTATCTGAAGCCACCAAATCACTAAACCTATAAATTGGTGATATGTGAAAACAGGTCGTTATTAACTATGCATTCTTGAAGTTATCTTCTCACCATGGAACCTGAATTTGTAACTGGGGCATCTTTCATCTTCACTTTGTTATTCTCTAATCTAACTTCACACAGATCTTAAGAAACCTTTACTTTCTTTTGCACAGGCTCTGCAGACACCATTCAAAGGCTATTTGAGTGACATGTTGGCTCTGGTAAGTGTATTTTCTGATGTTTGCGTTTTTTGCCATTTCACTTGTTCATGGCATATACAGCCATTTTATATTTCCATGTGTAAGTAAGCTAGTCTACATTATGCTGTTTCTTTACCCTTAACCACTTCTAAGTATTAGGCCACGCTACTTTTGATTATCCATTAAGCATGTCATAATGTACACTGCAGCCCTTGTAATTTTCTGGATCACTGGTGTAAGGTGAAATGTACATGTTAGCTTCAATTTTAAGTGGTAATCAATTAAGTTCTTGTAAAACAGCTCCATTGATTAAGTTCCTCTTGAAGCCATGCTATCTTGAAGTTTCTTGTGTGGATGTATAGTCTTGACTTATTTGATCGTGAAAGGGTGCATGGCAGCATGAATATCAATCTCACTCCTTACTTTTCTTGGCCATTCTGGTCTTCAAGCTGATAATTTGGTTTTATGCTGTGAAGCTATTTTCCTTTTAGATCTTGTTCAAATCTGTGCCGAGTGCTTAGTCTGCTTGTGGAGTAGTTCGAGCCGGCTCAAGCCACGTACTAAGCTGAGCCGAGCCGAGCTTTTTTCTGGCTCGATATCTTAACGAGCCAAGCCGCAGCTCCGTGCGAGCTCGGCCGTTGTTTCCAACCCTACTTGATGGTGTCGGGCACGTCGTAGCCTCCTGATTGAAGGCCTCCACAAGCATCTTCGACTTTACCAGTGTACCGCAGTTGGAGATGTATCGCCCATCCACCTCCTCGACAACTGTGTGAACTCTTAGCAAGAGTTGCTTCAATATCTCCGCCTTCTGTTGATGGCAGGCTTCGTTTGGAGACTTGTTGATTAGATAGGAGATGAATCGGCTAATTAGGCCATTTCCAACGAGAGTGTGTGCGCGCGCAGCAGCAGAGTATACTACTAAATGCGGACATTCGACAATTATGTGACAGCCTCCATGAGAATGACTTCACTCTGCTGCGAGAATGTTGACGTGTCGGGTCGACATACATTGTAAGTTTTTCTCAACACTAATAATAATTAGGAAAAGTTCAATTTACACCTGAACTCTACCCTTGTTTGATTTTGAACCATGAACTCGGAAACTACTCAAATCGAAACCTCGAACTAACGAAGCCGTTTGCTTTACCCCCTTAACCTAAATCGGAATGGTTTTGATTTGACATGACATCCTAATCAGACCAAAACCACTCAGATTTGGGTCAAGGGGATAACATGAATGGTTTCATTAGTCTGACATCCTAATTTGAACGATTTTCAAATTCA
The DNA here is from genome assembly GCA_017311315.1 of Dendrocalamus latiflorus. Taxonomy (NCBI): domain Eukaryota; kingdom Viridiplantae; phylum Streptophyta; class Magnoliopsida; order Poales; family Poaceae; genus Dendrocalamus; species Dendrocalamus latiflorus. The sequence goes on from CM029678.1 coordinate 22,936,658, forward strand.
AGGTTAAAAATCAAACTGACCAGAATTCAAGGTTGTAAATTAGACTTTTTCCTAATAATTAAAGTCAAGTGTTTTTAATTTGACTGTTATAGTAGGTATGCAGGGTAGGCTAAAATTGTCCTACATTTAGCACGTGTTTGGTTACTTGTATCGAACACATGTATGAGATAGCTTTTTTAAAAACATCACCATATGTTCGGATGCTTGAACTGCACCATCCTATCTGATGGTGGAATACAAATTTGAGCAATGTTGCACCTAAATGCCAGCAGAGTTTGACCGTGGAATTGTGCTAGGGAGGTTGACCGTGGAATTGTGCTACGAAGGAATTTAAGTCTACAGTTGCAGCAATTAATTGATGATCACCAGGTTGATCGATAGCATAATCTTGGAATTGGAGAAATTTATGAGGGATGAATTGAAGCAAAAATAGGGTGAATGTGGTGCCTTTTTCCTTGCACTACTTTACCTGGACATAATGAAAAGGAGATAAACATCATACTCTCTGACATGTTAATAGAGAAAAAGACAGATGTTTAACCACTAAATGTTACGGCCTTGTTAGCACATCATTTTGCCATCGATCTAAATTAAAATACTACTACCACTACTATCACATTATACGCATCATGTTGTAAGATTATGTATGCTCTTTACGGCGCTTCCTCCCTGACAAGGGAGTACCTTCAGGCATATCTTGAGCACAAGTTGGAACAAAGTGAACAAATGAAGAATAAGGGGGTATCCTTGATTCCCATGTCAATAGATTGAACTCTTCTTTTGGCCTAACACTGGGATCTACTAGTAGTTCTCCAAGTGTCACCTTCGGCAGTTCCTTCTTCGTCGAAACATTATTTGTGCTGTCGTTACAAGGTATGATGCGAAGTGGAGCAGCAGGATGCAAAGTAAAGTCCGTTATGTCAACTCGATGGCCTTGTTCCATAAGTAATTTTGGATGAACACCATATACAGTGAGGTTTTTCTCAATCACTCTTCTGCACCTACTCAATACAGAATGCCAGACTTGAACATTCAGATTCCTTCTCAATACATCCGCAAATGCATTTGTTGCGACAAGTGACCCTCCCAAATGCAACTCTTTGGCAAATTCTTCTGCTACTTGTTCTAGTTGTGGATGTTCTGCTGGGTCTGCACTTCCGAATGACAGTGTCTTGAAGAGGTACCTGAACTCCTCGTAAGACAGCATATTGAGAAAAATTGGCCTCACTGATCCAAATCTCGCTAATCTTTCTAGTTTGCTTACGATGATCACTTTGCTTGCTTTGCTCATTCTTGTGATGAAGCAAGAAAATGTTTTCCAGTCCTCGTCATCTACATCTGACACAAACTCGACAACTACCAACAACATCCCTAACATGGTCCTTTCGTGGTCAAGTATTCTCATAAAGTTATCTCCATTCAAGTGCAAAATCGAAGAGAAATGCAAGCGAACCCTCTCATCATCGCATACATGAGCAACCAAAGTTTTCTTTCCTACTGCTATACCTCCTATGATTGGGAGAACCGCCGGTGCACCAGGAGGGTTGTGTTGCCACAGGAAGTTCAAGACCTTTTGCTTTTCAGTATGTCGACCGAACATGAAGTTGTCGGCGTAAAGATACGCATCGTAGGGTTTACGCGACATGCGCTCGCATCCACCCAGAAGTAGAAGAAATTCTGTCATGTTAGCAACTGCAGCTTCTAAGCTTTCCAAGGCACCGTGTAATTCAAGGTTCGGGGTCTTGTCCTTTCTAGTACTGGCAATTGTGCGAGAACGCTTCAGAGGAATGGCAAAAGGAGAGTTGGACGGGTTGCTAACCTCGTTAATGGCGCTGTCCTCAATGGATCGGTACTTGAAAGTGTCCAGCACGCGGTAGCCTCGATACATGGCCTCTGAAAGTCCCTTGAGCTGCATAAGCATGCCGGAGTTGGAGATGTATCGCCCATCTGCCTCCTCGACGACGGTGTGAACTCTCGTCACGAGATGCTGCAATCTTTCCACCTTCTCCTCCAAGCATACATGGCTTGAATACTTGTTCATCAGGAAGGAGATGAATCGGCTCACAAGTTCACCAGTAACCGCAGATATAGCAAGCTCCATGGCCGGCCGGCGAAACCACCCGTGTAGGAGATTAGAGGAGGAATTGGCAGGAAAGCTTATCACTCTGGATGAATGGTGCTGAAAGCTTGCACGCACAATTACTTGATCAAATTGGCCTCTCCCAAGTCTACCAGAAATGACGATTTTTTTTTTTTGGAATTAGAAATGACGAAACCATTGACTGCACTTCTATTGTTTGACAAGGACATCCCAACTGCGAAGATGTGGTGATCCACATTCACGGCAGGCAGCTGTTCCAACGCATTTAATTAGGAGTATATATATTCTGCAAATGAGTCTTTCTTTTTATTTGACAAGGACGTCTAGTCATCCATTTTGCCTAGCTTACTCAAAAGACTGAAAGACCCTTATAAAAGGACACCTAGATGTTTAACTATTATTCTCTACATAAAAACATATCTAATTAATTACTAAAAAGAAGAAAGATTACTGATTGCTGTAGTGCTGGGCTTAATCACCAACTAATCTAATCACGGTCAAACTTTGCTGACATGGACATGGCTGCTATCGTAAATTATCAAGGCTATATATACTATGTTTCTGCTTGTGGCTTTTCTACAATAAAGTGTTTTTCTATAGTAATTAGTTTTTAAATAGAGTGTCTTTTTAAGGCGATGTCTATAAGTTGATTGTAGTATACACTATAACGACTTCATTTGTTTCGGTTAAAATCGCAAGCGAGTTTCTCTCACTTGTACTCTCTCTCATGAAAAGCTAAAAGCCATAAGTTATAACCAAAAAGAACAGGTCTAGTATCATCAAAGCTTACCTATCGATGGCAAAAGCAAAATTGAAAATCACACTCATGGATATGTGAGGCACAAATATAATGAACATACAAACATACAGGGGCACTGTGGTGTCTGGGCATCAAGCCTCGCTACCTTTGGATTACTTTTAGATGCGTACTAGTGTGATTGAGACTTTCCATCTATGATTAAGACTTTCCATCCATGATTGATTTATCATGCCTAATATACTATATACCATTGCACTAGCATGCATCTAAAAGCAATCCAAAGGTAGGGAGCCTTGGTACCCAGACACCATGGTGTCTCATTTCAGCGTCCTATATATCTTTACTATTATAAAAATGTGAGTTGGTGGTCGTCGGTCCGTTCTCCCTCCTCTCCTCTCAACCGTTCGATCAAAGATCAACCGTCTAGATCCGCATGTAGGTAGTTATTCTGCTCCTTATAGAAAAGGTCGGGCCGACGCGTGGGCCGCACTCCTCCTCTTTTTTTCCCCCGCATCCTCCGCCTCCCGCAACCACTCCACCTCCCGCAACCGCCGCCTCCTTCTCTCCCCTGAACTCTCGTGCCGTGCTTCCTCCTCCTCAGAGCTGCCACCAATTTCTTCCTCATACGGCAGTATCTGGTCATAGTCCCCCAACTTCCCCCAGCAACGTCACATCCCTTCGTCGCCGCCTCCCCAACGCATTTGCCCACTGCCTCCTCTCCCTATTTGCCCGCCTCCCCACCTCCACCTCCTACAACCGCCGCCTCCTTCTCCCCCGAACCCTCGTGTCGCGCCTCCTCCTCCTCTTCGGCGCCGCCACCAATTCCTTCCCCACGCGATAGCGTCTTCACCAATTCCTCCCCCACGCGGCAGCGTCTGGTTGCAGTCCTCCAACTTTTCCTAAGGCGCTGCCACCAATTCCATTTTCCATCGCCCCTTTAACTAGTGGCACAATGCTCAGCGAGAGCGACCGGTGGATCGGAGAGAATGGCACTTCGTGGCAGCGGTTGGTGGATCAGAGAGAAGGGCAATCGACGATGGTGGCGGCTTCCTCTTATTACACCCGCCCACGTGGCTCTCCCCCACCACCGCCACTCAGCGGTCGCTCGCCCGATGAGCCTCTCTACCTCCTCCTGCTCTTTGCTCAAAGTTCGTCGTGCTGTTTGGCGATTTTGATCTCCCAAGTTGGTCATTGAAGTTAGTGCCGTGGTCGAATAGGGTCATGGTTGAGGGGTCATGGCCGAAGTCAAGGGGTCGTGGTTGAAGTCAAAGCCGTGGATGAAGGGGCCATAACTGAAGTCAAAGATCCATGGTCGAAGTCGAACCCGTGGCCGAAGGGGTGGTGGTCGAAGTCGAAGGGCCGTGGTCAAAGTCAGGCTGTGGTCGGGCTGTGGTCAAAGTCCAAGCCATGGTCGTAGGGGACAGTGGTCGAAGGGGGAAGTGGTCAACATCGAATGGTCGTGGTCATTGAAGGGGACAATGGTCAAAGTCGAAACCGTGGTCGACATCGAAGGGCCGTGGTCGAAGGGGACAATGGTCAATGTCGAAGGGCCATGGTCGAAGAGGACAATGGTCGAAGGGGACGGTGGTCAAAAGGGGAAGTGGTCGAAGTCGGTTCGCGGTCGAAGCCAAAGGGCTGTGGTTGAAGTCCAGCCATGGTTGAAGTCGAAGGTTCTGGTCGAAGTCCAAACTATGGTCGAAGGGGACAGTGGTCAATGTCGAAGGGCCGTGGATAAAGCCAGTCTGCGGTCAAAGTCGAAGGGTCGTGGTCGAAGTTGAAGGGTCATGGTCGAAGTCCAAGCCGCGGTCTAATGGGATAGTGGTCGAAGGGGCAGTGGTCAAAGTCGAAGGGCAGTGGATGAAGTCGGTCTGCAGTTGAAGTCGAAGGGTTGTCGTCGATGTCGGGCCATGGTCGAAAGGCCGTGGTCATTGAAGGAGACAATGGTCAAAGTCGAAACCGTGGTCGACATTGAAGGGCCGTGGTCAAGGGGACAATGGTCAATGTCGAAGGGCCATGGTCGAAGGGGACAATGGTCGAATGGGACGGTGGTCAAAAGGGGAAGTGGTCGACGTCGAAGGGCCATGGTCGTCAAAGGGCCGTGGTGGAAGGGGACAGTGGCCGAAGGGGCAGTAGTCGAAGTTGAATATCCGTGGTCGAAGTCAAAGCCGTGGTCGAAAGGGGGTGTAGTCGAAAGGGAAAGTGGTCGACGTCGAAGGGAAGTGGTTGACGTCGAAGGGCCGTGGTTGAAGGGGACAGCGGTCGAAGGGGCGGTGGTTGAAGCGAGAAGTGGTCGATGCCGATGGGCCATGGTCGTCGAAGGGCCGTGGTTGAAGGGAGCAGTGGTCGAAGTCACAGATCCGTGGTTAAAGTCGAAGATCCATGGTCGAAGGGGGTCGTGGTCAAAGGGGAAAGTGGTCGACATCGAAGGGCCGTGGTCGAAGGGGATAGTGGTCGAAGGAGCAGTGGTCGAACTCGAAGATCCGTGGTCAAAGTCGAAGATCCGTGGTCGAAGTAGAAGCCGTGATCAAAGGAGGCCATGGTCGAAGGGGGAAGTGGTCGGCATCAAAGGGCCGTGCTCGAAGGGGACATGTTTGTATGTATATTCTAAAAAATTTTACCACCCGTGAGTTTTAAAACATGTAGTATGATAAAGTTTAAAAATCCGTAGCAACGCACAGGCATTCAGCTAGTGTGTGTGTGTATGTATATGAAAATGCTACAGCTTCTACTACATTAGATATGCGTCATGTTGTAAGATTCTGTAGGCTCTTAACTATGCTTCCTCCTTGACAAGTGAGTACCTTCAGGCATATTTTGAGCACAAGTTGGAACAAAGTGAACAAACGAAGTATAAGGGGTATCCTTGATTCCCATGTCAAGAGATTGAACTCCTCTTTTGGCCTAACACTAGGATATACAAGTAGTTCTCCAAGTGTCACCTTCGGTAGTTCCTTCTTCATCGAAACATTATTGGTGCTGTCGTTACTAGTACAAGGTATGATGCGAAGTGGAGGAGCCTAATACAAAGCAAAGTCCGTCATGTCCACTCGATGACCTTGTTCAATGAGTAATTTTAGATGTACACCATATACAAAGCGTAGAAAAATAGAGATGGGAGACATAAATTGTTATATGAAAAATTCTTATGGGAAAAAGCCACTAAAGCTTGAAGCCAAATCGTGGTAATAATGAGATATTACAATGGAGTGCTTGCTCTGCTTATGGTATACTAGGGTACATATATAAGGCGAGGGAAACGAGTCCCACATGGAAAGAAAATCGAATCAGAATCGGTTACTACAGGTTGACAAAACGTCTTATACAAGCTACGCATGACCCTGAACTTGTCATGCGACGCCTGCTATGAGATGATGTAGTGTCCTGTATGGACACGGCACAAATTCTTTTGTAAGGCAAATATCACTCTAACTACCACAAAATATTGTAGTATAAGATGTACTTCCATAAAGATCAGTAAATAAACCTCTTAGCAAAATGGTTTCTTTGCAAGTTCCAAAAATAACCCTATACTCGGCTTCTGTAGTAGACAAGGCAACGATAGCTTGCTAACTTGCTTTCCAACTAATGGTACACCCTTCAATGGGAGGTGGTTTACCAGATTTATGACCAGTGTAGTCGCACACGATTGGGGTTGATGACAGGGGTCTTCATGGACAGCATTTGCTTCAGCTCAACGAAAATAACGGCTGAAATTAAAGCTCGAGAGAGGAGCATAAATGGTGAGCGACTGACGAAGAAGAAAGGAAAAGAAGGTGATGAAAGTGGGCTTTGGATTTTGGATATTTTCTTCCAGTACTATAAATAATTCAAATAAAATCTAATTAAAAACCCAAAAATTTTATATAATTATTTCAAAATTAAAATTTTAAGGAAAAATGAATTTTGCAAATGCTACATTGGAGCAACATTCCACCTAAATGCTAAACCATCGTATTCATTGAACCATCCCATGTGCCAGCCAGCAGAGTTTGACCGTCGAATTGTACTAGGAAGGTTGACCATGCAATTGTATTACAAAGAAATTTAAGTCTACAGTTGCAGCAATTAATTGGTGATCCCCAGGTCGCCAGCAAAATCTTGAAATGGTAGAATTTTATGAGGGATGAATTGAAGTGAAAAATAGGGTATGTGGTGCTTTTATTTCCCCTGCACTAATTTACCTGGAGATAATGAAAAGGAGATAAAATCATACTCACTGACATGTCAATAAAAGAAAAACATAGTTGTTAACCACTAAATGTCGCGGCCATGTTAAAACATGTTTTTGCTATCGATCTACTACAGCTATTACATTATACGCATCATGTTGTAAGATTATATAGCCTCTTTACGACGCTTCCTCCCTGACAAGGGAGTACTTTCAGGCATATCTTGTGCACAAGTTTGAACAAAGTAAACAAATGAAGTATAAGGGGGTATCCTTGATTCCCATGTCAATAGATTGAACTCCTCTTTTGGCCTAACACTAGGATCTACTAGTAGTTCTCAAGTGTCACGTTCGGTAGTTCCTTCTCCATCGAAATATTATTTGTGCTGTCGCTACTAGTAAAAGGTATCATGCGAAGTGGAGCAACAGGATGCAAAGCAAAGTCCGTTATTTCCACTCGATGGCCTTGTTCAAAAAGTAATTTTGGATGCACACCATATACAGTGAGGTTTTTCTCAATCACTCTTTTGTGCCTATTCAATACGGAAAGCCGGACTTGAACATTTAGATTCCTTCTCAATACATCCGCTACTGCATTTGTTATGAGAAATGATGATTCTTTGGCAAATTCTTCTGCTACTTGTACTAGTTGTGGATGTTCTGCTGGGTCTGCACTTCCGAGTGTCAGTGTCTTGAAGAGGTACATGAACTCCTCGTAAGACAGCATATTGAGAAAAATTGGCCTCACTGATCCAAATCTCGCTGATCTTTCAAGTTTGCTTACGATGATCACTTTGCTTGCTTTGCTCATCGTTTTTGTGATGAAGGAGTAAAATGTTTTCCATTCCTCGTCATCCACATCTGAGACAAACTCGACAACTACCAACATCATCCGTGACATGGTCCTTTCATGGTCAAGTATTCTCAAAAAGTTATCTCCATTCAAGTGCAAAATCGAAGAGAAATGCAAACGAACCCTCTCATCATAGCATACATGAGCAACCAAGGTTTTCTTTCCTACTGCGAGATCTCCTATGATTGGAAGAACCGCCGGTGCACCAGGAGGGTTGTGTTGCAACAGGAAGTTCATGACCTTTTGCTTTTCAGTATGTCGACCGAACATGAAATTGTCAACGTTAAGATACGCATCGTAGGGTTTACGCGATATGCGCTCACATCCACCCAGAAGTAGAAGAAATTCTGTCATGTTAGCAACTGCAGCTTCTAGGTTTTCCAAGGCACCGTGTAATTCAAGGAACGGGGTCTTGTCCTTTCTAGTACTGGCAATTGTGCGAGAACGCTTCAGAGGAATGGCAAAAGGAGAGTTGGACGCGTCGCTAACCTCGTTAATGGCACTGTCCTCAATGGATCGGTACTTGAAAGTGTCCAGCACGCGGTAGCCTCGATACATGGCCTCTGAAAGTCCCTTGAGCTGTGTAAGCATGCCGGAGTTGGTGATGTATCGCCCATCTGCCTCCTCGACGACGGTGTGAACTCTCGTCAGGAGATGCTGCAACCTTTCCACCTTCTCCTCCAAGCATACATGGCTTGAATACTTGTTCATCACGAACGAAATGAATCAGCTGACCAGTTCGCCAGTAATCGCAGATATAGCAAGCTCCATGGCCGGCCGGCGAAACGACCCGTGTAGGAGATTAGAGGGGGAATTGGCTGGAAAGCTTATCACTCTGGATGAATGGTGCTGAAAGCTTGCGCGCACAATTACTTGATCAAATTGCAAGGGAGCAAGACATGTTGTTTTTGTCATCATGATGAGACAATTCAGCACTTGTTTTTTGATTGTCGCTTCTCGCGAGCTGTTTGGGGTTTCTCTCAAATGGCTTTGAAGTTAACAAAACCACGGAGTGTATCACATATGTTCGGAAGCTGGTTAAATGGAATAACTAAACATTTGAAATCATTAGTACTGCTTGGGGCAGCAGCAACATGTTGGTCTATATGGTTGTACAGGAATGATATTGTTTTTGAAAAGAAAAACTCTTGTTCTCCTTTGCAGGTTATTTATGCAATCTCTCACCGACTCCGTTCGTGGGCTATACTGCAACGACCGGAATTGCACGATACGGTTATGGTGGCATCGCGACAGTTGGAGCAGTTGGCGAAGGATATCTTTACCCGGGCTTATGGGTGGCGATCTAGTCTTAGGATTGAGTGTCACTAAAGTCTGCTCAGTTCTGTTTTTTATTCTTAAGCTGTGTGCCTTTTAGGCAGAGGCTGGAAGTTTTTTGTTCCAATGATGTGTATCAACTCGATGTACTGAATTTGGGATTAATAAAGTATTCCTTTTCCAAAAAAAAGTCTACCAGAAATGACGATTTTTTTTTTGGAATTAGAAATGACGAAATCATTGACTGCACTTCTATTGTTTGACGAGGACATCCCAACTGCGAAGATGAGCAGATGTGGTGATCCACATTCACGGCAGGCAGCTGTTCCAACGCGTTTAGGAGTATATATATTCTGCAAATGAGATTCCTTTCTTTTTATTTGACAAGTCTAGTCATCCATTTTGCCTAGCTCACTCAAAAGACTGAAAGACCCTTTCTAAAAGGACACCTAGATGTTTAATTAACTATTATTCGCTACATGAAAACATATCTAATCAATTACTGAAAAGAACAAAGATTGCTGATTGCTGTAGTGATGGGCTTAACCTCCAACTAATCTAATCTTGGTCAAACTTTGCTGATATGGACATGGCTGCTGACAGAATAAAATCCCGTGCGTCATGAAACCGTGCGTGCATGGCAGTTTATACGTAGGTTACTGTTCACATATACGCAGTGGCGAAGCCAGGATAAAAATGGAGGGTGGGCTCAAAGTGGATAGTCTTTAAGTGTTAGTGTGTTAATAGGGAGTAATTAGGCATCATTGTTTGCTAAATTGTATTTGGAGAACGAAATAATGTGATCTCATGTTTCTTCAACCTATTCATTTCTTTGGTTCAATAGTGATCTTTAGCTATAGTAAGTTAAATTCAAGTGTGAACCAAAATAAGTGTTATCTCTAGCCACAATAAGTTATCTCCACAGCATTGAGGATGCATGAGCAGCTCGAAACACAGGATCTGAATAAAAAAATGCTTCTAAAAACTACAGAAGTGAATTAGTGCCAGTAAAAAGTTGTCCACTTGTCCAGCCAAACTGAATATGCACAAAAACCAATTGAACATAGTGGCAGCAAAAATTGTAAGAGATATCAAGTAGATGTGATAATGAGCTTTGTCCTACTTCAACAGGTATGTATAGCGTGTATCAAGCAAATCTTCTTACTGCATTGAATATGTAATTGGATAACTATTTCCCCAGTAGACAACACTCAATAAGAAGGAATCTGAAAAATATGGCATAGATCCTGAAGCAATTCACAGCAAAAGACACTAACAAATCACCTAAAACACACCATTTCGCAAGAAAAGCAAACTATGATACTAAAAAATTGTAAAAACATTAAAATCAAGAAAATTACCAGCGAACAGAAGATAGGGGCACTTGGATAAATTTTCATGGCAACTCCTTCCTGTCTGAGGACATGTCGGAGGGTAAACTGCCATATATATCAAAGCATCAATTTTACTGCAAGAAAGATATCACCACAGCATAAATTTTGCTGTAAGCAAGATATTACCAAAGCAATTTTTTTACAAAGTTAGCATTATATGGCACACCCAATCAAAACTGACAGGATCTACACAAATTATATAACAAACTGGATAATTTGCCTGTGGTGGAGCTGCTCCACTGGAGCGTAGGCGATGCGTGGGCTAGGGCAGAGGTGCCGCAGCGCGAGGAGGAGCGCACGCGTCTTGCCTGTGGCGACGCCGCCGTGGAGCAGCACGGGGAGCGCAGGAGCGGGGGCGAGGAGCCGGAGGAGGTATATCGCCTGCGCGCGGCGGCCGGGCAGCTCCCCGAGTTTTCCTCCTTCGGGGCGGCGACGGCGGCGGCCAGAAGTTGGCGTCTGGGCGAGGGTTTGGGCTTGGATTTGGGAGGGGAGGACGGCGAGGCGGATGCGGAGGCGGAGGAGCGGGTGGTGCAGCGTGGGCCACGGGGTGACGGTCTAGGAGCCTGGGACATGGCGGCTGCCGGCTGATGAGAAGGGGACGAACGCTGGAATGGATGGGGGATTGGGGGGTGCCGCCGCCCGCGGGGAGGTGAGGCTCGAGCCTTACTAAGCCTCCCCGCTGGCTTCGCCCCTGCATATACGTACGTACGCGTTCTTGCCGGAATGCTGCGTCGCTTCAGCGAAAGGCGAAGCATGCATGGCGTCGTTTCCACGAATGGCTGGCAACGGCATGGTATAACTGCTGTAATGATCGTGTATAAATAGCACAAATGGAATCAGTAAAGGTTGAGTTGATTCAGTGCAACAGTCTACAACTCCATTTCCTTCGCGTGCGTGTGTTTGATTCAGAGCACAACTACATCCTTTTACTCTCGCAATGCGTGAGTTTTTTGTGTATTCATCTCTGAGTCTCTACGGCGAAGGAGCGAGCAGGCAGGCGCCGAGCCGGAGTGCGGGCGGTGTCTCAAGACACTCGACGGCGTGGGCGACGTCGCCGGAGCGGGCGTCGTGAATCTGCAGCGCCGGGAGTTTTTTTTCAAAGCTGAGATCAAGTTACGGTTTCTACAATTGGTATCAGAGCCATCATGTCCGTCCGATCAGTTCCTGTTAGTGGTGGTGATCGTTTGCCATCACCCCCTCCCCAACGACGGGTATCGCACTCGCCTCCGCCGCGTTGAGGGCGCCACCGCGGCGGCGAAGTCGTCATCGAGCGTATCGTCAAGGAGTCAGCGGCGTCCATCCAGTACCCGATGCTGACGAAGACAAACTACCCAGAGTGGGTGGTGATGATGCGCATCAACTTGCAGGCACAAGGCCTGTGGGGCGCGATTGAACCCGGCGACGTCAAGTACAGCAAGGATCGGCTAGCACTAGCAGCGATCACTCGCTCGGTCCTGACGGAGATGCTGAGTTTGATCGGCAGCAAGGAGACCGCACGGGAGGCGTGGGAGGCGGTCAAGGTCATGCGGATGGGCGTCGAGCGAGTGCGCGTGGTGAACGCGCAGAAGCTTCGGCACGATTTCAACAACATCGCTTTCAAGGAAGGTGAGAATGTTGATTACTTCTCGATGCGAATTGCGGGCCTCGCCAACAATCTACGTCTTCTCGGTGACGAGATCGACGAAGCCAAGGTTATTCACAAGTTTCTCTAGGTGGTCCCCGATCGGTTCATGCAGGTCGCGATCTCAATCGAGACGCTGCTGAACATCGAGGAGTTGTCCATCGAGGAGGTCACGGGCCGTCTCCAGTCCGTGGAGCAGCGGCTCGACGTGCGAGCAGTGGCCGCAGTGTTTGGTTCTCAGCTGGTTCTCTCGTCGAAGGAGGAGGATCTCATCCGTCGCCTACGAAAGCGTGACGAGGAGGGTGCGCGCGTCGGCAGGGCTGGCGCCAGCGGAAGTGGTACGAGCGACGGCTCGGTCCTACCACAGCGCGGCTCGTAGCCACCCAAGCGCGATACTGACGACGCAAGCAAAGACGATGGCAGCAAGGTCATCGACAAGTATACATGCAAATACTGCAGGAAAACTGGGCATTGGGCCCGGGAGTTCCGGAAGAAGAAGAGAGACGAGGCGGCGGCCACAGAGCTGCTAGCCAAGGTGGACAATGATCTCGAGCCGTCCCTCTTGATGGCCCATGTGGTCTCTCTTTCACCGGAGCCCGCGCGCCTTCCCGAGCGTGTTGCACCTGTGCACGTCGGCGAACGGTTCTTCCTCAACGAAGAATGTGCGATGGTGCAGTTGGGTGACACCGACAACCACACCGACGGCCAGGACGACGGCGTGTGGTATCTTGACACGGGCGTGTCGAACCATATGATGGGAAACGGCGTGGCTTTCTCCGAGCTGAACCGCGACATCGCGGGCAAGGTAAAGTTTGGCGATGAATCAATGGTGGACATCCTCGGGCGCGGCACGATCATGTTTGCTGCAGGGGGTGAACACCATCTTCTGCTGTCGGACGTGTATTTCATCCCACGTCTGCGCAGCAACATCATTAGCTTGGGACAACTCGACGAGGTCGGGTGCCAAGTGTTGATCGAGGACGGCGTACTGCGGGTGCGCGATCCAAGGAGGAAGCTTCTCGCCAAGGTACGGCGATCGGCGAATCGACTTTACGAGATCTCCCTCACGCTCGCTCGACCAAGTTCTCTCCTGGCACATGCAAACGACGATGCATGGTGCTGGCATGAGCGGTTCGGCTCCGAGTGGTCGAGGCCGGCGCCAGGGCCGAGCGATTGCAGGCTGGTTCAAGTGCAGTGACGGCGCGGCGTTTCGGGCGTAGCTACCCCGGGCGGTGGCCAAGTGGGTATCGAGTGGAGGTGGCCACATGCGGGCGGCAAGCGGAGAGTCCGAGGCGGCATGCGCGTGCCGACGTGGGTGCAACTGCGGGCCGACATGCGACCAAGGGCGAGGCCGGCTATGGGACGGCGAGGCAGTGCGCAACGGCATCGGGCCAGTGGCGCATGACGGCCGGGCGGCATGCGCATGCGGGCAGAAGCTGAGGTGGTCGGCACATGCGGCGGCACCGTGCGGGGCGGCCAGTGAAGCGGTGGCTTCGGGGTGCCGGGCTCAATTTCAAGCAAGTTACAACAACAGCTAGGTGTAGTAGAAGTGGCACGGGATTAGGGGGAAATGACAGAATAAAATCCAGTGCGTCATGAAACCGTGCATGCATGGCAGTTTATACGTAGGTTATTGTTCACATATACGTACGTACGCGTTCTTGCCGGAATGCTGCATCGCTTCAGCGAAAGGCGAAGCATGGCGTCGTTTCCACGAATGGCTGGCAACGGCATGGTATAACTGCTGTAATGATCGTGTATAAATAGCACAAATGGAATCAGTAAAGGTTGAGTTGATTCAGTGCAACAGTCTACAACTCCATTTCCTTCGCGTGCGTGTGTTTGATTCAGAGCACAACTACATCCTTTTACTCTCGCAATGCGTGAGTTTTTTGTGTATTCATCTCTGAGTCTCTACGGCGAAGGAGCGAGCAGGCAGGCGCCGAGCCGGAGTGCGGGCGGTGTCTCAAGACACTCGACGGCGTGGGCGACGTCGCCGGAGCGGGCGTCGTGAATCTGCAGCACCGGGAGTTTTTTTTTCAAAGCCGAGATCAAGTTGCGGTTTCTACAGCTGCTATCTATAAATTATCAAGGCCATACTTTGCTGACATGCACAAATCACGGCCAAAGTTTAGTGACATGCACATGGCTGCTATGTACATTATACGCTGTGATTGCATAGTGTAAAACGATTGGCAAGCATTGTTGAGCAGACCTAGGCAAACTGGGTCAATTTCATTGTGGATGGAAGCTTTTGTTGAGCAGACAGGAAGCATTGGGGTTATAGCTAGAAATGAGAATGGCCATGTTATTCTCACGTCCCAGCGTGTTCCATTTCAATGCAGTGATCATTTCTATGTTGGAAATATGCCCTAGAGACATTTATGGAGATGATTTTGTTTCGTTATGTTCATGATTTATTGGATAATTTATTATCTTGTTCCTTGAATGACATTGTCAATATTTATTATCAAGTGTGTGACTTGATTGTGAAACTCTATATTTCTGCAATGATTATTCTTAAATGCTCCCTAGTCAAACATATGAGGACACATATGAATAGACTAGCATATGTAATATGAATAGACTAGCATATGTATTGGTTGATGACCATGTTTCACGGGTCATAAATATAAAGATATTGAACCAATAATATGGACACATGTTAGAGAACATGGGGTTGGATCGACCCACCATGGAACACTGTGAGAATGTTGCATTCGTACTGTCATCAGTTGGTTTCATTTACAAAGCGTATGCTATGTCCTTAAGACTTGAGATCGTCGCACGTACTCAAGATGCATAATGACTGACTTAGGGGTTGCCAAACACTACTCCGTGACTGGGTAGTCATAAAGGTAGCTTTCGGGTTTTGTCATGATGTATGCTTTGAGGCATGGTCGATCAAGATAGGATTTGCCCCTCCATGCAACAGGAGAGATATCTCTAGGCCTCTCGAGTGATTGGATTCCAGAAATGCATGGCCATGCTATTCACGGTTAAAGAGTTAACCGTAGTCGGGAATTCAAGTCACGCAATCGAGAAAGAGTGGTTGAGCTAACCAAACAAGGATGACACATAATCGCCTTGAGTTTAACCGATATCGTGAGGCAAAGGGAAATGCATGAATTTTGTTGAGGTTCGTCCGATATGATCTTTGCATATACTTGGGAGTCGGTATGTCTTGCTAGGGGCCGCTGCCGATTAGTGGACGAGTAGGAGTGCTCGTGCCATGTCTAAGTGTATGTGAACCTATAGGGTTGCACACTTAAAGGGCTGGGATTTAATTCGGATAGTGATCCGAATTCTTATGGGCCATGAGTTACTAATGGGCCTCCAGTTCGAGACCCACTATGATGGATGCCTATAAATAGAGGGGAGGTGGCATAGGGTTTGTAGTGAGAATTTCGGAATTCCCGAAACCCTAGTTGCCACATCTTCCTCATCTAATACCGCGCAGCCGGCGCTAGCACTCCGGCGCGTGGTGTTCCTGCCTCGTACGTGTGGATACCTTGGAGGTGTTGATACGAAGCTTCAACACTAGGACGATCCGCAACTTGTGACGATCACAAGGACCTGAAGGAGGAGACGTTTGCTAGTACGACTACAACTGCATCAACGCGCTACATCGACTCTACTTCCGCTATGAGTCTGCGCGTCTTGTGGTAATCCCGTGATCTATTACTAGAGGAGATCCTCTTTTACGCGGTAGAATTTTTGAAATTATGCTTGCATAGCCTACCCGTAGATCATCATTCTAATGATTTAGCGCATTTTGCTAGAACCCTCGGGGCAATATGTTGTGAGTTTGGCGCAACCCCTTAATATTTTATCTTCAAAAGTCTTGGTAATGACCGTTCTGATCATGGGTATTCAATAAAATCTCTCATTTTTTTTTGTCGCAAATAAAACAAGTGCGTCGTTCTCATGTATGTAGGTCGCTGCCGACAACACACTTGTTTTAGCACCACCCTACCACACAGATATAGTTCTGAGTTTATATTTTTTATACGATTTTTAAAAAAAATTTAATACCCAAAATTTCTTACATTGGGGGGGGGGGGGGGGTGGAGAGGTTAGTGGCCCCTTGTTTTGTGCTTCTGCGTTTAGCTTTTCTATAGTAAAGTGTTTTTTATAGTAATTAGTTTTTAAATAGTGTCTTTTTATAGTGGTGTTTATAAGTTGATTGTAGTACACACTATAACGACTTTATTTGTTTTAGTCAAAATCGCACGCGAGTTTCTCTCACTCGTACTCTCTCCCGCGAAAAGCCATAAGCTATAACCCAAAAGAATAAGTCTAGTATCATCAAAGCTTGCCTATCGATGACAAAAATAAAATTGAAAATCACACTCATGGATATGTGAGGCACAAATATAATGATCATATATATATTTGATATAGATCTGAAAATGCTATTGCTTCTACTACATTAGATATGCGTCATGTCGTAAGATTATGGCCCTGTTCTTTTTCAGCTTTTGGCTTTTCTATAGTAACTAGCTTTAAAACGAAGTGTCTTTTCAAGATGGGTCTACTAATTAATTGTAATACATATTGTACTGACTTCATTTATATCGACAAAAATCGCACGTGAGTTTTTGTTACTTTGTAATCTCTCTCACGAATAGCCTAAAAGGTACAAGTTACAGCCAAAAGCCATAAGCCTCAGCCAAAAAGAACAACCCTATATAGGCTCTTAACTACGCTTCCTCCCTGACAAGTGACTACCTTCAGGCATATCTTGAGCACAAGTTGGAACAAAGTGAACAAATGAAGTATAAGGGGGTATCCTTGATTCCCATGTCAAGAAATTGAACTCCTCTTTTGGCCTAACACTAGGATATACTAGTAGTTCTCCAAGTGTCACCTTCGGTGGTTCCTTCTTCATCAAAACATTATTTGTGCTGTCATTACTAGTACAAGGTATGATGCGAAGTGGAGGCGCATGATGCCAAGCGAAGTCTGTCATGTCCACTCGATGACCTTGTTCAATAAGTAATTTTAGATGCACACCATATACAGAGAGGTTTCTCTCAACTAGTCTTCTGCACCTGTTCAGTTGCATACAAAGCGTAGAGAAATAGAGACGAGAGACATACATTATTATATGAAAAATTCTTATGGAAAAAAAACCACTGAAGCTTGAAGCAAATCACGGTAATAATGAGATATTACAATGGAGTGCGTGCTCTTTTTATAGTACACTAGGGTGCATATATAAGACAAGGAAAACGAGTCCCACATGGAGAGGAAATCGAATCAGAGTCCGTTGCTACAGGTTGACAAAATGTCTTATACACGCTACGCATAACCCTGAACTTGTCATGCGATGCCTGCCATGAGATGATGCAGTGTCCTATATAGACACAATACAAATTCTTTTGTAAGGCAAATAGCACTTTAACTACCACAAAATATTGTAGTATAAGATGTACTTCCATAAAGACCAGTAAATAACCTCTTAGCAAAATGGTTTCTTTGCAAGTTTCAAAAATAACTATATACTCAGTTTTTGTAGTAGACAACACAGCGGTAGCTTGCTAACTTGCTTTCCAGTTAATGGCATACCCTTCAACGGGAGGCGGTTTATCGGATTTATGACCAATATAGTCGCACACGATTGGGGTTGATGACAGGGTTTAAAGTGGAGAAAACCGCTGGATGAAGTGGGAATGATAAGGGGTCTTCATGGGTAGCATTTGCTTCAGCTCAAGGAAAATAATGGTCGAAATTAAAACTCGAGAGAGGAGCATCAATGGTGAACGACGAAGGAAGAAGAAAGGAAAAGAAGGTGATGACAGCGGCCTCTGGATTTTGGATATTTTCTTCCAGTATTACAAATAATCCAAATAAAATCTAATTAAAACCCAAAAATTTTATATAATTATTTTAAAATTAAAATTTTAAGGAAAATGAATTTTTCGAATGCTACATTGGAGCAACGTTCCACCAAAATGCTAAACCATCCTATTCATTGAACCATCCCATGTGCCTGCCAGCAGAGTTTGACCGTGGAATTGTACTAGGAAGGTTGACCATGGAATTGTATTACGAAGGAATTTAAGTCTACAGTTGCAGCAATTAATTGGTGATTCCCAGGTCGACAGCAAAATCTTGGAATGGTAGAATTTTATGAGGATGAATTGAAGCGAAAAATAGGGTACATGAGGTGCTTTTTTTCCCGCACTAATTTACCTTGAGATAATGAAAGGAGATAAAATCATACTCACTAACATGTCAAGAAAAGAAAAACACAGCTGTTAACTACTAAATGTCGCAGCCATGTTAACACATCTTTTTGCCATCGATCTAAATTAAAATACTACTACAGTTATTACATTATACGCATCATGTTGTAGATTATATAGCCTCTTTACGACGCTTCCTCCCTGACAAGGGAGTTCTTTCAGGCATATGTTGAGCACATGTTTGAACAAAGTGAACAAATGAAGTATAAGGGGGTATCCTTGATTTCCATAGCAATAGATTGAACTCCTCTTTTGGCGTAACACTAGGATCTGCTAGTAGTTCTCCAAGAGTCACTTGCGGTAGTTCCTTCTTCATCGAAGTATCAGTAAAAGGTATGACGCGAAGTGGAGCAGCAGGATGCAAAGCAAAGTCCGTTATTTCCACTCGATGGCCTTGTTCAAAAAGTAATTTTGGATGCACACCATATACAGTGAGGTTTTTCTCAATCACTCTTCTGCCCCTATTCAATACGGAAAGCCAGACTTGAACATTCAGATTCCTTCTGAATACATCCGCAACTGCATATGTTACGACAAGTGACATTTCCAATCGCAGCACTTTGGCAAATTCTTCTGCTACTTGTACTAGTTGTGGATGTTCTGCTGGGTCTGCACTTCCGAATGCTAGTGTCTTGAAGAGGTACCTGAACTCCTCGTAAGACAGCATATTGAGAAAAATTGGCTTGACTGATCCAAATCTCGCTAATCTTTCAAGTTTGCTTACGATGATCACTTTGCTTGCTTTGCTCATCGTTCTTGTGATGAAGGAGTAAAACATTTTCCAGTCCTCGTCATCTACATCTGAGACAAACTCGACAACTACCAACATCATCCCTGACATGGTCCTTTCGTAGTCAAGTATTCTCAAAAAGTTGTCTCCATTCAAGTGCAAAATCGAAGAGAAATGCAAGCGAACCCTCTCATCATCGCATACATGAGCAACCAAGGTTTTCTTTCCTACTGCAAGACCTCCTATGATTGGAAGAACCGCCGGTGCACCAGGAGGGTTGTGTTGCAACAGGAAGTTCAAGACCCTTTGCTTTTCAGTATGTCGACCGAACATGAAATTGTCAACGTAAAGATACACATCGTAGGGTCTGCGCGACATGCGCTCGCATCCACCGAGAAGTATAAAAAACTCTGTCATGTTAGCAACTGCAGCTTCTAGGTTTTCCAGTACACTTTGTAACTCCAGGTTGAACACCTCGTTTGTTGCGGTATAAGCTATTGTGCGGGGACGTTTGAGAGGATTAGCAAAAGATAAGGAGGATGAGTCGCTTACCAATTCCTTGACACCCTCTTTGCGTTGCCTGTACTTGATGGTGTCCAGCACATGGTAGCCTCGATACATGGCTGCCGCTATTGTCTTCAACTGTATGAGCATACGAGAGTTGGTGATGTATCGCCCATCTGCCTCCTCGACAACCACGTGAACTCTCAGCAGGAGTTGTTGTAGCCTCTCCACCTTCTCCTCTGAGCATACACGACTAGAGAACTTGTTCATCAAAAATGAGATGAATCGGCTTGCGAGATCACCTATGACAGCAGATATGGCAAGCTCCATCTTGAAATCTTCCAAGATAGGTGTATGAGAGAGGTGAGGGAATCTGAACAGATCTCGCTCCTAGGGCAATCTGAACAAATCTTGCAATCGGCTTGCAAGATACTATGGCTTGGTGCCAAGAAGAAATTTCTCGGCTATTGCTTGTCAAGATTTCTGTGGCATGGTCCATTTGCGTGTGGAAGCTGACGGGAAACCACAGCTGTTGCTTGTCCAGAGTGGACCGCATTAACTGATGCTTTACAAGATTGAGTGGACAGGAAGGATGGGGGCAGACCACATGCTATGTACACAAAAATATAAAAATGACGTCAGTTAGGGGGGAGTTGGTTAGATAAATCCTCTGACGTAAAGCTCTTATTGGCTCTGGAATGGCATTTTCCATTTCTGGTTTACATCAGTTAGGGGGGAATTGGTTATATTGTTTCAGATAGATAAATCCTCTGACGTAAAGCTCTTATTGGCTCTGGAATGGCATTTTCCATTTCTAGTTTACATCAGTTAGGGGGGAATTGGTTATATTGTTTCAGATATTCATATGCCTTGAAGATGTTCTAGAGTAATTTATCTGAAGCCATCAAATCATTAAACCTACAAACTGGTGATATGTGAAAACAGCTTGTTATTAACTATATGCATTCTCGAAGTTATCTTCTCACCATGGAACCTGAATTTGTAACTGGGGCATCTTTCATCTTCACTTTGTTATTCTCTATTCTAACTTCACACAGATCTTAAGAAACCTTTACTTTCTTTTGCACAGGCTCTGCAGACACCATTCAAAGGCTATTTGAGTGACATGTTGGCTCTGGTAACTGTATTTTCTGATGTTTGTGTTTTTTGCCATTTCACTTGTTCATGGCATATACAGCCACTTTATATTTCCAAGTGTAAGCAAGCTATAGTCTACATTAATTATGCTGTTTCTTTACCCTTAACCACTTTTAAGTATTAGGCCACGCTACTTTTGATTATCCATTAGCATGTCATAATGTACAATGCGGCCCTGGTAATTTTCTGGATCACTGGTGTTAGGTGAAATGTACATGTTAGCTTCAATTTTAAGTGGTAATCAATTAAGTTCATGTAAAACAGCTCCATTGATTAAGTTCCTCTTGAAGCCATGCTATCTTGAAGTTTTCTTGTGTGGATGTATAGTCTTGACTTATTTGATCGTGAAAGGGTGCATGGCAACATGATTATCAATCTCACTCCTTACTTTTCTTGACCATTCTGGTCATCAAGTTGATGATTTGGTTTTATGCCGTGAAGCTATTTTCCTTTTGGATCTTGTTCAAATCTGTGCGGAGTGCTTAGTCTACTTGTGGAGTAGTTTGGGAAGCTGGCTCACGAGCGTCGAGCTAAGCTCCTGTCTGGCTCGGTATCTTAACGAGCCCAGCTGCAGCTCTGTGCAAGCTCGGCTGTTGTTTCCAGCCGTACTTGATGGTGTCGGGCACGTCGTAGCCTCCTGACTGAAGGCCTTCACAAGCATCTTCAACTTTACCAGTGTACCGCAGTTGGAGATGTATTGCCCATCCACCTTCTCGACGACTGCAGTGTACCGCAGTTGGAGATGTATTGCCCATCCATCTTCTCGACGCAAGAGTGTCTTCAACCTCTCCGCCTTCTGTTGATGGTAGGCTTGGTTTGGAGACTTGTTGATTAGATAGGGGATGAATCGGCTAATTAGGCCATTTACAACTGCAGATAATCCTATCTCCATCTCCAACGAGAGTGTGCGTGCGCGCGCAGCAGAGTATACTACTAAATGCAGACATTCGACAATTATGTGACAGCCTCCATGAGAATGACTTCACTTTGCTGCAAGAATGTTGACGTGTCGGGTCTACATACATTGTAAGTTTTTCTCAACATTAATAATAATTAGGAAAAGTTCAATTTACACCTGAACTCTACCCTCGGTTCGATTTTGAACCATGAACTTGAAAACCACTCAAATCGGAACCTCGAACTAACGAAGCTGTTCGCTTTACCTCATCGACCTAAATCGGAATGGTTTTGATTTGACATGACATCCAATTGGGCTAAGTTGTCACCCACGCGTCAATCATTTGGCCAACATAGCATCCACCACGTCCCCTTTGTCTTCATCCTCCTCCTCTATCTCCTCTATCTCTCTCTCCAATGGGAGGGAAACAGAGTTGAGCTCACTAGTGGTAGAGGAGGATGGAGAGGGTTAGGGATGGCAAAAATGGATTGTTGGGATGACGACGAGTTCACCTGTAGTGGTGTCATGGTGGATGGTGATCTGTGGTGGCCTAGAGATGTGTGAGCAGTGATGAAGGAGAAGGTGAGAGCGACAGCCATGCTCTATGTATATGATCTTGGACGGGGCATGGGCAGAGGAAGAGGAAGTCACGATGAAGCTCCGGCCACATGGAATTGACCCACGGTTGACTGAGGATGCGACGACATCGTGGTGGATCTCTTGATCGATGACGGAGAAGAAGGGTCATTCCTGCCTGGCTGCAGGGTGAAGCACAAAATAAACAGATGGGGAAAATTGCTTAGGGTATGGAATATGCCATGACGCGGCTGGTTGGGCATGATTCTCCCTGGAGGAGGAGATTGGTTGGAGGATCACAGCCGGACGCTTGTGTGGGGTCATGGCATACATGGCCATACGTGTACAACATTGACCTGAATAGGATGCCATGTCGGACCAAAACCACTCGGATTTGGGCCAAGGGGATAACATGAATGGTTTCATTAGTCCAATATCTTAATTTGAATGGTTTTCAAGTTCAAGGTTGAAAATCGAACCGATACCAAAATTCAAGTTTGTAAATTAGACTTTTTTCCTAATAATTAAAGTCAAGTGTTTTTAATTTGACTGTTATAGTAGGTATGCAGGGTAGGCTAAAATTGTCCTACATTTTGCACATGTTTTCTTACTTGTATCAGACACATGTATGAGATAGTTTTTTTTAAAAAACGTCACCATATGTTCGGATGCTTGAACTACACCATCCTATCTGATGGTGGAATACAAATTGAGCAATGTTTCACCTAAATGCTAAACCATCCTATTAATTGAACCATCCCATGTGCCTGCCAGCAGAGTTTCACTGCTATGTACATTATACGCTGTGATGGCATAGCGTAAAAGGAGTGGTAAGCATTGTTGAGCAGACCTAGACAAACTGGGTAAATTTCAATCACTACTACAGAAAGCCTAATACTAGACGTCAAATCACAGACAGTTTGACAAAACCGTCTGTGACCGACACTAACACAGACAGTTTTAATTTGGACACCGTCTGTGTTGATAGCGTCGGAGAAAACAAGTATCACAGACGGTTCTTACCGATGAATCATCTGTGATATTTTAGTATCACAGACGGTTTTTATTAAAAACCGTCTATGATAAGCTGATTATCATTATCACAGATGGTTTGTATTAAAAACCATCTGTGATGATCTCAAAATTATCACAGACGGTTTTTTAATAAAAAAACACCGTCTGTGGTAATGGCGCTAGACATTTATTGCGCCGTTCATAACCTCATCT
The DNA here is from genome assembly GCA_017311315.1 of Dendrocalamus latiflorus. Classification (NCBI taxonomy): domain Eukaryota; kingdom Viridiplantae; phylum Streptophyta; class Magnoliopsida; order Poales; family Poaceae; genus Dendrocalamus; species Dendrocalamus latiflorus. The sequence goes on from CM029678.1 coordinate 22,960,174, forward strand.
GTCTTCATTTCGATCCAGATCTAGCCGGTGCTGCAATCTTTCGCTCAGGAGGCAAGCTAGGCGATTTCAGGCCAATTAATTTGGTGGGAGGAGGCAGAGATGAGCTTTGAAGATTCATACATTCCTGGTTGCTCTAGATATGGTTAGTAATGAAATTTATTTTTCTTTGCATTACAATTTGGATCTAAGTTTTGGTGAGTGTTATTGAAGATGGTTTGCATCTACTTGACCATACATAATCAGTTCCCGTCATGTGGGAGGCCAAATTTGTCTAAATTGTTGGTTATATACCTTCAGCGATCGCTGGGGAAATAGCTCTTGTGTTTATAATATGAATTAAGCTAGCAAAGCCTCAATGCATGTGGCATATATGTCGTAGTAATAATTAATTAATTTAATTTTTAATACTAAGTTGTTATATTTATACATAACGTAGGACCGAAGCTGGATGTAGGCCGTGAACCGTGTGAGTGAAGAGTACATTAATGGCGTGTCTGCTTTTACAAGAGCTGCTGAGGAGGATATGTTGAATAAGGGGGGTGTAATATATGTACTGTCCATGCACTGACTATGAGAATTTGAAGATGTTTAAGAACCGAGAGCAAATTGAAGCGCACTTGATTCGGAGGGGTTTCAAAAAGGGTTATACGTGTTGGACCAATCAAGGCAAAGTCAACGATCATATGCCGCCGGATGACATCGCCGGTGAAGTGAATGATATGCCGCCAGATGACATTGCCGGTGAAGTGAATGACATGCCGCCGGATGATGTCGATTATTGTTCGGATTTGGATAGATTTCATGATGACAATCTGGATCAGATGCTTCGCGATGTAGAAGAGAACTATGATGAGAGAGAGTATGTTAAATTTCAGGGCTTGATGGAGGACTCGGAGAAACCTTTGTTCACGTGTTGTAGGTCAAAGTACACGAGGTTGTCGGCTGTGCTTGAACTGTTGAAATTGAAGGCAAGCAACGGTTGGTCTGACAAGAGTTTCACGACGCTGCTAGGTCTTTTAGCGGACATGCTTCCGGAGGGAAATGAGTTGCCTAAAACCACGTATAAAGCCAATAAGGTTCTTTGTCCATTGGGAATGGAAGTAGAAAGAATACATGCATATCCGAATGATTGTATTCTCTACCGTAAAGAGTATGCAAACATGCATGTATGTCCGGTGTGCAACGCATCTCGATACAAATGTAACAATCAATCAGATGACGACGAGGGAACAAAGGTGAAGAAAGGATCACCTGTTAAGGTGGCATGGTATTTTCCTATAATTCCCCGTTTGAAAAGGTTTTTTGCAAATCCAAAGGAGGCAGAACTGCTGCGTTGGCACTCGGAGGAGCGTAAGAAGGATGGAATGCTAAGACACCTTGCTGATTTCGCCCAGTGGAGAAACATCGATAGGAGTTTTGTAGACTTCGGTGCACAACCAAGGAATATAAGGTTTGGACTGAGTACAGATGGAATGAATCCTTTCAGTAGCATGAGCAGCTGACATAGCACATGGCCCGTGAGTCTCTACATCTATAACTTTCCTTCTTGGTTGTGTATGAAGCGAAAGTATATTTTACTGTCGATACTTATCCAAGGGCCAAAGCAACCTGGGAATGATATTGATGTGTACCTAGCACCGTTGGTGGAAGATCTAAAAGTACTATGGAATGAAGGGGTACAGGTATGGGATGCATACAAACGAGAGAACTTCACTTTGCGCTCCAGACTATTTTGCACCATAAATGATTATCCTGCCCTTGCTAACCTATCGAGCCAGAGTACAAAAGGTGCCAAAGCTTGTACTCACTGTTTAGATGGTACTGAGAGTGTGTGGCTGAAACACTCACGCAAAACCGTCTACATGCGTCACCGCCGGTTTCTTCGGAGGGCTCACCCATACCGCAAGATGAAGAAACAATTTGACGGAGAGAAGGAAGATGGTTCAGTTCCAAGGCATTTAAGGGGAAAAGAGGTTTATAATATGGTTAAGGATTTAGATGTTGTCCTCAAAAAGGGACGTAAATTGAGGGCTCATGAGAAGAACACCTGGAAGAAGAGATCAATATTTTGGGACTTACCTTATTGGGAGTACCTAGATGTTCGACACTGCATCGATGTCATGCACGTAGAAAAGAATGTATGTGACAGCTTGATTGGTCTCTTACTGAACATTCATGATAAAATAAAGGACGGCGTCAACGCACAGCTTGACTTGGCTGATATGGACATCAGGTTTGAGTTAGCACCGACAAAAATAGATAATGGACGAATGTACCTTCCCCCTACGTGTTACACTCTGTCCAAGGCCGAGAAAACAGAACTGTGTCAGTGCTTGCATGGTGTCAAAGTTTCGTCTGGTTACTTTGGCAACGTGAAGAAACTTGTTTCGATGCAAGAATTGATGTTAAATGGCATCAAGTCTCATGATTGTCATGTGCTGATAACGCAGACGCTCCCTATTGCAATTAGAAATATTTTGCCGATCAAAGTCCGAGAGACAATCATGAGGCTATGTTATTTCTTTAACTCAATTGATCAGAAGGTCATCGATCCCGAAGGACTAGATGCTTTGTAGGACGAGATGGTGATGACTCTATGTCATCTTGAAATGTATTTCTCTCCTTCATTTTTCGATATCATGGTCCATCTCATTGTTCACGTTGTGTGGGATATAAAAATGTGCAGGCCTATATACCTACGTAGTATGTACTCATTTGAGAGGTTCATGGGAATTCTTAAGTCCTACGTACAGAATCGATCTCGGCCGGAGGGCAGCATCGTCGAAGGTTATGCAAGCGAAAAGGTTATTGAGTTTTGTGTCGATTATATGGCTTAGATTCAACCGATAGGTGTGCCTCAATCTCGTCATGAGGGGAGGCTGAAGGGTATCGGAACTATCAGAAGGAAAGCAATCACTCCAGATATGGACGCGTATACTCAAGCCCATTTCACGGTCTTGCAACACATGACTGAAGTGGCGCCTTATATCGACCAGCACAAGGATGTGCTTTGGCAACAGAATCCGGAGTGGCCGGATGTTTGGATCATGAGGCAACACAATAGTCAGTTCAACCAATGGTTGAAGGAGCAAATCGCTAGGTGCTCGGCAAGTGAGATGCTGACATGATTGGCAAAAGGGCCAATATTTACAATAGTGATATGGCAAGGATATAACATAAATGGGTACACATTGTATACACAGTCTTAGGATGTAAAAAGCACTAACCAGAACAGTGGTGTCTGCATAGATGCGTTCAGTACCGATAGGTTGAGAAACTCGTACTATAGGTTCATAGAAGAGATTTGGGAGCTCGACTACGTGGTTTCCAAGATCCCCTTATTTCGTTGCCGTTGGGTGCATCTCCCACAGGTGAAGGTTGATAAGTACGGTGTCGCTACCGTGTACCTCCAACGTGTCGGGTACAAAGACGAATCATTCATACTCGCCAACCAAGTTGTTCAAGTTTTCTATGTAACCGACCCGGCAAATAAGAAACGCCATGTAGTTCTTCATGGAAAAAGGAGAATTGTCGGAGTAGAGCATGTAGTGGACAAGGAAGAATACAATCAATTTGACAAGTTACCTCCTTTTAGAAAAGACATAAGGGTCGACGATGAACAACGTGATGAAACTAGTTATGTACGCATTGATAATCATGAAGGGCTAATTTTAAAGGAAATAAGCAAGTGGAATGAGAATATGCGACATATGTGAATTGGAATTTATGTATAGAACAATTCATGTGTGTGATGTATTTGTGAATTTGCATTTATGTATATGTGAAAATGTGTGATATATAGGTGAATTTTGTGAAATACTGATAATTAGTCTTATTATAATGTCTGCTGGTTGGTGTAGAATTATTCATTGCACTGTTGTAAAGAAATACTGATAATTGGTTGGTGTAGGTAATAACTCCAGTGTGTGGTAGGAAAGGGCTTAATACAGACGGTTCTAGTTTAGAACCGTTTGTGATGTAGTTATCACAGATGGTTCTAAACTAGAACAGTCTGTGATAACTATATACCGCAGACGGTTCTATTTTAGAACCATCTGTGATAACTTTATATCACAGACAATTCTAGTTTAGAACCCTGTAGATTCATGCATATTTGGCCATGGGCCGAAAACTCCTTTTCGGTCCATAAGTCGGTAGCGATCCCTAGCAGAACATAATGACTCCCAATCATATATGAAGATCATATTGAACAAAATTATATAGTGCTTATATACTGATCCCTTTGCCTCATGATACCAGATCAAACTCAAGGCGAGAGGCATGCCATCCTATGTTGTTCGATCCTTTACTCGAACCTGTAGTAGATTACTCAGTTGTGATTGACTCCTCAACCACATTTGGCATGGTCATGCACTTTTTTAATCCAACTACATGGAGGGGTCCAGAGATATCTCTCCTATTATATAGGAGGGACAAATTTCATCTTGATCACTCATATTCGTCCACATATTTCATAGTAAACCCGAAAGCTACCTTTATGAACACCCAATCACAGAGTAGTGTTTGCTAACCCCTAAGTAAACCATTACACATATAGGAAACAATGACGATCTTAGGTCTACGGATCCTACATACACTATGTATGAGACCAACTGATGACACTTAAGAATATAACAATTCCTGTTACTGTATCATGGCGGGTCAATCTAACATCATGTTCTTTAACATGTGTTTACATTATTGATTTGATATCTCATATCCATGATCCATAAAACATGATCATCAATCAATAAATGTGTTGATTTGTAAATCATAATTGTCCCACATATTGATATAAGATCAGGGATAATTTAGAATAACATCAAAATATGAATAAAGAGTTCCACGAACAAGGCACATACTTGTTGATCAATATGAAAGACACTTATTCAAGTGACGAAATAATATTTTATTCAAACGATCATAAATATAGAAGTGATACAATTATTTCTATGATTGTCTCTAGAGTATATCACTAACAGCCTCTTCTTTTTTGGCTTATGCTTTTAGCTTTTCTATAGTAAAATGCTTTTCTGTAGTAACTAGCTTTCAAATAGAGTGCCTTTTTAAGGCGGATCTACAAGTTAATTATAGTACATGCTGTAGCGACTTTATTTATAATGGCCAAAATAGCACACGATTTTCTCTTACTCGATACTCTCTTACAAAAAGTCATAAGCTGTAGCCATATGCTGCTACAAAAAATAATAGGCCTAGTATCACCAAAGCCCAATCGATGGCAAAAATAAAATTCAAAATCACACTCATGGATATGCGAGGCACAAATATAATGAACATATGTATTTTTGCTATAGATCTGACAATGCTACAGCTTCTACTACATTAGATATAGGCTCTTCACTATGCTTGCTCCCTGACAAGGGAGTAAACTCAGGCATACAAGTTGCAACAAAGTGAACAAATGAAGTATAAGGGGTATCCTTGATTCCCATGTCAATAGATTGAACTCCTCTTTTGGCCTAACACTAGGATATTCTAGTAGTTCTCCAAGTGTCACCTTCGGTAATTCCTTCTTCATCGAAACAATATTTGTGCTGTCGTTACTAGTACAACGTATGGTGCAAAGTGGATAGGGGTGGAAACGGCTCGACCTAGGTTCGGCTAAGCTCGTCTGGAGCTATGGCTCAACTCAGCTCATTCAAGAAATGAGCTAGAAGCCTAGCTCGGTTTGGGTCATTTTCTGGCTCGAGCTAGCTCGCGAGTCGCACAATGCTTCTAAGCCATCAATTGCTGGTTTGACTAAGCCAAGCATTCAAATTAGCAATTACATCAACTGTATGTTTGAAGTAGAGGACATTCAATTTATTAGCCGATGAAATTAGCTTCAATATAGCACAACATATCAATGTTTCTTTGCAATTAGGTGTCCATTATCTGTGGATTGAAATTAAATGTTGTGTTTGATGAAGTTTTGTACAAATATGCTAAGTCAAAGTAAATATAGAGATATATGTTTGAGAAGAAAAAGGCTATGCTATTTGTATATTCTAAGGCCCAGTTCAACCAGTCGCTGCGCCTTGCCTCGCATAGCCGCAAGTCCCCAGTCGACCATGAAGTATATGCGTCAAGATCATCCCCTGAGTGCATGGGTTTTCAACCGCGTTGTGTCGATCATGCAGTGCTGACCACGCTAAGTCAACCATGTTGTGACGAGCACGTACCACGCTGTGTTGACCAAGTTGCTTTGATCACGAGTACCGACTTTTTCACTGTAGCTATGACTGGTTCACTATAGCTACGATTGGATTGCTATATCTATGACCGGTTCGCTACGCAGCTTGACTCACGACCACGACTAAGTCATCGGAGTCTTAGCCTACTCTTCGACTCTGAGGTCATCGACTCCTACACAATACTTGAACACACCAAGTACTCGAGCATGACTATACAATATTCAACACATGAGTACTATCAATAGCAAGATTAATTCCAATAGTCGATGCATGCGTGGTGCTGCGCGCAGCCAACTAATGGCAAATTATGCACCAAGAAGGGAAGAAAAGATGGTTTTGGGTGAACCGTATTTGCAATGGAAACATTATTGCATTGTATCTCCATTTAATGGAAGCAATTCTCAGCATATCTCTTTCAGATGGAAAGCAAAGGTTTGGAAGGTAAGAATCAAGAATCAGATCAGGAATTCGATTCAAAGAATCATGCGATGATTAGCACTGTGTGGGAGCCATGTACGTGCTTGCAGCCCTTGCTTGTGCCTATAAAAGGTGAAGACATGCGAACCATTAGGGAGAGGAGGACGGACCCCAACACACCCCATTAGTGGGCGAACCCTCATGAAGGAGGACACACCCCATTAGCATACATACACAAGGAAGACATACATAGAGAGGATGCACATACGGAAGGAAGCGAAGGTAGAGGAACCAAAGGAAGCAATCTATACAAGCCTAAGCCATGGTGTACCATGCTCAAGATGGTAAAGAACCTCTCCTTTTCTCTTTCTCTGTTATCTAGCTAGCTTTCATATCTATAGAGGACGATAGTGATGGAGGGTATCGCTAGTGCTTATGAATATTGCTAGTAATGCCATCGATCAGGTGCTTTGGAGCTCACCGTTATGTAGCCCACGGCCATGACATTGGGGCTTTCAAGATTGCTGTCCACTTTCCAACTCGCTGGACTTGAAGCATGAAGTCCCTCCACTCTTACATGTGGCGCGCATCCTGGCCAAGCTATCTGGCCACAATGATTCGCCATGTACCAGAGTAGTCCCATCTGTTGCCGAAGACGCCGTGTCTGCCATTAACATATTACTCAACTTGAGACCAAAGCAAGATAGTACATGACTACGCATGCATGAATCAATGGGCTATGCATGTGCATACCTCTGATATGATGATAGCTCCACAAGGCAAGGCAAATGGCACGATTCATAAGTCCTTGATGTTTGAGACATGCAACGTCACTGATCACTTGTGATACTCGGATATCTCCGATCACTTTTGATATTCAGAAGCGTACGACCGTTGTTGTGCTAGGATGTTCCGACCGCTTGCTGTACTCGGTCACTCACGATCGCCTACTGTACTCAACCTCTTACAACCGCCAGTTATACTCGGTCACTTGTGACCACTAGCTATACTCAGACGTCACCAACTACCTTCTAGGCTCGGTCCCTTGCGACGGTCTGATATACTTGGAAGTTATCGGTCGCTGGTGATACTCAGACATCGTCGATTGCCATCTGTGCTCGATCGCTTATGATCGCTAGTGATACTCGGTCACTTACGACTGCCTACTATACTCAGACATCGCCGACCGCCTTTAGGGCTCATTCCCTTATTACTGTCAACTGTACTCGGACGTCACCGACTGCTAGTGATACTCGAACATCATCGACCGCCTTCTATGCTCAGTTGCTTACGACCATGTGCTGATATTCGGGCGCTTATGACTACCCGCTATGCTCGGATGTCACCAATGACTATTGATTCTTGGTCACGTACGATTGCCTGATGTACTCCAATGTTGTCAACCACCTTCTGTGCTCGGTCGCTTATGACCACCTCCTGTGCTCGGTCATTTACGACCACCTTCTATGATCGGTCGCTTATGATGTCACCGACCGCCTGTCGACAACGGATGGCTTTCATGGATTTCGACCACAATGGCTTTCGAGTGTGGATGACTTCCGATGGCTTTCGACCATGATGGATTTCGACTATGGAAGACTTCCATTGGCTCTCGACCACAGGTGACTTCCGATGTCTTTCGACCATGGATGACTTCCGATGGCTTTCGACCACGATGGGGTTCAACCACAGATGACTTTCGATGGCTTTTGACCATGATGTCTTTTGACCACAGATGACTTCCAATGGATTTTGACCACGATGGCTTTTGACCATGGACAACTTTCGATGGCTTTCGACCACGGACGACTTCCGATAGCTTTTGACCATGATGGATTTTGACTATGGATGAATTTCAATAGCTTTCAACCACGGATGACTTTTGATAGCTTTTGGCCATGATGGCTTTCAACCACGGATGAGTTCCTATGGCTTTCAACCATGATGGCTTTTGACCACAGATAATTTCTAATGGATTTCGACTACGATAGCTTTCAACCATGGACAACTTCTCATGGATTTCGACCATGGACGACTTTCGATGGCTTTTGACCATGGATGACCTCTAATGGCTTTGACGACCGACCACTTCTGAAGGCCAATGATTTTCGACTTTCAACTACCGACTACATCTGATTGCTGATGGCTTACGGCTTTCGACTGCTGACTACATCCAAATTTTGATGGCTCCTAGCTTTCGACTACTAATCACTCCTGAATGCTAATGGCCTTCGGCTTTAGAGGAGTCTTTCCCAGCGATCACTTTTGACCACGTTGATGCTGGGCGTTGTGTTCTGTTAAAAGTAAGGATGGTTTTCTCTTATGACACCTGAGTTCAGCTAAGTGCGTCTGCACTACAGTGTGGTCCTTCACGTTGGTCACTTTTGACCACTTCGACATCAAACCCAGGCGTTCTACTCTGCTAGCCTCACCAGCTGAATTAAGTATGTCTACTACCAATTCTACTACCATATCATTAGATCAGTAATGTTTGATGAGAATCATGCACACTTTTAACCACCTTAATTTTATGTATCATTTGATACTGACGAGGTCAAACGGTAGGGGGATGTGCGGCCAATGCAAAGTCTGAAAGAATACGCGTATGCTACGAGAGCAGAAAACTAAAATTTCTACCGCGCACACCAGGACATCATGCTAAGGAGGGATCATGGATCGTTACCACTAGACGCGCAGCGCAGCGGAAGAAGAGTTGGAGAAGCCGATCCAACCACGCGCGTCGAGGTAGTAGTGGAAGTAGCCGATCGTCCCGAACAGATCGTCTCCTCCACGCGATCAACCACACCACGAGCAGATCCAATCTGTAGGTTGTTGATGCCGATCAACGCCGCAACGAGCAGCGCCTCCACCGGTATCCACACGTCCGGGGCTGGAACGCCGATCGCGAGTGTACCAGCACTCGCGAGCGGCTAGGGTTTGGCTCTGGAGGTGGCGGCTAGGGTTTTGCTCGGGAGGAACAGAAGCATGCACCCCTCAGCCCCCCGCCTCCATATATATAGACCTCCTTACTTGGGCCTCGTGGATCGAGGCCCAATAGGAGTCTATCCAGATCTCTATCCGAATTGAGCCCACATTCGAATCACATTCGAATTAGTGTTCCAACCCGTTAAGTGTGCGACCCTGTAGGTTCACGTATACTTGGTCGCGACCCGGAAACGCCTTTCCGGTCACCCTGTTAATAGCGGTCTCTAGTAAGACATATTAACCCCAAAGTATACGTAAAGATCATATCGGCTGAACCTGTAATGTTCTCATGTACGAATCCCTTTGCCTCACAATATAGATTAAGCTCAAGGCGAGACCTGTGTCATCCTCATAATAGCTCAATCACTCTCTCGATTCCGTGATGGATTATAAACTCGTGATTGACTCCTCAATCACCTTGGCATGGCCATGCACTTTCATAATCCATTACATCGAGGGGCCCAGAGATATCTCTCCCATAAGGAGGGGCATATTCTATCTTGATCATTCACATCCCACTACATGTTTCATGGCAAACCCAAAGACTACTTTTATGACTACCCAGTTACGGAGTAGTGTTTAGTAGTCCCAAAATAAGCTACTACGCATGTTGGGAACCATGATGATCTCAAGTCTAAGGATTCCACATAAACACTACTTGAGACCAACTGATGGCACATGGAATCTCTGCAGTGTCTCATGGCGGGTCTATCCAACATATGTTCACTAACACATGTCCATATTATTGATTTGGTATCTCCATACCATGATCCATGAGACATGATCATCAATCAATACATATGCTGATCTTTGAATCATATTTGTTCCTCATATGATATATAATCAGGGATCATTTAGAAATAGCAACATTTTGGCATTAAGAGTCTCATGAATAAGTCACATACTCATTGATCAATAATGATAATGTCTATTTCAAGGAACAAACTAATGCATCATAAACATAGTATGTGATATATATAACATCTCCATGTTGCCTCTAGGGCATATCACTAACAGTCTCCCACTTGCACTAGAGTCAACCATGTAGGTATCTAATACCCATTGCCCTAGTGTGAGCCTCATGCTGTGGCTGGGGAAGTGGCTTTGTCAACGGATCTGCAATGTTCAAATCCGTTTGTACTTTGCATATCTTCACATCGCCTCTCTCCACTATCTCGCGAATGAGATGAAATCGCCGTAAAATGTGCTTCGACTTCTGGTGCGATCTAGGCTCCTTGGCTTGCGCAATGGCTCCACTGTTGTCACAGTAGAGGTCCATTGGACTGGATGCACTAGCCATCACACCAAGCTCAGAAACAAATTTCTTGATCCAAACAGCCTCTTTAGCAGCTTCAGAAGCTGCTATGTACTCGGCTTCTGTTGTAGAATCAGCAACCGTCTCCTGCTTGGAACTCTTCCAGCTCACCGCACCGCCGTTCAGGCAGAACACAAATCCAGATTGCGATCTGAAATCATCTTTGTCAGTTTGGAAGCTAGCATCGGTGTAACCATTTACAACGAGCTCTTCCTCACCCCCATAAACGAGGAACACATCTTTAGTTCTTCTCAAGTACTTCAAGATGTTCTTTACGGCAATCCAGTGACTTTCACCTGGATCTGACTGGTATCTACTTGTAGCACTTAAAGCATATGAGACATCTGGACGTGTACAAAGCATGGCATACATAATGGACCCCATAGCCGAAGCATATGGAATCGCATTCATTTTATCCCGCTCATCAGGTGTACTAGGACACTGACTCTTGCTAAGATTTATACCATGTGACATAGGTAGGAAGCCTTTCTTGGAATCCTGCATGTTGAACCTTTTCAACACCTTGTCAATGTACGTATCTTAGCTTAATCCAATTAGCCTTCTTGATCTATCCCTATAGATCTTGATGCCCAGATTATATGCCGCCTCTCCTAAGTCTTTCATAGAGAAACTATTTTTCAATGAAGACTTAACAGATTCGAGCATAGGAATGTCATTTCCGATCAGTAATATGTCATCCACATATAAGACCAGAAACACGAGTGCGCTCCCACTAGCCTTTTTGTAAACACAAGGTTCTTCTTCGTTCTTGATGAAACCAAACCCTTTGATTACTTCATCAAAACGAATGTTCCAACTCCGAGATGCCTGCTTTAATCCATAAATGGATCTTTGCAGCTTGCATATCTTTCCAACTGATTGCGGATCGACAAAACCCGTGGGCTGTGTCATGTACACATCCTCACTCAGATTTCCATTAAGGAAAACTGTTTTGACATCCATTTTCCATATTTCATAGTCGAAATATGCAGCAATCGCTAGAATGATCTGAATAGACTTTAGCATTGCGACGGGCGAAAAAGTTTCATCATAATCAACACCTTGAATTTGTTTGAAACCTTTGGCCACCAATCGCGCTTTATAGATGTGAACATTTCCATCTATGTCTATCTTTTTCTTGAAAATCCATTTGCACTCAATGGTTTTAACACCATCAGGTGGATCAACCAAGTTCCAAACTTGATTACTGTGCATGGATTCAATTTCGGATCTCATGGCTTCAAGCCATTTCTCAGAGTCTGGTCCCACCATCGCTTCTTCATAGGTCTTAGGCTCATCGTTGTCTAACAACAATATGTCCCGTTGTTGAGTAGTCAAGAACATGTACCTCTCAGGTGCACGACGTGACCTCTCTGACCTACGTGGTGCCGGTGTGTCCACAACAGGTTCTTCAACAGTTTGTTCATCCTGTTGTGGTTCTGTAGGAGCTGAAACGTTTTCAGGTGTTTCTCAAATTTCTTCAAGTTGCACCGTGCTCCCACTATCCCTTCTTGAGAGAAACTCTTTCTCTAAGAAGACACCATGCCGGGCGACAAACACTTTGCCTTCTCCTTGATTATAGAAGTAATATCCTTTTGTTTCCTTAGGATACCCGATAAAGAAGCATTTATCAGATTTAGGAGTGAGCTTATCAGATTGTAAACGTTTTACATAAGCCTCACATCCCCAAATCTTAAGAAAAGACAAGCTAGGACGTTGTCCTGTCCACATCTCATATGGTGTCTTTTCTACTGATTTTGATGGAACCTTGTTTAGTGTGAAAGCGGCTGTTTCAAGAGCGTACCCCCAAAAAGACAACGGAAGATCACTTTGGCTCATCATGGAGCGCACCATATCTAATAAGGTGCGATTTCTCCGTTCAGATACCCCATTCCATTGAGGTGTTCCTGGCGGAGTCAATTGTGGAACAATTCCACAATCCTTCAGATGATTGCCAAACTCATGGCTCAAATACTCGCCTCCACGATCAGATCGTAGAAACTTAATTGTCTTGCCTAAATAATTTTGCACTTCATTTTGGAATTCTTTGAACTTTTCAAAGGATTCAGACTTATGCTTCATCAGGTAGATATACCCATATCTACTAAAGTCATCAGTAAAAGTTATGAAGTACTGAAAACCACCTCTGGCTGTTGAGCTCATTGGTCCACATACATCAGAATGTACGAGTGCCAATAAGTCACTTGCCCGTTCACCTTGACCGGTGAAAGGTGCCTTTGTCATCTTGCCAAGTAAACAAGATTCGCATGTCTCAAATGATTCAAAATCAAATGAGTGCAGAATACCATCTCTATGGAGCTTCTCCATGCGTTTCTCATTTATGTGACCTAAGCGACAGTGCCAAATAAACGTGGGATTCAAATCATTCGAACGTTGCCTCTTTGCATTAATGTTATAGACCGGTGACTCTTCAAGAGTAAGAACATATAACCCATTCACCAATGGAGTATGACAATAGAACATATCTTTGAAATAAAGAGAACAACCATTGTTCACAGATCTAAAGTCATAACCTTCTGCTTGCAAACATGAAGCAGAAATAATGTTCTTGGAAAGAGATGGAACACAATAACAATTATTCAATTCCAAAACTAATCCTGAAGGTAAAGACAATGGCATGGTGCCAACAGCCACCGCAGCAACTTTTGCTCCATTGCCAACTCGAAGATCCACTTCGCTCCTCCTCAAACTTCTACTTCTTCTTAGCCCCTGCAACGATTTGCAAATGTGAGCAACCGATCCGGTATCAAATACCCAAGAATCAGTGGATGAAGTAGCAAGATTGATCTCTATAACATTTATACCTGGAGGGGAAGTCGTACTTCCCTTCTTCTTCTCAAGATCCTCCAAGTACATTGGGCAGTTCCTTTTCCAATGTCCTGATTGCTTACAGTAGTAACAATCTGCATTAGGAGCAGCGCCCTTCTTGACTTGCTTGGCCTTAGAACTGCTCGTGATCTCATCGGGAGCTAACTTTCTTTTGACCGCGCCTTTCTTGACATTGGGCTTGCCCTTGCCTTTCTGCATCATCATCACATGATTGCTGCTTTTCTTAATGCTTTCCTCGACAGCTTTTAGCATCCCATGCAACTCAGCCAAGGTCTTATCCATGTTGTTCATGTGATAGTTCAGTATGAATGGCTCAAAGCTCGAGGGGAGCGACTGGAGAATCACATCAGTAGCCAACTCTTGGCTAAGGGGAAAACCAAGCTTTTCCAGACTCTTAATGTAGCCAATCATCTTAATCACATGAGGGCTGACGGGATTCCCTTCTGCAAGCCTGCACGCAAACAAGGACTTTGAAGTGTTGAACCTCTCAGCCCTTGCTTGGTTCTCAAACATACCACGCAACCCCACAATGATATTGTAGGCATCTGTGTTCTCATATTGCTTCTGAAGCTCAGAGGACATTGTGGCAAGCATGAGACAGCTCACATCAAGGCAATCATTCGTTTGCTTCTCATAAGCTCTCCGTGCAGCCGCAGTAGCATTATCAGGCAAGTCATCAGGATAAAGAGACTCAAGGACATACTCCTTGCGCTCTTGCTTGAGAACAATTCTCAAGTTGCGATACCAATCCATGAAGTTCGTTCCATTGAGTTTTTCTTTCTCAAGAATAGATCGCAAATTAAAAGAACTGGATGCGGCATTAGTTGACATGATCTACAACAAAGAATATGCAAAGTTTAGCACTATGTTTATGTTCATCTTTTATTAAACTATTTAACAAAAGACTCCCACTATGTGTTTTGCAACAAAACTCCCTCTAAGTTACATAGTGGGTCAAGATCCTCATTTCACTAATTCCTAGTGAGCTTTGGCATCACGGCTAGAAAACTAGTGACATGGGTAAGCAACACCTTGCTAATTACATCCCTATGTGACTCTTGCTTGTTGGGTGACATCAATATGCCCCGGCCCCAACCTATGCCCCAAGGTCCAAAACTGTTTTGATAACCTTGTTAAGTAAACCAAATGCTTCCGCATGTAGATGTCCAACATCTACCCCAAATAATGATGATAACCGACGGCACTCTACTTTGGTAGACCTACCATGCAGTGATCATTATCTTTTGGTGCAACATATGGAAGGGCATTAACACCTAATTTTATGAGGGATTCTATCCTACCAAAGCAACATATCATATATATCATTGCATAAGAATAAGATAGATAACATCACAGATAAACACATTTAACTGTGAAGTAGTATGGCCCAAAAAATGGTGATCTCCATCTCCATGTAGGTGTAGACGATCTCCATCCTCCACATCACTCCTTTAGGCCACCATGCTTGAAAGCTTGTAACCTCAAAACTAGGCTACTACCTATAATAGCTAGAAATTGAAGATTACAAAGATAAATTCAAGCATTAAGGTCGACACGCAGGTCGTTAAATACAATATAGACAGCTAACATGTAACATCCCAAAATTTCGCTCTCTGAAAAATTTAATTTCAAATTAATTAATTTAAAGAATTTGAACTTTATTTGGATTTATCTTTTTTTTTAAAAAAAAATCTAAATCAAATTTAATCCTCAACCTCTCTACTCGGCCATCACGTGTCGCTTCCTGATTCAATCCATCCTCTCCCGGTTTAATCTCAGCCACCCGCCTTCACTTACCCCTTTTGTTTTAATCCGATGGCCCTGATTTCTCTTTCGCCTCGTGGCATTCATCCGACCGTCCACTCCTTCCTCCTCTGTCTTCCCTCTCGCCGATAGCCCAACCCTGCTTGTCAGCTTCTTCTTTCTTCTTGCCTTCTTCAACCTTCCCCCGCCACCATTAATGCCCCGCCTGAGCTCTTGAATTTGGCTGTTTCTTCTCGTTAGCCCGAGCATTTGCTACAATTGAAAGCCTAATCACTCCCGCATTCAACCTCCACCATTTCCCCACTTTAAACCCCGCTTATCTCCCTCTTTACCCGTCTTTGCGCTGACCTTAACTTCAGTGTAACCGATAGCCGCATTCAACCTCCACCCGTGCGCGCATCCCCGCCCCTCCACCGAGTGAATCCACTGCCGAAGAGCCCTGCCGCCAACACCCTCACTTCGCCACCCCTGCATCCTCGTCGCCGGCTACCACCGAGAATTTCCGAGTTTCGTGCCAAGGTGCACTTAACTCCCCGTGTCTTCCTCCCTCTCGCGCACCCCTCGCCGACCCCAGCAGCGTCGTCATCCGCTGATGCCCTCAGTCCCCGTGCACCACTTTAGCAACCGTGAGCCACGCAAGCGCTACGCCAGCCGCGTGCCAGCTCTGCCTTCTCCCCGGTCAACGGACCCAGTCCACAAAAGCCGGTCCCACCTGTCAGTGAATAAAACTCTTTTTCTGTTGAAAAATAAATCGGCCAGAAAATCGAAATCCTTGCTGATATCACCCTGACATATAAATCCCTTTCCCATTGAAAAATAATTCCTCTCAAAATCATTTCTCTTGATGACATCATAATCTGATTTTTCAATTCAAAAATAATTCCAGAAAATGAATTTATTCTTTTTCTCTCCTCTCAAACTTCCAAATGCTTGTATTTCTTCATTTAAACTTCGATTGAGCCCATTTAAATTTCTAAATTCATCAAAAATTCCAATCTATCCAGTTCTATCCTCTTTTCAAATTTTTGGAGTTTTTGAATTTATTTGGATTAAATTAAAGCTTAGAAAGTAAAAATATTTTTAATAGTTAAAATATACTTCAATTAAATCCAAAATTATTTTATTTGGTATTTTCGGGTTCCAAGGATGTTTGTGGAATTTTTCCTGATTTTTTCGAATTTATTTTATTTTTGGGAAAAAAATTATTATTTATTATTTTATTATTTTCTCTCTCCTCCACTATTCATCTTCTTCCGCGTTACGAATCGTTTCCGAGCGTCCCGAGCGCGCAGCCATGGGTGGATCTTGAACCTTCCAGAACTTGTGAATTTCTCAACGGTTTTTTGTGAAATAAAGTGCATTCAAATCCTCTCATCAAGAGCTTTCCATTCCCGGCCTTGGCCCCCCAATTTCATGCACCAATTTCGCAGGAATATGCCATGCCACCGAAGGACATTCTCTCGCGGATCTCCCCATCCGGTCCACCTCCGCGCCTATAAAAGGGAGCACCGGGTGCCTCTCCTCATCCTCACCAAGCCTCTGAAATCTCAAGGCCTCTCTCCCTTCCTCCTTGCCGCAATCGGCATTTTTCTCTCGCCAACAAAACGGCGTTCTCCAGCCGATTGCACCTCCTACAGTGGAGCTCCGCCACATTTGGTCACACCGTTGGCTTCGCCTTTGCGCGTTCTATGTGGTGCTTTCCTTGGCTTCGCCGGAACTTCGCCGGAGCATCGCCGGAGCACCGTGGCCAAATTGTGCCATCGTTTCTCTCCTCGCTGCGAGCCGACCGTGCATGTTCCACCATAACCGAGGTGAGCATTGTGTTCCCTACATTCTCCTCTTCGTTTCGCCGCAAACATCACCCGCTAACTCCTCTTCGTTTGCCCGGAACACCGATGTCAACCCGACGGTCACCAAAAGTCTTCTCCGCCGTGTTTCGCCACCATCCGAGGTCCTTTGGCCGAGCCGCTTGCACCGTTGAGTTTGCCTCGACACGTTCTACATCGTGCTTCCATCGCCATCACCTAAAGATTCCCCGAGTCCTCGTCGACCTTGTCAGGCCTAGACACTAAAACTGTACCTTCGCGCGTACACCCCTTTTTGGTAAGCGCTTCGATTTTTGTTCGCGTCATATTGTGTCCTAGCCTCTAAGAAATTTTTATACCATTTTGTTTAATTTTTCGTGGAGCCAATTGTCAGGAATTGAGCTTTCCGTGAAAATGGCCGTTTGTGATTCCCGACGTCAATTCATCGCCTCCGGTAAGCTTTAGCCCATGCCATAATTTTTCTTAGACTTGCCTCACAGCGTTTTACGCCGTGCTTCCTTCCGTTTCCCCGAAAAACCTCCACAAATTTTTACCTCCGATACCTCGCCATGGCCGCCAATGGCATCTCGTGTCTCCATCTATCCGTTGGTGTTTTCCCCAATCCGTTCGCGTCATATCGTGCCAAACCATCCCAGGTAGCTATCTGCCAAGTGGTTTTAGATTCGCTTCACCGAGCACCAAGATATCAAGTTTTTTTCTGTTTCTCCACTATCGTCATTCAAACGTCGATTGTATGGTCTCCAATTAATTTTCAGCTTAGCCAATAATTTTCCTAACTTCACCATACTGTGTTCTACCCCGTGCTCACCCTACATCTCCACATTACATACCCGGTACTATTTCTCTCCAACCTGCTATTGTTGCTACCGTACGGTTGGTGCCGTTTTCACTCTCTGCGGGTGAATGCCGCCGTTCCTCGTCGCCGTACCCATGTCACCACCTTCGCCTCATCACCAGGATTCCATTTTGCCTATTCGCCAGCCACCCCACAGCCTACCGACATAATACCTTTCAAAAAGTAATTCTCGGATGTTGTTATCATTTCATGTGATGTCCAAACTTTCATATACTCATTCTCCCTCATACAAACTCCGAATCCATTGATTCTTTCTCCTAAATTCATATAAAATCATAATCTATCCCTTAGTATATATTTTATAATTTTTAGATTTTATTTGGATTTTATTTGAGTTTATTTTGTTTGTTCGGTCTTTTCGCGCGTAGAACCCGTCGTTGCCGAAGACTTTCCCGACCCGCAGCAAGAAGGTCCAGACAGCGTGCAAGAAGGCAAGTCTCCTTTGATCATCTTGAACCTATGATTTTGAAATATTTTAATTATTTTAAATTATGTGCATTGCTATTTACATAAAACCTTAGTTCAAATATTAAGGTAGTAGCTAATCCAAATTTTGTTATACCCTCAATTGGAGTTGAATGCCATGTACCTTTGTCACCCTAGAACTTTCTTTGTCTCAATAATGAGATTATTATTATGACTTGTGAATAGTAGATGGGTAGTTTAATGCTTAGTCATGCTAAATAATACCTTTGAAATATTGAAAATGGGAAATTATGCTTTATTGTAATACCCTTGTTTATGAATTTAGTGGTGAATGGACTTGCCACTGTTCTTTTTAAAATAAAATAAAATGTGAAAGATGATTTAGATTAGGGTGGATGGCTGGTTTGGCTTGGTGCGGTTAGCACGAGATCTTGTTAAGTGTATGTTCCACCCTAGTCAATTAAGGACCGACGCTTGTGTTTGTCCAGACTGAGCATTAACCGTACAACCACAAGTCTATATGGGTATGACCTAGCTGACTAACTTATGATAGTCTAGTTTAGGTGCCACCAGTGGAAAGTGGGTGCCAGGGATGGACTGGTTATCCACAGTGAGGGATAGGGATTTACTGTACTCATATGGCGCAAGAGGGGGCTTCGGTTCGGGCAGTTAGCCTACCTGCGGTGAAACCTCAGCGGGTGGTATCTAGCTAGATTAGAGTAAGGTAAAGGCTTTGTGATATTTTATCTGGGTCTCATGCCAAAGGAAGCGTGTTGACCATTAGGATAATTTATCTCTTGTGGGTAAAGTTGTACAACCTCTGCAGAGTGTAAAACTATTCGAATAGCCGTGCCCACGGTCAAGGGCGGGCAAGGAATGCATTCACATGGTAGATTTCTGGTTTTGGTTTTAAAATCAAAAGTTTTGTATTCCGAGAGTGGAGGGAACTCTCGGAAGGGTATCCTGGCAGATGGAGCCAGAGAGGGTGGATGGAACCCGCAGTTTTAAACTTGATCAGTTAGGATTGATTAAACTAGTGTTGGTGGATGGAACCTTCACTAGAGAATTAATGATAGTTTCTGTTAAAACATTTACTTTATTAACATGATGCCTTCGAAAATAATTAGTAGTAATTGAATTTAAAATATTGCTTTGTGCAAAAGAACCATATAGCCCTTCTTTGTCAAGCCTTGCATCTATTGCATTTTTCCCAAGACTTGCGGAGTACTTTATGTACTCACATGCTGCACTCAAAAACAATACTCAGAGGAAGTCGAAGCTCAAGAAGGTGACTACGACTACTGCTTCGCTTGTGGCTGTGATGGATTTTTCCCGGAGGACTAGGTCGCGCTTCCCCAGTCAATTGCCTGTGGCGTATTGATGGGTCGTCATCAAGTTTATCTTTTGCTTCCGCTTTATTTTATGTGTGCGAGGTCAATGAAACCTCAGTTGTAATAATGAGACCTTTCGGTCAGTACTCTTAATTATTGAAATAAATCGTTGTTGGTGAGGTTTTCCATTCTGTTTAATTGTGTGCACTAGCTTTCATCTGGGACTAGTGCAGTAATACACAGAGGGTCCGGGTTTGGTGATCCGGGGGCCCGACAGAGATGGTATCAGAGCCAATTTGACTGTAGGACGTGACCTAGTTAGAATGGTCGTTAAAAGAAGAGCTTCAAAATTTATTTTATAAAATAAAAATTTAATAATGTGCTATCCTTGTCTTTTCTTGTCTTTCTATCCTTACCTTTGTCATGGCATTCTCCCTTATCTATCTGCTTATTTCCTTTTTGGAATGGTAATTGTACCCCCTTTCGTTTGTAATTTCTATAGATGGCCCAGTAAGGCTGCGTCTAAGAAGCACTTGGAGAAGCTCGTCATCATGAAGGAGCAAGGACTAGATCTTTAGTTGTAATACCTAAGTAAAGTCTTACGATTTTAGAACGCTTATATATTACTTGCTTGTGTATTAGGTGGACTGTACCAAGTCTTTGAATACTTGTAGTACAGTCATCCTTAAAAACTATTTTGATTTCAAGCTAAGCTTCTCCTAGTTGTTATTTGTTTCTCTCTTGTGTGTTTGTTTGGGATGGTGTTTAGTCGTTCCCCTGATCTCTTATCTGTGCTACTTCCCTCTTATCTTTTGCTAACCCCAGTTACCGCAATAGTGCAAGCTCCAATTCTGTCACCGCAGTCCATGTTTGGAGAATCCTTGGAGACCTAGAGTATATGGAAGACAATAAATTTATGGAAAGTACTCTTGTCGGGAAAGCTGTCATAATCAGTGCATGTCAAGATAGGTAATTTGGAGAATTGTTGCTAGAGTGATATATCTTGGATTTATAATTGACAAGATTGAATAATATTCGAGTGAATTGAGAAAAACAAAGGTATATTTGTAGATACCAATTGATTATGGATAAATGTGAAGAAAGTAATACTTGTGGATTAAATAGATCATGGAGAATGAGTACAGTAGTAAACTTGGTGAAACTAATTAGATCATGGGAAGAGTCTAAACTTTGCCTTGGATTTATTATCTAGGATTGAAAGGAGCAACTGGATGTAAAACAAGATTTTTGTTGAAGGGATTATTTGTGATCATTGGAGAATTAGTATTAAGAGATTGATCCAGTAAAGGGAGAGATTAAAAGATTAAGATGTTGAATTATCATAAACAATTCATGATATCAATTTTGGGTGATGAAGAGTAGATGAATTTTGTGGAGTTAATTGATTATCAGAGTTTGGTGGACCTATTGATGATGAGTGGATACTAGTGGAATTCTAAAAGATAATACACTTAGATATCTTGGTGGATTAATTTTATCATTGCAAGGTGGACTTTGATATGTCAATTTGAATTGGTGGATTTACTAGATCATTGTTAGATAATTGAATTATAATTAATGGGATTAACTAGGACTTTTAAGGATGTTCGAATGGATAACCTGAAGGATTTAAATTAATTATGGGAGATAGATAGTCCAATAAGAATTAATTAAGAGATTGTCCAATAATAATTAATGGAAAGATTGTCCGATAAGAAGTAATTGAGAGATTGCCTGATAAGGATTAATTGAGTTCGTTCAAATTTGGTGGAACCAAAATGATGATTATCAAGAGATTGATGTTGGTGGATTAATGAATATTAAATTATTGCTTATATGATCTTAAAATTAATTGATGATTACTAAAAGGTTGGATTAATTTTATATTATTTGATCAGAGTTATGGATCTGTTGGATTAGATAATGATCATAAAACAATTGGTGGAAATCACAAATTACAATGTTATTGGATTCTTGTTAGAAAAATTTTATGGTTGGTCGTTGATTCAAATTAGAGCAGAGAATAAAAGTTTAAGAGATAATTTGCTGAAATCAATAAGGTGCATTTGTGGTATATGATTTTGGAATCAAGAATTTTTGAAGAGTTGAAATAATTATGTCCTTCTCGGATGAACACTTGCGGAAGTTAAGCCCTTTTTGGTGGAATCCTGAATTAATCGATATGATAATGGGGCAATTGAAGTTAACCCAGAGCTTGCAGGCGACTAAACAGGCACCAATTTGATTTGCTGTCGTCTTCCATATTTCTCAGTTAAAGAAATACTTCAGAGCATCGAACAACAAGATAGAATCATGAAGGAAGCTGAACCTCACGCAAGAAGCATGACCATAAAGTTCCACAAAGTGCAGCAGAGCAACCATTCGAAGTCAAGCAACTTGGGAGCGTGAAGAGGACCTAAGAGCCGAGTTTTCCTCTCCTTTGTCTTTCCTAGTCCGTCCGAATCTCGGGGACGAGATTCTTTCTAAGGGGGGTAGGTTTGTAACATCCCAAAATTTCGCTCTCTGAAAAATTTAATTTCAAATTAATTAATTTAAAGAATTTGAACTTTATTTGGATTTATCTTTTTTTTAAAAAAAAATCTAAATCAAATTTAATCCTCAACCTCTCTACTCGGCCATCACGTGTCGCTTCCTGATTCAATCCATCCTCTCCCGGTTTAATCTCAGCCACCCGCCTTCACTTACCCCTTTTGTTTTAATCCGATGGCCCTGATTTCTCTTTCGCCTCGTGGCATTCATCCGACCGTCCACTCCTTCCTCCTCTGTCTTCCCTCTCGCCGATAGCCCAACCCTGCTTGTCAGCTTCTTCTTTCTTCTTGCCTTCTTCAACCTTCCCCCGCCACCATTAATGCCCCGCCTGAGCTCTTGAATTTGGCTGTTTCTTCTCGTTAGCCCGAGCATTTGCTACAATTGAAAGCCTAATCACTCCCGCATTCAACCTCCACCATTTCCCCACTTTAAACCCCGCTTATCTCCCTCTTTACCCGTCTTTGCGCTGACCTTAACTTCAGTGTAACCGATAGCCGCATTCAACCTCCACCCGTGCGCGCATCCCCGCCCCTCCACCGAGTGAATCCACTGCCGAAGAGCCCTGCCGCCAACACCCTCACTTCGCCACCCCTGCATCCTCGTCGCCGGCTACCACCGAGAATTTCCGAGTTTCGTGCCAAGGTGCACTTAACTCCCCGTGTCTTCCTCCCTCTCGCGCACCCCTCGCCGACCCCAGCAGCGTCGTCATCCGCTGATGCCCTCAGTCCCCGTGCACCACTTTAGCAACCGTGAGCCACGCAAGCGCTACGCCAGCCGCGTGCCAGCTCTGCCTTCTCCCCGGTCAACGGACCCAGTCCACAAAAGCCGGTCCCACCTGTCAG
Organism: Dendrocalamus latiflorus; assembly: GCA_017311315.1. Lineage (NCBI taxonomy): Eukaryota > Viridiplantae > Streptophyta > Magnoliopsida > Poales > Poaceae > Dendrocalamus > Dendrocalamus latiflorus. Next base: position 22,983,530 of record CM029678.1, read on the forward strand.
TGAATAAAACTCTTTTTCTGTTGAAAAATAAATCGGCCAGAAAATCGAAATCCTTGCTGATATCACCCTGACATATAAATCCCTTTCCCATTGAAAAATAATTCCTCTCAAAATCATTTCTCTTGATGACATCATAATCTGATTTTTCAATTCAAAAATAATTCCAGAAAATGAATTTATTCTTTTTCTCTCCTCTCAAACTTCCAAATGCTTGTATTTCTTCATTTAAACTTCGATTGAGCCCATTTAAATTTCTAAATTCATCAAAAATTCCAATCTATCCAGTTCTATCCTCTTTTCAAATTTTTGGAGTTTTTGAATTTATTTGGATTAAATTAAAGCTTAGAAAGTAAAAATATTTTTAATAGTTAAAATATACTTCAATTAAATCCAAAATTATTTTATTTGGTATTTTCGGGTTCCAAGGATGTTTGTGGAATTTTTCCTGATTTTTTCGAATTTATTTTATTTTTGGGAAAAAAATTATTATTTATTATTTTATTATTGTCTCTCTCCTCCACTATTCATCTTCTTCCGCGTTACGAATCGTTTCCGAGCGTCCCGAGCGCGCAGCCATGGGTGGATCTTGAACCTTCCAGAACTTGTGAATTTCTCAACGGTTTTTTGTGAAATAAAGTGCATTCAAATCCTCTCATCAAGAGCTTTCCATTCCCGGCCTTGGCCCCCCAATTTCATGCACCAATTTCGCAGGAATATGCCATGCCACCGAAGGACATTCTCTCGCGGATCTCCCCATCCGGTCCACCTCCGCGCCTATAAAAGGGAGCACCGGGTGCCTCTCCTCATCCTCACCAAGCCTCTGAAATCTCAAGGCCTCTCTCCCTTCCTCCTTGCCGCAATCGGCATTTTTCTCTCGCCAACAAAACGGCGTTCTCCAGCCGATTGCACCTCCTACAGTGGAGCTCCGCCACATTTGGTCACACCGTTGGCTTCGCCTTTGCGCGTTCTATGTGGTGCTTTCCTTGGCTTCGCCGGAACTTCGCCGGAGCATCGCCGGAGCACCGTGGCCAAATTGTGCCATCGTTTCTCTCCTCGCTGCGAGCCGACCGTGCATGTTCCACCATAACCGAGGTGAGCATTGTGTTCCCTACATTCTCCTCTTCGTTTCGCCGCAAACATCACCCGCTAACTCCTCTTCGTTTGCCCGGAACACCGATGTCAACCCGACGGTCACCAAAAGTCTTCTCCGCCGTGTTTCGCCACCATCCGAGGTCCTTTGGCCGAGCCGCTTGCACCGTTGAGTTTGCCTCGACACGTTCTACATCGTGCTTCCATCGCCATCACCTAAAGATTCCCCGAGTCCTCGTCGACCTTGTCAGGCCTAGACACTAAAACTGTACCTTCGCGCGTACACCCCTTTTTGGTAAGCGCTTCGATTTTTGTTCGCGTCATATTGTGTCCTAGCCTCTAAGAAATTTTTATACCATTTTGTAATTTTTCGTGGAGCCAATTGTCAGGAATTGAGCTTTCCGTGAAAATGGCCGTTTGTGATTCCCGACGTCAATTCATCACCTCCGGTAAGCTTTAGCCCATGCCATAATTTTTCTTAGACTTGCCTCACAGCGTTTTACGCCGTGCTTCCTTCCGTTTCCCCGAAAAACCTCCACAAATTTTTACCTCCGATACCTCGCCATGGCCGCCAATGGCATCTCGTGTCTCCATCTATCCGTTGGTGTTTTCCCCAATCCGTTCGCGTCATATCGTGCCAAACCATCCCAGGTAGCTATCTACCAAGTGGTTTTAGATTCGCTTCACCGAGCACCAAGATATCAAGTTTTTTCTGTTTCTCCACTATCGTCATTCAAACGTCGATTGTATGGTCTCCAATTAATTTTCAGCTTAGCCAATAATTTTCCTAACTTCACCATACTGTGTTCTACCCCGTGCTCACCCTACATCTCCACATTACATACCCGGTACTATTTCTCTCCAACCTGCTATTGTCGCTACCGTACGGTTGGTGCCGTTTTCACTCTCTGCGGGTGAATGCCGCCGTTCCTCGTCGCCGTACCCATGTCACCACCTTCGCCTCATCACCAGGATTCCATTTTGCCTATTCGCCAGCCACCCCACAGCCTACCGACATAATACCTTTCAAAAAGTAATTCTCGGATGTTGTTATCATTTCATGTGATGTCCAAACTTTCATATACTCATTCTCCCTCATACAAACTCCGAATCCATTGATTCTTTCTCCTAAATTCATATAAAATCATAATCTATCCCTTAGTATATATTTTATAATTTTTATATTTTATTTGGATTTTATTTGAGTTTATTTTGTTTGTTCGGTCTTTTCGCGCGTAGAACCCGTCGTTGCCGAAGACTTTCCCGACCCGCAGCAAGAAGGTCCAGACAGCGTGCAAGAAGGCAAGTCTCCTTTGATCATCTTGAACCTATGATTTTGAAATATTTTAATTATTTTAAATTATGTGCATTGCTATTTACATAAAACCTTAGTTCAAATATTAAGGTAGTAGCTAATCCAAATTTTGTTATACCCTCAATTGGAGTTGAATGCCATGTACCTTTGTCACCCTAGAACTTTCTTTGTCTCAATAATGAGATTATTATTATGACTTGTGAATAGTAGATGGGTAGTTTAATGCTTAGTCATGCTAAATAATACCTTTGAAATATTGAAAATGGGAAATTATGCTTTATTGTAATACCCTTGTTTATGAATTTAGTGGTGAATGGACTTGCCACTGTTCTTTTTAAAATAAAATAAAATGTGAAAGATGATTTAGATTAGGGTGGATGGCTGGTTTGGCTTGGTGCGGTTAGCACGAGATCTTGTTAAGTGTATGTTCCACCCTAGTCAATTAAGGACCGACGCTTGTGTTTGTCCAGACTGAGCATTAACCGTACAACCACAAGTCTATATGGGTACGACCTAGCTGACTAACTTATGATAGTCTAGTTTAGGTGCCACCAGTGGAAAGTGGGTGCCAGGGATGGACTGGTTATCCACAGTGAGGGATAGGGATTTACTGTACTCATATGGCGCAAGAGGGGGCTTCGGTTCGGGCAGTTAGCCTACCTGCGGTGAAACCTCAGCGGGTGGTATCTAGCTAGATTAGAGTAAGGTAAAGGCTTTGTGATATTTTATCTGGGTCTCATGCCAAAGGAAGCGTGTTGACCATTAGGATAATTTATCTCTTGTGGGTAAAGTTGTACAACCTCTGCAGAGTGTAAAACTATTCGAATAGCCGTGCCCACGGTCAAGGGCGGGCAAGGAATGCATTCACATGGTAGATTTCTGGTTTTGGTTTTAAAATCAAAAGTTTTGTATTCCGAGAGTGGAGGGAACTCTCGGAAGGGTATCCTGGCAGATGGAGCCAGAGAGGGTGGATGGAACCCGCAGTTTTAAACTTGATCAGTTAGGATTGATTAAACTAGTGTTGGTGGATGGAACCTTCACTAGAGAATTAATGATAGTTTCTGTTAAAACATTTACTTTATTAACATGATGCCTTCGAAAATAATTAGTAGTAATTGAATTTAAAATATTGCTTTGTGCAAAAGAACCATATAGCCCTTCTTTGTCAAGCCTTGCATCTATTGCATTTTTCCCAAGACTTGCGGAGTACTTTATGTACTCACATGCTGCACTCAAAAACAATACTCAGAGGAAGTCGAAGCTCAAGAAGGTGACTACGACTACTGCTTCGCTTGTGGCTGTGATGGATTTTTCCCGGAGGACTAGGTCGCGCTTCCCCAGTCAATTGCCTGTGGCGTATTGATGGGTCGTCATCAAGTTTATCTTTTGCTTCCGCTTTATTTTATGTGTGCGAGGTCAATGAAACCTCAGTTGTAATAATGAGACCTTTCGGTCAGTACTCTTAATTATTGAAATAAATCGTTGTTGGTGAGGTTTTCCATTCTGTTTAATTGTGTGCACTAGCTTTCATCTGGGACTAGTGCAGTAATACACAGAGGGTCCGGGTTTGGTGATCCGGGGGCCCGACATAACAATAGCTGAAATAATCATGACACGCAGGCCATGAACGAATGTTACATGCATCACATACATCTCATACATTCCAATAAGATATAGGGCCGTACTATTCACATCATCCCCTGCAAAAACAAGTTAGACGTAGAATCGCATTCTACCTAACGATGTGAACCCATGACGCTATACAAGGGCGGTACGCATGGCGGTCCCGCTGGCCAGTCAGCGGGCGGGGGAAATTCACAGATCCAATCTATGAAATCGCTATGGAAAAACTATTCGGCACAACCACCTTATGCCGATCCGAGACATTCTCTAGGATGCTAGTTTTTCCATTGGGCCGAGGCTACCAGATCCATAACCTACTAGTATTCGACATAACCACCTTATGTCGATCCGAGACAATCTCTAGGACACTAGTTTTTCACTGGCCTGAGGCTATCAGATTCATATCCTACTAGTATTCGACATAACCACCTTATGCCGATCCGAGACAATCTCTAGGGCACTAGTAGTGATACAATCTGCGCCTCATCTAACCCCTATTCACCGATTGATCTCATCAACTCGTGCTACCATCGATTCATCACATGAACCGACTGATCTAGACTGTAATAGATCCAATCTACTACAACTGCATATCAACATATGCACTGATCCAGATCGCAAACTAAGCAAGATGGCTCTGATACCACTGAAAGAATACGCGTATGCTACTAGAGCAGAAAACAAAAATTTCTACCGCGCACACCAGGACATCATGCTAAGGAGGGATCATGGATCGTTACCACTAGACGCGCAGCGCAGCGGAAGAAGAGTTGGAGAAGCCGATCCAACCACGCGCGTCGAGGTAATAGTGGAAGTAGCCGATCGTCCCGAACAGATCGTCTCCTCCACGCGATCAACCACACCATGAGCAGATCCAATCTGTAGGTTGTTGATGCCGATCAACGCCGCAACGAGCAGCGCCTCCACCGGTATCCACACGTCCGGGGCTGGAACGCCGATCGCGAGTGTACCAGCACTCGCGAGCGGCTAGGGTTTGGCTCTAGAGGTGGCGGCTAGGGTTTTGCTCGGGAGGAATAGAAGAATGCACCCCTCAGCCCCCCGCCTCCATATATATAGACCTCCTTACTTGGGCCTCGTGGACCGAGGCCCAATAGGAGTCTATCCGGATCTCTATCCGAATTGAGCCCACATTCGAATCACATTCGAATTAGTGTTCCAACCCGTTAAGTGTGCGACCCTTTAGGTTCACGTATACTTGGTCGCGACCCGGAAACGCCTTTCCGGTCACCCTGTTAATAGCGGCCTCTAGTAAGACATATTAACCCCAAAGTATACGTAAAGATCATATCGGCTAAACCTGTAATGTTCTCATGTACGAATCCCTTTGCCTCACAATATAGATTAAGCTCAAGGCGAGACCTGTGTCATCCTCTTAATAGCTCAATCACTCTCTCGATTCCGTGATGGATTATAAACTCGTGATTGACTCCTCAATCACCTTGGCATGGCCATGCACTTTCATAATCCATTACATCGAGGGGCCCAGAGATATCTCTCCCATAAGGAGGGGCAAATTCTATCTTGATCATTCACATCCCACTACATGTTTCATGGCAAACCCAAAGACTACTTTTATGACTACCCAGTTACGGAGTAGTGTTTAGTAGTCCCAAAATAAGCTACTACGCATGTTGGGAACCATGATGATCTCAAGTCTAAGGATTCCACATAAACACTACTTGAGACCAACTAATGACACATGGAATCTCTGCAGTGTCTCATGGCGGGTCTATCTAACATATGTTCACTAACACATGTCCATATTATTGATTTGGTATCTCCATACCATGATCCATGAGACATGATCATCAATCAATACATATGCTGATCTTTGAATCATATTTGTTCCTCATATGATATATAATCAGGGATCATTTAGAAATAGCAACATTTTGGCATTAAGAGTCTCATGAATAAGTCACATACTCATTGATCAATAATGATAATGTCTATTTCAAGGAACAAACTAATGCATCATAAACATAGTATGTGATATATATAACATCTTCATGTTGCCTCTAGGGCATATCACTAACAAAGTCTACACTGTCAATGGTCCCATAGACCGACGAGGCTATAGATCTTGCCAACGCCCACATCTATATCAACCATTCATCACATGCATGGAGGATATGAAGCGAAGACCGAAGATGACGACCAATGCGCAGCTTAATTGGAGGTATTCTATGGGTTTACCCTATGGATATAATTAACTGGGAGCCTTCTAAGGCCCCGAGAATTAGGAGATCACAACGCCTATGTTAGGTTTGTTATGCAAAGTAGGCTATGAAGCACATATATATAAAAAGAACTTGTAATTTTGTTATTCTCAAATGAATGAATAAAATACATGTTTTCCTATCTTTTCTTGTGTTTATTTATTTTTAGTGTACATTAGTACACTGGCACGTCTGCACCTTATACCCCCAGGCAAGAAATCCGGGAGCGATTTCTCGCGTCAAACAAAATGGCACGCCCGGTGGGACATGGTTCTCCTCCCATCTTTGCTGCACATCAATGGTCGGATTCATCTTCAGCTGATTCTCCAACATGCAACATGGTGATGGTGATATTTGGTGCTGTTTTTCACTAAGGATCCCTGTCTTCATGGAGAGTCCTTCCCCACCAATAATAGCCTGACGCCCATCATGATCCAATTTGGGTCATTACCCATCGGTTGAAATTTTCAAGTATGGTTCCAAAATGCATCTCCATCAAGCATGCGAGTTGACACAACCCCAAGCTGATAAATATAATAAGGCCTGCAAGTGTGCAATGTCAAGTAAAAATAATGTGCCTCATCTCACAAGGCCAAGAAGAGTATAACTCAAAGTAATATTTAGATGCCCCGGGGCACCATGCCAAGGCTGCTAAAATGAAGGTCCATTCAACAAGAGGCACCTACTCTAGCAATGCTTCTTCCTTAGAAGATCATGCCTGACGCTCTCAAAGACAGAGGGTACTTACCACGTGCGAAGATGAGCTTGGACAACAACCTTGTCAGCCACAAGCTCAAGAGGAATCGCCATCGTTACATGTTGGGGCATATTACATGCCTCAAGTTCATTCCTCCAAGATGAACTCCAATTGGGAACCATCTTCCATTACTCACAAGTTGTCATACTCTTCTGAAGAAGAAACATTTAAAGATTAAAAGTTGCTGGTTTCTTCTCCATGAAGCCAGTTGTACTTCAAAGGCATGATTACTCCTTAGTGTCATCCTGACCTTCTGCCATCTGTCCACCTTGATGATGAAGTTTGTGCTAGCAAAATCAATTTGGCTCAGAAGCTGGCAGTTACTGGCCAAGGTGAGGACATCATTGGGGCAAGTCACACTGCCACTATGATAGAATTGGATAGCACAACGTAAAGTGCCCCCAAAAGCTTTGAAAGGATAATTAAACCATATCAACAAGGATATATGTTCTCTCTCCATAGAGGTAAAGCTTATGGCCATGCCACTATGGTTGTTGTTGTCATCGTCGTCGAGCATCACCTGTGTGCCTCCAAACTACACCTTAGCAAGGCTAGTAATGTACATCATCGTGGGAGCCACCGTAGCTATCATCGCCGAGCTCGTCATGATAGATTGTGTCATAATCGACAACTGTGCACCAAGATTGCAATAGCCATGATCTTGTCGAGCCACATGCATCAATTAAGCCATCATGGACTTTGCCAAATAGAACCTGCTAAATACAAGGAAGTACACAAGAAGCAGTATGTGCAGGCATGATTTGATCATGCACGTATATCTCTCTATCAAGTTCACTAACAAGTAGACTGGAGTTCATGGTGTCATGCTGCTATTGTATACCACCAGAGCTCATGAACGTTGCTACCATGATGAGCACTTGATCAAGAGGCACAAATATGAAGACCACATGTCGAAACTCATGTCATATTATAATGCGGCTTGAAGGCTCTTGAAGAAATTTGATCATATTGAAATCATGCATGTATTGCGCAGTAGGAATGCACCTATGGATGCTTTGGCTAAGCTTGCAACAGCACTTGTCCTCCCGGATGGTGAATCTGCACTGCTAATCATGGAAGAGAGCTGGCTCCTTCCTGCTACCCATGAACTTATTTCAGTTAAGTACAAGGTCAACACCGTCGTGACCATTGTCGCTAATGAAGATGATTGGCGCAAGCCATTCCTTGACTACTTCAAGCATGGTAGTCTGCTTAACGATTTAGTAAAAAGGTGCCGACTTCAACGACACCTCCATTCTTACATGGTCACCAAAGGAGGACCTTCCGCTCGAAAGGAAGGAAGACTTCGGCCCTACGTACTGCTTGTTACCAAGTAGGCGTGCTCAGCTAGTGTGCCCGAAATGCAAACACATGCAGGATGCAGTGGTGCAGGTGGCAGAAGGCCATGCGGATGGTGGTCGACGTTTCTTTTGGTGCCCATACTTTGGGGTACAAGTTCGCACTCATCTATTTTGTTGTACTACCAATATAGCTTCGATGTTAATGTTTGTTTGTAGCAGGTGGATAAATGTGGTTTCGTGCGATGGATCGATCCTCCCCATGAACGGTATATGTCAATGTACATGCATACGTTGTGGGAGCGAATCTTTGAATTGGAGGCACGCATTGAGGGTCTTGAAGAGCAGAACGATGACCTTCGGCACCGAGGAGGTCATCAACATAGGGAGTTCGTACAACCCTTCATGCTGCTGCGTGAACCGTAGTTGTATATGTGCTTGCCACTACAACGACAGCCAGCCGCGTCTGAGGTGGCCCCCTCAGCAATACTCCATGTAGGTGCCACGAGGCTCGTTCCACATATAGGCAACGATGTGTACGATTGTACCGGTGTGCTCAGCACTCTTATTCAAAATAATTTTCAATGTTATTAAGCATGTAATTGAATGGTTCATGCGTTGCTGCGGTTGCCATCAGTGCAGTTCACTGTTCATTTGCTGTGCGCGTCAAGAAGGTAAGGAGAAGTAGAAGTAAGCTTGCCACCGTTCAAGTAAAAGTTAACTACGTAAATAACAAACATAAGCATTACATGAACATATATTGTACAATGAGGACTACCGTCCCCAACAACTTCCCCAGCACCCCCTCCGTTGCCACCATGGCCCCCTCCATCTCCGCGTCTGTGTCCTCCCATACGACCCCGCTTGGTCGTCCTCTGCTGCAACGGGTGATGACGCCCAGACAACGTAAGACGGTTAGGAGATTGTCACACCCGCCACTGAGCTAGTGGAGTGAGCTGCATCGCTGCCTGTGTGCCCTCCAATGCACCGGTGAGGGCACTCCCGGAGAGAACCACTGGTGGTGTGCCCCAAGGTGCAGAGCTAGACGCCGGCCCAGGACAGTCCAAAAAGTACTGGTCTAGATCGTCTGGGCCTGGGGAGATGCCATATCCCGGCCGGGGAAGAAAAGACCTACAATAGTAATATCGTTAGTTCGTTACGTAAATCATTGGGATAAAAGCGAGATCCGATGATGCGTACCCTCAGTTGGTGCCATCGCGTCTGGAGGAGGGACGTACGGCGCAGAGAACACCCCCTGTGTTGGGAAGCCGACGATGTGCAGAGGACGTGTGAACAGCTGCCCTGGGTTTACGAGGCCGTCCCCAGGTAGAGCCCCCAGCCTGGTCCGGGTGTCGTGGTGCAGGACGTGGCCACGTACAATCTCCGGATTACTTCCATGCCGGTCGGGGTGGCACCGGTGGACGAATTGTCTGTGCGCTGGGCGTGGCTGTGGAGACTGCCAGTAGCCTCATGCAGGACAGCAGGCCTATGATACGTCTACACCTAGCCTCCATCCAACGCCAAATGCTCACGTTCTCCTCGTGGGTCAACTCCGCACCTGTGGTGAGCCTATCCAGCATAGTGACGGACTCACTCCACAATGCAGTACTGATGTTAGCCTGAAGGAAAAGATAAGAAATGGTCAATCATCAAAATGACATTGCTATTAGGGAATCTTTAAAAATTATGTGTAACGTACCGCGAGATGAGCGTCCCGCGCGAGATGCGCGGGGTACGTGTCTGTGGGAGTGGCGACATGTGTGGTGGGCGGGTCAATGACATGTATGAGCCTCGTACGTGCCCGCCCCTGGTACCAGCGCAGGTACTCCGCATAGTCCCTGTTGTCATAGGGGTGGTCCTCCTCCACGTGGTCATCGAGTGCACCCTCCCACTGCATAGTCCACCCCTGCATCTTCGTCGTCTAGTTTGTGCTGCATTTAACTCCCTTTCTGGAGTGCCTACTTATAGGACCATTACGTAAGTACTTGCAAACAGAGTAGTAAGCACTACAGATTGATGAGAAGTGGTCACTCATGCGTGCATGCTCTGTGGGAGTAGTGGTCCGACTGGTACAGGAAGCGCCTAACGTAGACCAAACTATCGCATCACTCACTGCGGCGCGTAGTCCTCTACGAAGATATCGTACACAAGCTTTTGGTGCATCGACCAGAAAGCCTGGTCATGCCAGCAGTGTAGACAGCCCATCAGCAGCATGGTCCTAAAGTGTTGTAGGTGAGTACGGCTCCCAGCGCACATCGTCAGCCGTGAGACGATTGAACCTGTATGTGCGCGAACTGTACATGCAAGGAAGAACAATTGTTAGTACGACCATTGTTAATAAGAAGGAAATAGCTGATTGTGTTAATATTTACCCGTCGATGACACCAGATAGAACCCATCGTCGGTAGGTCGACGTCTCCCCCGGGGTACATCTCTGCCCCGTACGAAGTCATGTCCTCCAACAAAGGTCGTCCGAGGCTGAAGCGCTCGAACGACCACAGCTGTAGTAGCAGCGGACAACCCGTGACGATCGAGTTTGCCTTGGTCCTCGAGCACGCGTCGCACAGGCCGCAGTAGGTCACGGCAAGTGCGGCCAATCGCCAGCTGACCTGGGGGGCCTCGCCGTCCGCGATCGCCCTAGCATGAGCGATGAGGCGTGCTTCGATGGTGTTGTCGTGGCAGGTGGCGAGGAGCACCCAACCAAACAGCCACAGCAAGTACGCCTCCAAGTGGCACGAGACCTGGTGATCGTCCGCCTCTGGATCCATTCGCTCCACCTGAATGCATACAAGATGTTATTAGTACGTAACAGCACAAATAAGAGACTCGATGACACAATCAATTGTATATAGCACGTACCAGGAACTGTGTGAGCCACGTCAGCAGCAGCCCGTGTGTCTGACCCATCGGGAAGATGTAGTACTCATCCGCGGCACCTGGTGGAAGGACCCCCTCGAATCTACAGAGCATGTCAGTGCGCCACTCAGCCGGGGCCTCCGGTAGGAAGGTAGCGGCTCCCGCGATCGGAAGGCCAAGCAGCAGGGACACATCCTACAGGGTCGGCGTCATCTCCCCGAATGGGAGGTGGAAAATGTGCCAACGGTCCACCAAAGCCGTCAGCAGGGAACGGTCGAACGGGAAGCGTCGTGATCGCTCAATGACGTCGTCCCCACTTGCGGCCATGGAGGGTCCATCCTCATCCGTAGCCTGCACCATCCAGGCAAGAGGGAGTAGCCCGGCATCCCGCGGCCTGCAAACAAAGTGAAGGTCAGCAAAGAATGTTCTTATAGCAACACTATAATGCTGGCAGAGTGCAAACCTAACTGTCCAACGGGGGTCAAGTCTCCAGGCCACGTGAGGTGTGTGTGTGTCCAGACCACTCTTAGCTCAGCTAGCTCGTCCGCGCTCCCCGTAGGCGGCACACAACGAGAAGCGCGATGCAGGCTCGTCCAACAGGGCGTACCGCCAGTCTGAGTCACGACCATCACGAGCCATACCGCCAGTCTGAGTCACGACCATCACGAGCCATACCTGCAAAAAGAGTTTAAGTAGCACTTATAAGGAACCAAAAAACATCGCATGTAACTAACAGTAAATAGAAATAAATAGAGCAATACTAAACTACCAGCACAACACCAACTACATTACAGAAAAGGGGATGTAACATAGCAGTTGTACAAATGGTACATGAAATATACGATAAATTTACTATGACGTTTCGTACGTCGTAAGTGCATACTAAACAAACATAGTTTACAATGTAAATTTATTTCTAGTCTCCAACAACTAGTAGTACACGACATGCTGCCAACATGCTGCTCTACCTACTGATCAGCACATGCATTGCATCGTCTAGCTATGTGCCCCTCTTGACCGCATCGCCCGCAACATGCACCAGATGCCCCGGCTTGCGATTCGTCCATATCATTTCTAATACGCCGGCTCTATCGCTGACCCTTCCTACCCTTCAGCATGTTAACATCTGGAATCTAGGTCCTCGCTGCAAGGTCCAAGGTGGCAAAGTTTTCGACAACCCTGAACCCCCAAAGCTCCCCACACCAAGCATGCAATACCCTCTCCTTAAAGAAGTATTCTCACATGAAGTTCGAAGGATCCATGCCCATGGCCCTGCATGCAACGAGGACATGAGAGCATGGCTTGTGTAACAGCTTCAGCTTGTTGCACATGCAGCTAGGTTCGTTTGCATGATGGCCAGTGGCAATATTTGGTTGTTGTCGTCAACGCTATGGTCGTCAGGATCTTCCCCTTGTATTTGCCTGTTAGAAATGTCTCGTCAACTGAGATCACTAGCAGCATGTGCCTGAATGCCTCGATGCAAGCACCAAATGCTAACAAGGCCCTCTGCAACACTGCATATCCTGGTGGACTTGTGGACGGCTTGTCTTGCAAGCGATATACGTGTCCGGGTTCCTATCTTACAACACCTTAAGCATACGAGGAAGATTGTCATACGCCACCTTGAAAGGCCCGAAATATTTTTCCAACGCCTTCTACTTGGCATACCACACCTTCGCATAGCTAATCTTATACTTAAATTTCTTCTCGATAGCTACCACGATATGTGTGGCCTCCATCTCTTTCTTCGCCACAATCTCTCCATACATCAAATTGGCTATAAAGGCGAACATTAGGTTATGATGCCTTACCAAAACACTATTGAGAATGCAAGAGTACGGCTCCATCTTCGACACAATCCAGTGAGTCTCATACTTGGGTCTACGTGCATGCACCCTCCAAGGACGACCAGCCTACTCGTACTTCACGGTGTACTGCTCTTGGCTTTATTTCACGACCTGAAAAGTCTGCTGCATTAAAAGGGCCCACAACTTGATGGCATCTTGCAGCGTTGCCATGTCAGCAAACATAGAATGCAACCGAACCTCTATCTCGTGATACACCCATGTTGATTCATGCTCATCATGTACGAAAACACCCTCAACATTAAATCGGTTCCATTCCTGCTAGATAGGAACTTCATCCTCATCCGAACTATCCTCGTCGTCGTCCTGTACAGCTTCCTCTTCAGCCCATGCCCTCTGGTCATCACAGTCCATCTGCTGCACGATGTACTCAATTTGCTCCCCTTCATCGGCCTGTGCAGTTCCCTCTCTATGGCTTGACCATTGTAACTCTCCTCCATGTACCGCATCGGCTTCATCATGAGCAACTTGATCATCTTCGCCACCATGCGGCCCGCCCGAGCTGTTAGCACCTCCTGGAGCAAGGGCGGACGCATGACCTTCCACGGCTTCTAATGAGCACAGTTGCACAAGCAGGACACACTCGTATCCACGGCACCAGCACCCTTGCACAAAGCCCTTCCACGCAGCAGTGCGTAGCAATGTCCTCAACTCCCATCTGATATCCGTGGGAGACCAGCTCCAAAGCCCTTGCATGACGACGCTACACATCTTAGGGTCCAACGAAAAACTCCGGGTCAGCCAATGCATCACATCTGAGATCCGAGCATTCTCGCCATCCGGATGTACTAGAGTGACTTGCGAAAAACCGCTCAAATCCACCCCATTCGAACCTTCACGAATGGTTCCAACACCGTAATGCACTCTCAATGCAGTGCCTAACGTCGATCATTCGCATGTTGTAATCCACTACAATAACCTCGTACTATTAACTTCCTACATACCAATTAATTAAATTCTACCATTAATATTTACTGATTTTTTTAATACGTATAAATTTCAGTGGACAATTATTTTGTACATACGGTGACTGAATTTTCTACAACTACAATTTTGTATGCATGCAGATTTCCACCTAATGCTAATTTTCTAAAATTATGTTCACTAAATTACACACAACTACACGCTGCTATGGCTATTAATTTTCTAAAACTACTTGTTTAATAAATTTTGTATAACAAATATTTAACTATTTCTATCTACACCTACGGTTGCTTCTTCCTCTCCTATCTGTTTCTACGCCTGCTAATTTCCTTTAACTACATTAACTAAATTTTCTATACTAAAAATTATACTAAAATTTCTATACTAAAATTCCTATACTCAAAATTGTGCTGAAATTTTTATACTAAATTTTCTACATCTACAGTTTTTACTAACACTAACATTTGGTACAAAATATACTGTAAATACAATATACCAAAAAATACCTAGATCTGAATCTTCCTCCTCTCCTCCCACTTCTCCTTCCTCCCTCTCCTCTCCCTCTCCTCTTCTCCCCCTCCTCTTCTTCCCCTCCTTCCTCTCCTCTTCTCTTCTTCTCTTCTCCCCCTCCTTTCTCTCCTCTTCTCCTCTCTTTTCCTCTCTCTGCGCGGCGCGAGCAACTAGATAGAATGGCTGGGGGCGGTGGTGGCCAAGCGCGCGGCCCTTTTTAACCCCCCTGAATCCCGAGCGTTGGGCAACTGGAGAGCCAATCGCCCAACCGTTAGGCGATTAGAGCTCCAGTCGCCCGACGTTTGGGTGACAGCAATTATTCACCCAACCGTTACCATACTGCCCGCGTGTCACTTGCCAGTTGGGCGACTAGCTCCAGTTGCCCTCCCGTTGGGCGACTGGAGCCTATTTGTGTAAAAAATATTTCCGCGGGTATATTTCTGTAATTTTTTAAAAAATAAATTATTCGTACAAAAAATTCGTACTTTTCTCACTTTGTCAAAATGTTGAAATTTCATAAAAAAATCATCGTTTTGAGCCGATTTGTGATTCTTGTATCTTTTAGTGGGCTCATAATCTGAGAAAAGCACAATTATATCGTTTGATCCTCTATTGCTGCTCTATACAGACAAATTTTCAGAGATTTATTGGACTTTTGTATGTCATTTTTTAGCTAGCTCTTGAGGCTGCATTAAAATGTCAAAGTCTTAAATTTTGAAACTTTAATTAGAGTGTGGTTCAAATGCTATATGGGAAGAACTTCAAACTGCAACTTCAATATAAAACATCAAAATCCTTCAAAGAGCTCTCAAGAGTAAGATTGTTTGAATGTGTTTCAAATATCTTCAGTTGTAGGATCGGAAATGGCAACAGAGGGGTGAATGATGCCTTCAAAAATTGCCCCAAGTATCCACGGCATTTCCTTCTCCGATAGCTATAAAAGCTATGAAGAAGACAATTTATGCTCTCTTGAAAACCAAACAACAGACCAATAAAGTCTACATAAAAGAATGGTTGAAACATACTCGGCTGAAAATGGCTCAAAATATTTAACTGACTCAGCCGAAAACTGAAGAGTTCAAACTTGCCAAGGTTTGAGAATACTAGCCTTGACCACCAAAAGAAATTCTCACTGGAAGAAATAAAGCTGGCCAAAACAATTTACTTGACCGAGGACTACAAAGAATAGAGCAGCAAGAACAAGAAATGAAACCTCAACGCTGGAAGTCGCACCAGAAATGAAAATAGAGCTGCCCGAAATCTGGCCGAAGAACTACAGAAAATAGAAACTCAGATATGCCCAAAAATGACAAACACTTTCTGCAGGAACAGTGCAGGCTGCTGCCGAACAGATAAAACACTGAAGAAATCTGCTGGCCAAAACAAGAGTCTGCACAGAAAAGAATTGTCGAATGCAGGAGCTACTGCAGTGGAGGAGCTTCAGTCTAACAGGCAAAGATCCTAGGTTTGACCGACTAAACACCTCCGGCCGGACTGCAGCAGAGACGGTCAGACCATGATTAGGGGCAGCTGCACAAAGGCATAAACAGGGAACTAAAAACTGAGATAAAGCAAAGCATCCTTGCTGCCGATAAACTGAACAGAAGCTTCAGACCGCAGCCGAAAACAACACAAGCAAACTGAACTGAACCAATACCATAAACTGCACACTAGGAACCGACAGCAAGAAAAAGCTGTCGGCAGGAAAACAGGCACTCGGCAGAGATTTAAAAGGGGCTGAAACAGCAGCCGAATAGACACTCAACGTTGGCCAAAAACTGCAGAATCAAAGAAGACCAATCTGCACACAAGATTTGCTACTGACCAAACTGAAGCTCTGAAAATTTATTTGTTGTAGAAAAAACAGCAAGCAAGTAAAACTGAAATTGTGGATTCCAGGGAAATTCGATGAATAGCCGTTGTTCTTATCTGGCCATAAGAGCAAGACTTTGATCTAAATAGCATTAAGACCATAGGAATCAAAGGATATGACCAAAAGAGCAAGAAATCAACTTTTGAGGACAAATTTGTCACTGCACTGAAAATAGGACAGATTTCCCAATTTGCTTGTCATTCTCTGATCTTTGCTTATGAGACGTTGTAATACATCAAGAAATGATCTCATGGCAGTGAACCACAAATCTTTAGCAGCCAATTCACTGGGAAAAACAAAGAACCGAGTGTCCCCTGCCTCTAAACCTTAGCCAAGCCAAAACAGAGGAAGTGCAACCAAATGTCAAAGAGATGAAAATACGTTTAGATTCAACCTTTTGCTCTTCGGAATGAATTAGCCAAAAGCCCTTGAAGGTATTCCCAAGTCATAGCAATAGGATTTTCAGCTACTGAACAAGGATTCATCTCAAAAGACAAAAGAGGCCGAAAAGAAGAACTAAAGACCAGAACACAGAGAAAGCAAGGAGGCTCGAGATACTCAACCAAAGAACATCTCAGATTGATACAAAGATATGAATGATTACATGAGGTGTTCTCCAATCATTTCACTACGGCCCCACACGCAGTTGGGAAGAAATGCTACTACATGCTTCTCTCTCAGAGAAGAACACACACGTAGAACACACTCAGCCTAGAGCTCACTACTTTCCCTTGCTCTCTCACTTGCTTTCTTACAGACTCTCCTCCATATAGACTCAAAGGAGAAAATCAAGAAGTGAAGACCTAGTCCCACTCCAAGACTTCATACACAAATGAGGCAATAGGTCAATGCAACCAGGATTGGAGAGAAACCACACAAGCCTCCTCCAAACCCTAAACCCTTTGCCTTCACTCGCCACTATCACTAACGGGTCTCCAACCCGTTGTCTTCAACCGAATCCGCTTCCATTTTGCAGCCTTGCGCATTTTACCGAAATGCCTCTTCCGCAACTTCCTGGAAGCTTCCTGTCCTCGCATGACCGCACCCGACATCCAGACCGTTTGGACCTCAGCTCCTCCCTGAGCCTAGTCCAGGTCCTCCTCGTCGTCGCCCGTCGTATCCATCACCGGTAGCTCCAGCTCCGGTTCGTCGTCTCCCGACTCGCAACCACCTCAGCAGCCTCGATGATCATTGACGTCTTCGACCGTCTGGACCTCAACACCTCTTGTGCCTAGTCCCGGTCCTCCCACGCCTCACCATGACCTAGCTCCAAAGTCCTCCAGTCACACAGATAAGTAAACCGTCACATAGCACCGCATGAAATAGCAAAATCATCATTAGCATCAATAAGACATACTCATACATGAAAAAGCCCGAACGACCGATCGAGAAAAAGAACAACCATCCTAAACACCTCCGACCACGTCCGACCAGGTTCAACCGAACCAAATTGCGCCATGCACCGACTTGGCGCGAACCAACCAAACCAAACTCAAATTTCCAGAACACGAGTCAATTACTCATCACAAACATGGGGACACCTCCACATGGTCTCTCAATCTCCCCCTTGATGATTATATTGACAAACATAGAAAAAGCGCATAAAGTTGAGTTTGTTTGAAAGTCATACATGGTCTAAAAGAGAAGCAAAAGAGCAAAACCATGTTGACAGAAGGAGCTAAAACAGAAATGGCAAGTTTTCCTCAAAAGCTCCTAGAAATTGGCTTTTTCTCCAATATTCTCCCCCTTTTGGCAATAAAATCATCAAGATGCAAAAGAGAGAATAAGGCATGGTGTGGCTGAATATTATTCAATCTAAGCAAATAGAGTCATGAAGATTATCCAAAATGACCATTTGAGTATTACACCAAGCCATAAGACATAAGAATGCTATCTAGATCATGACAAGATATGCATAATCAAGCCAAGCCACATGAGTAACAATCTGAATATTAGATGGATTTCTTAGCATGTCAAGCCATTCAAGAATATAGTCTAGCTAAAGGTATCCAAAGATGATGCAAGCCATGTCAATAATCTAAGTGGAACCAAGAAGCTAGAATTGAGTCAATTTAGAGTGCTACAAGTTCAAGAATGAATAATTTGTTCAAGTACTTAGTTCTTTTTGTAGTTAAGCAAAATTAGCACAAGTGACA
Source organism: Dendrocalamus latiflorus (assembly GCA_017311315.1). NCBI lineage: Eukaryota > Viridiplantae > Streptophyta > Magnoliopsida > Poales > Poaceae > Dendrocalamus > Dendrocalamus latiflorus. The sequence goes on from CM029678.1 coordinate 23,002,036, forward strand.
TGTTTTCTTTTGAAACTCATGGTCGTTTCCAACCAAAATTTTAGTCATGTGCTAGATCTCAAGCCTTATGCGACCACTCCAAGCAAGAAGCTTAAGGAGATGATCTTTGTCATCCAAAACTCCCCCTGAGTTCATGCCTAGTGCAATGGCAAGCAGTCTCATGAGAAAGAATTGGTTAGATCAGTTCTTTTGCACAAAAGGGATCTTTTTGCTTTTATTGAATTTAGTTCAAGAACAAGAACTAGCATAGCTCAATCTAAAGCTCAATAAAGATTCAAGACTCAACTCAGCCTGTTTGACATGGCATGAATCATAAAAGGATAACTAAAGACAGACTAGTCTCAAGAGCTAACATGACATGTCTTAATTCAAGTTTGTCCAATGTTAATCAACCTATCATGGCAAAGGCTTGACGACACATGTGAAGTCATGATAAATCTAGCAATTAAGCACAGATTATGGCAAGATGTAAAGCATTGTAAACATGTCAAATAAGGATAATAGTCAAGGCTCCATGGAGATATATTATAATGCATAATGCTGAAATGCAAGAAAATCCAGCTCCCCCTCAACATGTGATGCACTTGTAGTTTAAGTTGAGTTATGTCAATATTAAGCTCCAGAAGCTCCCAAATGAACTCCACCTGAACCAAAGCTATAAAACGAGAAGCTGGCAAAGAAAGCAGAAAAGGCAGTCCTTAAAGCACAGACAAGATATAGAGGATACTATGACTCAGACTGACTCTCATCTACCCCATATGACACTAGGACTATCAACTGCTCTTCTAACCCACTAAGGAGCAAACACGTTCCCTGTCTACCCAAGGGTGGCCCAACCCTTGCTAGAACCTATAAGCAGTGAGTGAGCTCAACCTAGTGAGAAGAGAAACATCTAATAAGCAGCATCCTAGAATCACAAGATGAGAGAAAGAAGTCTAAGCAACTAGACTAGAGAAACACTCTAACCTATGCTGGAAGGACTAAACCCAAATGCACCCATATGCAATGCAACAGAAAGGAGTAAGAACATAATAAACATGATAGAACATGAAGCACAAAGCTCCCCCTCACAATAGTCCATAAGGACAAACCACCCCAAGCTCTCCCTGCAGAGCTGAAAACCTAGAGCTATCCAAAGGCTTGGTAAAGCTATCCAAAGTGAGTGAGTTCAACCTAGTGAGAAGAGAGAGCTAATAAGTAGCATCCTAGAACCACAAGATAAGAGGAAGAAGTCTAAGCAACTAGATGAGAGAAACACTCTAATCTATGCTAAGAGGACTAACCCAAATGCACCCAAATGCAATGCAACAAAATGAGAACAAGAGCATATAAACAAGATAAAACATAAAGCACAAAGCTCCCCCTCACTACAGTCCATAAGGACAGACCACCCCAAGCTCTCCCCGCAAAGCTGAAAACCTAGAGCTATCCAAAGGCTTGGTAAAGATATCCGCCAGCTAGTGGTCACTCTCCACAAACTGGAGCACTATATCACTCTTCTCCACATGGTCTCTAAGGAAGTGATATCTGATATCAATGTGCTTGGTCCGAGAGTGCTGCACTGGGTTCTTAGCAATGTTAATAGCAGAAGTATTATCACAAAAGAGTGGAACACTGTCTATAACTAACCCAAAGTCCCGCAGGGTCGAGACCATCCGAAGTAGCTGGCTGCAGCAACTGGCGGCAGCAACGTACACGGCCTCTGCGGTGGACTATGGAACACCGAACTGCTTCCTCGAAGACCAAGAAACTAGAGAAGTACCAATGAATTGGCAGGTACCAGAAGTGCTCTTCCTATCTATCCTATAGCCAGCAAAGTCTGCGTCCGAGTAGGCTCTAAGGGAAAGACAGGAAGAGGAAGAGTACCATATACCATAATCTATGGTATCTCGAAGGTACCGAAGGATGCGCTTCACCGCCTGACGGTGAGATACGCGAGGAGAAGCCTGAAATCGAGCACATAGACACACAGAGAAGTGTATGTCCGGTCTTGAGGCAGTGAGGTATAAGAGAGAGCCAATCATGCTTCTGTACTCTTTTTGATCTACTGGCTCGCCATCCTCATCTGGATCAAGTGAAGCTGTTAATGCCATTGGAGTTGACACTGGCTTGCCATCACTCATGTCAAAGCATCTTAGGAGGTCACGAGTGTACTTGCCTTGATACAAGAAGGTACCCTCCCGAGTCTGCTTGATCTAAAAGCCAAGGAAGAAGGTCAACTCGCCCATCATGCTCATCTCAAACTCGGTGCTCATGAAATCCGAGAAATGTGAAACAAGAGCATGAGAGGAGCCACCAAAGATGATATCATCCACATAAACCTGGACGAGTAGAAGGTCATTTCCATGCCTGCGAATGAACAAGGTCTTGTCTACCTTACCCATCTCAAACCCATGACTCAATAGATAAGACTTAAGCCTCTCATACCAAGCTCTAGGGGCCTACTTAAGTCCATACAATGCTTTGGAAAGCTTGTAGACATGGTTTGGGTATTTAGGGCTCTCAAAACCTGGAGGCTGTCTAACATAGACTTCTTCCTCAATAAACCCATTGAGGAAGACACTCTTGACATCCATCTGGTAAAGCTTGAAGCCCTTAGACGCTGTGAATGCAAGCAAGATCCTAATGGCCTCTAGCTTAGCTATAGGAGCAAAGGTCTCCTCAAAATCTAGGCCTTCAACCTGGGAGAAACCCTGAGTTACCAACCTAGCCTTGTTTTGAATGACAATCCCATCCACATTCTGCTTGTTTTTGAACACCCACTTGGTACCAATGACATTATGACCTCTAGGGGGCTCAACAAGCGACCATACCTTATTTCTCTCAAAGTTCTCTAACTCCTCATGCATGGCATTGACCCAAGACTCATCAGAAAGAGCATGATCAACATCCTTGGGCTCGAAAAGGGCAACAAAGGCAGAGTGGAGATAGAAATGAGACATGCCAGACTTTGAGCGTGTGACGCGCTCAAAGAGGTCCCCAATCATCTGCTCTGAAGGATGGTCTTTCTGGATATTTCGGGGAGGTCCTGGATGAGATGAAAAAGTAGCCTCTACCTCATGAGCTGATGAGGCGTGAACAGAGCCACTAACTCTAGAAGATGTGGAAGGCATGGGCTGATCTCCTCGAGGTGCAGTGGTGGAAGTAGGCACCTCAAGGGGAGGAGGAACTGGATCGGGTAGACGACCCTCATCTCCATCCTCCTTATCGTCCACAAAGATGGGCTCGGACAGCTCTACTGAACCTGAGATATCGGGCCTAGTTCTCGGACTGGCCTCATTGAAGGTCACCTCACAGGTCTCTACCATTTTGCTAGACTCGCAGTTCCAGACCCTATAAGCCCGCGAAGAAGTTGAGTAACCTAGAAAGATACCATCACAAGATCATGACTCGAACTTATCTAGGTTCCTAGACTTCAGAATAAATCACTTGCAACCAAACACGCGAAAATGAGAGACACTGGGCTTTTGCCCGTATCTCAACTCATAAGAGATGCGATGGAAGTGTGCCCTTAGAAAAACTCTGTTTGAAACATGGCACGTTGTGGCTATAGCCTCAGCCCAAAACTTCCTAGGTGTAGAGTACTCATCAAGCATCGTCCTAGCCATCTCGACTAAGGTACGGTTCTTCCTCTCCACAACGCTATTTTGCTGGGGGACGTATGGAAAAGAGAACTGGTGCTCTACACCTGTCTCATCGCAAAACCTCTCGAAGTAAGAATTCTTGAACTCCGTGCCATTGTCACTACGGATCGCTCGTAATGCACCCGGGAGCTCAACAGAAAGCCTACTAAAAAGACCCCGAAAGTGGGTAAATGTCTCATCCTTCGAGACTAAGAAAAACACCCAAGAGTACCTCAAGAAGTCATCGACTATGACAAGAACATACCACTTCCCTCCTGCTGACTGCACTCTAGCTGGTCCAACTGTGTCCATATGGAGCAGCTGTTCTAGTGCATCGATCATAGTCACTGTGACCGGAGGATGAGAAGCGGCAACCATCTTGCCATGACGGAAAGGAGTGCAAACTAGATCTTTGACCATCTTGAGTTTAGGCAGACCACGAATGAGATCGTGGCCGCTAACTCGAGTCAAATGGTAAAATCCGATATGACCAAGTCTCCTATGCCAGAAAGTGAGGTCACGGGACTCAGAAGTAACTAAACACTTGGGAGGATCACCAGAAGACTCAACAAAATCGGCACGAAAGATCCTCCCATATCTAGAAATTCCACAAATCAGACTTCCCAAAGAATCAAGAATTTTGCAAGCATTTTTCTTAAAGCTCACCTCAAAACCATCATCGGTAAGCTGAGAAACCGAAAGCAAATTGTACTGCAGCTTACTCACTAAGGCAACATCTTTTAAAATAAATGAATCATTAACGCGCACAGTACCTTTAGCGATGACGCGCCCAGACAAAGCATCTGCAAAGGTGATAGTCTCATCACCTGGAGCTCGGGCTAGGGAAGAGAACCAACGGGAGTCTCTGGTCATGTGTCGAGAACACCCAGAGTCTACAAGCCAAACCTCTCCCTTCCCTGCCCGGCGAACCTGAGTCAAATAGAGAGGGATGTCTCAGTACTGGGATAAATCAAAAGAGATTTTGGCACCCAATACTGAATCACACGACGAGCAGAAGAAGTAGTCACACACGACTGACCTCTAACTACCCTACGCTCTCCGTCGCTCAAAGAACCAGAAGGTCTATGTGTAGACCTGAAGCTGTTGTTGGGCTTGACTGCTATGGAGGAGCGAGTCAAGTCACCAGCAACACACTGATCTCGCCGCGGGTAGCTATCTTGACGGGGGAAACGAGATCTACCCTCAGGACGACGGAAATCACAACCAGAGGCATATCAAGGACAAAAATCAGAAAAGCCAAGTCATCGATGCTGCCCAAACCCATCAACAGAAGCAACTCTCGACCTCGTGTTAGTCTTAGGTTCACGCAAGGTCTGAGGCTGACCCTGAATACGCCTAAGAGCCTGAACACGATCTCTCTGCGCGATCTTGGCACGCTTGAAGCATCTCTCGACCAAGTGTCCATCCTTCTGACAGAAGGTACAATGGTACTTCACATTCTGAGAGGTAGAAGTAGCATGATGGGGCTTCACCTCCTGAGGAGTCGAAGTAATAGGTGTTACCACCTTACTGTCAGAGATCCCTGGGACAAAGCCCGCAGATTTGAATTGAACTTTCTTAGTTCTGGGCTTGACCTTAATCACACCTGCTACTACGGGTCTAAGAACAGCAGGTGGATGCTTCCTAACATCCTCAAAAAAATTATATCCTAGACTTTGATTGAATTTGCAAATCTTGGATTGGTCTAGAATAAGATTTAGCTTCTTCTTGCCTCCTACAAACCTCTCAAGAGTGTTCATAAGATACTGACACTCCTAAAAGAGAGAGGTGCAAGAAGAGCAAGGGAAGAAGAGACAACAGAAGGTAAGGGAGTAGAAGAACCAACAGCAGAAGAACGGATAGCATGTGCACGCACAGCCGCCTTAGGAGGGACAGTCCTACTGCTAGCCAATTGGTTCACGTCGCTAAGCGTCTCTACCAAACCTTCAGGCTTCTTCCCAACAGCACACACATCACATGCAGATGGTGACTTCTCTATAAGGTCCTTAGTTAGCTTCACACATTTTTCATCCAATGCAATCAAATCAGATTTTAGTTTTTCACAACTATTGCATGGTGAGCTAACAAGATCCTTAGAAGCATAATGAGCCAATTTGTTACTGTGATCAATTATTTCTTGAAACTGTTTTGAGACAGATTTAAGCTCAGTATTCAACTTGGGACAGTTCATACATGAAGTAATGGGCTCTAGCAGAAAAGCTTGTAATTCAGTAATTTTATGATCTGCCTTCTTTAAGTTCATTTTCAAGTTAATGCAGCTTTCACATGACTCAGGTACATCAAGGAGCATGGTATAAAGACCTCTAAAAGCATTGTCCTTATCCTCACGTGGGGTGCAAGAAATAGTCTCAACAGTAGCTGATGAAAGAGCAGCTACCCTACTCATCTCTTGTTCAGCAAGCAGACTAACATTCTCCACCTTAAGCAAATCTAGCTAAGAAGACACACTATCATGAGAGATCCTTAATTTCTCCATATCTCCAAGCAAAGTAGAACATACATCAAAGTCGTCACGGGAGGGAGCAGATATAAGTGAAGTAAGCTCCCGTGATAATTTCTCTACTTCCTTCTCCAACTCACTACACCTAGCTCTAGATATAGCATGAAATTTTCCTAGCTTAAGAAAAGCATCATTGAGCTGGTCATAAGAAGGATATACCTCATCGGAGTCAGAGTAGAGCTCGCTGTCGCTGATGTCGCCCTCAAGGGCCACGAAGCACATACCGGTGAAGTCGTCACCGTCCTTGGGATCTTGATCATCCTTCCCATCGTCGTCACTCCACCCCTCCACCTCGCTGAGGTCGATGTCATCGAAGGCGGTGAGGATGCGGTGGAAGAGCTTCTTGGCTTTACCAAGGTCGCGGAGCTTCTTCCCTTTGCCTGGGGGCTTCTTGTTGCGGTTCTTGTTGATGTAGTCGTTCTTGCTCGGACCGCTGTAGTCGTTCTTGCCCTTCTCCAGCGTGGGGCAGTTTGCTCAAATGTGGTTGGGGCCACCACACACAAAGCAAATCACAGGTCCTCCTCTCTTTCTGTCCCTCACCCTCTTGAATGCATGAGAAACTTTTCTGGCTAAGAGGGCAAGTTGGTTTTCTGGGAGCTACTCTAGTTGATAATCATCAATTTCACACAAAGCAACAAGAGAGAAACCAGAAACAATGTCCGAAGAAGATCCAGAGGCAGGACTGGGATCGGTGACCAAAGCCATCGACTGTGACTTCGACTTGCGAGAGACAATGTCAATCTCGTGAGTCTTGAGGCGTGAGTAGAACGCATCAAGAGTCAATGTCTAAAGGTCAGTGGTGTCCTTGATGGTGGTCACCTTCATCTCCCAAACACGCAAATCCAAGGCCGAAAGCATTTGGCGAGCGTTGTCCGAGTCAGGGTATGTGAGACCGACCGCTCGGATGTTGCTCAAGATCTTGTGAAACCTCGCAAAGCACTCATCAAGGGACTTTCCAGTGAGCATTTCAAACTTGTTGTAATCTCGCTTGAACTGGTCCTGTCGAACCGTTTTAATTTGGGTGGTGCCCTCATGGTAAGCATCGAGGGTCACCCAAATATTAAAGGCCGACGAAAGATGAGAAATGTGATCAAACTCGTTTCGGTTCAAACCTTGAATGATGATGTTCTTTGCCTTAGCATTCGCCTCAACATCGGGCATGTTTGCCACATTGATGTCCTCATCGGTAGGAACAACAAAGCGCTATTTAACCTTGCGCTAGATAGCATAGCCCTGAGCCTGAATGTAGGTCTCCATCCGACTCTTCCAGAAGGGATAGTCGATCCCATCGAAGATCGGGGGCTTGGTGGAATACTTGTCTGTTGCCATGGCTCACAGACCGGTTAAGATCTATCGAGAAGAACTAACTGGCTCTGATACCAATTGTAGTATCGGAAATGGCAACAGAGTGGGGTGAATGGTGCCATCAAAAATAGCCCCCAAGTATCCACGGCATTTCCTTCTCTGATAGCTATAAAAGCTATGAAGAAGACAATTTATGCTCTCTCGAAAACCAAACAGCAGACCAACAAAAGTCTACAGAAAAGAATGGTTGAAACATACTCGGCTGAAAATGGCTCAAAAGATTTAACTGACTCAACCGAAAATTGAAGAGTTCAAACTTGCCAAGGTTTGAGAATACTAGCCTTGACCCCCAAAAGAAATAAAGGCCGGCCAAAACAATTTACTTGACTGAGGACTACAAAGAACAGAGCAGCAAGAACAACAAATGAAACCTCAACGCTGGAAGTCGCACCCGGACTGAAAATAGAGCTGTCCGAAATCTGGCCAAAGAACTGTAGAGAACAGAAACACAGATATGCCCAAAAATGAACAAACACTTTCTGTAGGAACAGTGCAGGCTACTGCCGAACAGATAAAGGGCCTGTTCTTTTTGGCTGCGGCTTGTGGCTTTTGGCTATGGCTTGTGACTTTTAGACTGTTTATATAAGAGATTACAGAATAACAGAAACTCACGTACGGTTTTTGCCGATATAAATGAAATCAGTAAAGTATGTACTACAATTAACTAGTAGACCCCATCTTGAAAAAATACTCCGTTTAAAAGCTAGTTACTGTAGAAAAGACGAAAAGCAACTTTTAAAAGCTGAAAAGAACAGGGCCAAAACACAGAAGAAATCTGCTGGCCGAAACAAGAGTTTACACTAAAAGGAATTGTCGAATGCAGGAGCTACTGCAGTGGAGGAGCTTCGGTCTAACGGGAAAAGAGCCCAGGTTTCACCGACTAAACACCTCCAGCCGGACTGTAGCAGAGACGGTCAGACCATGATTAGGGGCAGCCGCACAAATGCAGAAACAGGGAACTGAAAACTGAGATAAAGCAAAGAATCCTTGCTGCCGATAAACTGAACAGAAGCTTCAGACCGCAGCCGAAAACAACACAAGCAAACTGAACTGAACCAATACCATAAACTGCAGATTGGGAACCAACAGCAAGAAATCAACTTTTGAGCACAAATTTGTCACTGCACTGAAAATAGGACATATTTCCCAATTTGCTTGTCATTCTCTGATCTTTGCTTATGAGACTTTGTAATACATCAAGAAATGATCTCATGGCAGTGAACCACAAATCTTTAGCAGCCAATTCACTGGGAAAAACAAAGAACCGAGTGTCCCCTGCCTCTAAACCCTAGCCAAGCCAAAACAGAGGAAGTGCAACCAAATGTCAAAGAGATGAAAATACGTTTAGATTCAACCTTTTGCTCTTCGGAATGAATTAGCCAAAAGCCCTTGAAGGTATTCCCAAGTCATAGCAATAGGATTTTCAGCTACTGAACAAGGATTCATCTCAAAAGACAAAAGAGGCTGAGAAGAACTAAAGACCAGAACACAAAGAAAGCTAGGAGGCTCAAGATACTCAAACAAAGAACATCTCAGATTGTACAAAGACATGAATGATTACATGAGGTGTTCTCCAATCATTTCACTACGGCCCCATACGCAGTTGGGAAGAAATGCTACTACATGCTTCTCTCTCAGAGAAGAACACACACGTAGAACACACTCAGCCTAGAGCTCACTACTCTCCCTTGGCTCTCTCACTTGCTTTCTTACAGACTCTCCTCTATATAGACTCAAAGCAGAAAATCAAGAAGTGCAGACCTAGTCCCACTCAAAGACTTCATACACGAATGAGGCCACACATGCCTTCTCCAAACCCTAAACCCTTTGCCCTCACTGCCACTATCACCAACGGGTCTCCAACCCGTTGTCTTCAACTGAATCCGCTTCCATTTTGCAGCCTTGCACATTTTACCGAAATGCCCCTACCACAACTTCGCATGACCGCACCCGGCATCCTGACCGTCTGGACCTCAGCTCCTCCCTGAGCCTAGTCCCAGTCCTCCTCGTCGTCGCCCATCGTATCCATCACCGGTAGCTCCAGCTCCGGTTCCTTGTCTCCCGACTCGCAACCACCTCAGCAGCCTCGATCATCTTCGACGTCTCCGACCGTCTGGACCTCAACACCTCCTGTGCCTAGTCCCGGTCCTCCCACGCCTCACCATGAACTAGATCCAAAGTCCTCTAGTCACACAGACAAGCAAACCGTCACATAGCACCGCACAAAACAACAAAATCATCATTAGCATCAATAAGACATACTCATACATGAAAAAGCCCGAACGACCGATCGAGAAAAAGAACAACCATCCTAAACACCTCCGACCTCGTTCGACTAGACTCAACCGAACCAAACTGCGCCATGCACCGACTTGGCACGAACCAACCAATCCAAACTCAAATTTCTAGAACACGAGTCAATTACTCATCACAAACATGGGGACACCTCCACATGGTCTCTCATCTGTTAAATCCATTGGTATCATATTGGCCATTTGTATCTATCTTCATACTTTTTATGACCATGTTAAGTTAAATTACTTGGTATCAAGCTCCAAATAATGAAAATTCTCTATTTAACTTGTCTTCTTCCGTTGTTTTTATGGTAATCAATGCTATTTGGTGATAAATACCTCTTTTTGGTGCTTAATACCAAATGGGGCAGAAATTTGTGATAATAGTTTTGGATAATGGGGGAGAAATTGGATAATGGGAGAGAAATTAGAGTGATAATAGCTTAGCTTATAATGAAAATTTTAAAGCTAAAATTTGAATATTACCGAAAAGGGAAGTTAAACTTGATTAATGCTTTCACCTTCTCTCATGCATTTGCTTTATGACATGCATGAATAATTTAATATTCTATCATTTGTTTATTTTCATCCAAATGTTATTATTATTAATAGATTTATCATCAATCACCAAAAAGGGGGAGATTGAAAGATCAAGCCCCCATTAAGTTGGTTTTTGTGATAATGACAAATACAATTATGAGGTTTTGCTGATAATGACAAATGCATTTGTAAGACTAACCTTATTTATTAATTATAATATTACTTTGTCTCATATGGATGAAAAGGTGAAATAATTGATATATTTATTCAATATCTTTCTTATAATCTTATTGCATTCCTTGGATCCAAAATATAGGTTGAATTTTACCAAAAAGACGAACTTGAATATGTGCATATATTTTCATTACACATACTTGTATGCACATATTTATGGGGAGTTCACTCTATGTTTTAAGGTTTCATAAGTATTGATCCATGTTTCCTGTAATACACATATTAGGATCTTTACTTTGAAACATATCCCTTAAGTATATAAAGTTTGTATAGTTTATATATACTCATTTGCAATCAGGTTGTCATTTAGCTTCACCATTATGTGTTAACGGTTAAGATGATTAATAACAACCGAATAAGTAAACTTTGCTTTTAAAGCTTATCGTAGAGTATACAAGTGTTGTGCATATATTGTATACTTGCAAATTAATCTTTATCTCATTATTTATTAAGATTGTCATGAATTACCAGAATAGGAAGATTGTAGAATCTAGTTCCTCCATTATGTGTTAATGGTGAAGTTTGGTAATTGATGATAATTGTTTTGTGGATTAACATTTATCATGAGTTCGATGAATAGGTTAGATTCCACAAATGAGGATAAATCGGGATGACTTCATGTGTTAAAAATCATCAAGTTAAGATGAAAGATGGCTTCATATGTTGAAGGCCACCAAGAAGAGGATGCATTATGAGTTGATGTGTGTCCAAGAGGAGATGATCATGTGTTTATCATCAAGTCAAGTAAAGACCCATCATGTGTTGATGGAGGTCAAGTGAAGGATGCATCATGTGCTGATGTATATTGAGACGATGACCCTGACTTAAAGTAAGGATGTGTGTCATCAAGCTTCAAGAGGATGCCCAAGGCAAAAGTATGACAAGGTAGGGCTAAGGATGTGTTCCTAGTCTTTTACCGGTCTTAGTGTTTGGTTGGAAGACCGAGTCACTAGTATATGTTGCCGTACTATTAAGAGAGGCTATGTCTAGTAGTTTGAGTCTGATCATGTGTTGATAGCTCAATCTCACTTGCTCTAGCTCTATTTTGCATGATGCTTATATTTGTGAATGTGTTTTCCAAATAGTTGAAGCTCATGTGTGAAATCCTTGTAACATGGGACTATAAATTGTGAATGTCTATTGCAAGTATTTGAAGTCCATGTTTCCTATCCATTGTGGTATGAGACTTACATTTGCAAATGTGTTTTGCAAATAGTTGAAACTCATACACAATCCTTGTAACATGTGATTTATGTTTGCGAATGTGTTTTGCAAATGAAAAGAGTCCATGTACCTATTTCTTGTGTCATGTTTCTAAAAGTGTGCAAATATGTTTTGCAACTTGTTAGAAATCATGTTTAATCCTTATGTGCATGATACTATAGTTTACAAATGTGTTTTGCAAAATCTGTTAAAGTATCTACACTTGTTAGGAAAATCGAAACTACCGCTGTGTATTGTGTGGTACTACCGGACATCGGAAGTACCGACATATGTTGCGCCGTAGTACCGGATGGTCAATGGAAATACTGACTATGTGTGAGCAGTACTATCGGAAGATTAGAACTAGCAGCATGTGTTGCGCGGTACTTCCAAACTTCAAAAGTTCTGAATTTTCCAGTGGAACATTTTTTCCAGAGAACACCCGCTGAAAACACTTCGTCTCTTGGCAATCAGAAGTTCTGAGATTTGAACAGCAGTACTTCTGATCATCGGTAGTACTGGACTTTATGTGGAGGTACTTCCAATTTTGCTGAGTAATGGTTAGTTTCCTGTGGTACTTCTGATTTCCCTAATATTTTGGGGGTTTAGCTTCCAACGGCTAGTTTTTGTGGTGTAGGGTATATATACCCCCTTGTAGCCGATTGGAAGAAGGTTGGCTGAACTTTCACTCTTTTGAGCTAGTGTCAGGTCCTCCTCTCAATTATGCATGTGTTGCACTTTGTAAGCAGGGAGAAGGGATATAGATTGCATGTGTTGCATCTAGAGTTAGACTTTGTATTGTTGTAGGGGTGGCCCCACCTAAGCCCAGCAGGCCTGTTAGAAGGTTGTAAGGCCCAAAATGGGATATGTATGATGACATACATGCCCCTGCGAGGGATACTAGAGCATAAGGGCATAATTGTAAAAGCACTCCTCATGTAACTATATATATACCATCTAGGCCATGGGGAAACCCTAAGCATTGCTCACCTAACTCTCCACTACCATACCTTTCTCTCTGTTTGGTCTGTAACCACAACAGTTGGCGTCGTCCGTGGGAAGGACAAAAGCAAGCCCCAAGATCTGAAGGATGGTACCGAAGAAAGCTTCATCATCGGCGGCTAAGAAGAAGGGGGCGCGACAGAGTCCCGCGTCAACACCAGGGCTTCGGCATCAGTGGTCGCGGGCGTGGACAACGACGCGGGCGCGGCGGCCATGAACATCGATGCTCAGGGCGCGGCGATCGACCCCACCACCGCTGGCGCTACGGTCAACCCCGCCTTGTGAGCGACGATCGACCCAACCGCCGACGCAATGGCCGACCCCGCCCTGCGAGCGACGTTAGACTCCGCCGCTGGCATGACGGTCGACACCGGCAGCACCGACCGGGTAGCTGGGGGCGGTAACACTGGCACCCAAGTTGGCACGGCCGCCATCCCTACACTCGGTGCGGGAGCGGTGAGCGGTTCCGGTGGCCACGCAGGCCTCGTCCTGGCAGTGCGACCAGGTGCGCGATCGCTCTGGCTACGCCAACAGTCGACAGCACCCTGCTGACGGCCATCGACACGCTCCAGCGGGAGTTAGCGGATCTCTGGGGAGCCGTGCTGGACATGCAAGAGGCTCAGAGTCAGCAGACCCTGCCGGTGGTCGCGTCGGAGCCCACGCCAGAACGGGCAGATAGCTGCGACGCCCCCATGTCTAGCCACGTCCCGCTGCGATACGTGGACCTGGAGTCCCCACTCTCTGCGGGCCTGCAGCAGTCAACATGGCCGAAGGACTTCAAGTTCCCTAGTGCCATCGAGCCGTACAAGGCGACACGGACCCTCGGGAGTTCGTGCGTGTGTACGAGACCGCCATGAAAGCTGCGGGCGGAGACGACACCACGAAGGTGAATGAACTCCCCCTCGCGTTACAGGGAGTGACGCTCTCTTGGTTTTTCACCATCGAGCTGAACTCCATCTACGCATGGGAACAGATCCGCGACCGCCTCTACAACAACTTCCAGGGGAACTACGTTGAGCGCGTCGACACGGATCAGCTCTTCGCGGTCAAGCAAAAACACTTGGAGAAGCTCCGAGAGTACTTCAAGCGCTTCGTGTAGGTCCGTTGCCAGGTCAAGGACGTCAACGAGACAACCATCATCACCGCAATGGTACAGGGCCTCGGCCTGGGGCCGCTGCCAAGTACAACGCGCGAAAGCCAATCAAAATGGTGGCGAAGCTCTTTGACAAGATGAAAGAGTACGTTAGAGCGGAAGAAGACGTGCGGCGGCGCCAAGGCGACGACTCCGACACCAATCAGGCGAAGGGCATGACGAAGAACAGAGACTCGCTAAAGGAAGGCTCCTCGAAGGGCAAGCGCAACCAGGAGCCATCGAAGGACGCCTCCGAGCGCAAGGATGCCCAACACAAGGACCTGTCAGGCGACAAGCCTAAGCGCGGCCAACAGAAGTCTCGGAGAGCCCGCCACATCTTCGACATTGAGGGCGGCTCCAAAGACAATGCCAGTGGTGGTAGGGTTCGCCGGGGGCAAGGTCGGGGTCATGATGATAGAATCCACGCAGAATATGACGACCAGCACCACGGCCAGTGGTGCGAGGTACATGTTCGAGGCAGCCACGACACGCGTGCATGCACCACGCGGCACTTCAACAGAGCATCACCAGGGATAGAAACCTTGAGGTGCGGGCTCCCGTCGTGGCCCATGTCCAGCAACCTCTGGAAGGCCCCATGCGGATCCAGGATCACGGGTTGCAGCCTCAGGAGGGCCCCCTGTGAATTCAAGCCCACGTGCAGCAGCCTCCAGAGGGCCTCCTGCGGATTCAAGCTCACGTGCAGTAACCTCAGGAAGGCTCCCTGCGGATCCAAGCCCTGGAGGGAGCCCATCGCAGAGTTATAAGCGTCATCTCCAGGGGCTCCTCGCTGGAGTTCGCCTCAGCGCGGCAGCGGAAGGCCCATGCGTGGAGGCTACACCATGTGGCGGCAAACCCGGCGCAGGCACCGCCGGACTGGGTGCAGCATGAAATTACCTTCACGCCCGCTGACGCCGAGGGCGTAGAGTTCCCCCACCAGGATCCCCTGGTCATCGAGGTCACCATCGCATGGTGCGACATTAAGGCAAGAGAGTAGGGCACAGGAAAAGGGACCAAAAGGCGTGAGGAGGAGAGCGCAGACACGGTGCCACAGGGGTATTTAAAGCCCCTTAACCTCCCCACCGCCGGTAAGTGTAACCGGCGGGAGACTAACCGCTCGCCTCCCCACGATTGAAGCCGAAGCGGCACAGCCGCCCACGCGCGTCGTGCACTGTCAGAAACGGACGCACGACTGCGGTCGTGCGATGGCCCGACAGCGCACGACGCACCGGTCGTGTTCCGCCACGCGCCTGCTCCCTCGGGAATGAATGTGGGTCGCACGACGTGACATATCCTCTGCTGCGTGTCGGCACGATTCTCGGGGCCAGCAACACGGCATCGGTAGGCCATTGACCAGTCAACCTCGATTGCAACCTCGGCGTGGTTCCCGCGACAAGGCACCTAGCTACGCCATCACACGACTACAGGGCGAGCTCGAAGACCACCTCGACTTCGCTCGAGCTGGTCGACTACGACACCTACTCCGGCTCATATTTGTGGGGTCCAGCTGAGCCTCCGGCTCGGCCTCGTGCACGGGGGACAGTTTTGCGTCTTAATCCTAACTTTCTCAATATCCTTACGTGCTTAACAGTTCACAGATAATGCCTGTGGAATTTGGTCAGGTGCAGGGCTGACTTTGTCTTCACGAGCTGCCCCTGGCAGGCGGAGTCCACAGGCGTGCAAACAGCAGCCAAGGTGACCCTCGGATCTCAGTCCCATGCGAAGACTCTGAAGTCGGCTCCGATTGAACCAGGGAGTAGCTCTGACGGCTACCTTGGCCTTGAATTCCGTGAGACAACCTCATAGCCCCAACCAGTGGAGATCCGATCGTCTACGCTCTCCACAATCGAGGAACGCGACGGATGATTCACAAGTTTTGACTTGTTCTCATAAATAAGCCTCCTTCAGTCCATCAACATTCTCTGATAGTAGCGCCAATTGGCGCGATCAAAGAACGCAGATGGACTCACGAAGGCCTACTTGCGAGAACAGGTCAAATCTTGCCATCACATGCAGGAACGCGGCCCGCTTCAGAAAGAAGCAACAAAGCGAAGAGCAAGGGATGCGAAAGGATGATGCTGCAGTAGCGACACTTATATACCCACCTCCCCCCGGCTGGGAATAGCCGATCCGACGGAAGTTCAACCGATGGAAGATCAACCAGCGAAAGACGAGGCGCCGCAGTTAAAGACGCGCACGGCGCCCCTGTCCTGACAAGCCACGTGTCTCGCGCCCTTGGGAAGACGCGTATGACACCCGTCGCCCAACCGCGCGTGCACGCACGTGCCTTCCCCGAGGCAGCCCCTGATAGCACGCGATGCCCCAATCAGGCCTCAACATGTGTCCCGACGCCTCAAGAAGCACGGGTCGAGAAGCCCCTGGGTACGCGCGGGGGTGGGCCTCCCCGCGCATCAGTGATGCATCCGCTGAAGGAGCCCGTCTTCGCCACACTCTCGACCCTTTAAGGCGACTCCGCCAAGCATCCTTGACTCCACGGCCAAACAGCTCCACCAACATCTTCGAATCCACGGCTAAAGGCCTCCAAGGTCGAAGATGGCTTTTGATAACCATCCCGATTCCATATCCTCAGTGCAGAGCTAGGCTGCATCGGCAAGCAACGGTTCTGTCCAAGATTATTGAAGGACACAGGCCGTAGGGACGGAGGGGGCCAAGTGGCTCGGCAACATGGCTTCGGCCCGTGAAGCCCTTCACCATTAGAGGCTCCTGTTGTAGGGGTGGCCCCCACCTAATCCCAGCAAGCCTGTTAGAAGGTTGTAAGGCCCAAAATGGGATATGTATGATGACATAAATGCCCATACGAGGGATACTAGAGCATAAGGGCATAATTGTAAAAGCACTCCCCATGTAACTATATATATATACCATCCAGGCCATGGGGAAACCCTAAGCATTGCTCACCTAACTCTCCACTACCATACCTCTCTCTCTGTTTGGTCTGTAACCACAACAGTATCCATTTGAGCTTGTGCATTCGTTGCACGTCATGATAATCAAGCGAGGTGCTTGATTTATTACTCTTGGAGTTTGCCAACTCATAGACGGCGTTGGAGGCGTCGTGCACGGTGAGCTTCTCAAAGAAGAATATGAGAAGTCCCGGCGAAGTGTGAAGGTTGGAGCTCACCTACCCGAAGCGGGAAAGAGTTATCGCTAGTGGATTGAGATGTTTTGACTTGATGTGTGGAGCCGATCCAATTCATTTGGGTTAACCTCAACATGGACTAGGGGAGACCGTAAGTCTCCGAATATTATGGTAAAAAGGAATTGTGTCGATTGTATTTTGTTTTCTTATACTAAATTTACTTTGAAGCAATTTGCATTAATACAATTAAATTGATTAATTATCATCCTGGAACTGCAAACCTTTGACATAGACTTAGGTTGTTGGCAGGGTTAAAACTTTCGAAGGCAAAAAACATTTGGTCATTGGCGAAAGGAATGAAATCCGAAATTTCGTTTATTTTGTTCAAAATTTTGGACAAAAAAATCAAATTTTTGATGAAATTTATCCAAAATTTAAATAAAATTTGAACAAATTTCAAATAGAGCCAAATTTGGCTAAATTTTAGTCGAGTAAAACATATTTCGCTACCCTCTGAAAGGGACGATATTTCATCCGAAATGCGAAATTTCGTCCGAAATTTGTTTCCCTGGTTGTTGGTGCACTTAGGTGAACCTAGTTGATTTAAGTCTTATTTATGCTAAACCAAATTGTTCTAAGATTCTGCATTATATACTTGGTTTTAGCCAAATAGCTTAAATAGATTTAAAAGAGAATTTGTAGAAATGACTATTCACTCCTCTCTAGTCGGACTCCTCGATCTTACAACGATTTTATCCGTCCAATGTCCTGAGTTGAACAGTTTTCGAGTTCAAGGTTGAAAATTGAATGATGCCAGAATTCAAGTTTGTAAATTAGACTTTTTTCTAATAATTAAAGTCAAGTGTTTTTAATTTGACTGTTTTAGCTGGTATGCAGGGTAGGCTAAAATTGTCCTACATTTAGCACGCATTTGGTTATTTGTATCAAACACATGTATAAGATAGTTTAAGAAAACAGTCAGCATGTGTTCGGCTGCTTGAACCGAAGCATCCCATCTGATAGTGGGATACAAATTTTGAGCAACGTTCCATCCTACTCATTGAACCATAATTTGACTGTGGAATCGTACTAGGAAGGTTGACCGTGGAATTGTATTATACGAAGGAAAGGCCCTGTTTATTTTGGATTCAGTTTCTGACAACTGGTTTATGTTTTATTATTTCTAAATTTTATTTTTGCTAACTTCTTGACCTTGATTATCTTTTTTACCCTTTTTTATTTGTGATAGGCTAACATGTTTTTTCTATTTTTAAATTTAGTTTTACCAAATAAGTCACCATCAGTTACAGTGAAATTTTAGCTATAAATCACTTTTTCAGTCCAAATGAGCGGCACCTAAGTCTACAGTTGCAGCAATTATATCACTTTTTTCCCTTGCACTAATTTACCTTGAGATAATTAAAAGGGGATAAAAATCATACTCACTGACATGTAAATAGACGAAAACACAGCTGTTAACCACTAAATGTCACGGCCATGTTAACGCATCTTTTTGCCATCGATCTAAATTAAAATCCTACTACAGGTACTACATTATATGCTTCATGTTGTAAGATTATATAGGCTCTTTACGACGCTTCCTCCCTGACAAGGGAGTTCTTTCAGGCATATCTTGAGCACAAGTTTGAACAAAGTGAACAAATGAACTATAAGGGGGTATCCTTGATTTCCATAGCAATAGATTGAACTCCTCTTTTGGCATACCACTAGGATCTGCTAGTAGTTCTCCAAGTGTCACCGTCGGTAGTTCCTTCTTCATCGAAGTATAAGTACAAGATATGGTGCGAAGTGGAGGAGCATGTTGCAAAGCAACCTCCGTTATATCCACTTGATGACCTCGTTCATCAAGTAAGTTTGGATGCATACCATATACAGTGAGGTTTTTCTCAACCACTCTTCTGCAACTATTCAATACGGAAAGCCAAACTTGAACATTCAGATTCCTTCTCAATACATCCGCAAATGCATTTGTTGCAACAAGTGACCATCCCAATTGACCCTCTTTGGCAAATTCTTCTGCTAGTTGTACTAGTTGTGGATGTTTTGCTGGGTCTGCACTTCCGAATGCCAGTGTCTTGAAGAGGTACCTGATCTCCTCGTAAGATAGCATATTGAGAAAAATTGGCTTCACTGATCCAAATCTTGCTAATATTTCAAGTTTGCTTACGATGATCACTTTGCTTGCTTTGCTCATCTTTCTTGTGATGAAGGAGTAAAACGTTTTCCAGTCCTCGTCATCTACATCTGAGACAAACTCGACAACTACCAACATCATCCCTGACATGGTCCTTTCATGGTCAAATATTCTCAAAAAGTTGTCTCCATTCAAGTGCAAAACCGAAGAGAAATGCAAGCGAACCCTCTCATCATGGCATACATGAGCAACCAAAGTTTTCTTTCCAACTAAGTGACCTCCTATGATTGGAAGAACCGCAGGTGCGCCAGGAGGGTTGTGTTTCAACAGGAAGTTCAAGACAATTTGCTTTTCAGTATGTCGACCGAACATGAAGTTGTCGACGTAAAGATACATGTCATAGGGTCTACGCGACATGCGCTCGCATCCATCCAGAAGTACAAGAAACTCTGTCATGTTAGCAACTGCAGCTTCTAGGTTTTCCAGTACACTTTGTAACTCTAGGTTGAAGACCTTGTTTGTTGCAGTATAAGCTATTGTGCGGAGACGTTTAAGAGGAGTAGCAAATGATAAGACGGATGAGTCGCTTACCAATTCTTTGACGCCCTCTTTGCGTTGCCTGTACTTGATGGTGTCCAGCACATGGTAGCCTTGATACATGGCTGCCGCTATGGTCTTCAACTGTATGAGCATACGAGAGTTGGTGATGTATCGCCCATCTGCCTCCTCGACAACCGTGTGAACTCTCAGCAGGAGTTGTTGCAGCCTCTCCACCTTCTCCTCCGAGCATACACGACTAGAGAACTTGTTCATCAAAAAAGAGATGAATCGGCTTGCGAGATCACCTGTGACAGCAGATATGGCAAGCTCCATCTTGAAATCTTCCAAGATAGGTGTATGAGAGAGGTGAGGGAATCTGAGCAGATCTCGCTCCTAGGGCAGTTGTTACATCACATCTAAGTTAATTTGACTATGGCATGCAAGGTGCCAAGAAGAAATTTCCCAGCTGTTGTTGCTTGTCCAGATTGGACCACAGATATGGCATGATCCATTTGCGCGTGTGGAGGCTGACTGAAAGCCGCAACTGTTGCTTGTCCAGATTGGACCGCAATGCTTGACAAGATTATTGAGTGGACCGGAAGGATGCTGCAGGCCACATGCTATGTGCATCAAATTAAATCAATCCACACAAAAATATGAAATAAAATTAAATAGATTATAGATATGATAGATGAAGGACAGTTTTTATTACGTACAATCCTGTGAATTTTCGGTTCGGCGGATCGCGCTCCAATTAGTCAAGTCTTCTACGAGTCGATTCCAAGCGAGAGTTGTCAGCCACTCAGCGCAAACCCCGCGTGGAAGCAACGAAACCCAAGAAAAACAAATACGAACGTGACGTAAATTGGCGACGCCCATTCGAATGGAAATCCTAGTCCAAGAGAGAGATCGTCATGTCCGCGTGACAACAGGCCGAGTCGACGTGAAAGTAGGGGCCGAGCTAATCTGTCCGGTCGATCCGCACTCTAACTCGACAATTGTTCCAGCGCCAGGTTCACTAGCTCCATTGCCTGTGCTGCCAAATGTCATGCCTTGACATTGTACTACGCCGTCTCCATTGACGATCATTTGCCTCAGTCGATCACCATCTTCCATCAAGAAGCTATTCATTAGATATATATATGTTTTATTGGAAGTAGAGTTCATTGTAATTCAGGGTGTTATGCCTAGTATTGATCGCATCAATGCAAGATTAATCATGGTGATTTTTTCGATGATTCGTCGTCTACTACAGGTTACTGTGGCAAGATTTGCACATATAGAGTCTAAGTTGAAGTTGAAGACTTTCAACACAATTTGGGCTACGCTTGATCAAGGAGACTTTAAAGAAAAAAAATAATGTCAGTTGAAGGAACAACTGATTCACCGTTAGATAACACCCTAATAGTAGCTAACATAATATTCTTCGAAATTTCTTATTCATTAGTGAAAGTTATACTCCAAATATGATTTCAATCGAATGATTTAAAGTGTAAGAAGGAGTTAATTATCTGCATAGATACTACAACATTTGGTATTGTAGGTGTAATACGTTCTAGTTGTCATAGCTCAATATGAGGGGTCTATTGCAGAGATTATTTCTGCTCTATTGACGACACAAGAGTTACTTTCATCCGGATATTATTCTACATGAGCAGTTTTCAAACATGTTATGGAATTTAGTTACTTTTATAATCGGCAGTTTGATGTACGTGATGGTCACATGCACAAGTTGCTCTTAAATGAGTATTGTTTGTCAAGTTATGTGTTCCAGGTGGAGCATGTAAAGAGTCTATAAGATGAGTTCTTCGTTGTAATTAACATGCACCATAGTAGAAACATATAGAGAAGACTGATCTAATATTATTCATTGATTAGTCCTATAGACTTTTAACATATAAGGATCATTGATGGTGGATTATGATTTGAGAAGACTTGATTTGTTTTAACTACAGTGGGAATTTGGCTCGAGGTAAAGACAGTTTAGTTTCTAATCCGAATCATGTTCGATCTGTTTTCGTTTCTAACATGGAGTTCCACTCCTATGTGAAGTCATCTTTATAATCACTATGAGTATACTCCTGTAGACCATAAGCTAAGAGCATCATTATAATTTCTCCTCATGCAATGAGTCCGTGCCTTTTCGCAAGGTTTTTCACGTTAAAAATCTCTACCTTCTATTCTTTTAATCGTATATTTTATTATGCGTTTTATAACACAGAAGGGGGGGGGGGGGCTAGTTGCAAGAAGAATGAAAAAGAAAGCGGAAGAAACACCCGAACGAAACTACAAGCTAAAGCAAACTGCAGCTGGAATCACCTGTGACCACAGGTTTGGCACGGTCCATTTGTGTGTGTGGAAGCGGAAAAAACACTGTTGCTTGTCCAGATTGGACCGCCATGCTTGACAAGATTATTGAGCGGACAGACAGGATGCGTGCAGGCCACGTTCTATGTACACCAAATTAAGGGTGAGTTTTTTTCAAGCTGATAACTTATGGTTTATGGTTTAAATATTTGAATTCTAACTATTCATAAAAAGTAGTACTTACAGGAAAATAGTCGTATGAGATTTTGGCCGGTACAGCTAAACTCAGTACACTTTCTACTACAATCTTCCTATTGACTCCACCTTGAAAAAATACACTTTCTACTACAATCTTCCTATTGACTCCACCTTGAAAAAATGCACTGTTTAAAAGTTAGTTACTGCAGACAGTACAAGAATAAGCCATGTATAAGCCAGAATGAACCCACCCTAAATCAACCCACACAAAAAAAATAAAATGAAAAAGATATGATACAATCCTGTGAATTTTCGAGTTCAATTCTGTGTGCATAGGGAGGGGAAAATGGAAAATCTCCTTCAAAATAAATAGAAAATGAGAAGAAAAAAAATCAAAACTAACTATTCTAATACACTTAAATGGAATATTTTCTTTTCTACTACATCATGGCATGTCCTCGACGCTTCCTCCCCAATAAAAAGAATGTTTTGACTTATCATCAACACAAGCTGGGACAAAATGAACAGATATATTATAAGACAGTGTCCTTGATTCCCACGTAACTAAATTTAAGGTGGTGATCGGTTCGGCTGAAAGCCTCATGGCTTATGGCTGAAAACACTGTAGCTGGCTGAAAAAGCACTGTAGCTGACAGAGGCTTATTTACCATAATTAAATTTAAAAAAATTTAAAAATAGAAAAAACATATTAGCCCATCACATATAATGTAAACAAATACGAGGAAAAAAAGAACCGGTAAAAAAACTCAAAAAAAGCCAAAAGTTCAGAAAAAGACGAAATTTATGAATAGTGCAAAAATAAGCTGAAGCCATATTGGTCGAAGAGTAGGATCTCCTATTAGGTCTCCAATTGCCACTTTAGAGCAGCTCCAAAAGATAGGCTAAATTTAATCCCCTATAATCTCATTTTAGGGGACATGCCAAAAAGTTGGGGATCAATAGTCGCAGCTCTGTCTGGTTGTGATCGATGGTCATAGCTTCTACTGGTCGTAGCGGTGATTGATAGTCGTAGCTGTGATCGATGGTCGTAGCTTCTGCTCAGCGTGATCGATAGTCGTAGCGCTTTGCCTGCTTGTGATCGATAGTCGTAAGTCATAACGACCAGGTTTGGTAAAATCATAGCCGTTATGAGCGATGGTCGTAGCGTTTGCTACATGGTCTTACCATTCGTTTCATGGTCGTAGTGACTTTTGTGATGGTCGTAACGACTTGTTGAGTGGTTGTAGACTGCTGGTAGAACCTCATGGGCCACGAGTATTTCTGTCTTATGCATAAGTCATTTAAGACCAGTTGGTTTACTAAGATTATTCACTAGAATATATCCTGATTATGCAAATCGATGATCTTTGTGTATTGTGTGGTGTCGCGTGATGTTTTGCTTGTTGGTATTGGTTGCAGGGCTTTGGAGCTAGGTCATGGTGAGGCGTGAAAGGACCGAGACTAGGCACATGGAGGTGTTGAGGTCCAGAATGGTCAGAGAGATGCCGAAGATGACTAAGGCTTGCAAGGTGGTTGCAAGCTGGGATGACAAGGAAACGGGAAGCTTCAAGGAAGCCAGTAGAGGGGTATTTTGGTAAGTTACCAAATACCAGGAAAGATGGCAGTTTGTGAAATCATGGTGTTGGCCGAAGTGGTTTAGGTCTTGTATGTGCTGAAAGTGTGAAGTAGATCAAGTGTTGATTCACTAACAGATTGATGGATGTAAGCTGCTTCAAGAAGCGTGCGTGAGAAAACCCGATGTTAAGTAGGAGTTAACGGGTTATTCCCGATTTGGAGAGCCTATAAAATGGGATGGAGGGCTACCCATCCCGATGTCGACTGGTTACGACAACGTTGATTGCTCGACCACTTGTTGGCATTCGATCACATTGTCTACGACTACGTTGGTTTCGACTGTAACCTTTTTCGATCACATTGTTTCTGGTCTCGATGGTTATCGACTGTAGTGACCTCTGTTCGGTAGTCGATTTCTGACCACAGTGTACTTGTGTCGAGTAGTCAGACTTACAACCACTCTGTCAGTTATCAACCATGTTATTGAAACCAACGACCATGTTGTAAGTTTCGATCACATCGACAGATTTTGACCACCTTGCTTTTCTTGCTCTGTTCGTTCTGTTTCTCTGGTTTTTTAAGTGTGTTTTGAACTCTAGTCTTTATAGCTTAGTGTAGGACCGAATGGCGACAGAGGGGGGTGAATGTCGCTCGCTTCAAAGTCGCCCCCAAAAAAACGAACACTGATTTTTCAGAAAGATGCAAAACACAACACCTCACAGAAAATTAAAATTAATTTCTCTGAAATTTGGAACGCATGCGACACCAAAAGTTCAGCATAAATCATAGACCAGCCAGTACAAATTTCAACTGAAAATACTGCTGTTTGATATGCATGCAAAAATGTTGAAGATCAGCACAAAAGAAAAAGAAGGAGGCACTAGAGGCCTAACAGCATGCAGCATATACCCATTCGAAGGAACTTTTGCTAGTCAAGAATCCTCATGTACTAGGACCTGACCAAACATCACATGGGTGCTTTCTTGCTGCTGAAAGCTACCAACTCCTAGACCAAAATAGTAGTAAAGAAAAGTGTACTCGAGAGTTGTTCGGCTGCACATGGAATGCAAAGAAATGAGCTGCCTTGGACTGCATAAACATGCACACTGCAACAAGACTGAAAAAGATGAAGAAACTTCCTCTTGGCCGAAACAATTAAGAGAAACAGGGCTTTCTGCTGCCCACAAATTTCAGCTAGAGATCAACTAGAAATTCCAAGAAATATGCAAGCTAGAGGAACTGAGCAAATCATTTGAGAGCAAATCTTGCTGCCGAGAAAAAGAGAGAACCAACAAGGAGACCAAGAACACTCAATCACAAAAGAACGAACAGAAGGACATGCACGAGAGATAAAACTTCAGATTCCCATTCCAAGAAACTAGAGATACAAGGATCTACGTCCCCATACGCATGGACATTCGGAGGAATGATTACAAGAATTCTCAATCCATCCTCTCCCTCTCAATCCTCAAGAACACCAAGAGCTACACATGCTTCTTGGGAGGAACACACACATACACACATGGAGAGACCCAAATGGAACCCTAACTTTTACACTCACTCTCTCAAATTTCAGCACACCATCTCCATCTCTATTTATAGCCTCCACTAATGGGTTCACCAAGTGCTTTACCCAATTAGCTTTTTACGCTTTACCCACAATCCACTTCCTTTAGTTCAGCTTTGCGTTTTTACCGAAACGCCCCTCGCGCACCTTCCAGGAAGCTTCCTCATTCCTTGCCCTGCAAGCCACGCAGCTGCGCCGTCTTCGGCACACCTCGATCGTTCTGACCTCAGCGCCACCTGCGCCTAGTCCAGTCCTCCGTGCCTCGCCACGACTCCACCTCGAGTCCACGTCGTCTTCGACACATCCTAACTGTTCTGACCTCAGCGCCACCTGCGCCTAGTCCAGTCCTCCGTGTCTCGCCACGACTCCACTCGATGTCCTGCAGTCATCACAGACAAAAACCACATCGCATAGCACGGCACAAAGCATATAAACATGATTAGTACCAACAAATCCTACTCAAGCGAGAAATGGCCCAAATGACTAACCGGGAAAATGACCACGCGTCAAATCTGTCTAATCATAACCCGACCTCGCCAAAAGCCAAAATGGCACGAATCACTCAAACCAAACTCTCTTTAACCAAACCACGTGTCAATTACTCATCACCAACTTGGGATTTAGACCACATGGTCTCTCAATCTCCCCCTTGATGAGTATATTGACAAACCCAGAAAAATGTTGAGTTTGTTTGAAATGAAAAAGAGTCAAACATGGTCCAAAGAAGATTAAGGAAGCTAATGACCATGTTGACAAAGAAACACTAGAGCTACAATAGAAAGAGCAAATTTTTCTCCAAAGCTCTAAAATGTTCCCAAATGACTTTTTCTCCTCTATTCTCCCCCGTTTGGCAATAAACACATCAAGAATGCAAAAGAGAGAATATGACATGTCAATGGATGAAATGGCTGAAGTTTTGATTATTTCTAAGCATTTTGAGCCATGAGAGTTATCCATAATGACCAGAATGAGATACACCAAGCCATAACTCAATAAAACGCTATCTAGATCATGACAACATATGTATAAGCCAGCTAGCACATAAAGATGACAATATGAAATGTAGGGCATTTAGTGAGCAAGTCAAGTCAACAATTAAGCAAAGTCTAGCTAGAGATATCTAAGGATGACTCAGGCCATGTCAATAGGCTAAGCGGAAACAAGAAGCTAGTGTTGAGTCAATTAGAGTGCTACAAGCTCAAGAGTTTATCATTTGGTTAAGCATTTTTCATCTTTTGGTGATTAAGCAAATCTTGCACATTTGACATATTTTCTTTTAAAGCTTATAGCTGTTTCCAACCAAAATTTTTATCATGTGCTAGATCTCAAGCCTTATGCGACTACTCCAAGCGAGAAGCTTAAGAAGATAGTCCAGGTCATCCAAAAAGTCCCCCTGAGTTCATGCCTAGTGCAATGGCAAGCCGTCTCATGAGAAAGAATTGGTGAAATCAGTTTTTTCGCACAAAAGAGATCGTTTTGCTTTGTAAACATGTTGTACTACCTCATGCTACATCAAGAGACTAAAATAGTTCAATCTAAGGCTCAATAAAAGATTCAACGCTCAGCTAAGCCTAGTTGACATGACATGAATCATAAAGGGATAGCTCCAGAAAGACTAAACTCAAATGCTAGCATGACAAGTTTTACTTCAAGTTGGGCAATTTTAATTAACTTATCATGGTAAAAGCTAGTCTACACATATGAAGTCATGATCAATCTAGCATATAAAGCACAAATCATTGCAAGGTGTACAGCATTGTAAACATGTCATAACAGGATAATAATCAAGGCTCAAGGCAGTTATATTACAATGCTAAATGCTAAAAGGCAGGAAAATCCAGCTCCCCCTCAACATGAGATGCAACTTTTAGTTCAAGTTGAGTTAAGTCAAAATTTAGCTCCAGAAACTCCCAAATGAACTCTCCCTGAACCAAAGCAATAAAATCGAGAAGCTGGCAAATAAAACCAAACAGGCAGTCCTTAAAGCATAGATAAGATATAGAGACAACTATGGCTCAAACTGACTCTCATCTACCCCATATGACTCCAGGACAATCAGCTGACAGTAAATCACACACTAGAGAGCAAACACGTACCCTGTCTACCCGAGGGTGGCCCAACCCTCGCTAGAACCTACAAGAAGTGAGTGAGCTCAACCTAGTGAGATAAGAGATAGCTAATATGCAGCATCCTGGAAGCACAATATAAGAGTACGAAGTCTAAGCAACTAGACAAGAGAAACACTCTAACCTATGCTGGAAGGACTAAGCCCGATGCACCCCGAGTGCAAAGCAACATAAATGAGACAGAAGCATAATCAATATAGTAAAGCAGTAAAGCCCAAAGCTCCCCTCACTACAGTCCATAAGGACAAACCACCCCAAGCTCTCCCCACAGAGCTGAAAACCTAGAGCTATCCAATGGCTTGGTAAAGATGTCAGCCAACTGGTGGTCACTCTCCACAAACTGGAGCACTATATCGCCCTTCTCTACATGGTCTCTAAGGAAATGGAAGCGAATGTCAATGTGCTTGGTCCGGGAGTGCTGCACTGGGTTCTTAGCAATGTTAATCGCAGAAGTGTTATCACAAAAGAGTGGAACACTGTCGATAACTAACCCAAAGTCCCGCAGGGTCGAAGCCATCCAAAGCACCTGGCTGCAGCAACTGGCGGCAGCTACGTACTCGGCCTCTGCGGTGGACTGTGCAACACCGGATTGCTTCCTTGAAGACCAGGAAACAAGAGAAGTGCCAATAAATTCGCAGGTGCCAGAAGTGCTCTTCCTATCTATCCTACAGCCAGCGAAGTCTGCATCCGAGAAAGCTCTCAAGGAAAGACAGGATGAGGAAGAGTACCAGATACCATAGTCAATGGTAGCTCGCAGGTACCGAAAGATGCGCTTCACCGCCTGGCGGTGAGAAACGCGAGGAGAAGCCTGAAAACGAGCGCACAGACACACAGAAAAATGTATGTCTGGTCTCGAGGCAGTGAGGTACAAGAGGGAGTCAATCATGCTGCGATACTCCTTCTGATCAACTGGCTCGCCATCCTCATCTGGGTCAAGATAGGCTGTAGAAGCCTTGGGAGTCGACACAGGCTTACCATCACTCATGTCGAAGCGTCTCAGGAGGTCACGAGTGTACTTTCCCTGATGAAGAAATGTACCCTCCCGAGTCTGCTTGATTTGGAAGCCAAGAAAGAAGGTCAACTCGCCCATCATACTCATCTCAAACTCGGTGCTCATGACATCCGAGAACTGTGAAACCAGAGTATGGGAAGAGCCGCCAAAGATGATGTCATCGACATAGATCTGGACGAGCATAAGGTCATTTCCATGACGGCGGATGAACAAGGTCTTATCTACTCTACCCATTTCAAACCCATGACTCAACAAGTAGGACTTAAGCCTCTCATACCAAGCTCTGGGGGCCTGCTTAAGTCCATACAACGCTTTGGAAAGCTTGAAGACATGGTGTGGGTATTTGGGGTTCTCGAAACCTGGAGGCTGTCTTACGTAAACTTCTTCCTCAATGACTTCATTAAGGAAGGCACTCTTGACGTCCATCTGGTAGAGCTTGAAACCCTTAGAAGCTACAAAGGCAAGCAGAATTCTAATGGCTTCAAGTCTAGCTACAAGGGCAAAGGTCTCCTCGAAATCTAGACCCTCAACCTGGGAGAACCCCTGAGCTACCAGTCTAGCCTTATTCCGAATAACCACTCCATCCTCACTCTGCTTGTTCTTGAACACCCACTTAGTCCCAATAATATTGTGACCTCGCGGGGCCTCGACAAGCGACCAGACCTTGTTTCTCTCGAAATTTTCTAGTTCCTCATGCATGGCATTGACCCAAGACTCATCGGAAAGAGCATGAGAAACATCCTTGGGCTCAAAGGAGGCAATGAAAGCAGAATGGAGACAGAATTGAGATAAGCCAGATTTTGAGCGGGTAACACGCTCGAAAAGGTCTCCAATAATCTACTCTGAAGGATGCCTTTTCTGGATATGTCGGGGAGGTCCTGGATGAGGAGAAGAAATGGCCTCTACCTCGTGTGCAGACGAGGCAGGGACAGAGCCACTAGCTCCGGAGGAAGAAGTAGGCAAGGGCTGATAACCTCGAGGTGCCGTGGAAGAAGGCATCTCAAGGGGAGGATGAGGAGCTGGATCAGGTAAACAATCATCGTCTCCATCGTCCTCATCATCCACAAAGATGGTCTCGGACTGCTCTAAAGAACCTGAGATATCGGGCCTAGTCCCCGGACTGGCCTCGTCGAAAGTCACCTCACAGGTCTCTACCATTTTACTAGACTCGCAGTTCCAAACCCGATAAGCCCGCGAAGAAAGCGAGTAACCTAGAAAGATAACATCACAAGAACGTGACTCGAACTTGTCTAGGTTCCCGGACTTCAAAATAAAGCACTTGCAACCAAACACACGAAAATGAGAGACGCTGGGCTTTCGCCCGTATCTCAAATCATAAGAAGTGCGGTGCAAGTGTGCCCTAAGAAATACTCGATTTGAGACATGGCATGCGGTAGCTATAGCCTCAGCCCAAAACTTCCGCGGTGTAGAGTACTCATCAAGCATCGTCCTGGCCATCTCGACCAAGGTACGGTTCTTCCTCTCCACAACGCCATTTTGTTGTGGGACGTGCGGAGAAGAGAACTGGTGCTCTACACCTGTCTCACCACAGAAACTCTCGAAGTAGGAATTCTTGAACTCCGTGCCATTGTCACTGCGGATCGCTCGTAAGGCATCCGGGAGCTCAACAGAAAGCCTATCGAAAAGACCTCGGAAAAGAGAAAATGTCTCATCCTTCGAAGCTAAGAAAAACACCCAAGAAAATCTCGAATAGTCATCGACCACAACAAGAATATACCACTTCCCTCCAGCTGACTGCACTCGAGCTGGTCCAACAGTGTCCATATGGAGCAGCTGTCCCGGTGCATCAGTCGTGGTCACAGTGACCGGAGGATGTGAAGCGGCAACCATCTTGCTGTGCCGACATGGAGCGCAAACAAGATCTTTGACCATTTTGAGCTTCGGCAGACCACGAATGAGGTTGTGGCCGCTAACTCGGGTCAAATGGTCAAATCCAATATGACCAAGTCTCCTATGCCAGAAGGTCAAATCACGGGACTTTGAGGCAACCAAACACAGGAGAGGATCACCAGAAGAATCAGAAAAATCAGCACGAAAGATCCTCCCATAACGAGAAATCCCACAAACCAGACTACCCGAAGAGTCAAGAATTTTGCAAGCGTTTTTCTTGAAACTCACCTCGAAACCGTCATCGGTAAGCTGAGAAACGGAAAGCAAATTGTACTGCAGCTTACTAACCAAGGCAACATCCTTAAGAATAAAAGAAGCATTAACATGCACAGTACCTTTGGCGATGACGCGCCTAGACGAAGCGTCTCCGAAGGTGATCGTCTCATCACCTGGAGCGCGGGCTAGGGAGGAGAACCAACGGGAGTCTCCGGTCATATGACGAGAACAACTGGAGTCTACAAGCCAAACCTTCTCCTTCCCTACCCGGCGAACCTGAGTCAAACAGAGAGTAAAGTCTCAGTACTGGGATAAATCAAGAGTGATTTTGGCACCCAATACCGAGTAACACGTGGAGCAGATGAAGTAGTCAAACACGACTGACCTCTATCTACCCTACGCTCTCCGTGACTCAAAGAAGCAGAAGGTCTATGAGCAGACCTGAAGCTGTTGCGGGGTCCGACTGCTACGGGAGAGCGAGTCGGAACACCGGCAACACGCTGATCACACCGTGGGTAACTGTCTCGATGGGGGAAATGAGATGTACCCTCAGGACGGCGGAAGTTACGACCCGGAGCAGCATGAGGACGAAAACCAGAAGACTCAGAAGAACCAAGTCCTCGATGCTGCCCAAACCTGTCAGAAGCAAACCTGGACCTCGTGCTAGTCTTAGGTGCACTCAGGATCTGGGGCTGACCCTGAATACGCCTAAGTGCCTCTGCACGGTCTCTACGCGCAATCCTGGTGCGCCTAAAGCATCTCTCGATCGAGTGTCCATCCTTCTGACAGAAGGTGCAGTGGTACTTCACCTTCTGAGAGGTGGAAGTAGCACGAAGATGCTTCGCCTTCTGAGAGGCCGAAGCAACAGGTGGAATCACCTTACTGTCAGAGATCCCTTGGACAAAGCCCGCTGATTTGAATTTGACCTCATCAGATCTGGGCTCGACCTCGATCACACCTCCCACTATGGGTCTGAGAATAGCAGGAGGATGCTTCCTCATATCCTCATAGAAATCATATCCTAGACCTTGATTGAACTTACAAATCTTGGATTGGTCTAGAATAAGATTAAGCTTCATCTTGCCTCCTACAAATCTCTCGAGAGTGTTCATAAGATACTGACACTCCCGAAAGAGAGAGGTGCAAGAAGAGCAGGGAGAAGAGGGAACAGCAGGAGGTAAGGGAGCAGAAGAAGAACCAACAGTAGAGGAAAGAATGGCTTGTGCACGCACAACCGACTCTGAGGGGACAGTCCTACTACTAGCAGGTTGGTTGGCGTCTCTAGGCGTCTCACCCTTACCCTGGGGCTTCTCCCCCACACCATCAATCACATCACAATCAGATTGTGGCTTCTCTAGTAAGTCCTTAGTTAGCTTCACACATTTGTCACTCAAAGCAACGAGTTCAAGTTTTAGTTTATCACAACTAATGCATGGTGAGCTAACAGGATCCTTAGTCACATACTGAGCCATTTTCTTGTTGTTGTCAATCATTTCTTGAAACTGTTTTGAGACAGATTCAAGTTCAGCAATTAACTTTGGACAGTTCAAACATGAATCAATAGGCTCAAGTAAAGAAGCACTCAACTCAGCAATCTTGTGATCTGCCCGTTTTAGGTTCATCTTCAATTTATTATAGTTTTCACAAGACTCGGGCAGATCTAACAGCATGGTGTAAAGACCTCTAAAAGCATTGTCTTTATCCTCACATGAGGTGCAAGCAATAGTCTCAACAGGAGTAGATGAAGTAGAAGCAATCCTACTCATTTCTAGTTCAGCCAAGAGACCAAGATTCTCCACCTTAACAATGTCAAGTTCAGAGGACAGACTACCATGCGAGGTCCTTAATTTCTCCATGTCACCGAGCAAGACAGAGCATGTATTACAGTCGTCACTAGAGGGACCAGATGTAAGAGCAATAATCTCTAGTGACAATCTGTCTACTTCCTTCTCTAACTCAGTACACCTAGCCCTAGCTCTAGCATGAAATCCACCTAGCTTAAGAAAAGCATGATTGAGCTGGTCGTAGGTGGGGCATACCTCGTCCGAGTCGGAGTACAGCTCGCTGTCGCTGAGTTCGCCCTCGAGGGCCATGAAGCACATGCCGGAGAAGTCGTCGCCGCTCTTGGGGTCCTGGTCACCCGTCCCGTCGTCGTCGCTCCATCCCTCCACCTCGCTGAGGTCAAGGTCGTCGAACGCGGTGAGGACGCGGTGAAACAGCTTCTTGGCCTTCCCGAAGTCGCGGAACTTCTTTTTGCCTTGGGCAGGGACTGGAGGCTTCTTGTTGTGGTTCTTGTCGGTGTAGTCGTTCTTGCCCGAACCGCCGTAGTTAGCTTTGCCCTTCTCCAGTTTGGGGCAGTTTGCCCGAATGGGGTTGGGGCCACCACACTCGAAGCAAATGACTGGACCGCCTCTCTTTCTGTCCCTCCTCCTCTTGTAAGCATGGGAGAACTTCCGAGCTAGGAGGGCCAGCTGTTCATCCTCTAGCTGCTCTAACTGATCATCAGTTACGTCACAGAGAGCAGCTAGGGAGAACCCACAAAGCGAATCGGCGGAAAAACCAGAAGCCGAACTGGGATCGGTGACTAGAGCCATCGACTGCGACTTCGACTTACGAGAGACAATGTCGATCTCGTGCGTCTTGAGGCGCGAGTACAGCGCGTCAAACGTCAAAGTCGAGAGGTCGGTGGTGTCCTTGATGGTACTCACCTTCATTTCCCAAACGCGAAGGTCGAGTGCAGCAAGCATTTGACGAGCGTTGTCCGAGTCGGAGTATGTGAGACCGACGGCTCGGAGATTGCTCAAAATCTTGTGAAAACGTGCAAAGCACTCATCAAGGGACTCGCCAGCGAGCATTTCAAACTTGTTGTAATCTCGCTTGAACTGGTCCTGTCTCACCGTCTTAATCTAGGTGGTGCCCTCATGGTATGCATCGAGGGTCTCCCAGATATCGAAGGCGGACGGAAGATGAGAGATGCGGTCAAACTCGCTACGACTCAACCCCTGGATGATGATGTTCCTTGCCTTTGCATTCGCCTCAACATCAGCCATGTTCCCGACATTGATGTTCTCATCGGCAGGAACAGCAAATCGTACTTTGACCTTCCGCCAGATGGCATACCCCTGGGCCTGGATGTATGTCTCCATTCGGCTCTTCCAGAAGGGGTAATCGATGTCATCGAACACGGGCGGCTTGGTCGAGTACTTCTCCGTCGCCATGGCTCTTGAGACCGGTTAAGATCTATTGATTAGAGCTAATCGGCTCTGATACCAATTGTAGGACCGAAATGGCGACAGAGGGGGGGTGAATGTTGCTCGCTTCAAAGTCGCCCCCAAAAAAACGAACACTGATTTTTCAGAAAGATGCAAAACACAGCACCTCACAGAAAATTAAAATTAATTTCTCTGAAATTTGGAACGCATGCGACACCGAAAAATTCAGCATAAATCATAGACCAGCCAGTACAAATTTCAACTGAAAATACTGCTGTTTGATATGCATGCAAAAATGTTGAAGATCAGCACAAAAGAAAAAGAAGGAGGCACTAGAGGCCTAACAGCATGCGGCATATACCCATTCGAAGGAACTTTTGCTAGTCAAGAATCCTCATGTACTAGGACCTGACCAAACATCACATGGGTACTTTCTTGCTGCTGAAAGCTACCAACTCCTAGACCAAAATAGCAGTAAAGAAAAGTGTACTCGAGAGTTGTTCGGCTGCACATGGAATGCAAAGAAATGAGCTGCCTTGGACTGCATAAACATGCACACTGCAACAAGACTGAAAAAGATGAAGAAACTTCCTCTTGGCCGAAACAATTAAGAGAAACGGGGCTTTCTGCTGCCCACAAATTTCAGCTAGAGATCAACTAGAAATTCCAAGAAATATGCAAGCTAGAGGAACTGAGCAAATCATTTGAGAGCAAATCTTGCTGCCGAGAAAAAGAGAGAACCAACAAGGAGACCAAGAACACTCAATCACAAAAGAACGAACAGAAGGACATGCACGAGAGATAAAACTTCAGATTCCCATTCCAAGAAACTAGAGATACAAGGATCTACGTCCCCATACGCATGGACATTCGGAGGAATGATTACAAGAATTCTCAATCCATCCTCTCCCTCTCAATCCTCAAGAACACCAAGAGCTACACATGGTTCTTGGGAGGAACACACACATACACACATGGAGAGACCCAAATGGAACCCTAACTTTTACACTCACTCTCTCAAATTTCAGCACACCATCTCCATCTCTATTTATAGCCTCCACTAATGGGTTCACCAAGTGCTTTACCCAATTAGCTTTTACGATTTACCCACAATCCACTTCCTTTAGTGCAGCTTTGCGTTTTTACCGAAACGCCCCTCGCGCACCTTCCAGGAAGCTTCCTCATTCCTTGCCCTGCAGCCACGTAGCTGCGCCGTCTTCGGCACACCTCGACCGTTCTGACCTCAGCGCCACCTGCGCCTAGTCCAGTCCTCCGTGCCTCGCCACGACTCCACCTCGAGTCCACGTCGTCTTCGACACATCCTAACTGTTCTGACCTCAGCGCCACCTGCGCCTAGTCTAGTCCTCCGTGTCTCGCCACGACTCCACTCGATGTCCTGCAGTCATCACAGACAAAAACCACATCGCATAGCACGGCACAAAGCATATAAACATGATTAGTACCAAAAAATCCTACTCAAGCGAGAAATGGCCCAATGACTAACCGGGAAGATGACCATGCGTCAAATCTGTCTAATCATAACCCGACCTCGCCAAAAGCCAAAATGGCACGAATCACTCAAACCAAACTCTCTCTAACCAAACCACGTGTCAATTACTCATCACCAACTTGGGATTTAGACCACATGGTCTCTCACTTAGTAGCTATTGAAGAAAAGGATTAAGTGAATACTTGGGAAGAATTTGAAGGCATCATTCACCCTCCCCTCTGTTGCCTGTCCGGTCTTACAGGGGCTAACCTTGGATAACCCCGATACGTGATACGGGTACAGCGATACTGCAATATGATAGTTTGCAAAAACAAGGATACATCGATACGGCAAGTATATATGTATTTAAAAATTAAAAAATATAGAGAGGCTACA
Source organism: Dendrocalamus latiflorus (assembly GCA_017311315.1). Lineage (NCBI taxonomy): Eukaryota > Viridiplantae > Streptophyta > Magnoliopsida > Poales > Poaceae > Dendrocalamus > Dendrocalamus latiflorus. The sequence continues at coordinate 23,037,751 of CM029678.1, forward strand.
ATAAAGCGAGAACTAGGCTTATCTTGATGAATACTATATATTCCATTATTCCTCCCTCACTCGCTACGTTTAGTTATGGACTGCATAATTGATATTGTTCATGAATCCCAATTCATAAAATATGAACATCTATAGATTCTTACCCATAAATCTCAGTGAGTTATGACTTATAACAGAGAACGGGGGCTCCTACGTGTATCATGTGTCTTAGCAGAAGCTGTTTAGATTTCTAAAGTTGAATCAGGGCTTGTAATACAGTAGGTGGTCTTCGTTTTCTCCTTTACAGCTACCATGAGGCAAACTACATATGATGAAGTGAAAGTTGATAGCTTTTAGACTAACAGATATAGGAACAAAACAACTGTAAATGGGTTTACAACAAGCTATTGATGCATCACCAATTCAGTTTCTCACGCAAGTTTAAAACTGCAATAACCTAAAGTTTAGATATCCCTGACAAAAGACAGATCAAGAGATGGCAACGATTTGTGCTTACCAAAAGAAATGATTTTTCATTTTTGGGCATATGACACAAATCTTGTTTCCAGGGCCATCCCGAGATGCTTGGCCTCTTTAATCATGCGTGGGAATTCTGAACCCATGTTCCGATGCAATGCAGTCAATGGTTGTGAACTACGTTGCACGGATACTTCACAAAACTCACGTACCAGTATCGGATACTATACCGGATACGGATACTGCCCTGATACGCGCCGATACGTATCCTGCACGTATTGGTTGATTTTTCAAAAAAAGAAAATAATTCCCAATACTTCCCCGATACTTTCAACTGCTCCAGACTCCAGTATTCCCCTCTCTACTCAGCTACTCTGTCTGCTGCTAGATGCTACTTCTATTTAGTTGCTAGTGCTACTCCAGAATGCCAGAATGTGTTGGATGATTTAGTTGCTAGTGCTACTCCAGAATGGCAGAATGTGTTGGATGATTTAGTTGCTACTTGCTAGTTGTTTGTTTATTTGCTATTTGTTGTGCTGTTGTTCAGATCAAATCATGACATCTGGGGGTGGTGGATTTGGAGGCTCGAGTGCGTCGTGTAGCACTGGTACTAGTGTGTGCCTAACAGCCAGGAGGGAGAACTGAAATACCAAGCAAGTTGCTACATGCCTACATCAATATTAAGGTATTCTCGGTTTCTCAAATCCTTATAAGAATTCATTAATTTCTTATATATATATATATATATATATATATATATATATATATATATATATATATATATATATATATATATGGCGAATCGCGGTATCGTCGTATCACATATCCGTATCCGTATCGGGGTATCTGGGTAACATAGGTTGTGAACTGACCTCCTCTTGAGCAGGCTAAAGTGAATACGAAACCAAGTTTGAACAAATGGAATTGGCTTCATCATATTCGAGAAGGCCTAGAGGTCAGACAAGCAGCACTGACCTCAGAATTGGATCCCAACCGACACTTATAAGTAGCCAACATAACTAAAGGCATTGCCCCATTTGAAAACAAAGCACAGAAACATCCAAAAATTCAATTTTTTGACATTCCATTCCATTCCATTCCCTAAGATTGGAGGGCGCACCGCCCATTTATGAGAAAACAACAAGGTTAATAGTAACGTGCAAGTTGAATGGAGAAAAGGAAAAGAAAGGAATTGTACCTGTGGTGAAGATGAGGCTGCAATTGGGGGCGAGGAGGGCCCGGATGCGGTGGAAGAGGTTCTTCAGGTAGGCCTTCTCCTTTGCTAAGTCCGTGGAGCGGTGGGTGGTATGGAGTTGGACAAGCCAGCAGGAGAGGTTGACGCACAACTTCTTGTTCCTGAGAAGTCCATGGAGCGAGAGAGAAGGAATTAGCGAGTGGATTAGGGAGGGAGGTTTCGGGATTGACTGGAGCTCCTCCTTGCAGGAGTCGAGGATGTCCCAGAGGTTCTTGACTCCAATCGCCGCCGGCCAATGTCGGAGTCGGAGAAGACACCAACGGTGACAAGGGTGGTTGGGTGCGCTGAACCGACCGGGGGCGGCGGCGCGCGATATGAGCTAGGGGTTGGGAGGAGGTATCAAGCCTACTTATAATTATTACATTATTGATTATTTCCTTTTACCATTGAAGGTTGCTGATGAATAAAACTTCCCCCACGTCTCAAACAATCTCAACAACAACCAGTCTTTCTAGACATGTAGCTTCCGTAATCCATCCCAAAATGTTTTCCCCATCGAAGAGAATGTCTCAAATATACCAAGATTGCCCCTTCTTTTTTTTCTTTTCCTTCTTCTTCCTCATTATCGGCAGACTAACCCAGCTATTTCGGGGCAGAGGAGTACGGCGAGGTAGACTTAGTGTTGGTGGTTGTTTGTGGAGATACTCATGGGAGACACACCGGCACCGAGTGCGCCATACTGTAGGCACAGGTGAGTGCATGCTCGGGCAAGAGGCAATCGAGCGGAGATGGACCGACAACGACACATGGCGGCGTGGAAGTTCGATAGAGCTGGAGGGGAAGAAAGCTCGGTAACTGAGACTAAAATAAGAAAATTAATTCGAGTCGTAGGACGAGAAGGGTGTGGAACACATTGTGACTGTGACGTGAATGGATTATGGATTCGAGCTTGGGCGACAATGGTGATTCGAGCACACTCGTCTTGGGCTGCTGCAGGCGAGGGCGGCTTGGTGGCACGCGTCTTTCAAACCTAAAATTCATAATACTATTATTTTAATCGGTCTGGTGTCTAGTGAAAGATGGCCACGATTTTGCAGTGTCTATGCTAAATAGTGATTTTGTGGTGTGTTTCAGCAAGTGGCAACAAAGTGCGATGTCTAGGAACCAATTTTCCCTAAAAAATGACCACACTTGAATTAGAACCAATGAGGCTATTGATTTCACAACAACAGAAATGATAGTATAAGGAGGAATGACGATGTTATAGGATTCTCTTCGGCGTAAGTTGGAACAGAGTGAACATTCTTAGTATAAGGAAGAATCCTTGATTCCCACATCACCAGATCAAACTTGCCTTTAGGTAGTAGAACAACGGGATCCAGCTTTAGGTCTCCAAATGTCACCTTTGGCAGCTCCCTTTCGGAAACAGTGTAGGGGAAGATGGTACAAAGTTCGTTATGTCAATTGGATGGTCTTCATATATATAGATGAAGTTAATTTTGGATGCTTGCCAAACATGGAGGGGTTTTTCCTGACCACAATCCTGCATCTCCTCAAGATGCCAAGCCAGAATTGAGTGTCCATGTTATTCCTCGATAAATCTGCGAACGCATTTGCCGAGACAAGGCAGCCATTCAACATTGCGAGGAATTCTTTCCCTATTGATGCTAACTGTGGATGGTCATCCGGCCGGGTTTGTGCTTCCAAATGTAAGCATCTTGAAGAGGTAGTTGTACTCCTCATATGATAAGCTATTCAGGTGGATTGGCTTCACGGTTCGAAATCTTGCTAATTTTTCAAGCCTAGTTATAATTATCACCTTATTTCCATTACCAATGCAAGTGGCTGTTGAATAATACTTTTCCCCATCCTCATCCCCACATCTGAAAGACACACAACAGCAAGCAAAGTTCTACGTGACATGCAGGTTTCATGGTCCATTTGCAAAAAGTTTTCTCCACTGAAATGCAAAATTGAAGAGAGGCGCGACTCGAGACTCTCACCATCGCACACATGCGCAACCAATTGTTTTCTTCCCAACTAGAGATCCACCAGTTAGTGGAAGCACAGTGGGAGCGTCAAAAACGATTGTAACGGTGCAACAGGATGTTCATGTTCCTCTGTTTCTCACCACGACGACCAAACATGAAATTGGCTGCCATCTCGCAAGCAGTGTCTCCTGGCCTTTCCGTTGCCTCACGCTCTCACCGGTCAAAGGAGGCTTTGATCCACCTGATTTATATGTGTTTTACTCAAAATTTCTCTCAATTCCTTCAATTTGTTTCAAGAATAAGTGCTAAATTTGTAAGTTAAGGCTTTGATGTAATAATTTTTGTTTATTTTTATTTAATTGTAGGGTTAAGCTTAGAGTTTCAATTGCAAATCAAAGGTAAAATTATAGTCATCTGTGCTTGTGATCCATGTGCCCATATTGGACCAAGATTTGGATTTAACTTATAGTGTTTGATTACAATATCAAGTAAGTACACTTTTTGCATGTATTTTTTGTTATATTGTTTTTGAACTGTTGAGCATAGCAATATTTAATTAAATTTTTAATTAAATGGCAGGTAAATTTATGGAAGTTTCTAAAAAGAAAGACTTTAGATAATGCTACTAATGTTGGTAAGTATGTTGATAGCTATTTCTTTGTAATCGTATATTGCCATCAGTTATGTTAAATTATTGATACTAGAATTACCCAACATATTATTGTTTAGTATAATATTTCTCAAAGTTGGTGAATCCGAGTCATTTTTGTTCTAGTTCTACCCTGAAGATAGGTGTCATAGGTCCTACGGCACATGCCTTCACATTCCCCCAAAAGTATAAAAAATTATGTCATATCAGCAAGAACGGATTCCAGATCATCAACTGGTTTGTAGATCATGACTGATGGTGTTGCGATTTGCCATGGTAGCCACTAAGCGAAAGGCTTTGAAGGAGTGAGAAATGTTAGACTTGTAATCGTGTACGGCACGGCAACACATATGGCCGGTTAGCTATTTTAGGCATGACTAGGATTAGATGCAATCCCTTCTCCTTGGTTGTAACCCTAAACCTATATATATGCCTAACTGGCCAATGCAATTGCTATCGTGTGAAATATTTGCACCTTCATGTTATCAGATAGCGTTGCTCCTGTGACCTTCTGCTTCCGCAAACCAATCTAGCCGCCGCCTCTTTACTCGTCTCCATGGGCGATCCCACCGAGCTTGACCGCCTCCGCTAGGAGATCGAGGTCCTCCGCAGAGAGGCTGATCGGTGTGCCCTGGAAGATCAGCGCCACGCTGACGAAGAACAGCGTCGCGCCGCTGACATCACCACCGCCGTACACCACCGCCTGGAGACTGTGCACGACGAGGATGCACATCGCCACTGGGAAGCCGAAGCTGACGCCCTTCTCGTCACCAACCTTCATGTCCAGGCGGTCGCCGTCACGAACATCCGGGCCTTAGCCCCCTTGTTCTTGAGGTCGGCTCCACCTACCTAAAGTGGCGTCGTCTCCATCTCATGACCCTCGGCAAGTATGCGCTCACCGATCATGTTCTCTCCGACAAACCTTTCCCTGACGTCGCATCTTGGCATCGCATGGATTGCGTCGTTGTCTCTTGGATTTTCGGCACCATCTCTGCCAATCTTCTTGAGAGTGTTATGACTCCCAGCGACACCACCTGGCAAGCCACCAGTCGGGACATTTGGCTTGCCCTTGAAGACATGTTCGTCGGCAACAAGGAGACCCGCGCCGTGATCGTCGACACGGAGTTTCGCACTTTTGTCCAAGGTGATCTTCTAATTTTTGATTATTGTCGCAAGCTCAAATCAATGGCAGATCAGTTCGACAGTCTTGGTGAACCCATCCTTGACCGAACCCTGGTTTTAGCCACCTTGCGTGGTCTCAACGAAAGGTTCACTCATATGGCGGCCCTCCTCAAGCGCCAAAAACCGTTCCCATCGTTTGACGCTATTCACAACGACCTCCTCCTCGAGGAAATCACCCTCAACGACAAGGCTTCCACGCCATCGACTGCACTTCTCTCCACCAGCAGCCAGGGCGCTCGCACCACCCCTGATGGTGAGTCCGGCGCATAGGGTGCCCCGCGTGGTCACTCCACCAGCCGCGGCGACGGATCGACTACGGCCGGCGGCAATCAGCCGAACAACCATCGTCGTCGCAACAACCGCAACAATGGCGGTGGTGATGGGAATTCCAGTGCGCAGCAAGGCGGGTGGCCGCTGTCCTCCTTCGGCGATGGGAAGTCCAGCACGTAGCAAGGCGGCTGGCCGCCGTCCTTCTTCAACCCATGGACGGGCACTGTGCAGGCCTGGCCTGCCGGTGCACCCCGCCCTCCGGCTCCGCACCACTCGTTCCACCAGCAAGCGCCGCAAGCCCTCACCACCAACGTCGGATACGCCGGCCTGCCGCCCGGCGTGGTGCCTGGTCTGCTCGGCTACGCCCCGGGTCTGCCCAACGGTCCCCCTGCAACGGGTGGCCACGACAGTCCTGACGGTTGGGACCAGGCTGCTCTAGCCAATGCATTCAGCACAATGCAGCTGACCCCACCTCCGTCAACCAGCTGTTACATGGACTCTGGTGCTAGCAGCCACATGACATCGAACGCCGGTAATCTTTCCACCTCTCATCCACTGTCCAATGCTTTTCCTTCCAGTATAATAGTTGGCAATGGTTCCTTGATTCCCATCACCTCTGTTGGCTCCACAAATATCCTTGCTACACATGGTCCTTTCACTCTTCGTAATGTGCTAGTTACACCTCAAATCATCAAGAATTTAATTTCTGTTCGTCGTTTTACCATCGACAATAACTGTTCTATTGAGTTTGACCCATACGGCCTTTCTGTGAAGGATCTTCGCACCAAGAGCGAGATCGCCAAGTGCAATAGCACTGGAGACCTTTATTTGCTGCTGCCATCTCCACCCAGTCCACATGCCCTGGTCGCCACTAGTTCCACCCTCTGGCACCATCGTCTCGGTCACCTCGGCGCCGAATCTCTACACCATCTAGCTAGCTCCACAGCTATCTCATGTAATAAAGGCACCATTGATACACTTTGTCATGCATGTCAACTAGGTCGGCATGTTCGTTTGCCTTTTTCCTCTTCTAGTTCTCGTGCCACTTAGAACTTCGCTTTAATTCATTGTGACCTTTGGACCTCTCCTGTCGCTAGCGTCTCTGGTTACAAGTATTACGTAGTGATTCTCGATGATTGTTCAGATTTCTTTTGGATGTTTCCCCTACGCTTGAAGTCGAAAACCTTTCCCACCTTTCGCACTTTTTTGCATACGTCCAAAATCAGTTCGGCACCACTATTAAATCTGTCCAATGTGACAACGGGCGTGAGTTTGACAACCTCTCCGCTCGCTCGTTCTTTCTTACTCATGGCATTTCACTCCGCATGTCGTACCCATATACATCTCAGCTAGCATGCCGCCCCAATATTGGGTTGAAGCTCTTCACATAGCCACCTATCTCATCAATCGACATCCCACCAAGACACTCCAGTTTTCCACTCCACACTTTGCCTTGTACGGCTCTCCACCCTCCTATGATCACCTTCGGGTTTTCGGTTGTCGTTGCTACCCAAATCTTTCCGCCACCATTGCCAACAAACTCTCACCGCGTTCCACGCTGTGTGTCTTCCTTGGATACTCCTCTGAGAACAAAGGTTACCGGTGTCTAGATATGAGCTCCAATCGGGTCATCATTTCTCGCCATGTCACTTTCGACGAGAACTCTTTTCCCTTTGCTGATGTGGCGGTCACGTCACCGCCTGCTGCCACTAACCTCAACTTTTTATTGGATATGGATTGCTCTCCGCTGCCCATTGGGCCGCGGTTCCCTGCAGGTACTTCCCGGTCTGGCCCTGCTGCCCTGTTGGCTTCCCGCGAGGGGTCGTTGCCAGCGGAGCCAGCCCGGCCACGCTGCTGGACCTGCTGCCACAGGAGTCTAGCCCAGCATCTGTGACCAGCCCGCCCTCACACACCGTGAGCTTGCTGGAGGTCTGGACTAGTGACGGCAATGGCCCTGTGCTTGACGCTCCCGAGTTGGGCGCTGTGCTAGCTCTCCAACGTTGCCCGAATCGAGCACTAGGCTTTCTCCTAGCGCCATGTCTAGTCCCTCTCCAGCCGCTGTCCCAGACCCCGGGTCAGCTCCTACTGCCACGACTGCACGTAGCCGCACCGGTGCACCACCCATCGTGGTCCCGATTCCTCCGGTTGTCAATGCTCACCGCATGACTACTCGGGGAAAGACCGGTTTTCGTCTTCCAGTAGACCGGATGAATCTCCACGCTGTGGTCCTCTCGCCCATTCCCAAGACATATCGTGGGGCTCTTGCCGATCCAAATTGTCGAGCCGCCATGACTGAAGAGTTTGACGCTCTTAAGGCAAACAATACTTGGGATCTGCTTCCTCGACCGCATGGCGTCAACAATGTGACTGGCAAATGGGTCTTTCGCCACAAACTCCATCCAGATGTGTCTTTTGATCGTTACAAGGCTCGGTGGGTCCTCCAAGGCTTTACGTAGCGCCCGGGCATTGACTTCAACGAGACTGTCAGTCCGGTTGTGAAACCGGCCACTATCTGGGTTGTTCTGACTTTGGCTCTCTCCTGTGACTGGCCCGTCCAGCAACTTGATGTGAAGAACGCATTCCTCCATGGGACACTCTCTGAGACAGTCTACTGTGTGCAGCCCTTTGGCTTTGTTGATCCAGCTCGTCCTGACTATGTCTGCTGCCTCAACAAGTCTCTCTACGGGCTCAAGCAGGCCCCCCGTGCGTGGTACAGTCATTTTGCTACACATCTTTTCTCTCTGGGTTTTGTTGAAGCCAAGTCAGATACGTCATTATTCATTTTTCGTCGAGGCACAGACACGGTCTATTTATTACTCTATGTGAATGACATCATACTCACAACCTCTTCTCCTGCTCTCCTTCGTCGGACCATCACTGCCCTTCAACAGGAGTTCTTTATGAAAGACCTTGGACCGCTCCATCACTTCCTGGGGTTGTCAGTGACCAGATAGCATGGATTCATGCATCTTTCTCTGCATCATTATATTCTCGAGATACTTGAGCGTGCTGGTATGTCAGAATATAAGCCATGCAGTACTCCAGTTGACACGCACTCGAAGCTTTCTAGCGATGGAGACCCTGTTGATGATGCCACCCACTACCGCAGCCTCGCTGGAGCCTTGCAGTACTTGACATTCACGCGTCCTGACATTGCATATGCCGTTCAGCAGGTCTGTCTGTTTATGCATGATCCCAGAGTCCCTCATCTTGCGCTAGTGAAGCGCATTCTTCGTTATTTCCATGGCACGCTCGACCGCGGACTTCTGCTACACCGGACTTCTCTAGATAATTTGGTTATCTACACCGATGCTGACTGGGCAGGCTGCCCTGACAAACGGAAGTCAACGTCCGGCTATGGTGTTTTCCTCGGTGACAATCTCAACTCCTGGTCCTCTAAGCGGTAGCACACCGTCTCGCGGTCCAGTGCAGAGGATGAGTATTGTGCTGTGGCCAATGGCGTTGCCGAGGCAAGCTAGTTACACCAACTTCTGGCCGAGCTCCACTCTCCACTTCATTAGGCTACAGTTGTTTATTGCGACAACATCAGTGCCGTTTATCTCTCCACCAATCCGGTTCAGCATCAACGGGCCAAGCACATGGAGATTGATCTACACTTCGTTCGCGAGCGAGTCACACTTGGCCAGGTCCGCGTTCTTCCTGTGCCTACATCTTCCCAGTATGCGGACATCTTCACCAAGGGCCTATCGACATCCATCTTTATGGAGTTCCGATCTGGTCTCAACATTCATCCTTCTTCCGTATCGACTGCGGGGGAGTGTTAGACTTGTAATCGTGTACGGCACGGCAACACATATGGCCGGTTAGCTATTTTAGGCATGACTAGGATTAGATGCAATCTCTTCTCCTTGGTTGTAACCCCAAACCTATATATATGCCTAACTGGCCAATGCAATTGCTATCGTGTGAAATATTTGCACCTTCGGGAAAATACAAGGCGGAAGACTCATTACTCACCTCCTCTATGGCAGCACCGAGTTTTGGCACTTTTGGCGTTATTTGAATCTGTATTTACAAGAATGACAGTCATCACATTGTATTTGCAAAAATATTGCATCTGACGCCCGGTAGCTGTGCGACAGCCCCTAGGGGGCGACACATTGCCTCTAGAACTCGGTGCCACACAGTGGCCATGCAGAACCCAATTAGCCCAGTAATTAGTGTTTTTTAATTGCAATTAGTGAATTCATTTAGGTATACTGTTTGTAATTTTATACATTTTGAATTTACTCAAAAATTCATTTAAGTGTACTGTTTGTAGGAATTATTTAATATAGAAAATGAGATCCAAAAATTATGAATATTTTTTAAGGAACCTCACATAGTAGACTTGATTTTGTAACTTTTTTAGAATTTTATGAGACCATGCACGAACACATAACTTTTTATTAATGGAATTTTTTATTATTGCGGTTGTTCTCTTGATTATAGGCCGCTTGTTATTTTATGTATGTATAAAATCCTAGAAAAAATAAATAATCAAGTATACTATGTGCAGAGACTTCACAAAAAATTTCGTAATGTTTGCACCTCATTTTTCTACATTAATAAATCCTACAAATAGTTCATTCGAATGAATTTTTGAGCAACATTTATAATGGATCAAATTACAAAAACATTATATATTCAAGTACACTGTCGAGAGACTGCACATAAAATTTTATAATTCTTTGAGTTTATTGGCTATATTTAAAAATTCAAAAACATCGTATACGTAAACTAGTAATTAAGGTAGCTAATTAAGCTGGCTTAATTAGTAGCCGCATAGTGGGCGTACGACATAGGGGGCAGCCGCACGGTGGCCGTGTGGCCGTTGCGGTACCTCACAATGGTTGTGCAGCCTTCCGTCACCGCACGGTGGTCGTGTAGTTAGGCCACGTGTCGCCCTCCTAGGGCTACCGCATGGCCACCGTGCGGCACAGGCCACATGTCGTCCCCCTCCCCCATGCTGCTGCATGGTTACCATGCGTGAAAAAGCGATACTTTTTCTAATTCAGAATAACGACTGTCATTCTTGTAAATACAGGTTCAAATAGCATCAAAAGTACCAAAAACTCCTTTGGCACCCTCCTCAAGGTGCCCTGTACTTGATGGTAGGCTCGTAAGCTACTCAAGCTCGTAGCAGGCTTAGCCCGATTCAGCTTGGGCTCGAAGCACCAACCAGTAAGCCAAGCCTAGATTTACTGAGCCGAGCCGCTCGTGAGCTCGATCGAGCCGGTGAGTGACTGAGGTGCACAAGTTACACAACACCGAAAGCCTGAGTCCGAACAAGCCAGATCCTTCTCTTTTCTTCCCCACTCTTTCTTCCTCGTCGCTCTTTCTTCCTTGCCCGCCCGCCGCCGCCCCACCCCACATCTCCCTGCGGGCCCATCGCACCCTTCCTCTCCTGGTACTCCAGTCGCCCCCCGCACATGCCACCGAGCTCCCCTCCTTCCACTCATCCAGTCAGCCCCCAAATCTCCTCACAAAATCCTCTAACATAAAGCTCTTATTGGCTCTGGAATGGCATTTTCTATTTCTAGTTTACATCAGTTAGGGGGGAGTTGGTTAGATTGTTTCAGATATTCGTATGCCTTGAAGATGTTCTAGAGTAATTTATCTGAAGCCATCAAATCATTAAACCAATAAATTGGTGATATGTGAAAACAGCTCGTTATTAACTATGCATTCTTGAAGGTATCTTCTCACCATGGAACCTGAATTTGTAACTGGGGCATCTTTCATCTTCACTTTGTTATTCTCTAATCTAACTTCACACAGATCTTAAGAAACCTTTACTTTCTTTTGCACAGGCTCTGCAGACACCATTCAAAGGCTATTTGAGTGACATGTTGTCTCTGGTAACTGTATTTTCTGATGTCTGTGTTTTTTGCCATTTCACTTGTTCATGGCATATACAGCCACTTTATATTTCCATGTGTAAGCTATAGTCTACATTATGCTGTTTCTTTACCCTTAACCACTTTTAAGTATTAGGCCACGCTACTTTTGATTATCGATTAGCATGTCATAATGTACACTGCGGCCCTGGTAATTTTCTGGATAACTGGTGTTAGGTGAAATGTACATGTTAGCTTCAATTTTAAGTGGTAATCAATTAAGTTCATGTAAAACAGCTCCATTGATTAAGTTCCTCTTGAAGCCATGCTATCTTGAAGTTTCTTGTGTGGATGTATAGTCTTGACTTATTTGATCGTGAAAGGGTGCATGGCAGCATGATTATCAATCTCACTCCTTACTTTTCTTGGCCATTCTGGTCTTCAAGCTGATGATTTGGTTTTATGCTGTGAAGCTATTTTCCTTTTAGATTTTGTTCAAATCTGTGCCGAGTGCTTAGTCTGTGGAGTAGTTTGGGCAGCCGGCTCGAACCGCGCACCAAGCCGAGCCGAGTGCTTAGCCGTCGTTTCCACTCCTACTTATGGTGTCGGACACGTCATAGCCTCCTGACTGAAGGCCTCCACAAGCATCTTCGACTTTACCAGTGTACCGCAGTTGGAGTTGTATCGCCCACCCACCTCCTCGACGACTGTGTGAACTCTTAGCGAGAGTTGCTTCAATCTCTCCACCTTCTGTTGATGGCATGCTTGGTTTGGAGACTTGTTGATTAGATAGGAGATGAATCGGCTAATTAGGTCATTTACAACTGCAGATAATCCTATCTCCATCTCCAACGAGAGTGTGCGTGTGCGCGCAGCAGAGTATACTACTAAATGCGGACATTCGACAATTATGTGACAGCCTCCATGAGAATGACTTCAGTCTGCTGCGAGAATGTTGACATGTCGGGTCGACATACATTGTAAGTTTTTCTCAACACTAATAATAATTAGGAAAAGTTCAATTTACAACTGAACTGTACCCTCGTTTGATTTTGAACCATGAACTCGGAAACTGTTCAAATCGGAACCTCGAACTAACGAAGCCGTTTGCTTTACCCCCTTTACCTAAATCGGAATGGTTTTGATTTGACATGACATCCTAATCAGACCAAAACCACTCAGATTTGGGTCAAGGGGATAACATGAATGGTTTCATTAGTCCGACATCCTAATTTGAATGATTTTCAAGTTCAAGGTTAAAAATCGAACCAACCAGAATTCAAGGTTGTAAATTAGACTTTTTCCTAATAATTAAAGTCAAGTGTTTTTAATTTGACTGTTATAGTAGGTATGCTGGGTAGGCTAAAATTGTCCTACATTTAGCATGTGTTTGGTTACTTGTATCAAACACATGTATGAGATAGTTTTTTAAAAAACGTCACCATATGTTCGGATGCTTGAACTGCACCATCCTATCTGATGGTGGAATACAAATTTGAGCAATGTTCCACCTAAATGCTAAACCATCCTATTCATTGAACCATCCCATGTGCCTGCCAGCAAAGTTTGACTGTGGAATTGTGCTAGGGAGGTTGACCGTGGAATTGTGCTACGAAGGAATTTAAGTCTACAGTTGCAGCAATTAATTGATGATCACCAGGTTGCTAGCATAATCTTGGAATTGTAGAGTTTTATGAGGGATGAATTGAAGAAAAAATAGGGTAAATGTGGTGCTTTTTCTTTGCACTACTTTACCTTGAGATAATGAAAAGGAGATAGACATCATACTCTCTGACATGTCAATAGAGAAAAAGACAGTTGTTTAACCACTAAATGTTACGGCCTTGTTCGCACATCATTTTGCCATCGATCTAAATTAAAATACTACTACCACTATTATTACATTATACACATCATGTTGTAAGATTATATAGGTTCTTTGCGGCGCTTCCTCCCTGACAAGGGAGTACCTTCAGGAATGTCTTGAGCACAAGTTGGAACAAAGTGAACAAATGAAGAATATGGGGGTATCCTTGATTCCCATGTCAATAGATTGAACTCTTCTTTTGGCCTAACACTATGATCTACTAGTAGTTCTCCAAGTGTCACCTTCGGCATTTCCTTCTTCACCGAAACATTATTTGTGCTGTCGTTACTAGTACAAGCTATGATGCGAAGTGGAGCAGCAGAATGCAAAGTAAAGTCCGTTATGTCCACTCGATGGCCTTGTTCAATAAGTAATTTTGGATGTACACCATATACAGTGAGGTTTTTCTCAATCACTCTTCTGCGCCTACTCAATACGGAATGCCAGACTTGAACATTCAGATTCCTTCTCAATACATCCGCATATGCATTTGTTGTGACGAGTGATCCTCCCAAATGCAACTCGTTGGCAAATTCTTCTGCTACTTTTACTAGTTCTGGATGTTCTGCTGGGTCTGCACTTCCGAATGCCAATGTCTTGAAGAGGTACCTGAACTCCACGTAAGATAGCATATTGAGAAAAATTGGCTTCACTGATCCAAATCTTGCTAATCTTTCAAGTTTGCTTACGATGATCACTTTGCTTGCTTTGCTCACCGTTCTTGTGATGAAGGAGTAAAACGTTTTCCAGTCCTCGTCATCTACATCTGACACAAACTCGACAACTACCAACATCATCCCTGACATGGTCCTTTTGTGGTCAAGTATTCTCAAAAAGTTGTCTCCATTCAAGTGCAAAATCGAAGAGAAATGCAAGCGAACCCTCTCATCATGGCATACATGAGCAACCATAGTTTTCTTTCCAACTGAGTGACATCCTATGATTGGAAGAACCGCCGGTGCACCAGGAGGGTTGTGTTGCAACAGGAAGTTCAAGACCTTTTGCTTTTCAGTATGTCGACCGAACATGAAGTTGTCGACGTAAAGATACGCATCGTAGGGTTTACGCGACATGCGCTCGCATCCACCCAGAAGTAGAAGAAATTCTGTCATGTTAGCAACTGCAGCTTCTAAGCTTTCCAAGGCACCGTGTAATTCAAGGTTCGGGGTCTTGTCCTTTCTAGTACTGGCAATTGTGCGAGAACGCTTCAGAGGAATGGCAAAAGGAGAGTTGGACGGGTTGCTAACCTCGTTAATGGCGCTGTCCTCAATGGATCGGTACTTGAAAGTGTCCAGCACGTGGTAGCCTCGATACATGGCCTCTGAAAGTCCCTTGAGCTGTGTAAGCATGCCGGAGTTGGTGATGTATCGCCCATCTGCCTCCTCGACGACGGTGTGAACTCTCGTCAGGAGATGCTGCAACCTTTCCACCTTCTCCTCCAAGCATACATGGCTTGAATACTTGTTCATCACGAAGGAGATGAATCCGCTCACCAGTTCGCCAGTAATCGCAGACATGGCAAGCTCCATGGCCGGTGAAACCACCCGAGTGTAGGAGATTAAAGAGGGAATTGGCAGGAAAGCTGATCACTGTGGATGAATGGTGCTGAAAGCTTGCGTTCACAATTACTTGCTCAAATTGGCATCTATGGTGGATGAAACGACGAATTTTTTTTTTTGGAATTAGAAATGACGAAACCATTGACTGCACTTCTATTGTTTGACAAGGACATCCCAACTGCGAAGATGAGCAGATGTGGTGATCCACATGTAAGCCTTAAAAGATTCATGCATAACATCAAGCCACTAGTCTAGCATCTAGAACACCTAGGGTTTACTTGGATCGGGAGACTTACGGTCGCCGATGAACGCCATTGAGCGAAGACCCGTGCCTGCGTAATGCAGGCGTGAGGAAGAGTTGGTGAAGATCCGAGAGCTCGCGGTTCGGGGTCGTCGGCGTCGTCCTGCAGTGGCGGTCGGCGGCCTTCCCGTTGCTTGACAGCGCGCGGTAGATCGGATCGCGTTAGGGTTTGTCCGGGGTTTCTTACTCTCACGGGATCGTCATCCTACGGGAGAGGCCGGAACCCTTGCTTTATATTGCGCTGTAGCAACGGGGGACCGTAACCATAATTTGGTAAGGCACCCCCGATCAGGGCGCTGAAAATCAGGGACGTGGGTTTCCCCACGTCTCACTTATTCTCGGCCGTTTGGCCTGAGATCAATATCCAACATTCTCCCCCTTGATCGTAAGGCTAAACATCATAAGCCCTCTCTCAATAAAAGTTCACACCAAAGTAATGCTTCACAACAGTCAATTAAGTACTGCTGGACATCAGTACTTATAGTGCTCCCTTCTATATCGATCGGATAACATAATACTTCATGGGAGTTGGTTACTTTATATGGTCCTCTTATTCCAGGATCACAGGCTCTCCAATAAACCCATGCCGGCAACATGATCACGAAAAATATTGGGTGGTAAGCCTTTTGTGAGCGGATCCGCGAGCATAAATTTAGTTCCAATACCACATTCACGGCAGGCAGCTGTTCCAACGCATTTAGGAGTATATATATTCTGCAAATGAGTCTTTCTTTTTATTTGACAAGGACGTCTAGTCATCCATTTTGCCTAGCTTACTCAAAAGACTGAAAGACCCTTTCTAAAAGGACACCTAGTTGTTTAACTATTATTCTCTACATAAAAACATATCTAATTAATTACTGAAAAGAACAAACATTACTGATTGCTGTAGTGATGGGTTTAACCTCCAACTGATCTAATCACGGTCAAACTTTGCTGACATGGACATGGCTGCTATCGATAAATTATCAAGACCATACTTTGCTTCTGCTTGTGACTTTTTTATAGTAAAGTATTTTTCTATAGTAATAAGTTTTTAAATAGAGTGTCTTTTTAAGATGATAAGTTGATTGTAGTACACACTATAACGACTTCATTTGTTTCGGCCAAAATCGCACGTGAGTTTCTCTCACTCATACTTTCTCTTATAAAAAGCTAAAAGCCATAAGTTACAACCTAAAAGAACATATCTAGTATTATCAAAGCTTACCTATCGATGGCAAAAATAAAATTGAAAATCACACTCATGGATATGTGAGGCACAAATATAATGAACATACATATATATTTGATATAGATCTGAAAATGCTACAGCTTCTACTACATTAGATATGCGTCATGTTGTAAGATTCTATAGGCTCTTAACTACGCTTCCTCCTTGACAAGTGAGTACCTTCAGGCATATCTTGAGCACAAGTTGGAACAAAGTGAACAAATGAACTCCTCTTTTGGCCTAACACTAGGATATACTAGTAGTTCTCCAAGTGTCACCTTCGGTAGTTCCTTCTTCATCGAAACATTATTTGTGTTGTTGTTACTAGTACAAGGTATGATGCAAAGTGGAGGAGCATGATGCAAAGCAAAGTCCGTCATGTCCACTCGATGACCTTGTTCAATAAGTAATTTTAGATGCACACCATATATAGAGAGGTTTCTTTCAACTACTCTTCTGCACCTGTTCAGTTGCATACAAAACGTAGAAAAATAGAGACGGGAGACATAAATTGTTATATGAAAAATTCTTATGGGAAAAAGCCACTGAAGCTTAAAGGCAAATCACGGTAATAATGAGATATTACAATGGAGTGCTTGCTCTTCTTATGATATACTAGGGTACATATATAAGGCGAGGAAAATGAGTCTCACATGGAGAGAAAATCGAAACAGAGTCGGTTGTTACATGTTGACAAAACGTCTTATACAAGCTATGCATGAACCTGAACTTGTCATGCGACGCCTGCCATGAGATGATGCGGCGTCCTATATGGATACAGTACAAATTCTTTTGTAAGACAAATATCACTCTAACTACCACAAAATATTATAGTATAAGATGAACTTCCATAATGATTAGTAAATAAACCTCTTAACAAAATGGTTTCTTTGCAAGTTTCAAAAACAACCATATACTCAACTTCTGTAGTAGACAAGGCAACGGTAGTTTGCTAACGTGCTTTCCAGCTAATGGCATACCCTTCAATGGGAGGTGGTTTACCGGATTTATGACCAGTGTAGTCGCACATGATTGGAGTTGATGACAGGGTTTAAAGTGGAGAAAATTGTTGTATGAAGTGGAAATGATAAGGGGACTTCATCGGTAGCATTTGCTTCAGTCTAAGGAAAATAACGGCCGAAATTAAAGCTCGAGAGAGGAACATCAATGGTGAACGATGGAGGAAGAAGAAAGGAAAAGAAGGTGATAGCAGCGGGCTTTGAATTTTGGATATTTTCTTCCAGTATTACAAAAAATCCAAATAAAATCTAATTAAAAACCCAAAATTTTTAACAATTATTTTAAAATTAAAATTTTAAGGAAAATGAAGTTTTCGAATGCTACATTGGAGCAACGTTGCACCTAAATGCTAAACCATCGTATTCATTGAACCATCCCATGTGCTTGCCAGCAGAGTTTGACCATGGAATCGTACTAGGAAGGTTGACCATGGAATTGTATTACGAAGGAATTTAAGTCTACAGTTGCAGCAATTAATTGGTGATCCCCAGGTCGCCAGCAAAATATTGGAATGGTAGAATTTTATGAGCGATGAATTGAAGCGAAAAATAGGGTACATGTGGTGATTTTTTCCCTTGCACTAATTTACCTTGAGATAATGAAAAGGAGATAAAATCATACTCACTGACATGTCAATGAAAGAAAAACACAGCTGTTAACCACTAAATGTCACGGCCATGTTAACACATCTTTTTGCCATCGATCTAAATTAAAATACTAGTACAGTTATTACATTATACGCATTATGTTGTAAGATTATGACGCTTCCTCCCTGACAAGGGAGTTCTTTCAGGCATATCTTGAGCACAAGTTTGAACAAAGTGAACAAATGAAGTATAAGGGGGTATCCTTGATTTCCATAGCAATAGATTGAACTCCTCTTTTGGCATAACACTAGGACCTGCTGGTAGTTCTCCAAGTGTCACCTTCGGTAGTTCCTTCTTCATCGAAATATTATTTGTTCTGTCGCTACTAGTAAAAGGTATGACGCGTAGTGGAGCAGCAGGATGCAAAGCAAAGTCCGTTATTTCCACTTGATGGCCTTGTTCAAAAAGTAATTTTGGATGCACACCATATACAGTGAGGTTTTTCTCAATCACTTTTCTGCCCCTATTCAATACGGAAAGCCAGACTTGAACATTCAGATTCCTTCTGAATACATCCGCAACTGCATATGTTACGACAAGTGACAAATCCAATCGCAACACTTTGGCAAATTCTTCTGCTACTTGTACTAGTTGTGGATGTTCTGCTGGGTCTGCACTTCCGAATGCCAGTGTCTTGAAGAGGTACATGTACTCCTCGTAAGACAGCATATTGAGAAAAATTGGCTTCACTGATCCAAATCTCGCTAATCTTTCAAGTTTGCTTAGGATGATCACTTTGCTTGCTTTG
This sequence comes from Dendrocalamus latiflorus, assembly GCA_017311315.1. Classification (NCBI taxonomy): domain Eukaryota; kingdom Viridiplantae; phylum Streptophyta; class Magnoliopsida; order Poales; family Poaceae; genus Dendrocalamus; species Dendrocalamus latiflorus. The sequence continues at coordinate 23,056,689 of CM029678.1, forward strand.
CTCATCGTTCTTGTGATGAAGGAGTAAAATGTTTTCCAGTCCTCGTCATCTACATCTGAGAAAAACTCGACAACTACCAACATCATCCCTGACATGGTCCTTTCGTGGTCAAGTATTCTCAAAAAGTTGTCTCCATTCAAGTGCAAAATCGAAGAGAAATGCAAGCGAACCCTCTCATCATCGCATACATGAGCAACCATAGTTTTCTTTCCAACTAAGAGACCTCCTATGATTGGAAGAACCGCCGGTGCACCAGAAGGGTTGTGTTTCAACAGGAAGTTCAAGACAATTTGCTTTTCAGTATGTCGACCGAACATGAAGTTGTCGGCGTAAAGATACGCGTCGTAGGGTCTACGCGACATGCGCTCGCATCCATCCAGAAGTACAAGAAACTCTGTCATGTTAGCAACTGCAGCTTCTAGGTTTTCCAGTACACTTTGTAACTCTAGGTTGAAGACCTTGTTTGTTGCGGTATAAGCCATTGTGCGGGAACGTTTGAGAGGAGTAGCAAATGATAAGACAGATGAGTCGCTTACCAATTCCTTGACGCCCTCTTTGCGTTGCCTGTACTTGATGGTGTCCAGAACATAGTAGCCTCGATACATGGCTGCTGCTATTGTCTTCAACTGCATGAGCATACGAGAGTTGGTGATGTATCGCCCATCTGCCTCCTCGACAACTGTGTGAACTCTCAGCAGGAGTTGTTGTAGCCTCTCCACCTTCTCCTCTATGCACACACGATTAGAGAACTTGCTCATCAAAAAAGAGATGAATCGGCTTGCGAGATCACCCGTGACAGCTGATATGGCAAGCTCCATCTCGAAATCTTCCGAGATAGGCGTATGATGGAGGTGAGGGAATCTTGCAGGCTGTTCACAGATCTCACTCTTAGGGCAGTTGTTACATCACATCTAAGTTAATTTGACTATTACATGCAAGGTGCCAAGAAGAAATTTCCTAGCTGTTGTTGCTTGTCCAGATTGGACCACATACATGGCATGGTTGGCTGGAAACCACATCTGTTGCTTGTCCAGATTCGACCGCCATGCTTGACAAGATTATTGAGTGGACAGGAAAAGGATGCCTGCAGGCCACATGCTATGTACAATCCTGTGAATTTTCGGTTCGGCGGATCAAGTCAAAACTTCTACAAGTCGATTCCAAGCAAGAGTTGTCGGCGACTCAGCACAACCCCCGCGTGGGAGCAACGAAACCCAAATCGAAAAAAAAGGAATCCGCCTCTTATTCTTGAGACGTAACTTGGCGACGCCCATTCAAATAGAAATTCTGGAACTTCACAAAACTTTTATTCACGTACTGTAATTCAAAGTACAAAGTACACAAGATTATTAGCTATATTTAAACTGTTGAAATTAAAGATAAGCAATGATTGATCTAATAAAAGTTTCATAGTACTGTTTGGTCTTTTAGCAAACATGCTTTCGGGAGAAACGAGTTGCTCAAAATCACCTATAAAGCTAAGAAGGTTATTTGTCCATTAGGAATGGAAGTAGAAAGAATATATGCATATCCGAACGACTGTATCCTCTACCGTAAACAGTATACAAACATGCATATATGTCCGGTGTACAACATATCCCAATATAAGCGTAAGAATCAATCAGATGTTGGCGAAGGAATAAAGGTGAAGAGAGGACCTCCTGCTAAGGTGGCATAGTATCTTCCTATAATTCCCCATCTGAAATGACTCTTTGCGAATCCAAAGGAGGCAAAACTGCTACGTTGGCACTCGAAGTAGCATAAGAAGGATGGAATGCTAAGACACCTTAATGATTCCGCCAAACATCGATTTGATTTTTGCAGACTTCGGTGCAGAACGAAGAAATATAAGATTCGAATTGAGTATAAATTTAATGAATCCTTTCGGTAACATGAGCAGCTGACATAACATTTGGCCCGTGACTCTTGTATCTACAACCTTCCCTCCTTAGTTGTGTATAAAGTAGAATTATATTTTGCTGTTGATACTTATCCAAGAGCCGAAGCAACCTGGAAACGATATTGATTTTTACCTAGCATCGTTGGTGGAAGATCTAAAAATACCGTGGATCGAAGGGGTACATGTATGTGATGCATACAAACAAGAGAACTTCACTTTATGCTCCTTGTTGTTCTGCACCATAAATGATTATTTTGCCCTTGCTAACCTGTCAGGCCAGAGTACAAAAGCAGACAAAGCCTATACTCACTGCTTAGATGATACCGAGAGTATGTGGCTAAAGCACTCGCGCAAAACTGTATACATGCGTCACCATAGGTTAATTTGAAGGGCTCACCCATACCGCAGGATAAAGAAACAATTCAACAGAGTAATTCCTCTCGAACTAACAAATTCTATTTTTACAGTGCCACCAGCAGCCACCTGGCAACAACACTTGTGGATTCTATATTTGCCACAACATGCAACTACTCATCAATTTTGCGAAGAATAATCGTGAGGTTTGTCAATCTTGCGATAATTATTTTATACTTATCAATTTATATATGTATGCACGATATTGATCTTTATATCGACAGGTTCCGTCCACCGCTACAACTCCGATGAAACTGGTCGACCTCAAACATATTCGAGAACAGTGCGTGTACTTTTTGATTTCTAAAGTCATAAAAGAAGATGGAAAGTTCCGTAATGTAGAATTAATTTCACTAGGATCGATAAGATTGAGCTTAATTGTTCATGTGTGTATTTGTTCATGAATGGATAATTTATTTCACTTCTGTTAATTGATTTGTGAAATGGACGTTCTTATTTCTGAAATGAATAAATATGAATTAGATGTATATATATTGTGTTGATCTGCTAGCTTGTTTCAGAGGGCATAGCTAGCATATCCTGAGTCTAGCCAACAAACAGAAATATATTTAGGAATAGAAAAGAATTTCACAAACGGTAATTAATTCATAAACGTCTGTGATTGTTTACTATCATAGACAATTTTTAGTAGAAATTCTATGTGTATTATAGATAGTTTGTATTTGAAACCGTCTGTGATAATCTATATGTTACAAACGGTTTCTACTAAAAATCGTCTGTGATAGTCTGCATTACAGACAGTTCCAAAGCCGTCTATAATGACATCGTATTATTTCTGATCCATAAACTAAGATGGCTCATGAAACCGTCTGTGATGACCTATTCTACAGTTGTGCCTCATACAATAATTTTCGCTTTTGTGAGTCCGTGTTTTTTTCATAAGGATTTTCCACGTTACAATCTCTATCTCCTGTTTTTTCGTTCATATATTTTATTGTATGTTTTATACAGAGAGAGATCTATTTGCAAAAAGAATGAAAAAGAAAGCGGAAGAAACACCCGAACGAAACTGCAAGCTAAAGTAAACTGCTGCTGGAATCACCTAAGACCTCAGGTATGGCATGGTCCATCTGTGTGTGTTGGTTGTCCAGAATGGACCGCCATGTTTGACAAGATTATTGAGTGGACAGGAAGGATGCGTGCAGGCAACGTTCTATGTACACCAAATTAAATCAATCCACACAAAAATATAAAATAAAATGAAAAATATATGATAGATGAACGGCAGTTTATTATGTACAATCATGTGAAATTTCGAGTTCAATTCTGTGTGCATAAGGAGGGAAAATGGAAAATCTCATTCAAAATAAATAGAAAATGAGAAGGAAAAGAAAAATCAAAACTAACTATTCTAATACACATAAATGTAATATTTTCTTTTCTACTACATCATGGCATGTCCTCGACGCTTCCTTCCCGGTAATAAGAATGTTCCTGACTTATCATCAACAGAAGCTGGGACAAAATGAACAGACATATTATAAGACGGTATCCTTGATTCCCACATAACTAAGTTTAAAGTTGGTCAAACAGTAGGATGTCCTATCAGGTATCGGATCTGAATTTTATCAATTTGAAATATTATGTAATTCCACCGTACTATTTTCTATATCAGTAGATAGTGCTCACGGATACATTACTATATACTAAAAACATGTCATACGGAGGCGTAGATAATACAGTAATAACTTACACATAGGGCGATTAGGCCAAAATCAATAAAGTGCAGTAATGGAAACTTCACACAGGTGGGACCCTCAGGACATGCCCATAGGTAGCGAACTCGGGTTTGCGACCTAGTTTTCAGCCTCATCATCTTCCAACTCTATCGATCCCTTTAAAGCACTGTAGAGCTTGACTTTCTTTTTCTTACGGACTAAATAATGGTAATTGGCAAGAATGAGTACAACAGCACTCAACAAGTCACCACACAGAATGCAATAATCATAGATGCAAAGCTGTTAAAGGACACTACTACAAAAAGGCTAATACTAGACGCATCATCACAGACAATTAACCAAAACCGTCTGTGAAGATACAATATCTCAAATAGATCATGGTGAAAACTGTCTGTGAATTATCACAGACGGTTCTGAACAAGAACCGTCTGTGATATTATCTCATCATAGACGGTTTGTATTAAAAATTGTTTGTGATATTTTGCCGCCCCCTTTATTCAAACTTTCAAACTGAAGCGTCGTGGCCTCTCGGTTCTGCTACCAAAATACCCTTATATAATGCCTCCCCAACATGCTCCAAACTAATCCACTTCCCATGTGCTCCTCCGCCTCCCCCGAGCTCCTACGCATCCCCTGAGCTCCTCCGCCTCCAGTTGTGATGCCACGGTTCACGCTACCGCCTCCTCTCCTTAATTCATCGATGTCAGTACTTTGTTCATCCGATCCCCTCCCCTATCTTCATTGACGCTTGGATTTGGATGGATATGATGCATATAAATATTATTTGTTCTTGCATGTGATGCTTGGATGGATATGGTTAGGATGCTCTTGTTCTCATAAATAGGTCTGCTTTGGTTCATCTGCATTCTCCGATGGCAATTAGTGCAATCAAAGAATGTTGATGAACTGAAGGAGGCCTATTCTTATGGTCGTGAGAAACTTATCACCGACGATTCGTAGTAGAGCCATATGTAATAATAGTTATCACATGCGGTTCTATTTAGGAACTGTCTGTGATAATATACTATCACAGATACTCTCTGTCATAATATACTATCATAGACAATTCGTAGTAAGAACCATTTGTGATAATTGTTATCACAGACGGTTTAAAAACCGTTTGTAATGCACATAGAGTATTACTAACCCATAAGCACAGACGGTTCAAAAAACCGTCTGCGATGACATTTCTGAACATCTATGATAAGCTTTTTTTTATAGTAGTAGGAGGCTTGAGATTCTTTTAGTTGTTAAATGCATTATTTTGAATGTACAATAAATAGGAAAGCTCCTGGGACTTAGCAGTTTTAACTAAATCATAATTTCTAAAGTTGTTTGAGAGAATATAGTAATAATAGTAGTGCAAGTTATATCCACCTTTTACAGTGCATGGTTACCTCCATTGAATGCTAGTTTTGATTATAAACACCACTTGAGTACCTTCCCTCCGGGAAAAGCCGAAGTCGGGGTTACATACGCCCAACGAGTTTTCATCCCACCCTTAAAGGCTTTTTAAATAGAAACTAACTTGTGCAAATTCCCATGTCCACCCTTGACCATGGGCACAGCTGTTCGAATAGTTTATACTTTGCAGAAACTATACATCTTTACCCACAAGAAACAATCGACCGATAGCTCTACACGATTCCTTGGTCATGTAGATCGAGGGATCATCACGCAGCTTTTTGTAGCTACCTCACCCCATTGCCAGTCCACCCAATATGAGCTTGTCTCATAAGTCGTGCGAGAAGTCATACCCTAGTCACTAGACCAGCTAGACTACAACGTTTCCACAAATCTACTGCAGCAGCATACACATGTCACCTTAAAGGTGTCCTATTCACACTAGACTTTGGTCCACGCATGCACTACTCCACTCCCCTACCGATGGAATGACTCTGAGGTCTAGTAACCCTACTTGGCCCAGTTGCATTTTGCAGACTTGTGGTTGTACTTGGAGAGATATGGAGTTGGTCATTTAACTAGTTATTATTATGAACAACATTGATTATTTTGGGGACCAATTGATGAGGACATCACTTCTTCGGATACACACAACACTCCTCCACTTGACATTCAAGGACCAATCACTAGAGCTCGCGCCCGACAATTGAATTTACAGGTGAGCTCGTTCCTAAGTACTTCTTTTTGTTCATTTGAGAATCGATTGCTACCTAATGATTTAATTATGATTAGGAACCATGGAGAGGACCAAGAAGTACTTGGAGATGGGCTACGAGGTGCACAAGTCCAGCAAGGGTGGTCGAATCATGTTGGAGGTCCAACTCAAGCCGACTTCGAATCCAATTCGGAGTCCAGGACCAGGCCGCACTAAAACGGATGCCCAGATCGTATCCGGACTCCGTTTTGGACGTTCCACATATGTATAGAAAGCTGAGAAGACTAAATTTCTAATGGATCTGGTCCCATATCAAAATTACTTCTGAGTCAATAGGAATCGTCGAAACAAGTGGACTCAAGCCGACTTCGAATCCAATTCGGAGTCCAGGACCAGGCCGCACTAAAATGGACGCCTAGATCGCATCCGGACTCCGTTTTGGACGTTCCACATATTTATGGAAAGCCGAGAAGACTACCTTTCCAATGGATCTGGTCCCATGTCAAAATTCCTTCCGAGTCAACGGGAATCGTCGAAACAAGTGGGCATTCAGAATCTGTCAGGGTGCTGCGCCACCGTCTTTTGGGCCGTTCGGCTTTGTATCGTGTTGGAGCCCATTAGGGGCGCGTCCAGGGGTTTTGCACGCCCCTAACTCCTCTATATCCAGCCGCCACCCCCACCATTAGGGTTTGGGTTTTGCTTAGATTGATTTGTCTTTGAACAGATTCGCCGTTCATCGGTTTGTGAGACCCCAACTTTCGAGTGCTAAATCTATCCATCCGCAATTCAGTTGTGTTCTTCCTTGTTCTTGCTTGTGTTCTTCGATTCGCAGGCGAGGATTAGCCTTCTTGGCGAGGTCAACCGGGCTGCGCACGGTTGATAACCTGAGGAGACGTGGTGCTGCGATTGCGGGGTTCGGAATGTGTCGTTCGGAAGCCGGATCGATTTGTGTCGCGCCTCCACCAAATCGAACTTACCCAGAACCTGTTGGAAGATCGAGACCCCGTTCCCATCAAGTGGTATCAGAGCTTCAGGTGTTCCTTCAGGTTCGAGTTTACCCTACCTTTGTTATTTCGTTTTCATCCTAGAGTCCACGAAAAAGCCCCACAAAAAGAATTTATTGCGCTGTCCAAACCCCGTTGTGCCTTTCAATCTGTTAGTTTTGGTTTGCTAAATTGAATTTGTGTTCATATTAGCGTTGTCTAGTTGCTGGTCACATCCTTGTTCCATTAAAAATCCAAACAAAAGAAAAATTCCCCACCCCAAACTCTAATTTCCAATTTCGGCTGATTTCTCCTTTCTCTGCAGCCGCCACCAAAAACGTCATATCTTTTGATTCCGAGATTATTTTTGAGTGAGACCACTGCCATTAGATTCAAAAATTCCTTATCCTTCTATCTGTAAAATTTCACGTCATTCCAGCAAGGCAGTTAAGAGATATGTGCGGTGACAGTTGACCCAATTATCTGTTTTGAATCTGCAACAGTCAGCAGTTGTGATTTTTGTGCGAATTTCTGTGTCGGGATTCAGAAGTTGTCCCCAAAAGAAAATATGTAGAAAAAGCCGTCAGAAAACAGAAAAAAAAGAATCAGTGAAAAAAAGGCATCTGACAAAAAGTTACGGTCAAAATACCGACGTGCTGTCCAGTGGACAGAAATCTTCAGTTTTCAGTTTTGAGTCAATCCTTGTGTTCTTCAATTCCAAATTGCATTGGATTGAATTATCTTGTATTTACCACTCCTACACATTGCCATACATTTGATTTTAGCCTTATTCCATTCTTGGTTGATCAGCAACATAGGCTAAGTGCTAGATACGGACTATAATTCAATTCTATGCAATTCTGAAATTAACTGATTGTTCTCCATTGCTACCATATTGTGTCTTCCAAGCTACACCTACTCTTGATCAGCACAGTTTTGACCCTTGCAATCGTACCCGCGCTCGACATGGTTTCACGAACCAGCCACCGGTTGTACCACCTGCTGCTTTGGTAAGAACACTTGTAAGAGCTTGGTAAGACACTTCCTTTGCGGATTTCCACTGCCTTCCTTTCTAGTTGATAGGGATAATCCTTTTGTTTTCCCTGTGTTTCCACTAACCATGGTAGGAGACGAAGGGGATGAGACACCGGTCGATTTCAACGAGTGTGTTAGTCGTGGCCAGCTACAAGCTGCGCTCGACAAACAAAATGCTTCACTCGGCACGAGAATGGACACCATCATCGCCGCCATTGCCAAGTTGAACACCATGGAAGACATTGAGCAGGTGGAGCGGCGTTTGGCTGACCTCACTGGTCGGATGGACACATTGGAGGCACACCTGCCACCTGTCAATGACGGCCATCGTCGTGATGATGACATAGTGTATAATGCGGATGGCAACATTGATCAGCGGGCGACACAAGATGCACGACTACGTCGGCGTCTTCAGCAAAACCGACAGGTTATGGGAGGTAATAACCAGAACCGTCATGGTAACGACGACCCTTTTTCTAAAGTCAAGTTTACCATTCCATCTTTTGCTGGTCTTTATGATGCTGATATATATCTTGATTGGGAGATGACGGTAGAGCAGAAGTTTAATTCTCACTTGGTTCCTGAACAACATAGAGTTAGACAAGCTACTAGTGAGTTTAAGGACTTTGCTATTATATGGTGGAATGATATGGGTACCATGCGCTTACAACCTGATACATGGAAGCAGTTAAAAGAAGCTATGCGTGCTAGATTTGTTCCTCCTGCTTTTAAACATGAAATGCATAAGAAATTGCAGTGCTTAGACCAAGGTAATAAATCTGTCGAGGAATATTATCAAGAACTACAAATAAGCATGTTGCGTTGTAATGTTGTACAAGATGAGGAGGATAAGATTTGTCGTTTTTACGGGGGGTTACGGCGTGAAATTCAGGACATTGTTTATTATAAAGATTTTACTACTGTCAACCAGTTGTTCCAGCTTGCTATGCTTGCAGAAAAAGAATTGCAGGGTAGGCAACAAAGGACAAGGAGCAACTTTGGAGGTACGTCTACATCGAGATCAACGCCTGGGCAAGCCAAGATAGCCCCACCTCCTATTTGTCGAGCTGCTGCCCCCTCTGTGAGTAGGGCGCGTTCAGCAGCACTGCCGCCACCATCACGCGCACCCGAGACGAGCAAATCTACTAGTGTGCAAGCACCAGCACAGAGCTCTTCATCGGTTGCTTCCACGGGCCGTACGACGGGCATTGTGTGCCACCGTTGTAAAGGGATGGGCCACGTCATGAGAGATTGCACAAGTCAGCGGGCGTACATTACGACAGAAGATGGTGGTTATGTAAGCGCTAGTGATGTTGAGGATGAATATGCTCTTGCAGCTAACCTTGCAGGTAATGGTGATGATCATGAGAATAAACCTGTGTTTGTGCCATTTTCTGTGACTAACAACTTGCAGGTAATTGAGAACCATGCCAAAGAAGAGCATGAGCTGATTGAATCACTGACCCCATTGGTTGAGAATGAAGATAAGGAGATGGATGCACTTACATCATCTGAGGAGAGCCAAAAAGGTAAAGAACATGGTACTATCATCGCTCACGGTATTGATTTGGTGCCACAACAAGACATAGAGCAACCTTGTGAGTATATACCTGCTGTAGTGCAATCTTTTGATATTCCTTGTGTTGATGTAAATAAACCATGTGCTGATCTAAATTCTCATAATTTTGCACATATTAAATTAATAACACATAAAGAAGTTTTGACTAGAATTTCTCCTACTAATTCATTGTGTTACATCATGTTGGATCTACCTATGAAATTGTCACATGCTATGGAGAAAGTTTCTGAACTTGCATGTTCAAAATTCTTATTTAGTACCTACACCCCTGGATATAAGTTTAATTTGATTGGAGATTATGGTGTGGAAAATCAATTTCTTGTATATCGAATATGCATAACTTGCGATCACATGGATGAATTGAAACTTGTTGTTTGGGACAACAATTCTTGTATGCTGAATCATGTTGAATGTGAGAGGGAAGTAAAATTTAGTACTCATTCAATGCCTATGTGTTCATCTCTTTTTGCACTATCTAGTATAGACAATCTGAATAAAGATGATGAATTATGGCAGAACATACAAAGCTCTTCACTCTTACTAGATGAATTTGCTATTGTTCGATTGAGATATGATTATATAGATGAACTTTGCTTGATTCCAAAAGTTGTAGTTTTGCCCATGTGTGCCACCACTACAAGTTTACAAATTCAAAGATTTGAATTGCATAAATGCTTCACTTACATTTGTAAAACAAGTTGCAATAATTACTGTGTGAGAAATTTTGAATTGCTCATTAACAAATATGATTACTCTTGGGTTAATAATACAACGAGTTTTTATGATCATTGCTGTTTTATAGCATTAATTGTGCAACAACGAAGAACGGTTAAAACGGATGACATATACATATACCATGCATACACCTTTAACATTTCAGATTTGAAGCCATACTTGGGAGAGGAAGATGAGACCGAGTTGAGGACAACTCCGCTTCAAGAGGGGGAGGATGATGAGGACATCACTTCTTCGGATACACACAACACTCCTCAACTTGACATTCAAGGACCAATCACTAGAGCTCGCGCCCGACAATTGAATTTACAGGTGAGCTCGTTCCTAAGTACTTCTTTTTGTTCATTTGAGAATCGATTGCTACCTAATGATTTAATTATGATTAGGAACCATGGAGAGGACCTAGAAGTACTTGGAGATGGGCTACGAGGCGCACAAGTCCAGCAAGGGTGGTCGAATCATGTTGGAGGTCCAACTCAAGCCGACTTCGAATCCAATTCGGAGTCCAGGACCAGGCCGCACTAAAACGGATGCCCAGATCGTATCCGGACTCCGTTTTGGACGTTCCACATATGTATAGAAAGCTGAGAAGACTAAATTTCTAATGGATCTGGTCCCATATCAAAATTACTTCTGAGTCAACAGGAATCGTCGAAACAAGTTGACTCAAGCCGACTTCGAATCCAATTCGGAGTCCAGGACCAGGCCGCACTAAAATGGACGCCCAGATTGCATCCGGACTCCGTTTTGGACGTTCCACATATTTATGGAAAGCTGAGAAGACTACCTTTCCAATGGATCTGGTCCCATGTCAAAATTCCTTCCGAGTCAACGGGAATCATCGAAACAAGTGGGCGTTTAGAATCTGTCAGGGTGCTGCGCCACCGTCTTTTGGGCCATTCGGCTTTGTATCGTGTTGGAGTCCATTAGGGGCGCGTCCAGGGGTTTTGCACGCCCCTAACTCCTCTATATCCAGCCGCCACCCCCACCATTAGGGTTTGGGTTTTGCTTAGATTGATTTGTCTTTGAACAGATTCGCCGTTCATCGGTTTGTGAGACCCCAACTTTCGAGTGCTAAATCTATCCATCCGCAATTCAGTTGTGTTCTTCCTTGTTCTTGCTTGTGTTCTTCGATTCGCAGGCGAGGATTAGCTTTCTTGGCGAGGTCAACCGGGCTGCGCACGGTTGATAACCTGAGGAGACGTGGTGCTGCGATTGCGGGGTTCGGAACGTGTCGTTCGGAAGCCGGATCGATTTGTGTCGCGCCTCCACCAAATCGAACTTACCCAGAACCTGTTGGAAGATCGGGACCCCGTTCCCATCACCAATCACTAGAGTTCGCGCCCGACAATTGAATTTACAGGTGAGCTCGTTCCTAAGTACTTCTTTTTGTTCATTTGAGAATCGATTGCTACCTAATAATTTAATTATGATTAGGAACCATGGAGAGGACCTAGAAGTACTTGGAGAAGAGCTATGAGGCGCACAAGTCCAGCAAGGGCGGTCGAATCATGTTGGAGGCCCAACTCAAGCCGACTTCGAATCCAATTCGGAGTCCAGGACCAGGCCGCACTAAAACGGACGCCCAGATCGCATCCGGGCTCTGTTTTGGACGTTCTACATATGTATGGAAAGCTGAGAAGACAACCTTTGCAATGGATCTGGTCCTATGTCAAAATTTCTTCTGAGTCAATGGGAATTGTCGAAACAAATGGGCGTTCAGAATCTGTCAGGGTGCTGCGCCACCGTCTTTTGGGCCGTTCGGCTTTGTATCGTGTTGGAGCCCATTAGGGCGCGTCCAGGGGTTTTGCACGCCCCTCACTCCTCTATATCCAGCCGCCACCCCCACCATTAGGGTTTGGGTTTTGCTTAGATTATTCTGTCTTTGAACAGTTTCGCCGTTCATCGGTTTGTGAGACCCTAACTTTCGAGTGCTAAATCAATACATCTGCAATTCAGTTGTGTTCTTCCTTGTTCTTGCTTGTGTTCTTCGATTCGCAGGCGAGGATTAGCCTTCTTGGCGAGGTCAACCGGGCTGCGCACGGTTGATAACCTGAGGAGACGTGGTGGTGCGATTGCGGGGTTCGGAACGTGTTGTTCGGAAGCCGGATCGATTTGTGTCGCGCCTCCACTAAATCGAACTTACCCAGAACCTGTTGGAAGATCGGGACCCCGTTCCTATCAAGTGGTAATTAGAGCTTCAGGTGTTCCTTCAGGTTCGAGTTTACCCCACCTTTGTTGTTTTCGGTTTCATCCTAGAGTCCAAGAAAAAGCCCTACAAAAAAATTGTAGTCATAGGTTGTTTCCTGTCCCAGATCTCGTTTAGCCTTTTGCACAATTTGATTTCAGAGTCCGTAGTGTTGAGTTTGTGTCCTTAGTCGAGTTGTGTTGCTGGTTTAGATCGTGTTTTGTTTCGGGTTGTCTTGCTTCCGCTACCTTACATCACCGAATTTATTTTGCCCAAATTCGGCCTGGAAAGTTCAGTACTCAAGCTCCGAAATTTCATCACCGAATTTTTAGCACATTCATCATTTTTTGTAGGCCACACCTTACATCAGATTGAGGTGAAACTTTGTGTGGTTCCTATTTCTGTGCTCTGCTTTGTGAAAAAAAAAGAAAAAAGAAAAATTTAGGCACCTGGGGTTATAGTGCTGCGAGTGCTCTCCGTGCCTAAAAAAACAAACTGTGACAAAGCACAGTTTTAGGTGACAGAGCTTCATTTGTTTTGTGCTTATGCTGAATTACGTTGCTCATTGCCTGGCCTTCTTTGTTGCTGTCTTTGCTTTACTATTCTGGTCTTGACTCCTTGTTCATCATATCATAACTGATATATGACACATTTAGACCAGCAACTAGGACCAGTGCTTTGGCCATTTATTCAGCATTACTATCTATTATTGATTTGTGTTCCACTAACATATTTGGCCTGCCAAGCTCCATATACCTACTTCCGGATAGCACAGTTTTTGACCCTTGCAATCGCCGGATCACACTCTCCAGGTATCATTTGCCTTGCTTTGGTAAGAACATTTGTAAGAGCTTGGTAAGCCACTTCCTTTGTGGGTTCCCACTGCCTTAATTTGTAGTTGATAGGGATAATCCTTTTGTTTTCCCTGTGTTTCCACTAACCATGGTAGGAGATGAAGGGGACGGGACACCGCGCGATTTCAACGAGTGTGTTAGTCGCGCCCAGCTACAAGCTGCGCTCGATAAACACAATGCTTCACTCACTGATCTCGGCGCGAGAATGGACACCATCGTCGCCGCCATTGCCCAGTTGAACACCACGGAAGGCATTGAGCGGGTGGAGCGGCGGATGGCTGACCTCACTGGTCGGATGGACACATTGGAGGCACGCCTGCCACCTGTCAATGACGGCCATCATCATGATGTTGACATAGTGTATGATGCGGATGGCAACATTGATCAGCGGGCGACACAAGATGCACGACTACGTCGGCGTCTTCAGCAAAACCGACATGGTATGGGAGGTAATAACCAGAACCGTCATGGTAACGACGACCCTTTTGCTAAAGTCAAATTTACCATTCCATCTTTTTCTAGTCTTTATGATGCTGAAAAATATCTTGATTGGGAGATGACGGTAGAGCAGAAGTTTAATTCTCACTTGGTTCCTGAACAACATAGAGTTAGACAAGCTACTAGTGAGTTTAAGGACTTTGCTATTATCTGGTGGAATGAACTGGGTACCATGCGCTTACAACCTGATACATGGGAGCGGTTAAAAGAAGCTATGCGTAATCGTTTTGTTCCTCCCTCATATAAACGTGATTTGAGAAAAAAATTGTAGCGTTTAGAACAAGGTGATAGTTCTGTTCAAGACTATTATGCTGAACTTCAAAAGGGTATGGTGCGTTGTGGGGTTGTTGAGGAAACGGAGGATAAGATTTGTTGTTTTTACGGGGGGTTACGGCGTGAAATTTAGGATATTGTTGATTATAAAGATTTTACTACTGTCAACCAGTTGTTCCAGCTTGCTATGCTTGCAGAAAAAGAATTGCAGGGACGCAAGGAATCAGCGAAGGCAAGCACCGGACGACCCTTCTACACTCCGCGAACGTGTACATCGACGGGACTGCCCAAGTCTTCTTCGAGTTTTCGTTCTCCTCCACCACCTGTGAACAAGATTGCAGCAGCGCCACCGAAGCCACCTTCCACGACACGCCTTGCAGATTCTACAAAAAATTCTTTGCAGGGTCCAGCCAAGAGTTCTTCTTCCGTGGCTTCAACGGGCTGCTCCTCCAACATTCAGTGCCACCGCTGCCATGGGCTTGGTCATGTGCAAAAGAATTGCCCTAGCCAACGGGCATACATCGCCACAGAAGATGGAGGCTACATCAACACTTCGGATGTCGAGGAGGATGATGATGTTGCTGCTGCCTCGAACGACAATGGCGGTGGTGATGATGACCTGGTCCTTGGTGGGGCGTCCACAGCGACGCTACGGAGCATCATTGTGCAGCGAGTCCTCAGCACACAGGTACAACAACCCGATAAACTTCAACGCCATAATTTGTTTCAGACTTTCTTCGCAATCAAAAATCGGCGTGCACGTGTCATCATTGATGGAGGAAGTTGCAACAACTTGGTGAGTTCTGATTTGGTCAAGAAGCTTGGCTTGACCATGCGACCGCATCCACATCCATACCATATTCAGTGGTTAAATGACTCTGGAAAAGCTAAGGTAACGCAAACATGCCGAGTCTATTTTTCCATTGGTGGTTACGCTGATCATGTTGATTGTGATGTGGTTCCCATGCAAGCATGCTCTCTTTTATTGGGTCGACCTTGGGAATTTGATAATGATGCTTTACACCATGGTAGTAGTAACAAATACACTTTTATGCATAAGGGAAAGAAAGTTACTTTACTGCCTTTGACCCCAGTTGAGATTATAGAGGCCGATAGGGAGAGAGCTGCTACAAATGATCCAAAGGAACATGATAAATCTGAAAAACAGCAAGTAATCCATTTGAAAAATTCTGTTATGCTTGCCACAAAATCAGACCTTGCTGCAATTGATGATGTTAATGATACATGCTATGCTTTTGTGTGCAAAGATGCTTTATTTTCTCTTGATAATATGCCTTGCACTTTGCCTGCTCCTGTCACTAACCTTTTGCAGGAGTTTAGAGATGTTTTCCCTGATGAGATACCTCTAGGACTTCCACCCATTCGAGGGATTGAGCACCAGATTGACTTGATCCCTGGAGCGAGTTTGCCAAACCGTGCGGCGTACAGGACCAATCCCGAAGAGACTAAGGAGATTCAGCGACAAGTCCAAGACCTTTTGGACCGTGGGTACGTACGTGAGAGCCTTAGTCCTTGTGCTGTTCCTGTTCTTTTGGTTCCCAAAAAAGATGGTTCTTGGCGTATGTGTGTAGATTGTAGAGCCATTAACAACATTACTATAAGGTATCGTCATCCTATTCCCAGGCTAGACGACATGCTTGATGAGTTGTGTGGTGCTATAATTTTCACAAAGATTGACTTGCGTAGTGGATACCTCCAAATAAGAATGAAACTTGGCGATGAATGGAAAACTGCTTTTAAAACTAAGTTCGGCTTGTATGAGTGGTTAGTCATGCCTTTTGGTTTAACTAATGCACCTAGCACTTTCATGAGATTAATGAACGAGGTTTTATGTCCTTTCATTGGCAAATTTGTGGTCGTTTACTTTGATGATATCTTGATTTATAGCAAGTCCATGGATGAACATTTGAATCACTTACGTGCTGTTTTTAATGCTTTGAGAGATGCACGTTTGTTTGGTAACCTTGGGAAGTGCACCTTTTGCACGGATCGAGTCTCTTTTCTTGGCTATGTTGTGACTCCACAGGGAATTGAGGTTGATAGAGCCAAGGTGGAGGCGATATGGAGTTGGCCCATGCCCACGACGGTCTCCCAAGTGCGGAGTTTTCTTTGCCTTGCAGGATTTTGTCGCCGCTTTGTCAAGGAATTCAGCACCATTGCGACACCGTTGATTGAGTTGACAAAGAATGGCGTCGTGTTCCATTGGGGGCCATCACAAGAGGAGTCCTTTAATCTTCTGAAGGACAAGCTTACACACGCACCATTGCTCCAACTTCCGGATTTTGGTAAGACTTTTGAGCTGGAATGTGATGCTAGCGGAATTGGTATTGGTGGTGTTTTGATGCAAGAAGGCAAACATGTTGCCTACTTTAGTGAAAAATTGAATGGTCCTGCTCTTAATTATTCCACGTATGATAAAGAATTGTATGCTCTTGTTCGTCATTTAGAGACGTGGCAATACTATTTATGGCCTAAAGAATTTGTCATTCATTCCGATCATGAATCACTTAAGCATATTCGTAGTCAAACCAATTTGAATCGTAGACATGCTAAGTGGGTTGAATTTATTGAATCTTTTCCTTATGTCATTAAACACAAGAAAGGGAAGGATAATGTGATTCCTGATGCTTTGTCTCGACGCTATACCATGATGTCTCAACTTGATTGTCGCATTTTTGGTCTTGAAACTATTAAAGCACAATATGCTTTTGATGCTGATTTTAAGGATGTGTTGTTGCATTGTAAAGAGGGACAAGTATGGAATAAATTCGTGATCAATGATGGGTTTTTGTTTAGAGCTAACCGTCTATGCATTCCAATTGGATCCGTTCGTCTTTTGTTGTTGCAGGAGGCGCATGGAGGCGGTTTGATGGGACATTTTGGTGCTAAGAAGACGGAGGACGTTCTGGCCACACACTTCTTTTGGCCAAAGATGAGGCGAGATGTTGAGCGGTTTGTGGCTCGCTGCACTACATGTCAAAAAGCTAAGTCTCGCTTGAATCCACATGGTTTATATATGCCTCTTCCTGTTCCTTCTATTCCATGGGCAGATATTTCAATGGACTTTGTTTTAGGATTTCCCAGGACTAAGAGGGGGAGGGATAGCATTTTTGTTGTTGTGGATCGTTTTTCTAAGATGGCTCACTTTATACCATGTCATAAAACCGATGATGTCGTTCATATTGCTGACCTCTTTTTCGAAGAGATAGTTCGTTTGCATGGTATGCCTTCTACTATTGTTTCATATCGTGATGCCAAGTTCTTGAGTCACTTTTGGCGTACTCTATGGAACAAGTTGGGTACAAAGTTGTTGTTCTCTACAACATGTCACCCACAAACTGATGGCCAAACCGAGGTGCTGAACCGCACATTGTCTACCATGTTGAGAGCTGTTTTGAAGAATAATTTGAAGCTGTAGGAAGAGTGTTTGCCGCATGTTGAGTTCGCATATAATCGAGCGGAACACTCCACCACCAAGGTAAGTCCTTTTCAGGTAGTGTATGGATTCAATCCCCGTGCCCCTATTGATATTTTACCTTTGCCTACTAGTGAGAGAGTTCATAATGATGCTAAGGAGCGTGCTGATTTTATTGTCAAAATGCATGAGACTACTAAGACAAACATTGAAAAGATGAATGAAAAATATAGAATTACTAGTAGTAAAGGTAGAAAGGAAGTTAAACTTGAACCGGGTGATTTTGTTTGGTTGCACTTGAGAAAGGATAGATTTCCTGAGTTAAGAAAGTCAAAATTGATGCCTAGAGCTGCTGGTCCTTTTAACATAGTTGAGAAGATAAATGATAATGCATACAAACTTGAGTTGCCTCCCGAGTTTGGGGTTAGTCCCACCTTTAACATTTCAGATTTGAAGCCATACTTGGGAGGAGAAGATGAGGCTGAGTTGAGGACAACTCTGCTTCAAGAGGGGGAGGATGATGAGGACATCACTTCTTCGGATACACACAACACTCCTCCACTTGACATTCAAGAACCAATTACTAGAGCTCGCGCCCGACAATTGAATTTACAGGTGAGCTCGTTCTTAAGTACTTCTTTTTGTTCATTTGAGAATCGATTGCTACCTAATGATTTAATTATGATTAGGAACCATGGAGACGACCTAGAAGTACTTGTAGAAGGGCTACGAGGCGCACAAGTCCAGCAAGGGCGGTCGAATCATGTTGGAGGCCCAACTCAAGCCGACTTCGAATCCAATTCTGAGTCCAGGATCAGGCCGTACTAAAATGGACGCCCAGATCGCATCCGGGCTCCGTTTTGGACGTTCTATATATGTATGGAAAGCTGAGAAGACGACCTTTCCAATGGCTCTAGTCCCATGTCAAAATTCCTTCTGAGTCAACGGGAATCATCGAAACAAATGGGCATTCAGAATCTGTCAGGGTGCTGCGCCACCGTCTTTTGGGCCGTTCGGCTTTGTATCGTGTTGGAGCCCATTAGGGCGCGTCCAGGGGTTTTGCATGCCCCTCACTCCTCTATATCCAGCCGCCACCCCCACCATTAGGGTTTGGGTTTTGCTTAGATTATTCTGTCTTTGAACAGTTGGGGGATTGCTCCCAATCTTTCCAGCCTACTGCAGCATAACAATACTCTAAATAGCAAGGGAAACTTGGAAGACTCATGAAACCAACTAGGTCTCCACCCCGTTACGCCCGCAAAATCCCGAACGAAACCCGCTCCCGCCTGTGCAGCTTTGCGTTTTTACCGAAACGCCCCTCCTGCACCTTCCGGGAAGCTTTCGCGTTCCTTGTCGTCCACGCCTCGCAACCACCTCGAGTCTCCGCCGTCTTCGACACATCCCGACCGTTCTGACCTCTGCGCCACCTGCGCCTAGTCCGGTCACCTCGTGTCTTGCCACGACTCCGCCTCGACGTCCTGCAGCCAACACAGACAAGAAACACATCAAACAGCACCGCTCGACACATGAAAGCATAAATGGCATCAAGAGTCATACTTACGCATGACGAAGTTCAAACCTGTCGAATTCATCAGAATATGCACCCAAATCCCATATGACCAAGTTTGACCAATATCCGACCGAAGCCGATTGCACCACGCAACGACATGGTCCGAACAACCCAAACCAAACTCGACTTACCTAAACTAATGTCAATTACTCATCATACACATAGGATGACCTCCACATGTTCTCTCAATCTCCCCCTTGATGAGTATATTGACAAACCTAGAAAAAACATGAAGTTGAGTTTGAGTTTGAAGAGTCCAACATGGTCCAAAGAAGGATAATGAAGCCAATGACCATGTCGACAGAAGGAACACTAGAGCAACAAACCAAGAACAAATTGTTCTCCAAACTCTAGATAGCTACCCAAAAAGACTTTTTCTACCACTATTCTCCCCCTTTTGGCAATAAACACATCAAGGATGCAAAAGAGAGAATATGGCATGACATTGGATGAAATGGCTGAAGTTTGTTTATTCTAAGCATTTAGAGCCATGAGAATTATCCAGAATGACCATAATGTATTACACCAAGTCATAACTCAACAAAAGGCTATCTAGATCATGACAAGATATGTATATGCCAGCTAAACCAAAGAGATGACAATCTGAAATGTAGTGCAATTTGTGAGCAAGTCAAGTCATCAATAAGCAAAGTTTAGCTAGAGACATCCAAGGATGATGCAGGCCATGTCAATAAGCTAAGCGAAACCGAGAAGCTAATATTGAGTCAATTAGAGTGCTACTAGTTCGAGAATGAAACATTTGTTTAAGTACTTGAAATTGTAGCAATTGAGCACAATTGACATAATTTTACTTTAGAAATCACATGATTGTTTCCAACCACATTTTTGTTTAGTCATGTGCTAGACCTCAAGCCTGATGCGACCACTCCAAGCAATGAGCTTAAGAAGATAGTCTAGGTCATCCAAAACTCCCCCCGAGTTCATGTCTAGTGCAATGGCAAGCCGTCTCATGAGAAAGAATTGGTGAGATCAGTTTTTTCGCACAAAAGAGATCTAATTGCTTTTTCATGAACGTAGGACATGTACTAACTCATGTGTCATCAAGAAACTAACATAGCTCAATCTAACGCTCAACATGGATTCAGGACTCAACTCAGCCTATTTGACATGGCATGAATCATAAAAGGATAGCTCAAGAAAGACTAATCTCGAGTGCTAACATGACAAGTTTTAGTTCAATTGGAGCAAGTTTAATTAACTTATCATGGCAAAAGCTAGTCTACACATATGAAGTCATGATAAATCTAGCAACTAAGCACAAGGCAAGGTGTAAAGCATCGTAAGCATGTCATAACAGGATAATAATCAAGACTCAATGCAGTTATATTACAATGCAAAGATGCAAGAAAATCCAGCTCCCCCTCAACATGTAATGCAACTTTTAGTTCAAGTTGAGTTATGTCAATATTAAGCTCCAGAAGCTCCCAAATGAACTCCCCCTGAACCAAAGCAATAAAATCGAGAAGCTGACAAAGAAAATAGAAAAGGCAGTCCTTAAAGCATAGATAAGATATAGAGGATACTATGGCTCAGACTGACTCTCATCTACCCCATGTGACTCTAAGACTATCAACTGTCCACCTAACACAGTAAGGAGCAAACACGTACCCTGTCTACCCGAGAGTGGCCCGACCCTCGCTAGAACCTATAAGCAGTGAGTAAGCTCAACCTAGTGAGAAGAGAACAGCTAATAAGCAGCATCCTAGAAACACAAGATAAGAGTAAGAAGTCTAAGCAACTCGACGAGAGAAGCACTGTAATCTATGCTAGGAGGACTAACGCAATGCACCAGCAGAAAGGAGTAAGAGCATAATTAATATAGTAAAGCAGTAAAGCACAAACTCCCCCTCACAACAGTCCATAAGGACAAACCACCCCAAGCTCTCCCCGCAGAGCTGAAAACCTCGAACTATCCAAAGCCTTGGTGAAGATGTCAGCCAACTGGTGGTCACTCTCCACAAACTGAAGCACAATGTCACCCTTCTCTACATGGTCTCTAAGGAAGTGATAGCGAATATCGATATGCTTGGTCCGAGAATGTTGCACTGGGTTCTTAGCAATGTTAATCGCAGAAGTGTTATCACAAAAGAGTGGAACACTGTCGATAACTAACCCAAAGTCCCGCAGGGTCGAGACCATCCAAAGCACCTGGCTACAGCAACTGGCTGCAGCAACGTACTCGGTCTCTACAGTGGACTGTGCATTACCGGACTGCTTCCTCGATGATTACAAGCTCATCAATCCATCCTCTCCCTCTCACAAGCCAAGAACTCACCCTCTACATGCTTGGAGAGGAGACTCACTCAAGAATACAACGAAGGAAGGACAGACAGCACTCTGCCTTCCCCACCCACTCTCACCAACTAAAGCCTAAAGCTAAAACAAACTCTCAAAACTTCTTTTGACTCTTGCAAACCCTAACTCTCTCCCAAAGCCACGAGGAGGCATGCAGCCCCTCACATCTATTTATAGCCCTTGGCTAATGGGTCTCCACCCCGTTACGCCCGCGAAATCCCGAACGGAACCCGCTCTCTCCTGTGCAGCTTTGCGTTTTTACCGAAACGCCCTTCCTGCACCTTCCGGGAAGCTTCCGCGTTCCTTGTCGTCCACGCCTCGCAACCACCTCGAGTCTCCGCCGTCTTCGACACATCCCGACCGTTCTGACCTCAGCGCCACCTGCGCCTAGTTCGGTCACCTCGTGTCTCGCCACGACTCCGCCTCGACGTCCTACAGCCCACACAGACAAGAAAGACATCAAATAGCACCGCTCAACACATGAAAGCATAAATGACATCAAGAGTCATACTTACGCATGACGAAGTCCAAACCTGTCGAATTCATCAGAATATGCACCCTAATCCCATACGACCAAGTTTGACCAATATCCGACCGAAACCGATTGCACCACACAACGACATGGTCCGAACAACCCAAACCAAACTCGACTTACCTAAACCAATGTCAATTACTCATCATACATATGGGATGACCTCCACATGGTCTGTCAAATAGGGAATTTTTTAAATAATCATTTTTTTGTTCAAAATTATAAACATATACCAACGATTAATTTTTTTGTACTTTCAACCTAGCTCCTATCGCCCAACCATTGGGTGAATTTTGCTGGTCACCCTACCGTTGGGCAACACATGGTCAAGTCACCCAACGGTTCGGCGACTTTGCCCCATGTCGTCCAATAGTTGGGCGACTTTGCCCCTAGTCACCAACAATTGGACGATTTTCAATAATAATGTAATTACTGTATTATCCATATGTTAATTGTAGGGGAGTAAATGACAATTTTTGTTAGTAATATATTTAAGAAATCTTATTTGTAGTTTTTTTAATAAAAGGACAAGCAATTTCATTTGATGCATTTGTAAATTTCATACATTGAATGAGTTAGAGTCACAATAACAATTTTCGATCATCGTACGTTACTGTAGTAGGAGAAATTTTTGAAGAATTTTATGAAGATGACTGAGATAGCAACGATTCGTAAGTAGGAAGGCAAGTGCTATTACAATGCAATACATAATTTTTACACGGAGGAACACAAAGAAAAATACGTACACAACCAAAAAAAGTACATATAGCAGGAGGAAGATCCACTACTTGCCACCAGTTACACCACTTGTAGCACCTCCTCGGTCATCGCCACATCCCACCCCCCATCCGTGGGTGCCTATACGGCCCCGTTTGGGCTTCCTTAGTGCGGGGTGTCAGGGTTTGGGTCCCAACGGGGTGAAGAGGTCAGGAGGCCGGCTGACCCATGCTCCCTGTGGCTCGGGGTTGACTACAGCTATGGATGTGTGGGAACAGGAGCATGCTAAGATGCGACCCAAAAAGGACCTCCAGTTGCTCCTCCGCGAGGTACTCGTTCACGTCCCCCGATTGATCCTCGTGGGGGATAGGTGAACTCTTGACCAGTGCGTGGTTCCTGTAGGACATGTATTGTTAATTCATGCAATATATTGATGCAAAAAAACCTTAAGAGATGAAACATACCTTCCATGTGGTGCATGGCCTACAGCCAACTATTGTACCAGCTTTGCCCCAACAATGTGAGCTGCCCTACCAATGCCAGGTAGGGGTCCACGAATGATGATGGCGCTGATGTGTACGAACGTGCCCACCCTGTCCCTCCGTCCTACCCGACCGCGGTGGTGTCGGTACCCAAGGGTAGGAACGTGGCCACACAGACCCTCCGACCTGGTCAGGCGTCGGCGAGGCCCGTGCACATGGCCATCCGGAGCCTCCTACTTGAGCTACAGGACATTGCGACCTCGCTGTGCGCATCGACGTGGCCACCTCTAGGAGCGTCCTGCACGACATAAGGGTGAGAGCATGCTTCGCATTCTCATAGACCCGATGGATGAGGACCAGTAGCTCATCGTGCATCACCTCCAAACTATGGGTGACCCTGTCCACGACCGACCTGGTGTCCCTCATAATCTCGGCGGTGATGTCCATCTGCAAGAAGTACATAAAAGAGTCAAAAGAGTAATTGTGGTAACCATACTCTCCAACTATCAAACACGAGTACGTACCACGAGCACTAAGTTCTACACTAAGTGTACGGGCCACGCATCAGTTGGTGCTAGTACGTGAGCTGGGGAAGGGTCAATGACATGCACCAGCCTGGTGTGTACCTGCGGAGAGTACTAGCGTAGGTACTCAACGTATAAGCTGGGGTCATACGTGGTGTCCTCCTGCACGAAGTCCTGCAGTGCCTCCACCTACTCATCCACCCACTTCACCATCTTCGTGCCACAGACCGTCCCGCTACCACCTCTCCTATTATGCCTATGAAACATACAACTGTAATTAGATGGCATCCTAACAGAACTACGAAAAATTATAAGGACATGGGTTGTGTGTTACTCATGCGTGGATTGAGTCAGGCACCCAATGCCCGATGGGGACTGGAACAGCCTAACGAAGGCCGAACTGGCGCACCACCTTGTGCATCGTGTAGTCCTTGATGGACATATTAGAGACAAGCTTCTTCCTTGTGAGCCAGTACACCTGGTCATGCAAACACAGTGACGAGAGGCCATGGGGGCTCCCAGCGCACGTCATCAGCGATGAGGCAGTTGAGGTGCTCATGAAGTTGTTGTACGCATGGGTGACCTACAAGTGTGCAAACTATGCCTGCGAGCCAGAACAGTGGTTATGGAGGATGACCTATAATGTACATATAGTAAAGAGTCAGAAGAGCACGTACCCGTCTACAGCATGGTACGGACCACTGTTAGGTAGCATCGACCGTCCAAGGGGGAAGCACTCAAACGACCACAGCTATAATAGGAGGGGGCAGCCTGTGAGGATAGGGGTCATCTTCATCCTATAGCAAGCGTTGCACATGCCACGGTACGTCGTGACAAGTACAGCTGGTCCCCAACTATAATGCACGTCGTCCCTGTCGGTGATGGCCCTCGCATAGCACACGAGGCAGACATAGACGGTGTCACCGTGGCTGTTGGTAAACAGTACCCAGCCGAACAACCATAATAAGTACGCCTCGAGGTGCTGCGACACCTGGTACTCATTGGCATCTGGCTCCACCCACTCGACTTGCTCACAAATGAAAAATTAGTAGATCCATCATATATCAAAGATAATGCATCGCTAGATACGAAAAATAGATAACATACATACCCAGAACTACGAAACCCACCACATGGGGGCCATGCTTCTATTGCGGTGGGAAGATGTAGTACGTTGTCGCGGTCTTGAGTAGAAGAACACCCTGAAACCTATCCAGCTGGACATCACGCCATTTGGCAGGCGCATCCTCCGGGGAGACAACCTCTTCCATGATAGGCAGGCCGAGTAGCATCGCGATGTCCTATAGAGTGGGGGCTATCTCCCCGAATGAGAGGTGGAAGGTGTGCATCTCAGGCCGCCACCGGTCCAGCAGAGCTGTCAACAATGATCGGTCGAACAGGAAACATCGTGACCGCTCCTGGACCTCCCTGGTCTCCTCAACTAGAGCGAGGTCTTCGTCGGTGGCCTCCACCATCCACGTGATAGGTAGAAGGCCAGCATCACTCAGCCTGCAAAGCACGAAGAAGTTAGTATATAGAACAAATATCATAAAAAGATGTGTCATAGTTTGTACACAAACCAGTCTCTCCAACGTGGGTCTACTCTCCAAGTCTATCGGGGTGTCTGCGTACGGACCACCCCTAACTCGGTCTCCTTGCCCCCATCTTGGGGATGCTCAACACGACGCCTCACACAGTGCTACGCGTCAATGTTTTGCTCCAGCAAGCCAAAAGACTAGTCCGAACCGCCAAGGTCACCAACCAAATCTACAAATCAATTTTAAGCAAAAAATTACAACATAGTTACTTACAGATATAACAGAAAGTAAACCTTAAATATAATAATGAAATGAAATATACGAAATTTTATTTTAGTTATTTGTGAATTTTTACATCTTAGATGCTATTTAAATCATCATGTACAGTTTTAATCGCTCGTGTAATCTTAAATCGTCGTGTACTACTTTAAATTGGCGCATCCTGTTCTAATCATCATGAACATGTTTCAACTCTTTCAATGCCAATTGAGAAAACTACTTACGAGGTTTCTACAATTTATAATAATGAAATGAAAATACTAATTTTTATTTTAGTCATTTATGAATTTTTACAACTCAAATGTTATTTAAATCATCGTGTACACTTTTAATCGCTACGCATAATCTTAAATCGTCACGTACTATTTTAAATCAGTGTGTCCTATTTTGATTGTCACAAACAGTTTTAAATCTTTCAATGCTTATAAAGAATACTATTACGGGGTTTCTACAATTTATAAGCAACTGACAAAATTAATTGTGCCTTCAAATGCAATAAAGCTATCTAAACGGCAATACAATTGTTATCAACTAAATTACTATTGCTTTCTAAACTATAAATTTAATGATTTCAATTGCTATCCTACCATGTTTCAAAATAATAATACAAAAAATATAGAAAACTCACCGTCGTCAATGCGCAGATCGCTCCTCCTCTCTTCCCCTTCCTCTCCTCCTCCCCTCCTCTTCCTCCTCTCCTCCTCGCCTCCTCCTCTCCCTCCTCCCCTTCTCCTCCTCTTCCTCCCCTTCTCTTTCTTTTCTTCCCTCCTCTCCCTCTCCCCTATCTTTCTCTTCTCCCTACCTTGCTTTCCTTTCTTTTTCTTGCGCTTGACCGAATAGAGGAGGCGTCGACCATGCAGGGGTAAATACCCACTAGTTGTTCAACCGTTGGGCGACTAGGGGCAAAGTTGCCCACTGGTTGGGTGACTAGGGGCCAAGTCACTGAACTGTTGGGTGACATGGCCTGGCCGCCCAACGGTTCAGCGACTTAGCCACATGTTGCCGAACGGTTGGGTGACTAGCCCAAGTCGCCCAACAGTTCAGCAACAGGAGGTCAAATGTGTAAAAAATAAATGAATCGTAGGTATATTTTTGTAATTCCAAATAAAAATGATTATTTTAAAAAATTCCTAGAATAGGGGAGGCCTTCAAGCCGAATAGAGGAAGCAAGGGAGGTGGTGATGCTGGACTTAGGTGAGCCGCCGATGGTGAGAGGTGGTCAGAGAGGGGACGATGGCCACGAAAACAATTCCTTAAGAGAGCGTGGATGCTAGGGGAGGAGTCATGTGGACCGAGGCAGAGTAGAGGCGGCCCGGTGATGGGTCACGGTGGCCAGGCCAGGGGTCGATAGTGGCGGTGGCATCCGAGTTGAAGAGAGGGGAAGACGGGGTGAGCATAGGCTAGAGACAGGTGGGAGGATGCTTACCATGATATCCGTACTAGAGGAGATGTGCTAGAAGAGGCCGGCAGCGGTGGCCTGTGGCAGTGTAGGCATGTGCACGATGTTAGGTCACTAGGTTATGGAGGGGAGGAGCCCATAGCTGGGATGGCTCGAGGGAGTCACCATGGTAGTTTAGGAGTGGCGAATTGAAGTGAGGTTGGCCGAGGAGGAGGCGTCAGTGGTGGCCATATTGGCCGGAGCTCGGGAAGAAGTCGATGCAATGAGATCTAGGGCATGGAATCCGAATTAACTTAGAGGGGGCAAGGTGGACATCTGGGAACACAGGGTGACATGCTAGCTTTCAAACAAAACCCAGTAGAGTGGCCGGGACGTCGGTGGTGCATGGCGGCTGGCGCATGGGTGAACTTAGAAGAAGGAATGGGGGAGGAGTGCAGGTGCAATGGGATGCCGGGGCTGCTACTTATAGCCGGAGGGGAGTCACAGGGGTGCACTGTGGCCGAGCTGCTGCTAGAGACCAAGCATAGGGCGACGGATGGGGCGGCGACGTGAGCATGACGTGACTGAGTTCGACGCGAATAGGGCATGGGCGCCGCACGGCGAGGCAAGGTGGGCGCACGGCCTGCCAGGGGAAGGAGCACGCGGTGTGGTGTGACATGATGGTGAGGGGACTCCATGAGGGCTTGGCATGGGCACGCGCAGGCATGTAGATGGGGCACAGGGCCATTGCCTGGTGGCGAGGCTCTAGTGGGGGAGGTTGAGATTGAGGAGGCGGGGCGGCATGCGAGCAGCTTGGCACAGTCAGCACAACCGTGTCGGGCGCCAAGAGAGCAAGCCGAGAGGAGAGAGGAAGGAACAAGGGAGGAGAAGAAAGAAAGAAAGAAAGAAGGAGAGGGAAGGGGTTGTGGGGCTTAGTTGGAAGAGGGAGGAAGAAAGGATTCAGATGGCAAAATCAAAATCTGGGAATTTGATCTTCGCTTTATATTTTCGATTCATCATTTGAATTTCAAAATTTTGAGTTTTGGAAGGTATTATGGAACTTCAGAATTTGAATTCTCAGTTATAATAATTAGATGGAAAATTTTAATAGTAAGTTTGATTTCAGTTTCTATTCTTTGTTTCAATATTCCAATTTCTAGTTTTGAATTTGAATTTTTGACTTGTAAAGGAATTCAAAATTTCCTTGATTTGATTTTCATCATCTCAGTTCTTGATCTTTTGTTTTGTTTTCATTGCTTAAATAAATTAGTGAAGATCCAAACCAAAACTCAAATAAACGCCAATGTTTTTAAATTGCTAAGAAGCGAGAAAAAGATTTTATGATTTTTTGCAATTACACTAGCTCCCTTTTTAGGCTATTACATTAGGTCTCCAAATGTCACTTTAGGTAGATCCCTTAAGTGGCGGAGCCTCAGGCTAAAAACTAAGAGGCAATAACTAACACCAAATACTACTCACAGCAAGGCATGACAAAAGTACAACACAAATGCACAATTGATATGAAATTTGAGCTCTATGCTTAATGATAAAGCAAAATAGGAAAGAACATGACAAAGAAATCTAGCACAATAGAGAAATACAAAATTTAGTACCTTATAATGTAGATTTGGTTCATCCGAGCCTATTATGTCTTCATCAACAAAGGTACAATAACTTTGTCATCGATACGAGTCTAGACAATAAACTTATAGGCACCTCCGGTCAGATACGAAGACTGCCACGGATGGAAGGGACTCAAGAGAAGCACATAACCCTAAGGTCCTTGCAGAGGGCCTCCTCCCTCCCCCAAGTGTATTTCATATTAGTGTTCTAGGGTTACAAAATGACCTCCTCTCTCTCATTACAAGGGTCCTACTATAGGTGGAGAGGGGGTGGCCTGCATAGATACAAATTTGCCCTTAGTGTTTGGCCTACTCCTGGGGCATTTCGGTCATTTGCTCCACATGGGCCCCGCTAGGTCTGGGCCCTCGGGGACGGTCCGGGGTTGACCTGGGTCCCCCTAGGCATGGTCTTACATACTTCATCCAGGGTTGGCACAGGGTCCTCCTAGGGATGGTCTTGCATACTTCGCCCAGGGTTGACCCGAGCGTCCTCCTAGGGATGGTCTTGCGTACTTCGCCAGGGGTTGGCCCCGGACCCTCCTAGGATC
The DNA here is from genome assembly GCA_017311315.1 of Dendrocalamus latiflorus. Lineage (NCBI taxonomy): Eukaryota > Viridiplantae > Streptophyta > Magnoliopsida > Poales > Poaceae > Dendrocalamus > Dendrocalamus latiflorus. Next base: position 23,085,909 of record CM029678.1, read on the forward strand.
GATCCCGCATACTCCGCCCGGGTTGGGTCTCGGACCCCCGTAGGGTCAATCTCGCATACTCCACCCGGGGCTGGCCCGAGGTCCTCCCACAAACGATTTTGCATACTTCGCCCAGGGTTGATCCGGGCGTCCTCCTAGGGATGATCTTGCATACTTCACCTGGGGTTGGCCTGGGGTCCTCCCAAGGACAGTCTTGCGTAGTGGGTCCTCGGCTCGTTTCCAGCCCTAATCACTACATCACCTTTAGACAGAATGGCGTGGAATCTAGAATGGCGTGGAATCTAGAATTAGGTCTCCAAAAATCACCTGCGGCAGTTCCCTTTTGGAAACATCAGTTTCGCAGCAACAAGGCATCAGGCTGAGTGGAGCAGGGGAAGATGGTGCAGATTTTGTAATGTCTATTGAGCGATCCTCAAAAAGACGAACTTTTGGATGGTCACCAAACATAGCCAAGCCAGCATTTAATGTTCATGTAGTTTCTCAACACATTGGCAAATGCATTTGCTGAGACAAGTGAGGCACTCAACAATGTTGGGAATTCTTTTGCTACTGATGCTAGATGTGGATGGTCCTCCGGATGAAGGGGGGAGGGGGGTTCTAAACTAGGATAACCCCGATACGCAATACGAGTACTTCGATACTATGATATGATATTTTGCAAAAACAATGATACGTCGATATGGCAAGTATATATGTATTTAAAAATTAAAAAATATAGAGAGGCTACAAGAGAGTGAGAAACTGGGATTATCCTGATGAATGCTATATATTCCATTATTCCTTGCCTCTCTCTTGCTATTTCAGTAATAGACTACATAATTGACATTGTTAATGAATTCTAATTCACAAAATGTAAACATCTAGATTCTTACCAATAAATATCTGTGGGTTATGACTTATGATAGAGAACGGTGGCTCCTAGGCGCATCGTGTTTCTTAGCAGAAAAAAGCTGCTTAGATTCTGCTTAGATTTCTAAAGTTGAGTCAGAGCTTCCAATATAGTAGTTGGTCTTCGTTTTTTTCTCTGAAATCTCTGAAAAAAGACAGATCAAGAGATGGCAACGATTTGTGCTTACCAAAAGAAACAATTTGTCATTTTTGGGCATATGACACCAGTCTTGTTTCCAGGGCTATCCCAAGATGCTTGGCCTCTTTAATCATGCGTGAGAATTCTGAACCCTTGTTCCGACGCAATGAAGCCAATGGTTGTGAACTGACCTCCTCTCGAGCAGGCGAAAGTGAATACAAAACCGAGTTTGAACAAATGGAATCGGCTTCATCATATTCGAGAAGGTCTAGAGGTCAGACAAAGCAGCACTGACCTCAGAATTGCATCCCAGCCGACGCCTATAAGTAGCCAACTTAACTGAAGGTATTGCCCCATTCGAAAACAAAGAGCAGAAACATCCAATAATTCAATTTTCTGACATTCCATCCCATCCCCTTAGTTGCTAGCACACCGCCCATTTATGAGAAAAGAACAAGGTTAATAGTAATGCTAGTACTGTGCAAGTTGAATGGAGCAAAGAAAAGGAAAAGAAAGGAATTGTACCTATGACGAAGATGAGGCTGCAGTTGAGGGTGAGGAGTGTTGGAACTAATCTTGTTGTTTATGTGTTCTTTATTTATTTATGATTGAGTATTACATGTATAGTGGCTAGAATCCAAGTTAGTTGAAACGTGTAGCATGGCGTAGCGGGTGGATCGGCAGTGCGTAGTGAGCTGATCAGTAGCCAGGAGTTGAGTGCACGTATGTGTTACTTGGAATTAGCCATACATGTATTTGTGGTCAGGTATTCGGCCAAGTCGTGGTGCACGTCCGGAGTAGGCCAGCGGTCAAGCTGTGCGTACATGCAGGAAAGTGATGCATGTACAAGCGTTCCCTGGAATTCTAGAGGTGTGGCTGCATGTGCGTGTGTTAGTGGAGTGGCAGTTTTTAGTTTGTTTGATTGCAGTTTGCATGCATGCAGAGTATGAGTGGTTTGCTAAGTCCAATGGGAGGACGTGCTGCACTTAATGCTTCCTGCATGTAACCAATTTGTTTAATGCTTTATATAAGAAGATAACAGCAGCAAGGAAAAGATGTGAGTAGTTGCACATCACAAATTTTTGTGTGTGTTCTCTCTCCATTCCGTTTTTCCATTCAGCCGAGTGTTTTAGTTTAAGCTCTTACAAGGAGGGCACAGATGCGGTGGAATAGGTTCCTCCTTTGTGAAGTCCGCGGAGTGGTGGGCGGTATGGAGTTGGACAAACCAGCAGGAGAGGTTGACGCACAGCTTCTTGTTCCTGAGAAGTCCGTGGAGCGAGCGAGAAGGAATCAGCGGATGGATCAGGGAGGCACAAGGCAAGGGGAGGGAGGGAGGTTTTGGGACTGACTGGAGCCTGGAGGATGTCCCAGAGGTTCTTGACTCCAATCGGCTGCTCTGGATAAGCTGTGGAGGCAAATCGGCTTGACGGTTACAAATCTTGCTAATTTTTCAAGCCTACTTTTAACTATTACATTATTTCCTTTACCATTGAAGGTTGCTGATGAATAAAACTTCTCTCCCAATCGTCATCGCCCACGTCTCAAACAATCTCAACAACCACCAGTCTTTCTAGTCATGTAGCTTTCGCAATCCACTCCCAAAATGTTTTCCCCATCGAAGAGAAATGAGACCGGACCCTCTCATCATTGCATACATGCGCAACCAAAGTTTTCTTCCCAACTAGAGGTACACCAATGATCGGAAAACACAGTTGCGGTTCCAAGAGGATTGTGCTGCAACAGGGTACGGTGTTCATGATCTGCTGTTTCTCACTGTGGCGACCAAACATGAAATAGTCAGTGTAAAGATAGGTATCATACTTCATAGGGTCTACGACAAATGCGTTCACATCCCACCAAAAGTATAACAAACTCTGTCTGGCAACAGCAGCTTCTATATCATCAACCGCACTATGTATGTCATGACTTTGGGCGGTATAGATTTCCAGTAGCCGATGATTTCGGTTTGGCTGGTGGGTGTTTTGAGGTCAGGGCGAAAGCTTGGACGGCGTCGTTTGCGGACGACGCATCCTCCTTGGAGGCGTCCTCTCTGTACCTCTTCCCCAGCTCCCCCCACCCGGTGGTTGATTGCAGGTGAAAACCTTTCCCATGGTGGACTGGCGGTGTCAGCGCCTTGGGCGTTGTTTCCTTCTTGAAGGCGTCGTTAGGCAATTTCAGCTTCGTTGATTGGTGCTTGCCGTTGGCTTTGTCGCTACTCGGGCTTTGTCCGAGGAAGGTTAGAGGTGTTGGCCGAAGAGAGCTATTTGGATGAAGAAGGTGAAGTGCTGGTCGAAGGCACTCCCGGTTGAGCATTGAGGTGTTGCATCGAGTGCTGCTGTCTTCACTAGAGGAATACAGTCGCTTGTTGGAGGCAACGAAGAGTTGTGTTTTGAGGTGTTAGCTCCGTGAGGCGGGCGGCGTCGGCGACTCTCGTCGCCTCTTTGGAGACGTCGCTTCGGAGGTTCATCTTTTCACAGGATAGACAGGAGTTTGGATGACTCAAGTGGAGAAGGTTAGAGGCTTGGTTGAAAGCAAGGACGGAGAAGAAGTTCTGAAGCTTAGTCTTTCTAGCTTTTTCTTAGTCCTTAAGTTATCCTTTTTGCTGTTGTGTGCTCCTCAGTGTTGAGGCTTTGGGCCTAAGAGCTCGTGTAACTTTTGGCTGTGTATATCCCTTGTGGATATAGAGGCCGGGTTTTATATCCATTATCTAAAAAAAATGTAATGACTAGTGCTTTGTTGTCATTTGCTTCTGGACACTGCACTTTGTTGTCATTTGCTGAAATACAAGAGTTTTGTTTTTATTAAAAAAAAAGGTAAATGGCTTTTGGACACTGTACTTTGTTGTCATTTGTTGAAATACACTGCAAAATCACAATTTATCTCAGGATCACTGCAAAATCATTGTCATTTGCATCTGACACCAGACCGTTTAAAACAATATTTTTCTGAGCTTTGGAGAGAGAATGTCTTAAAGATGCCAAGATAGAATGTCTCAAATATACCAAGATTGACCCTTCTCCTTTTTCTTTTCCTTCTTCTTCTTCCTCGTTATCAGCAGACTAACCCAGCGATTTCAAGGCAGAGGAGTATGGCGAGGTGGACTTAGTGTTGGTGGTTGTTTGTGGAGATACTCACGAGAGACACACCGGCACCGAGTGAAGGAGGCAGTGGCGATTTGACAGCCAAGAACCCCAACCGAGTGCGTTAAACTGTAGGCACGGGTAAGTGCATGCTCGGGCAAGCAAGGGCGGCTTGGTAGCACGCGTCTTTCAAACCTAAAATTCATAATATTATTATTTTAATCGGTCTGGTGTCTAGTGAAAGATGACCACGATTTTGCAGTGTCTATGCTAAATTGTGATTTTGTGGTGTGTTTCACCAAGTGGTAACAAAGTGCAATGTCTAGGAGCCAATTTTCCCTTAAAAAAAATGACCACACTTGAATTAGAACCAATGAGACTATTGATTTCACAACAAGAGAAATGATAGTATAAGGAGGAATGATGATGTTATAGGATTCCCTTCGGCGTAAGTTGGAACAGAGTGAACATTCTTAGTATAAGGAAGAATCCTTGATTCCCACATCACCAGATCAAACTTGCCTTTAGGTAGCAGAACAACGGGATCCAGCATTAGGTCTCCAAATGTCACCTTCGGCAGCTCCCTTTCGGAAACAGTGTAGGGGAAGATGGTACGAAGTTCGTTATGTCAATTGGATGGTCTTCATATAGATGAAGTTTTGGATGCTTGCAAACATGGAGAGGTTTTTCCTGACCACAATCCTGCATCTCCTCAAGATGCCAAGCCAGAATTGAGTGTCCATGTTATTCCTCGATAATTCTGCGAACGCATTTGCCGAGACAAGGCAGCCATTCAACATTGCGAGGAGTTCTTTCCCTATTGATGCTAACTGTGGATGGTCATCCGGGTTTGTACTTCCAAATGTAAGCATCTTGAAGAGGTAGTTGCACTCCTCATATGATAAGCTATTCAAGTGGATTGGCTTCACGGCTCCAAATCTTGCTAATTTTTCATGCCTAGTTATAATTATCACCTTATTTCCATTACCAATGCAAGTGGCTGATGAATAAAACTTTTCCCCATCCTCATCCCCCACATCTGAAAGATACTCAACAGCAAGCAAAGCTCTGCCTGACATGCAGCTTTCATGGTCCATTTGCAAAAAGTTCTCCACTGAAATGCAAAATTGAAGAGAGGTGCGACTGGACTCTCTCACCATGGCATACATGCGCAACCAATTGTTTTCTTCCCAACTAGAGATCCACCAGTTACTGGAAGCACGTTGGGAGCGTCAAACGGTGGTGCAACAGGATGTTCATGACCCTCTGTTTCTCACCACGACGACCAAACATGACATTGTCAGTGTCAAGATAGATGTCATAGGGCCTACGGCACAAGTGTTCACATCCCCCAAGAGTATAACAAATTCTGTCATATTAGCAAGAACGGATTCCAGATAATCAACTAGTTTGTAGCTCATGACGCTTCAATGAAGTGGGAAAATACAAGGCGGACGACTCATCACTCACCTCCTCTTTGGCACCCTACTCAAGGTGCCCTGTACTTAGGGTGTCGAGCACGTTGTACGGTCTCTTCTTTTTAATTTCTAAAAGACTTTTTTATCTTTTTTACAGTAACTAGCTTTCAAATGGAATGTCTTTTCAAGACGAGATCTATAAGTTGATTGTAGTATGAATTATAGCGACTTTATTTATATTAGCCAAAACCACACGCGAGTTTCTGTTACTTCGTACTCTCTTTCATAAACAGTCCAAAAATCATAAGCAAAAAAAAAAGAATAGACACGTAGCCTCCTGACTGAAAGCCTCCACAAGCAACTTCAACTTTAGCAGTGTATCGCAGTTGGAGATTATCGCCCATCCGCCTCCTCGATGGCCGTGGGCTTGCAACTAGAGATGGCAATGGGTACCCGATACCCGAATACCCGACGGGTTTTACCCAATAAAGAGACGGGTATGAAAAATTTTATGTACCCATGGGTACGTTATTGGGCGAAATCCTCTACCCGCCGGGTAGGCGGGTGCGGGTGTGGGTATATACTACCCATACCCGCCTACCCGCGGGTAATGAATACCCGCATTAGACAACTAGACATCCCACTCAAATGTTAATTTTATTATCTACTTGTTGTTGGTTGTTTATTTGTTTGTCATATGTTAATATGGTCATGTCAAGTATGCTTATGTGATGTACTAATTTTGATCATTAGACGTTTTTGTGCTTGGCATGTATGATTAATGAATGTCTAAATTGATGATATTCTTATGTGTTGAACCGGGTATGCTTGCGGGTACGGGTTACCCGTCGGGTACTAATACCCACGCGGGTACGGGTATGGGTAAATTTTCCTACCCGCGTGCGGATACGGGTAACCCGACGGGTAAATTTACACCTAGCGGGTACGGGTATGGAATGGTTGCCATCTCTACTTGCAACTGCAGATAATCCAATCTCCACCTCCAATGAGTATGTGTGTGTGCGCGCGCGCAGCAGAGTGTACTACTAAATGCGAACGTTCAACAATTATGTTGCAGCCTACATGAGAATGTTGACGTGTCGGGTCTACATACATTGCAAGTTTTTCTCAACACTAATAATAATTCAGAAAAAAATCCAATTTACAACCCGAACACTATACTCTGTTCGATTTTCTACCATAAACTCAAAAACCATTCAAATAGGGACCTCTAACGAAACCGTTTGCCTTACCTTCTTGACCTAAATCAGAGTAGTTTTGATGTGACATGGCATTCAAATTAGGCTGAGTTGTCACCTACGTGCCAATCATTTGGCCAACATAGCATCCGCCACATCCCCTTCTTCTTAGTCCTCTATCTCCTCTATCTCTCCCTCTAACAGGAAAACAAAGCTAAGCTTACCGATGGTAGGGAGGATAGAAAGAGCCAGGGATGGCAAAAATGGAATGCTGGGATTACGATGAGTTCACCTATAGTGGTGTCACGGTGGATGGTGCCCCGTGGTGGCCTAGCGATGTGTGAGTGGCGATGTAGTAGAAGGCGAGTGCGGCAGCGACGCTCCGTGTATATGATCTTGGATGGGGCATGGGTAGAGGAAGAGGGAGTCACGGTGAAGTTTCGGCCACATGGAATTGACCCGTGGTTGACTGAGGAGGCGAAGACATCGTGGTGGACCTCCTGATAGACGATAGAGAAGAAGGGTCGTTTCGGCCTGACTGCATGGTGAAACACGAAATAAATAGATGGAGAAAGTTGCATATGGTGTGGAACATACCGTGATGTGGCTGGTTGGGCGTGATTCTCACTGGAGGAGGAGATCAGGTAGAGGATCATGGGCCGGACACTTGTGTGGGGTCATGGCATACATGGCTATACGCGTACAACATTGACCTCACTAGGATGCCATGTCAGACCAAAACCACTCTGATTTGGGTCAAGGGGATAACATGAACGGTTTCATTAGTCTGAAGGCATGCAGGGTAGGCTAAAATTGTCCTACATTTAGCACGTGTTTGGCCAGTTGTGTCAAACACATGTATGAGAAAGTTTTTTAAACGTTTTTTTTAAAGAAATCACCATATGTTCGGATGCCTGATACAAATTTGAGCAACCTTCACCCAAATGCTAAACCATCCTATCCATTGAACCATCCCATGTGTCTGCCAGCAGAGTTTGACCATGGAATTGCACTAGGAAGGTTGACCGTGAAATTGCACTACGAAGGAATTAAGTCTACAGTTGCATCAGTTAATTGACGATCCCCAGGTCGCTAGCAAAATCTTGCAATTGTAGAATTTTATGAGGGATGAATTGAAGCGAAAGATAGTGCATACGTGGTGCTTTTTTCCTTGCACTAATTTACCTTGAGATAATGAAAAGGAGATAAAAGTCACAGCTGTTAAACACTAAATGTCATGGCCATGTTAACACATCTTTTTTCCAACGATCTAAATTAAAATACTACTGTAGCTATTACATTGTACGACGCTTCCTCCCTGACAAGGGAGCACTTTCAGGCATATCTTGTGCACAAGTTTGAACAAAGTAAACAAATGAAGTATAAGGGGGTATCCTTGATTCCCATGTCAATAGATTGAACTCCTCTTTTGGCCTAACAATAGGATCTGCTAGTAGTTCTCCAAGTGTCACCCTCGGTAGTTCCTTCTCCATCAAAATATTATTTGTGCGGTCGCTACTAGTAAAAGGTATGATACGAAGTGGAGCAGCAGGATGCAAAGCAAAGTCCGTTATTTCCACTCGATGGCCTTGTTCAAAAAGTAATTTTGGATGCACACCATATACAGTGAGGTTTTTCTCAATCACTCTTCTGCCCCTATTCAATACGGAAAGCCAGACTTGAGCATTTAGATTCCTTCTAAATACATCTGCAACTGCATTTGTTATGGCAAGTGACTGCAACTCTTTGGCAAATTCTTCTGCTACTTGTACTAGTTTTGGATGTTCTGCTGGGTTTGCACTTCCAAATGCCAGTGTCATGAAGAGGTACCTGTACTCCTCGTAGGACAGCATATTGAGAAAAATTGGCTTCACTGATCCAAATCTCGCTAATCTTTCAAGTCTGCTTACGATGATCACTTTGCTTGCTTTGCTCATCATTCTTGTGATGTTGGAGTAAAACGTTTTCCAGTCCTCATCATCTACATCTGAGACAAACTCAATAACTACCAACATCATCCCTAACATGGTCCTTTCGTGGTCAAGTATTCTCAAAAAGTTGTCCCCAGTCAAGTGCAAAATCGAAGAGAAATGCAAGCGAACCCTCTCATCATGGCATACATGAGCAACCAAAGTTTTCTTTCCAACTAAGAGACCTCCTATGATTGGAAGAACTGCTGGTGCACCAGGAGGGTTGTGTTTCAATAGGAAGTTCAAGACAATTTGCTTTTCAATATGTCGACCGAACATGAAGTTGTCGGCGTAAAGATACGCATCATAGGGTCTACGCGACATGCGCTCACATCCACCCAGAAGTACAAGAAACTCTGTCATGTTAGCAACAACAGCTTCTAGGTTTTCCAGTACACTTTGTAACTCCAGGTTGAAGACCTTGTTTGTTGCAGTATAAGCTATTGTGCGGGGACGTTTGAGACGAGTAGCAAAGACAAGGTGGATGAGTCGCTTACCAATTCCTTGACACCCTCTTTGCGTCGCCTATACTTGATGGTGTCCAGCACATGGTAGCCTCGATACATGGATGCCGCTACCGTCTTCACTTGTGTGAGCATACGAGAGTTGGTGATGTATCTCCCATCTGCCTCCTCGACAACCATGTGAACTCTCAGCAAGAGTTGTTGCAGCCTCTCCACCTTCTCTTCCGAGCATACACAACTAGAGAACTTGTTCATCAAAAAAGAGATGAATCGGCTTGCGAGATCACCTGTGATAGCAGATATGGCAAGCTCCATCTTGAAATCTTCCGAGATTGGTGTATGACAGAGGTGAGGGAATCTTGCAGGTTGTTCACAGGATATATGCATATATTCTTTGATGTGAACAGATCTTGCTCCTAGGGCAGTTGTTACATCACATCTAAGTAATTTGAATATGGCATGCAAAAGGTGCCAAAAAGAAATTTCCCAGCTGATGCTTGTCTAGATTTCTGTGGCATGGTCCATTTGCGTGTGGAACTAACTGGAAACCACGGCTGTTGCTTGTCCAGATTGGACTACCATGCAATCTCCTATGAATGACAGTTTAATTTGGAAACCACAGCTGTTGCTTTTAATTTGGTCCACACGGTAGACACAGTAGATGAACGACAGTTTATTACGTACGATCCTATGAATTTTCTATGTACATAGGGAGGGGAAAATGGAAAATCTCCTGCAAAATAAATTGAAAAGGAGAAAACAATCAATACGCACTATTCTAATACATTTTAATGGGATGTTTTCTTTTCTATGGCATCATGCCATGTCTCGACGCTTCATCCCCGACAATAAGAACGTTTTTGGCTGATCATCAACACAAGCTGGAACAAAACGAACAGACATATTGTAAGGCGGTATCTTTGATTCCCACATAACTAGTTTAAAGTCGCCCTTCGGTCGAAGTGTAGGATCTCCTATCAGGTCTCCAAATGTCACTTTAGGTAGTTCCCTCTCAGAAACAATAGTTGCACTATGGTAAGGTAGAAGCTGGAGTGGAGCATCAGCAGCAGCATATGCAATTTCTACTGGATGATCTCTTCCGAAAAGTGTTTTCGGATGCTCACCAAACAACTCAATGTTTCTCTGAACCATGCTCCTGCACATTGTCAGTATGCAAAGCCAAAATTGGAGGTTAACATTCTTCCTCAACACATCAGCGACCGTGTATACTCCCACAATCGACCCTCCCAATTGCGGTTCAAACTCTCTAATCATCGATACTAAAGATGGATGGTCGACCAGGTTTTCGCTTCCAAATGCGAGTGTCTTGAACAGGTAGCTTAACTCCTCATCCGAAAGCCTATTGAGATGAATTGGCTTTACGGTTCCAAATCTCACTAATTTTTCGAGCCTACTAATAATTATCACCTTACTTCCTCGACCCATTGATGACATGTATGAATAAAACCTTTCCCAGTCTTTCTCATCAACATTTGAAACAAACTCAACAACTGCTAATGTTCTCCCCGACATGGGCTTCTCGTGGTCGACTATTTCCCAAAAGTTATCTCCACTTAATTGTAAAACCGAAGAGAAGTGCGTGCGAACCCTTTCGTCGCTGCATACGTGCGCGACCAGAGTTTTCTTCCCAACCACACGACCACCAATGACTGGAAGAACTACCGGAGGGCCAGGAGGATTGTGTTGCAGCAAGATGTTGATGAGCTGCTGCTTCTCGGCATGGCGACCAAACATGAAGTTGTCGTGGTAAAGATAGGTATCATAAGGTCTACGCGACATGCGCTCGCATCCGCCCAAAAGCACAACAAACTCTGTCATGTTAGCAACGGCAACTTCCACGTCCTCCACTGCAGTTTGCAACTCATGATCGATGGGCTTGGTCCTGTTGGCCGTAGGAGCGGTTTTGCGAGGACGTTTGAGATGAGTGGCAAGAGATAAGGCAGATGAGTGATCTCGTACCTCTCTGCAATCATCTTCAACTGTCTCAGCATGCCACCGTTGGTGATGTATCGCCCGTCCGCCTCCTCGACGACCGTGTGAACTCGCAGCAGGAGTTGCTGCAACCTCTCCTCCTTGTTGTCGTCCAAGGAGGCACGCTCTGAGTACCTCTTCATCAGAAGGGAGATGAACCGGCTGAGAATTTCACCTGCAACTGCAGATATGGCAACCTCCATCTCGCACAACCTGATGAGCCCGAGAATTGAATGAAGTGCACTGGGGATATTACAGGCGTATGACAATGGAAGAACTAGTTCCTCCAAGCTTATTAGCTGTTGTTTCACCTTATAGTGACCAGATTTTGGGTCCGCTTCAAATAATTATAGCTTCTGGTTTATTTTAGCTTTGAATTTATTTAAGTCAAAAAGTACTTGAAACACGTCGTCTATTAATTTCGGTTTACTTTAGTTTCCTTAGCTTTTTAACTTTTCTTTTTCTTTTACTCCTTTCCATTGTCCTAGACGATTTAATGGTGTTTTACTTTTTTCTCTATTTTTTATTTTTTCTCAAAAAACTAATAACTACTATAATTTAATTTCAGTTATCATTACTATTATAAAAAGAACGAGTTGGTGATTGCACGTCTATTTTCCTCCAGCCGCTCTATTCACTCAACTTCTTATTATTCTCCACTTTCCAACTGATCAGAGCAACTCTCTTCTATAGCATGATTCTCTATATATTCAATGAATTCTGTTGCAACGTACGTGTATGTAACTAGTAATTCAAAAGACACAGTCACAAGTTTTAAGTCATGAGTCAGTTGGAGTGAGGCATTGGTCGTATTATCCGACCATTTTCTTTTGTGAGGGTGACAGTTGGAGCGAGGCATTGGTCGTATTATCCGACATTTTCTTTTGTGAGGGTGAAATAATTAATTTAATATACCTGCAGGCTAGGCCAGGTGTTGCCAATGCTATGAAGCTTGAAGACCAGGTCAGGAACGGTGGACAAATTCAATATGGAAACGGATTAGCTTATACCGCAAGTATTAATAATTTGTAGAAGGTGGCGTCTCCATCTCACGCGTGCAACACCAGGTGTTGCGTTTTGGACCGCAGTGGCGTCCGTCGCCGCCGAGTGGGCACCGGCGGCTCTGGGCTCAGTGGTCTCCTTGGTCCCTTGCCGTGCGGTATGACAACCACTTGTTGACTTTTTCTGTCTCTTTGAAATAGTTTCAGATTCTGATTTTTAAAATTAGAAGTTACTTGAAACGATTCGCTTCTTAATTTCAGTATTTTTGGGTTTTTGATTTTTTTTTCTTAGTCATTTGCGTTATTCTAAAAGATATATGATGTTTTTTAAAATTTTCTCAAATTTTTATTTTTTAATTTAAAAAGACTAACAATCACTCTACTGTAACTGAAACATGGCTTTTAAGTCGTTTGGAGCCCTACCAAATTTCTCTTCAGACTCCAAACATCCGCATTTAACTGGGTGACACCGATGCGTACTGAATTGCATTCTAACACTACAAAGTGTTGAGGAAACGTCGCTGGCGACCAGTTCAATGGATTCCTCTGCTTAGAACGAAACGAATCAATCACAGAAGACGAAATAATAGATTGAAAATACACAGAGAGATAGAGAGAACTCTTGGTCTTTCTTTATTAATTTCTGCTTGCATGTGTACAAAATATGCCGGTACGGCTCCCTATTTATAGTCTATGATAAGGTGCCCACCATGGGCCTAGGCTGCTGGCCCAGGCCCATGTTTCCTAACACCCACCCTTGGGCAATCATCGGACAAGTTCATGCCTCATCAAAACTCCATAAAAACCCAGTGGGAAAAATTTAGAGAAAGAGTACATGATACATGTTATGCTGCGATGCACGAATTGCCTCGTTAAAAACCTTGGTCGAGAAACTTCAAAAAAACTTGTCAAGGGGAAAAAAGTAAAATTCACCCAATTTCATTCAGTCTTCAGGACTTTATTCCATTGGGTACTTAATCTTCATGATCAAGGTTTACTAACGGGCTTGAGAGAATTCTCCCTTGAATTTTGCACTTCTCTAAGTCTTATCATTCCAATTCCTCGCACGCACCTTTCAAAGCTAGATGCAGAGAGTGATTTAGTGAACAAATCTGCCAGATTTTCACATGACTTAGTATGTGGTACTTTAATCTCGTCCATCGTTTGCAATTCATTAGCATAGAAGAACTTAGGGTTGATGTGCTTTGTGAGATGACTCTTCACATAGACTGTCTATACTTGTGCAACGCAAGCTGCATTATCTTCATAGATAATTGTGGGGGTTTGCACAATGTTCATCCCACCGGACTGCTGGATGTGGTGAATTATTTGGCGGAGCCAAGCGCATTCTCGTGCAGCTTTATACAGCACTATAATTTCTGAGTGGTTCGTCGAAGTCGTTACGAGACTTTGCTTGGACGATTTCCAGAAAATTACAGTTCCACCACACAGGAATATATAGACTATTTGTGACCTTGCGGTATGCAGGTCAGATCGGTACTCGGCATCTGCATAGCCAATTAAGTTCAGATCTTGATTCTTTGTTTAGAACAATCCAAGGTCATTGCTTTCTTGGAGGTATCGAAAGATGTCCTTTATGCCCTGTCAATGCCTTTTGGTAGGTTCTGCACTGTACCGTGCTAATAGGTTCACGGCAAATGCAATGTTCGGTCTAGTGTAGTTTGCTAAATACATGAGTGCTCCGACTGCACTCAAGTATGGGAATTCCGGTCCCAGGACTTCCTCCCCTCTCTTCCTCAGGTTGGAAAGGATTTTTTTTCTTGCTGTAAAGACCTCCCGATCATCGGTACTTTCGATGGGTATACCTTCTCAAAACCAAACCTTTCTAACACCTTCTAGGTGTAGGCCGACTGATGCACTAATATTCCTTCAGGGACATGCTCAAGCTACAGGCCTAAGTAGAATTTGGTTTTGCCCAAATCTTTCATTTCAAATTCTGACTCTAAGTAGGAGCTTGCTTCTTTTATGTCTTCCACTGTCCCGATGATATTCAGATCATCTACATATACTGAGATTATACAGAATCCATTCTGGGATCACCGTATAAATACACAGGGATGATCTTCATCATTCGTGTAGCCTTTCTTGCAGAGAAAGTCGCTTAAGCGATTATACCACATTCTTCCAAATTGCTTCAGTCCATACAGTGACTTTCTGAGTTTCACACTGTACAGATTTTTATTTGCTCTGTCTTGGTTCAGGAGAGGGATTCCTTCAGGGCTTTCATATAAATCTCGGAATCCAAGTTTCCATAAAGGTATGCAGTTACCACATCCATCAATTTCATTTCTATATTCAAGTTCACTGCCATTGAGATCAAATATATAAAAGTAATTCCACTCATGACTGGGAGTAGGTTTCTTCATAATCAACTCCAGGACGTTGAGTGAAACCTTGTGCTACCAGCCTTGCTTTGTATCTCACTACTTCATTTCTTTCATTTCTCTTTCGAACAAATACCTACTTATGCCCTACAGGGTACACATGGGGAGGTGTGCAGCATACAGGCCCAAACACTTCTATTTTGTTCAGAGATTGCAATTCAGTTTCTATTGCCTTCTTCCAATCTTCCCAATCTAATCTTTTCTTACATTCAGCGAGCAATGCAGGCTCGGGATCAGGATCGATGATTGTGGCAATTTTCTTTGTGAAGTAGATTTCGATATTGGCTGTTGTCCTATTCATGGACTCTCTCGTGTGCACATAATTTATAACTATTTCTTTATGAGTTGCTTTTTTTTGGAGCGATTGCTTCTTCTGGAGCTTCTCCTTGCACATCGCTTCTTCCAATTGCGGTGGCAAGTTCCTTTAGTTTTTCGGCTCCGATGTGTGCGCACACATCCATGACGATTTCTTCTTCCGTAGGGATATTCAGATCCGGTATGCCCTTTTCTGAAGGTGTCATACTTGTGCCAGGTCTCAACTGGCTCCCCTTCTCGTTGTAGGGGACTTCAGTGATCGGCTATTGTAAGTCCTTCTTATCCTTTTTCGCCGGGCGTCCCCAGTTACTTGGGATTCGAGGAGCCGGAGTTCTCGTCCTTTTGTTCTAAGGCCCCTAGACGGGATTAGGGATACCTTCTGCTTTTTTTTGGTATTTCAACCCTCTTCGGTGCATTGCGTGCAGGCACATGTGACTTAGTCATACTCTTCAAATCACTAAAGTGATCGGGCAGCTGGTTTGCTAATGCTTGCAAGTCAATGATCTTTTGGACCTCTTTCTCTGTTTCACTAGTGCGCGGGTCATGTGCACGAATCCCCGTGGCTTGCCACGTAATTTTTCGACGTTTTTCATCAAGGGGTTGATTTTCTCCCCCTAATGTTGGGAAATTATCTTCATCAAAAATGCAATCAGCGAAGTGGGCGGTATGCAAATCTCCCGACATGGGTTCCAAATACATGATTATGGATGTAGTCTCACCAACGTATATCCCAGTCTTGTAGAGAGGACCCATTGCAGTACGCTGCGGAGGGGGTATAGGTACATAAACCTTGCATCCAATTCTCCTGAGATGAGAAATTTTTGGTGGTGACCCTTGCGCTAGTTGCATAGGTGAATGGATGTTGTAGGCCGATGGTTTAAAGTTGATGAGATCCGCCGCATGCAGGACTGCGTGTCCCCAACATGTAGCTGGGAAATTACAATTCTACAAAAGGGGTCAGTCAATAAATTTAGTTCTCTTGATTAATGCCTCTGCCAAACTATTCTGGGTATGGACATGAGGTACCGAATGCTCAACTGCAATTCCCATCGTCATGCAATAATCATCAAATACCTTTGAAGTAAATTCTCCGGCGTTGTCCATTTTGATGGACTTGATGTGATGATCAGGAAACAAATTTCTGATGCAAATGATTTGCGAGATCAGCTTTGCGAAATCATGGTTTCTTGTGGACAATAAACCCACGTATGACCATTTCGAGGAAGTATCAATGAGCACCATAAAATACTTAAATGGCCCTGAAATAGGTTGAATGGGACCGCAAATGTCTCCCTTGATGCGTTCTAGGAATGCAGGGACTTCATCCTTCACTTTCAGAGTGGAGAGTCTAGTAATTAATTTCCTTGTGGCACATGCAGGGCACACAAAATCCTCATGATTTAGAAAATTCTTTACATTAATATTATGCCCTTGGGAATTGTTGATTGTATTTCTCATCATCCTAAGACCTGGGTGGCCTAATCTGTCATGCCAGAGACAGAAGAGTTTAGAGCTTCTACATACTGTCTTCAGGACAGTGTAGGCTGTAGGTGCCTTGATGTTGGTATAATATAGCCCAGTTTCTAGTGAAGGAAGTTTTTCTAATACCCTTTTGCCATTCTCTTCACGCTTCGTAATGAGCAGGTATTCCTTGCCATACTCTTCTTCAGTCTCAACGTGGACACCATTGGCGCGAATATCCTTAAAGCTTAGGAGAGTTCTAGTCGATTCTAGGTATAATAAGGCTTCTTCAATGACCAAAGTTATGCCCATTGGGAGTATAATTGTGGCTCTTCCTGAACCAATTATACATGCATCGCTTCCGGCAATTGTCGTAGGGCTGCCAGCATTCTTACGAATCGACTGAAAATACTTAGTCTCTCTTAAGATGATGTTCATTGTGCCGCTGTTTGCTAAGCACACTTCCTCCATAGGGCGCCACACGCGTTCTAATATAAGGTATTTTATTAACTTGTATTAGAAGGCATTCAACATATAAATAAAATACTTCAATATTAGAACATATCATGCCATCATAAACTGAATAAATGAATGAATTATTCAAAATCATCCAACCATCACGAGAAAATAAATGCTAAAGTACCATCCATGCAAGTTATAACATGTCCTTTTAACTTGCCATTTGCCATCCTTCTTCTTTTGGGCTTGGTGGGCATCAATGACTTGCCACACTTGTAGCAACCTTGGTTTTGCTGGTCATAGGTTTCGCCACTCTTCTTTGCCTTTTTGTCACTCGGAGCATCTGACTTGCCTTTCTGGGCAACGGCCTTACCCTTTTTTCCCCCTTCTCTTCATCAAGGGCTTTCGCACCTTGTAGCTCCCAGCGTTGGCCTTATGGCCAGCGGAGCTCCCCGGTGGCTGAGTGACGTAATTCTTGCAGAGAAGTTCATCCTGAGCCTCCGCAACCTACATCATATCAATCAATTCGGAGTACTCCTTGTAGTCGTCTTGATGATAGTAGAGAGCGGATTGTACTGCGTTGGGGTGGAAGGTGCATAGGGTCTTCTCAATCTTCTGCTCATCTGTGATCTGCTTGCCACAGAGTTGAAGATTGGTACAAATCCTGTGCAAGGCAGAATTGTACTCCCTGACAGTCTTAAAGTCGGCAAACCTCAGTCTGATCCACTCTTGCTCTGCTTGAGGAAGAATGGTGTACTTTAGCTTCTCAAACCGCTTTTTGAGTGCGATCCAGAGTGCTAACGCGCTTTTCTCTGCCATATACTCATTCTTGAGAGTGAGGCAGAGGTGGTGCTTGAGAAAATAAAGTGCCTGGTCATTCTCCTCAGGCGTGGATTGGGCATTATGCGGTCCGCCAATCCCAATAGCCGCGCGGAGCTTCTTAGATCCAAGCACTGTCTTGACATCGGATGCCCACGTCAGATAGTTTTGGCCATGCTGGGCTAGCTCCTCGAACTCCCGGTTTGTGATGCCAGTCATCTACATGTGTATGAATAGAATAAATAAGTTTACTACTAATAAACATGCACGAAATAATTTACTACGGGTAAATAAATGGTACAAAAGGTTCTCGTAGTGTTTCATAATTTTCTATGCATTTTCTATAAATTTTACGACTAATTTCAGTGATTAAAAGCAATTTAAACAATTACAATTAACCAAAAACAGTAAATAAATAAATAAAATACAGAAAATAATAATGGCAGAAATAAATAAGCTTCAAATGCTAAAAATAATGGAAAATTCGGATTCCCGAGGCCCTTTTATGCAAGAATATAATTTTTCAGTGAATTCTACAGTTTTCGAGGGTCTATACGCAAATTTTTAGTTCAGAGAAAAATTCGCTCAATTTTCTGATTTTCCGAGGGGTTTTCTGCAATATTCGGGACACGTTCGTAAATTTGAGGGCCTGTTCGTAATTTTCAAATTTACCGAGGTCTCTTTGCAAAATTCGGGATCCATATGTAAATTTGAGGGCTCTTTTGGTAAATTTCATAACACGGGGTCCTTTCTGTAAATATGATAGTGCCTCCGGCTGGGCTGCACTTTTGGCCCGATTGGTGTTTTGGCCCATCCGGCCCGCTCGGCAGCACGAAAATCGGTGGGGTTAGGGTTTCCCCTTACCCATTCACATTGCGGCGATAGCAGCAGCCCGAGCTTCGGCTAGGGTGGGGGGGGGAGGCGAGGTAGCCGGGCCGGGTGGCAGAGCCAACGGAGCTATCGGCGGCTGACCTCGGGCGCAGCCGGTGGTGGCTTTCTTAGGCGCATCCGGCCGATGGAGCGGAGTGGCGAATCCTTGGGCGCAGGCGGCCGGCTTCGGGCTGGCGGTGCGGGCGCGGCCTCCTCGGTCAGCAGCCGGCGGGGGCCGAGGTGGCGATTTCAGGCGCAGCTCAATGGTAAGCGGCGCTTCGAGGCCGGCCATGGGTGACGGGTCCAGGCGGCGGCTATGAACCGGAGGCCGAGATGGGGCGACACGATCAAGGCTGGCGGCCGGGCAAGCGGGGCGGCCCGCGTGCGGCTCGGCTGCGGGCGAGCGTCGGCAGGGCAAGCGGGGCGGCTGGCGTGCGGCTACGGGTCGGCCAGCAGGACCGGTGCTTCGGGCGCACGTGCGAGGTCCGAGGCGGCCTTCTCGAGCTCGGGTGATGGCCAGTGGACGGTCAGCTTCGGGCCGGGCGGTGGGCGACCAAGTGCGGTCTCCAGCGGTGGCATCTCCATAGCTTCGAGGCGGCAGCCCGTGCGTGGGTGCGCTGTCCGAGGCGAACAACGACAGAGGTGGCGCCTCATGCGGGAGGCGGCTGTCGACCGATGTAACAACCTAAATTTCGGGGCATTTTGTGGGTAAAACTTTTCTTGCATTTTGTGGCGTTCAGATTTGTTCTAAATGTTTGTTTGAGATCTTTTGAGTTTCGTGTCATGCAAAAAGATATATTAATAATAATAATAGTGTTAATAAAAGATATGGGAATAAAAAAATGAATTATGAATCCTAAACCGATTTTTACTTACACTCAAATCCAAACCGAAATTGAAATTTTAAACTAAAACCAAGAGTCAAACAACTGCATCAAAATAGTTGAACTATTCCTTTTTGAATTCCTTTTTGAATTTCCCACAAATTCCTTCCCTTTTTCTCCCATTATTTTTCTTTCACTTGGGCCCACTTCTTTCTCTCTCCCTCTCTCTCTTCTCTGCAAGTCGGCCCATGCCCCCACCCCGATCCACTTTTCTTTCTTGCTCCTCTTTCTCTCTCTGCTCATGGGCCCAGCGCCCAGCCTCCCTCTCCCGTTCCTTCCTTCCTCCCTCCTTTGTCTTCTCGATCTTCTGACTACGCACGTCATCCCAGCCCTAGCGCCCATACCACTGCATCACCTGCTTCCATCGACGTCAGCTGCCGCACCTGCCCCGCGCGTGTCATGCCCCGCACTGCGTCAGCCCTGCGCCCCGCACGCCCGCGCCCTGTAGCCATGCCGAAGAAACGCCACCGCCATGCCCCGGCCAACTACCCAACGGCGCCAGCACACCCCCGTCACCTTTAAAACCCCGTCCGAGAACTCAATCGAACCGCCCTGCTCCGCTGACCCTCCTCCCCAAAGGAATCGTGATTCCTGTGCCCCTATTACCACTGGTGGCTCTCCTCTCCCAACTCCGGCCGGCGAAGAATTGGCCAATTGAAGCCATCCCCGGCTGATTCCTCTGCACTGCAGCCCCACCGTAGCCCCGCCAGCGCTCCCCCACCGTCGCCCGGGCCTCCCAACGCCAATATCTCGCCGACGACGTGAGTCTATCCGCGCCACCAGCCCACCCTGGACCCCCTTCGGCTCGATGATTTCCCGGTGAGCTCCCTCATGACACACACATGCTCACGCCCCTCGTCAACTCCACCCTCCCCCACCACCGCGCCGCCGCCCCTAGTCCATCTCACCGCCAGCCGACCCGAGCTGCCGCCCGCCCGCCTCACCACCGTTTCAGGCCGCGCCACCTCCCCCATTAGCCTCCCCACCACCGGCTAAATCCATTTTTCCGGATACCGCAGCCTCCCCGGCCACCGTCCGCCGCTGGCGACACCAACACCGAGCGCCAGCCAGCTGCTCTATTTTAACCCTGCCCAACCTTTAGCTCTTTTGTTTTCCTTCCCATGTATCGTCAGCCCAGGCCAACGGCCCACTTGGCTAGCTCGGCGCGTTTAAGAATCACAGCCTCAGGTCTCTGGTTCGATCCCTCTCGGCCGCACCCTTTTCATGTTTTTTTATTTTGTTTTGTTTAATCCATTCTAATTAATAAAAATTAGGGAAAACTTGGAAATAATACATGGAAGCCAATAAATTCAAATAGGAAATAAAATAAGGTTACTTAAGAATTAATAATTGATTACTTATATAGCTTAAATATTTATTGAGGTCTAACTATCAATTAAAGGCATTTATAAAATATGATGTTGTATAATGTCCAAATTTAATAAGAATATACAAAAGGTTTCTATTAAACATCAATGAGATAATTAGATATGCACGTGCGGCACTAAATCATTAAAATTAAATATTAGGTGCACACCTCGAATATAAAATACCATAACCTAAGTTGTGAGGAATACATATCCTAAAGATGAATTTAATGCACTAAACCCCTACACTAGTCTATAGGACTAACCTAATGCGTGGAACTTCCTAAATAAATATAAAAATGATAAAAGAAATTATGGAATAAAAAGATCAATCCATGATACTCCAAAGCCAACTATGCCTGCCATTCTCAAATCTGAAGTAGAGTATTCTAGTGAATGTTCTAGTATTATGAACTTTCCTTGGCATTCGTCTCAATAAATCTTCTTTGGCCATTCAATCACTTCGTTCCAACCCCAATTGACTCCATCAATACTCCGCGCCCCATCAATCTTGCCTCAAATCACCCATTAACTCATTGTAAAGCTAAATTGAGTTTACTTGGAGTTATTTGGATCTTTTGAGTTATTTGCTTCTATTTGAATTCAGTTGCTTAGCACGTAATTAGAAATTGGAGTCTGGAAGAATCAAGGATCAAGCGAGATAAGGATCGAGGTGAAGAAAAAGACCAAAAGCTCAAGACCATCAAATGAGAAAGATTTGAGTGAGCTCAAGACCGTGGTAAACCGTGCAAGGCGAGTCAATACTTTAATCATGTTGATCCTACATTTTCTGCAAATTACTTTTGTTTAAATTATGAAATTGCATGCTGTTATTTTATATGCAAATACATGATTAATTCAAGATTCTAGTTATATGCCCATTATTTAACTTGATTAATATTACATCTCCTTTGGAATATTTGAATGTGTGAACCTTGTCGCCCTAGCAAAATTATAGTAGTAACCTTTCAAAAATAAGTCCCTAATTATATGCCATGCTTAGTACTGCATAGATACTCAGGGGCGCTAAAACGCCCCAAGCATCATTATCAATTTTAATCATGAGAAACTGGTTTGGGAAGTCATGGTGGTAATGACTAGTATATGTTGGTATGATTATTTTATGTTTCCAAAAACTCCAACTTGCTTAAATATCTGGGTGGATGGTTCGAGGGTGTGTGTGTGTGGTGCAGTGGAAGCACAAAAGGGTTAGTGGTAGAACCGCCCAGATACTACTAAGGACTGAATCTTGTCATGACCTCCTATGTAAAACAGTACAACCACAAGTCTGCAAAGTGCAACTTGGCTAAGTAGATTTATCGAAACTCCTGGACTCATCTCACTAGTAGTGGAAGGAAGTGGATACGCAAGGGCAAGGGGAGGCCTCAAGGGACACCGAGTGGAGGGTGAAGTAACTAGCCGTACTAGCGTTGCAGGGAGTGGAGCCCGGCTGCGCTAGTAGACGTGGTTACATCCCGTGCATAGATGGGACCCACCGCAAGTGGGAGCAGCCCATAAGGTGAGATGACAACAGGGGCTAGATATTTTGAAAAGTCACTGTGATGATCTACTCAACCACGTGGCTAAGGAATCATGTGGGGCAACGAACGGATTGTCTCTTGTGGTGAAAGTGTACAAACTCTGCAGAGTCAAAACTATTCGAATAGCCGTGCCCACAGTCAATGGTGGACATGGGAACTTAACCTGATATAGTTCTATTTCAAAAACTTTGTGGGTGGGAATGGAAAAGTGGAGGGCAGTGGAAAGCCCGGATTTGTGTTGCCCTGGGTGTCGTCCCAGTGATAATGTAAGCGGCTATAACGCTGAAGGTCTAGCATATGGTGCAGAGACCATGTAATGGTGGATGGAATCTAAATCGATATTATTATTGCATTCTTTTACACATTATGTTTTTGTTCAAAACTGCTAGATCTTAGGAAATTTTTATGTATTATATTTTTAAATAATAATACTTCTCACAAAATAAAATGTCAGGAAGAATAAATGAAGTCGCAAGAAAAGATGGTTGTTTATGGTAAACACATAAAGATGTTGGTGGATTCATGTCGATCATAAAAAGGAAACGATAGTGATGATTCTAGGAGAAATAAATTGGTGGAGCCTAAATGAATAGATAGGCTAGATAGATGATATAAATGATTTTTGGAGAATTAGGGAGTGTGAAAGTAATTGCTGGATTACAACACTGATAAATAATATAAAGTCTTGGGAGATGTTGGCAATGTTGGGATTAATACAATTGATCGGTTATTAGATGGGTCAATTGAATTTTTGGGAATTGGGAAATAATGTCACTTGCTGTTTGGAGTTTTAGACAGCAATCAATATAGAAAGTGTATAATCGGTGGATTAACTAAATGATGTCACTCGCTGTTTGGAGTTTTAGATAGCAATCAATATAGAAAGTATATAATCGGTGGATTGACTAAATGATGTCACTCGCTGTTTGGAGTTTTTGTCGGGACCCCGGATTTCCAAACCTGGACCCTCTGTGTATTACTGCACTAGTCCCAGATCAAAGCTAGTGCACACAGTTAAACATAAATGATTCATGACCAACAACGCATTTATTACAATTATAAAGAGTACTGACCACCAGGTCTCATTATTACATTGGAGGTTTCAAGACCTCGCACAATCAAAACACAGCGGAAGCAAAGAAATATTCAAAGTAGACCCATCAATATGCCACAGGCAGTTGACTGGGGAAACGCGACCTAGTCCTCCGGGAAAAATCCATCACAGCCGCAGGCGAAACAGTAGTCGTAGTCACCTTCTTGAGCTTCAACTTCCTCTGAGATTTATTTTTAAGTGTAGCATGTGAGTACATAAAGTACTCCGCAAGTCTTGGGAAAAATGCATAGATGCAAGGATTTACAAAGGAAGGCCATATGGTTCTTTTGCCCAAATTACTACTAATTATTTTCGAAGGCATTAGTTTAATAAAGTAAATGATTTTAACAGAACTAACAATTATTCTCTAGTGAAGGTTCCATCTACCAACACTAGATTAGTCAATTTGATCAAGTTACTTACTACGGGTTACATTCACCCTCTCTGGCTCCATCCGCCAGGATACCCATCCGAGAGTTCCCTCCACTCTCGGAATACAAAACTTTTGATTTTAAAACAAAACCAGAAATCTACCATGTGCATGCATTCCTTGCCCGCCCTTGACCGTGGGCACGGCTATTCGAATAGTTTTACACTCTGCAGAGGTTGTACAACTTTACCCACAAGAGATAAATTATCCTAAAAGTCAACATGCTTCCTTTGGCATGAGACCCAGATAAAATATCACAAAGCATTTACCTTACTCTAATCTAGCTAGATACCACCCGCTGAGGTTTCACCGCAGAAGGGTTAAATCCGCCCAATCTGAAGCCCCCTCTTGCGCCATATGAGTACAGTAAATCCCTGTCCCTCACTGTGAATAACCAGTCCATCCCTGGCACCCACTTTCCACTGGTGGCACCTAAACTAGACTATCATAAGTTAGTCAGCTAGGTCGTACCCATATAGACTTGTGGTTGTACGGTTAATGCTCAGTCTGGACAAACACAAGCGTCAGTCCTTAATTGACTAGGGTGGAACATACACTTTACAAGATCTCGTGCTTCCTGCACCAATCCAAACCAACCATCCACGCTAATCTAAACCCATTTCCACATTTTATTTTATTTTAAAATCACAGTGACAACTCCAATTGCCACTTCACTTTCAAACACAAGGGTTCAAATAATAAATCATAATTTCCCATTTTCAAGAGTTTCTAAAGATATTAGATAGCATGACTAAGCATTATTCTACCATTCTAATATTCGCAAAGATTAATAGTAATCTCATTACTGAGACAAAGGGGGTTCTAGGGTGACAAGGTACATGGCAATCAATGTCAAATGAGGGCATAACAAAGTTGGAATAACTAACTCTTAAAGATTTGAACTAGTGATTTTACGTAAATAGCAATGCACATAATTTAAAATATTTAAAACATTTCAAAAGCATAGGTTCAAGATGATCAAAGGAGACTTGCCTTCTTGAAGGGTTTCTGGGTCTTCTTGCTGCTGTGAAGAGGGATCGTCGACAACGTTGGAATCTACGCGAGAAAAGACGAAGCAAACAAAGCAAATAAATACAAACAAAAATTCAAATAAAATCCAAAAATTCAACAAAGGCCATAGTTGGATAGATTATGATTTTAGATGAATTTAGAAATTTGAATGGCAGGATTTGGCGTTAAAATGAGAAAGTTATGTTCATTTGAAAATCTCAGATTTGAATAAATCTAGAAATTCCCAAATTTCTGACAGGTGGGGCCCACTGGAATATTAGATTTTAATTTCTATTTTTATTCTGAGAGACTGACAGGTGGGGCCTACTGAACAGTAACCACTGGCGGTTACTGACATGTGGGACCCACTGGATAGTGAGCCCACTGACTCGACCTCTGACACGTGGGACCCACTGGACTCCGGGCCCACTTGTCAGAAACCAGCACAGAAGGATGGGGCCCAGGCGGCAGTGGCCAGCGCAGACTGGCGGCCGCTGACGTGTGGGGCCCACTTGTCAGCGCGAGGTTTTAAAAGAATGGCTCGACCTCAGCGTGCGGAGCCGGGGGCTCGAACGCGCACCGAGGAAGCCGAGGGGAGGGAGGAGATCGCGCTGATAACCAGATGGGCGGGGAGGCTTTGCCTACCCATATAGGGCAATCAATTCTTTTGAGTTACCTGCCGGAGGGGAGGCCGGGGAAGGTGGCCGGAGGCAGGGTTGTCGGCGGCGAGGGAGTGGCGGAGGGGTGCAGATGACGTCCAAAACGTGGTCCTGGAGCAGAGGCGAGTCCAACGAAGGGGTCGGCAGGGCTCGGGGACGGCCGGAGGTGGCCGGCGACGAGGGGGTGGCGGAGCTGGCTCGGGTCCTCCGGTGCGACGGCGCTCCGGCGGCGGGGAGGGGCGGCTGAGGTGTCGAGGAGGATCGCACGGACGAGAGGGAGCTCGGGGAGGTGACGGCGGGCTTCGGGGATGACCGATGCGGCGGCGAAAGCTCGCCGGAGTTGGGCGGAGCTCGGATAGGGAAGGGAACACGATGGCAGGGCGCTACGGGGCTCGGGAGATGTGGTGGAGCGCTCTGGGAGGTGGTGCGGGAGGAGGCGAAGCAAGGGAGGGCTTTTATAGGGGCGCAGGGGAAGCAGGGGAGCGGCAATCGCTCACCGGTGCTGGCGGCCGGAAAAGGAAGAGAAGGGGGAGAAGCGGGAAAGGGGTGGCAGGGAAGGAAGGGAGGCGTGGAGATCGGGGATTTGTTTCCCGGCGGGGCTCGGGGTTGCCAAAATCGGGGAGAGGCAGGGAAGGCAAGGCCGGATCCGGCTCGGATTGGTCGCCGGCGCAAAGAAGGAAAGCGGGGAGAGAAGAAAGGAAGGAGGCGGCTCTACGGGGACGACGAGCCTGACAGGCGGGGCCGGGTGGCAGCGGGAACTCTTCTTTTAGATCCTCTTCACGTTCCCAAGTCGCTTCTGATTCTGAATGGTTGCTCCACTGCACTTTACAGAACTTGATAACCTTGCTGCGCGTACGACGTTCTGATTCCTCCAATATCTTGACCGGATATTCTGGATAGGTGAGGTCCTCCTTCACGATTATTTCATCTAGAGGCATCTGCTCTTCTGGAACTCTAAGACACTTTCTTAGCTGAGACACATGGAAGACGTCATGCACCTTTGACAGTTGAGGTGGAAGCTCCAACTGGTAAGCAACTTCTCCTCGTTTCGCCACAACAGGAAAGGGTCCAATGAATCTGGGAGCTAGCTTTCCACTGACTCCAAAACGTCTCATTCCTTTGAGAGGTGATACCTTCAAATAAACATGATCCCCAGGTACAAATTCTAAGCTTCTACGTCGATTGTCCGCATAGCTCTTCTGTCTGGTTTGTGCTGTTTTTAATCTGTCCTGGATTAGACGAACCTGTTCTTCTGCTTGCTTCAACACATCTGGTCCAAATACTTGTCCTTCTCCTGTCTCCTTCCAATACAATGGAGTCCTACATTTTCTGACGTATAGGGCTTCGAACGGAGACATTTGCAAACTGGATTGATAACTGTTGTTATAGGAAAACTCCGCATAGGGTAGACTTTGATCCCAGTTAGCCTTGTTTGCTAGAACACAAGCCCTCAACATATCTTCCAGAATTTGATTTACTCTTTCTGTTTGTCCATCTGTCTGTGGATGATAAGCTGTACTGAAGTTTAAGTTTGTGCCCAAAAGTTCATGTAGCTTTTGCCAAAATCTCGAAGTGAATTGGGTTTCTCGATCTGACACAATCTTCTTTGGGACTCCACGCAAGCACACAATTCTTGACATGTACAACTCTGCAAGTCTATCCTCGGAGTATGTGGTCTTCACTGGAATGAAATGGGTGACTTTTGTCAAACGATCCACTATAACCCAAATTGAATCGTGCCCTGTTTTGGTTCTTGGTAATCCAGTTATAAAATCCATACCAATTTCTTCCCATTTCCACTCAGGGATCCGCAAAGGTTGTAGAAGCCCAGCGGGTCTCTGATGTTCCGCTTTAATTCGCTGGCACACATCGCACAAAGCTACATATTCTGCAATTTCTCGTTTCATACTTGTCCACCAATACCTTTTCTTGAGATCTTGGTACATCTTTGTACTCCCAGGGTGAATTGAATATCCAGATTCATGGGCTTCTTTCAGGATTAATTCTTTGATCCCTTTCTTTTCAGGCACCACAATTCTTTTTCCAAACCAAACGGTTCCTTGTTCATCCTCTGAAAATTCCGATGCTTTCCCTTTCTTCATATTATCCTTAATCTCCTGGACATACTTGTCCTCCTTTTGAGCTGCCCTGATTTGATCCTCTAAGGTTGGTTGAACTTCCAAAGTGGCTAGGAATCCTGCTTCCACTATCTCTAAGTTGAGCCGCTGAAATTCTTCTTGAAGTGCGGGCATACTATCCTTAATCCACAGTTTGGTACAGTAACTCTTTCAACTCAAGGCATCAGCTACCACATTAGCCTTTCCTGGGTGATAATGTATTCCAATATCATAATCCTTTATTAGCTCAAGCCATCTTCTTTGCCTCATGTTGAGATCAGGTTGAGTGAATATATATTTCAAACTCTTGTGATCCGTGTAAATTTCACAACGGTTACCAATCAAATAATGCCTCCATATTTTTAGAGCATGCACAACGGCAGCAAGCTCTAAATCATGCGTTGGGTAGTTTCCTTCATGGGGTCGTAGCTGCCTCGAAGCATATGCTACTACCTTTCTCTCTTGCATCAGAACACAGCCTAATCCCTGCCTTGACGCATCACAGAAGACTTCGAAATCCTTCCTAATGTCCGGAAGTGTCAACACTGGTGCAGAAGTTAACCTCTTCTTCAGCTCTTGGAAACTATCCTCGCAAAGTTTATTCCATTCAAACTTCTTTTCCTTCTTCAGCAACTGGGTGAGAGGTCTTGCGAGCTTGGAGAAGCCTTCAATAAATCGACGATAGTAACCAGCCAATCCAAGAAAACTTCTGATCTCGGATACTGACTTTGGTTGTGTCCAATTAAGCACATCATTTACTTTCTCAGGGTCTACGGACACTCCTCCTGCCGAAATCACATGGCCCAAGAAAGCTACTTTCTTCAACCAAAACTCACACTTACTAAACTTGGCATACAACTGATTTTCTCTGAGCTTTTCCAAAACTATCCTCAAATGTTCTGCGTGCTCTACCTCATTCTTGGAGTATATCAGAATATCGTCGATAAACACAACCACAAACTTATCCAAATATTCCATGAACACCTTATTCATCATATTCATGAAGTATGCGGGGGCATTGGTTAGACCGAAAGACATCACTGTATACTCGTATAATCCATAACGAGTAGCAAATGCTGTCTTGGGTATGTCTTCTGGTCTTATCTTCAATTGGTGATAACCTGATCGAAGATCAATCTTAGAGAAGACACATGATCCTTTCAACTGATCAAACAGATCATCTATTCTGGGTAAAGGGTACTTGTTCTTGATCGTCACATCATTCAAGGATCGATAGTCCACACACATGCGAAGACTTCCGTCCTTCTTCTTCACTAACAGTACTGGTGCTCCCCAGGGTGACGAGCTTGGCCTTACAAATCCTTTATCTTGCAGCTCTTCAATTTGTTTCTTAACTTCCGCCAAATCATTCGCGGACATCCGATAAGGTCTCTTGGAAATTGGAGCTGTACCAGGTACCAGATTTACAACAAATTCAATCTCTCTATCTGATGGCATTCCTGGCAAATCTTCAGGAAATACATCTGGGTATTCACATGCTATAGGCACCATTTCCAAAGTTATTACCTTCAAACTGGTTAACTTACTTTTCTTCTGGGAAGGTGCATTGGACTGGAACCTTACTCGAATCCCTTCAGAATTGGTAAGAGTAACAGCTCGGTCGGCACAATCTATCTGCCCTTTATACTTGGTTAACCAATCCATACCAAGTATTACATCTAAACCCTTGGAGTCTATTATAATAAGATTCGCTAAGAACTTAACTCCATTTATATCCACAGTTGCGTCAGGGCAAACTGTGTTAGTCCTCATTTCCTTTCCAGGAGACTGGACTAGCATGGGGTTCTGTAGTTTACTCACATCCCAATTATACCTTTCAACCACATCTTTTGACACAAAAGAATGCGAAGCTCCAGAATCAAATAATGCTGACACAAATACTGAGTTGACAAGAAACTTACCCAGAACTACGTCGGGTGCATCCTGGGCTGCCTCCACAGTGACATGGTTAAGATGTCCCCTGCTCATTGCCTGCGGAGTCCTTGGGGTTTGTGGTGCCCCACGGCCTTGACCTGCAGTCGGAGCTCTTGCTGGCGTAGTCCCCAGATTGAAACGAACTGGGGTCACTGCTGGGCGTTTCTGGGGACAGTTGCTGGCATAGTGCCCCATGTTCTTGCAGTTGAAACACTGCACTCCTGCTGCTGAAGTCTTGTTCTGCTGGGGTTGGCCACCATTGCTTGCCCGGGGAGTTTGTGGATTTGGGCGGGATCCTGAAAAGGGAGTCCTTGGCATGCTTGACTCTGAAGGTTTGTGAAAATGAGGTGCGTTGGGGCGGAATCGAGAGCTGCTTGCTCCTTGCTGGGCTTGAAACTTCCTCTTCCGAGTTTCGTATAGCTGACGCTGAGCATCTTCTTGGACAAAGGCCTTGTTCACTAGGTGCTGGAAGGTCGGGAAATCATTGGACACCAGCTGCACCTTGAGGTTGGGGTCAAGTCCCTGCGTGAACCTCCAAATCTTGGTCGCCTCCGATGTGACCTCTTCAGATGCATACCTGGACAGTTGGGTGAACTTGTTCAGGTATTCGGAAACACTGAGGTTTCCCTGCTGCAGTTGGTAGAATTCTCTTTTCTTCATTTCCATTATCCCCGTAGGAATATGGGCAGTGCGGAAAGCTTCGACAAACTCATCCCAAGTGATGGCTTGTGCATTTTGATGGGCGGCGCGGTAGTTTTCCCACCAGTTAGCAGCCATTCCCTTGAGCTGGTGAGCAGCATACAACACCTTCTCGTTGTCATTGCACTGAGCTAGGACCAACTTCCTCTCCACATCCTTGATCCAATCGTCTGCCTCCAGGGGATCCACTGATCCAGCAAAAGTGGGAGGCCTTGTCCTCATGAATTCTCCCAACTTAGACTGGGGTGCCTCGTTGGGTGCTTGCTGGGCTGGCTGCACTTGGTTTTGTGCTAAGGCCTGAAGAAGCTGAAGTTGCATGGCCATCATCTGTTCCAAGTTGGGGGCCTGAGCGGGAGGTGGTGGAATGTTGTCCTCTAGCTGATTGTTGGCGTCACGGCTGTTACCAGGGTTGCTTCTTGTGTTCACCATCTGAAGTGGTTTAGGTTAGAAGAAGGTAAGAGGGAACTAGCATAGATAAGAAGTTAGGGGAACTAAATCACATCCCAAGCCAACACACAAGAAGAAACCAGCAACCACTTAGGGAAAGCTTTTATTAAAATCAAGATAACTCCATGAATGGTTGTACTACAAGTGCACATAGGCCTGGTACAGTCCATCTAGCACACCAAAACATAGCATAAAACGTTCTAAAGACGTGGACATTTTATTTGGGTACTACTGACTCAAAAGACTACTAATCCTCTCCAAAGACGCGCTCCTCAGGGTCCTCCTCTGGATCCTCCTCCGGGTCCTCCTGGCGCTCTCTCACGTGGTGCCTCGAACAATCACACTCAGCCGAGGCGCGGGGACGGTTACGACTGGAGGCAGTCGAACGCGAGCGGGAAGGAGAAGGCTTGCGCTTCTTGAGAGTGATGACAGGTGGCGGACTGGGGCGTTGCACCTTCTTGCGTGCTGTGAGCCGAGTGCGGAGTCCTGAAAGTCGAACTGGCGCGCGGTGGGTAGGGGCGGCGGCTGGTGCAGGTGAAGATGGCGTGTAGTCAACTGTAGCCTTGAGACGTCCCAGCTCGAACTCAGCTGCCTGGCTGTGAAGAAGCTGTGCGCGAAGGGTGTCGGAGTGCTGATAGCTGGAAGTGAGAAGCATCCGTAGCTGTCCAATCTCCTCCTGAGCTCTAGCATAAGTGACTGCCATCGCCTGGGTGAGCTGCACCTGATGTGACAATCGAGGATCGTCAGCTGGAATATCAAAGGGATCTGGATACCTCTGTCCTACCCTGGGGTTGATGAAGAAGCAAAAAGGGGACTGATGTACAGCATCCTTGTGCAGGTGGCACAACTCATCAATGGCGAAGCGTGCTGCGTCCTGGACAGCGTCGAAACAGCGGGACCGAGGATGCTTGATGGGGTATGTGTGGGAGTTGAATTCCTCTTCCCGTGCATACAGGAATACCTCCATCATCCATGAGTCTCGATCCAGGATCCGCATCTTCCGCCCCCTGAAAATGGGCGGCTGACGGTACTCCAAGCACTGCATCAGCTGTCGGAGAAGGCTAGCGAATGCCCCAGCATCCTCTCCATGTGAGTAGTAGTCCCACGGGGCAGCGGAGGTCGAATCAGCCATCTACAAAGTTGAAATAAAAGGGAAGATTAGTAAAAAGGTTTAGTGAATGAATATAAAGACAAGAACGAGATTATAAGTAAGAAGAGAGTAGAAGCAAAGAGGCTTATATATTTTTAATATACTCTTTTTAAGAAAATATGAGTCCTTAAGGTTTTACCATTTTCTAAGCTAGGTCACGTCCTACAGTCAAATTGGCTCTGATACCACCTCTGTCGGGACCCCGGATTTCCAAACCCGGACCCTCTGTGTATTACTGCACTAGTCCCAGATCAAAGCTAGTGCACACAGTTAAACATAAATGATTCATGACCAACAACACATTTATTACAATTATAAAGAGTACTGACCACCAGGTCTCATTATTACATTGGAGGTTTCAAGACCTCGCACAATCAAAACACAGCGGAAGCAAAGAAAAATTCAAAGTAGACCCATCAATATGCCACAGGCAGTTGACTGGGGAAACGCGACCTAGTCCTCCGGGAAAAATCCATCACAGCCGCAGGCGAAACAGTAGTCGTAGTCACCTTCTTGAGCTTCAACTTCCTCTGAGATTTATTTTTAAGTGTAGCATGTGAGTACATAAAGTACTCCGCAAGTCTTGGGAAAAATGCATAGATGCAAGGATTTACAAAGGAAGGCCATATGGTTCTTTTGCCCAAAGCAATATTTTAAATTCAATTACTACTAATTATTTTCGAAGGCATTAGTTTAATAAAGTAAATGATTTTAACAGAACTAACAATTATTCTCTAGTGAAGGTTCCATCTACCAACACTAGATTAGTCAATTTGATCAAGTTACTTACTGCGGGTTACATCCACCCTCTCTGGCACCATCCGCCAGGATACCCATCCGAGAGTTCCCTCCACTCTCGGAATACAAAACTTTTGATTTTAAAACAAAACCAGAAATCTACCATGTGCATGCATTCCTTGCCCGCCCTTGACCGTGGGCTATTCGAATAGTTTTACACTCTGCAGAGGTTGTACAACTTTACCCACAAGAGATAAATTATCCTGAAAGTCAACACGCTTCCTTTGGCATGAGACCCAGATAAAATATCACAAAGCATTTACCTTACTCTAATCTAGCTAGATACCACCCGCTGAGGTTTCACCGCAGAAGGGTCAAATCCGCCCAATCTGAAGCCCCCTCTTGCGCCATATGAGTACAGTAAATCCCTGTCCCTCACTGTGAATAACCAGTCCATCCCTGGCACCCACTTTCCACTGGTGGCACCTAAACTAGACTATCATAAGTTAGTCAGCTAGGTCGTACCCATATAGACTTGTGGTTGTACGGTTAATGCTCAGTCTGGACAAACACAAGCGTCGGTCCTTAATTGACAAGGGTGGAACATACACTTTACAAGATCTCGTGCTTCCTGCACCAATCCAAACCAACCATCCACGCTAATCTAAACCCATTTCCACATTTTATTTTATTTTAAAATCACAGTGACAACTCCAATTGCCACTTCACTTTCAAACACAAGGGTTCAAATAATAAATCATAATTTCCCATTTTCAAGAGTTTCTAAAGATATTAGATAGCATGACTAAGCATTATTCTACCATTCTAATATTCGCAAAGATTAATAGTAATCTCATTACTGAGACAAAGGGGGTTCTAGGGTGACAAGGTACATGGCAATCAATGTCAAATGAGGGCATAACAAAGCTGGAATAACTAACTCTTAAAGATTTGAACTAGTGATTTTACGTAAATAGCAATGCACATAATTTAAAATATTTAAAACATTTCAAGAGCATAGGTTCAAGATGATCAAAGGAGACTTGCCTTCTTGAAGGGTTTCTGGGTCTTCTTGCTGCTGTGAAAAGGGATCGTCGACAACGTTGGAATCTACGCGAGAAAAGACGAAGCAAACAAAGCAAATAAATACAAACAAAAATTCAAATAAAATCCAAAAATTCAACAAAGGCCATAGTTGGATAGATTATGATTTTAGATGAATTTAGAAATTTGAATGGCTGGATTTGGCGTTAAAATGAGAAAGTTATGTTCATTTGAAAATCTCAGATTTGAATAAATCTAGAAATTCCCAAATTTCTGACAGGTGGGGCCCACTGGAATATTAGATTTTAATTTCTATTTTTATTCTGAGAGACTGACAGGTGGGGCCTACTGAACAGTAACCACTGGCGGTTACTGACATGTGGGACCCACTGGATAGTGAGCCCACTGACTCAACCTCTGACACGTGGGACCCACTGGACTCCGGGCCCACTTGTCAGAGACCAGTACAGAGGGATGGGGCCCAGGCGGCAGTGGCCAGCGCAGACCGGCGGCCGCTGACGTGTGGGGCCCACTTGTCAGCGCGAGATTTTAAAAGAATGGCTCGACCTCAGCGTGCGGAGCCGGGGGCTCGAACGCGCGCCGAGGAAGCCGAGGGGAGGGAGGAGATCGCGCTGATAACCAGATGGGCGGGGAGGATTTGCCTACCCATATAGGGCAATCAATTCTTTTGAGTTACCTGCCGGAGGGGAGGCCGGGGAAGGTGGCCGGAGGCAGGGTCGTCGGCGGCGAGGGAGTGGCGGAGGGGTGCGGATGACGTCCAAAATGCGGTCCTGGAGCGGAGGCGAGTCCAACGAAGGGGTCGGCAGGGCTCGGGGACGGGCGGAGGTGGCCGGCGACGAGGGGGTGGCGGAGCTGGCTCGGGTCCTCCGGTGCGACGGCGCTCCGGCGGCGGGGAGGGGCGGCTGAGGTGTCGGGGAGGATCGCACGGACGAGAGGGAGCTCGGGGAGGTGACGGCGGGCTCCGGGGATGACCGATGTGGCGGCGAAGGCTCGCCGGAGTTGGGCGGAGCTCGGATAGGGAAGGGAACATGGTGGCAGGGCGCTACGGGGCTCGGGAGATGTGGTGGAGCGCTCTGGGAGGTGGTGCGGGAGGAGGCGAAGCAAGGGAGGGCTTTTATAGGGGCGCAGGGGAAGTAGGGGAGCGGCAATCGCTCGCCGGTGCTGGCGGCCGGAAAAGGAAGGGAAGGGGGAGAAACGGGAAAGGGGAGGCAGGGAAGGAAGGGAGGCGCGGAGATCGGGGATTTGTTTCCCGGCGGGGCTCGGGGTTGCCAAAATCGGGGAGAGGCAGGGAAGGCAAGGCCGGATCCGGCTCGGATTGGTCGCCGACGCAAAGAAGGAAAGCGGGGAGAGAAGAAAGGAAGGAGGCAGCTCCGCGGGGACGACGGGCCTGACAGGTGGGGCCGGGTGGCAGCGGGAGCGAGAGCGCGTGCGGCTGACGGGCGGGGCCCGCAGGTCAGCGAGGTGAGGGAGGAGGGGAAGGCGGGCGGCTGGATGGCCCGCGCGGAGACTCGGCTCATCCGAGCCGTCCACGCGTCAAGCGAGGAGGAGGGGAAGGCGGGGCCGCCGGCTGACGGGCCGGGCCCGCTAGACAGCGAGGGGAAAGGGAGGATGCGGCCAGGATCAGGCCGAGCGGCAACGTGGGTGGATCTGGGCCGTCCACGCGTCGGCTGGAGGGAAGGATTTGGATTTTTATTGATTTCTAATTTCAGAAAAGGCTAGGAATTTATTTAGGCCTCAGAAAAATATGAAAATACCTTCAAAAATTCCAGAAAAATTCACAGAAGCTCCTGGAGATATTTTGGACTTAATAAAATTATTTCCAACTACTGTTGATATTTGATTTTCATATTTTAAATTACTTTTTAAATTTTAAAAATAGGTTTTAAATTCCAGAAAATCTAGAAAGGCAAATAAAAGCCAAGTAAAATCCAATTATCTTAAAATAATTAATTTGAATTTAAATTTTTCAAAAAGCCAAATTTTGGGATGTGACAGTTTTAGACAGCAATCAATATAGAAAGTGTATGATCGGTGGATTGACTAAATGATGTCACTCGTTGTTTGGAGTTTTTAGACAGCAATCAATATAGAAAGTGTATGATTGGTGGATTAATTAAATGATGTCACTCGCTGTTTGGAGTCTTAGACAGCAATCAATTTGGAAAGAGTATGTTCGGTGGATTAAGTAAATGATGACACTCGCTGTTTGGAGTCTTAGACAGCAATCAGTAAAAAAAGTGTATCATTGGTGGATTAAGTCAATTATGGCAACCGCCGTGTGGAGTTCTAGGTAGCAACAATAACACTATGATTTAATAATAATAATGCTACCAAAAGCGATTTATGGCAAATAAAATAACCCGAGCCTCTCCTTTGATAAGCCATGGATACTATTTATATGCATTCTGTGTATTCACAACAAATCCAGAGTCAGGAATGAGATCACCACGCTTCAGCAACACTATTAGTCATGGTGGCAAAGAAGATGAAGATGTCAAGGGCTAGGTCGCAAACCCCCAGTCAGCTGCCTGTGGGCATGTCCTGAGGGTCCCACCTGTGTGCTTCGTTTTCGCTGCTGCATTTTATTGATTTTGGCCTAATCGGCCCATATGTAAGTCTTCTATTATATTTACGCTTCCGCATGATATGTATCTTTGATATTCAGAACTGTAATATGTGAGCACTATCTACTGATCCAGGGAATAGTGCAGATTCACAGAGGATGCCAGATGTTAAAATATGGGTCCTACAACCGAGCTGCAGGCCGACGGCCGATTTGCACGCAGTGGCCGTGCAAACCAGGTGTGTGCAAATTTTTCTTTTTTTTCTTTTTCTAATCTACAGTGCAATCAACATCTACCCCGTGATGCCATCTACCGATCGACATTGTGCCGGCGACTTCAGGTTTGCTCGTGGTAGATTAGGGCGGATTTGCACGGTAGAAAATCAAACTAGAACGCGAAAATTACGAATTTACAACGATATAGATAATTCAATCTATTAGGGCTTCGATGATTATCTTCGATTCATCGGAGCAAAGTCGTGCTGATAATCTGTTGAGGAACCGTCGCTGGCGACCAGTCCGATCGATTCCTCTGCCTAGAACGAAACGAATCAATCACAGAAGACAGAATAATAGATTGAAAACACACAGTGAGGCAGAGAGAACTCCTAATCTTTCTTTATTAATTTCTGATTGCATTTGTAAAAAATATGCCGGTACGACTCCCTATGTATAGTCTATGATGAGGTGCCCACCAAGGGCCTAGGCTGCTAGCGCAGGCCCATGCTTCCTAACACAAAGGACTGATTTGCTACCATATGTAGCGCACTCCCATTACCAAATAATAATGCAGCTACGAATAAGTTCAATGTCCTCATCATTTGCCACCGTCGTCTATGAACCTGACTTCACCTCTACAAGCGCGTGTTGTGCTCAGCATTGGTGCCGACCGGTACCCACTCTTTCCCAGCCCTACCCCCATCGCTCCAGGCCGGCAGAAAGGGGATGGACCAGCCGCCGGTTAGTCACCACCGCCGCTCTTCCTCATCTAACACACCACCGATTTGGCAGCTCCCACTACTACAGAAAGCCTAATACTAGACGGCCAATCACAGACGGTTTGACAAAACCGTCTGTGATCGACACTAACACAGACAGTTTTAATTTGCACACCATCTATGTTGGTGGCGTTGGAGAAAATGCGTATCACAGACGGTTCTTACCAATGAACCGTCTGTGATACTTTAGTATCACAGACGGTTTTTATTAAAAACCGTCTGTGATAATCTGGAATTATCACAGACGGTTTTTTTATTAAAAACCATCTGTGTTGTGTAGACTACCATAGACGGTTCTTGTTAAGAACCGTCTGTGAATGTTCACAGACGGTTTTTAACAAGAACCGTTTGTGATGTCCCGTTCGTAACAACTGTCTGTGGTTTTCTGTACATGATCAGAGGTTAATATATAAGTACACATTGCTTCTAATAACTTAACTACAGAACTACTGAGACAAGAGATCACAAATTAAAGGCAAATTTATTAATTTTAATTCGAGGCAAATTTATTACAAAAGTCGCACAGATAAAGAGCTTCCCAGATTGTAATCTTCTGGGCTTCGTACGCTTCTTCTTCGACTTTGGGACTTGGAGGATCAGCCGCTGAGATCTCGAACGTCGTTAAGATTGTCCTTGTCCTCAGCACTTCCTCCTCCAGCCTGGGCAAATGATCAGTAGCCTAGCCCATAATCTCGTAGAGGATAGCATTATAAGATGCCTCAGAATATGTTGTTTCTGCTTGATCAGCAATGCTATCCATCAGTCTCTCCAATGCCTGTAGAGCTTCTTCCGCTTTGTGCACATTGTGGAGAAGAACCAGGGTGAGGGCTGTTTCCCTTTCTCGAGCGGCAGCAAGACGCCTCCGTCGACGGCGGATGATCAGGTCGAGCTGACGGATGTGTGTGGAGAAGCTGCTCCAGATGTAAATTGATGGCCGCCTATGTAAGGTTCCGGCCGAACAACTCTTGATGAACAGATGAGAGGAAGGAGATGATCACAAGAATAGTAGAAGCCGCCATATTGTACGTACGTAGAAGAGACCTGGATTAGGCGCGCATATTTAACCTTTAGCACAGACGGTTCATATACCAAACATTAATGATATAGATGCTTCGTATGACAATCGAGATATGTTTAGACGATCGAAACACGAGAGATACGTTCTGACTTTGCATTATCACAGACGGTTTTTAATACAAAACCATCTATGATAATCTCAGGATTATCACAGACGATTTTTAATAAAAAAACCGTCTGTGATAATGGCACTAGGCATTTATTGCGCTGCTCAGAAACGCATCTGTCTTCATTTCGATCTAGATCTAGCCGGTGCTGCACTCTTTCGCGCAGGAGGCAAGCTAGGCGATTTCAGGCCAATTAATTTGGTGGGAGGAGGCAGAGATTGAGCTTTGAAGATTCATACTTTCCTGGTTACTCTAGATATGGTTAGTAATGAAATTTATTTTTCTTTGCATTACAATTTAGATCTAAGTAATTGGTGAGTGTTA
The DNA here is from genome assembly GCA_017311315.1 of Dendrocalamus latiflorus. NCBI lineage: Eukaryota > Viridiplantae > Streptophyta > Magnoliopsida > Poales > Poaceae > Dendrocalamus > Dendrocalamus latiflorus. The sequence continues at coordinate 23,124,594 of CM029678.1, forward strand.
TTGAAGATGGTTTGAAAAATTGTTGGTTATATAATAGCTGTTGTGTTTATAATATGAATTAAGCTAGCAAAGCCTGAATGCATGTGGTATATATGTAGTAATAATTAATTAATTAATTTAATTTTTAATACTAAGTTATTATATATATACATAACGTAGGACCGAAGCTGGATGTATGCCGCGAACCGTTTGAGTGAAGAGTACATTAATGGCGTGTCTGCTTTTACAAGAGCTGCCGAGGAGGATATGCTGAATAATGGGTGGAATATATGTACTGTCCATGCATTGACTGCGAGAATTTAAAGATGTTTAAGAACCGAGGGCAAATTGAAGCGCACTTGATTCGGAGGGGTTTCAAAAAGGGTTATACGTGTTGGACCAGTCATGGCAAAGTCAATGATCATATGCTGGCGGATGACATCGCCGGTGAAGTGAATGATATGCCGACGGATGACATCGCTGGTGAAGTGAATTGCATGCCGCCGAATGATGTCGATTATGGTTCGGATTCGGATAGGTTGCACGATGATAATCTGGATCAGATGCTTCGTAATGTAGAAGAGAACTATGATAAGAGAGAGTATGTTAAATTCCGGGGCTTGATGGAGGACTCGGAGAAACCTTTGTTCACGTGCTGCAGTTCAAAGTACACGAGGTTGTCGACCGTGCTTAAACTGTTTAAATTGAAGGCAAGCAACGGTTGGTCCGACAAGAGTTTCACGGCGCTGCTAGGTCTTTTAGCAGACATGCTTCCGGGGGGAAATGAGTTGCCTAGAACCACGTATAAAGCCAAGAAGGTTCTTTGTCCGTTGGGAATGGAAGTAGAAAGAATACATGTATATCCGAACGACTGTATCCTCTACTGTAAAGAGTATGCAAATATGCATGTATGTCCGGTGTGCAACGCATCCAAGTACAAACCGTCTGTGATTATCAGCTATCACAGACGGTTTTAATATTATAGATGGTTTTTACTTACAAACCGTCTGTGATTATCAGCTATCACAGACGGTTTTTATTTACAAACCGTCTGTGATATTTACACCACAGACGGTTCGAAAACCGTCTGTAATAACCTTCTATTATCACTGATCCATAAATTCAGACGGTTCAGAAAATCGTCTGTGATGACGTTTTTGAATCGTCTATAATAGGGTTTTATGTAGTAGTGTCCCACATGAGGTGCAAGCCGGCGCCACAGGCAGCGGCATGGACTGAAGATGATGTAGTAACTTAGCGCCTGTAATGTGTTCGATTGTATGCTTCAAAGAGCTCCAACGCTTGTGTGGGCCCGCCCCTCCCGTCTCTGACAACGCTAGACTTTCAGAACAGCATCCTATCGGTGCATATAGGCCCAGATTGAACGGTTTGTTAAGTGTTACCTTAAGTTTTGCTATGCATTATGATTATCATTATAACAAACTTTTTTCGGATGCGACAATGACTCGCTAATACGCACGATGGAAGTGAGTCGAATATATACATTGCATCAAGTAGCCGGTTAGACCCCAGAGTTGGCTATTTTTTTAAGTTTGATTTCTTGAGCGATTTAATTTGGGTTTTTGGATATTGATCCTATTCTTTGTAACTCTGTAATTATTTCAGAAAATGATTAAGATTGCATGCAAAAATTTTTGCACATCACCATTAACCCCCATGTTACCTTTCGGTCCTATAGGGAGAGATGTGTGCGTGTGACAGGTAGTGGAAAGAGTGAGATATGTAATGTACCTGTGATCCCTACCTTATCGCCGAAGGAGACGTGTAACATCCCAAAAAAATCAAAATTAAAAAAAAATTGGAAAGCTTTTAAATTAGTTATGCAAGGTATTTCATTTGAATTTGGAGTTTATGTATGGTCCTGAAAATTTGATTGAGATTCCCATAAATTGAAGAAAGATTGAAAAACAAAAAAAATGCAAATAATGGAAACCCAAACATTCTAAAATAAAATCTGAAAATATGGTCCACAAAAAGGGAGGAAGAAACTTGGATTAAAATATAAGAATTTAATTTTAAAATAGTACTATAAATGGGCAACAAAAATAATGAATAAAACATATGCAAACATATGTACAAAAGGCTTAGAAAGATGAGCAAGACATAAAATGTATTTATACAAAAAAAAATATATAGGCATGAAGGTGCAAATAAAAGAAAAGGGATATATCTATGTGTGTGTGTGTGTGTGTGTGTGTGTATATATATATATAAACAAAATAAATATATATGTGCTTATGCAAAAATAGAAATAAATAAAAATATACATACTATATATGTATATATACTTGTATATACATATGTATATATATAAACTAAATAAAAAATACTCTAAAAGCTTCTCCTTCCTCCCTTATTCCTTTCCCATTTTTTTCTTTCTTACATGTGGGCCCGGCCCCCACCCCTTCTCTCTTTCCTCGCTTTATATTTCTCTTGCGCGTGGGCCCTGGCTCCTCCCCTTTCTCTTCCCCGTGCAGCACGCCTGCTGCTGCTTCCTTTGTTTTTCTCCTTCCATCCCTTCCTCTGTGGCCAAGCTCGTTCCACGTCTTCTCTATTCCTGTGCGCGCGTCACGCCTGAATCCCCCCAGGATCCTACCACAACACTGCGCCTGGTCCCATCCTGTCACCCGTTGCCTTTTGCCCCTGCTTCGCCGCCTGGTCACTTCCGCCGCCTGCCCTGAGAAGACTGCACAGTCGCCCGCCCGTTGATAGCCCACTCCGATGGCTCTAAGACCCCGCTCAAGTCTTCGGCAGCACCGCGCAGCTCCCCTCTCCCTCCCCCAGCAGGCAATCGCGCTTCCATCGCTCGTAGCTCGCCGGCCGCCCACTTCCTCCTCGCCTCCGGTTGATGGGTGACCGGCCGATTGGGGCCGTCCCCGGCCAATTCCGCCGAGCCGGAGCGCCCTCAAGGCATCGCGAAGTCGCCTCTACCTCCGACCGAGCTCCTCCCTAGCTCATCTTCACCGGCGCCATGCACTCGCCCGCGCCACCGAAGGCCTCCACCGCCGGCTCTCCATGGCATCTTTTCCGCTCGGCTAAGTCCCCGATGAGCTTCCCCCAAACCCCCTATTACTCGTGCGCGCCACCCCCCTTCTCTCTCCCTTCCCACCGCCGGCGCATTGTTTTCCCTCACCACTGGCCGCTAAACCTTGCCGCCGGCCCGCCTCAAGGATTCCTCGGCACACTCCAACGCCTCCACCAACTTCCCAGGCCCCCCGGGAACCCATTTTGCCGATCATCGTCGCCTCCCCGGGCGCCGCTTGGCGCCGGCGTGTGCAGCATCATGCGCCGCCCGCCTCCCCTGTTTCGGCCGGTGACTCTTCTGTGAAGTTTCCCCCAACCCTGCCTCTTTATCAATACCAACTCCCCACCTTTAGTCGCGAAACACCGATGGCCAGTTGGCTAGCCTGAGCATGCGCTACTCCTTCGATCCTACGTCTCGGGTTTGATTCCCATATCCCCCATTTCCCACTCTTTTCACTCCTAGTTTTTGGTGTTTTGTTTCTTTACTCCATGTAAGTTAAGGAAAAGTTTGGAGAACTAGAGATTAGTCTATGGTAGCCCACATATTTTACTAGGATGTGAATGACATTATTTAAGATTTAATATTTGTTTAATTACCATACATGAATAATTAGTGTGCCTCTATTAATTGTTTTAAATCTGAAAATTAATAATAGAACATTAGTAAGAGATGGTTCTATCATAAACATCAATGCATCACAGGAACCTTAGTTAGACTAAAATAGCAATTAAGCTCGTATCAAAGTAATTAGCCAGCAAATCTTTTTAGGCTGTAAACAAAATTGTTTAAGATTTAATACTGGTTAATTACCATATATGCATAATTAATGTGTCTTTATTATTTATCTTAATCTAAGAATTAAGTGTAGGCCATAATAAAAGAGGGATTCTAAAGTTAATAGACACCCAACCAAGAAGACATCCAAGTTAAATGTAGGGAAAATAAATTAGACACCAAATGTAACTATAAATAGCAAGCCAAGACATCACCTAATGTACATATATACGATATTTTCTTTACAACTCACCTTGCACTAAATGACCACCGAAGAAACATAAATTAATGACAACCTTTAATCAAAAGGATAATTTTTGCGTAGAAATGCCTTGTTAGAATATATATATATATATATATATATATATATATATATATATATATATATATATATATATATATATATATATATATATATATATATATATATATATATATATATATATATATATATATATATATATATATATATATATATATATATATATATATATATATAAATTAATGACAACCTTTAATCAAAAGGATAATTTTTGCGTAGAAATGCCTTGTTAGAATATATATATATATATATATATATATATATATATATATATATATATATATATATATATATATATATATATATATATATATATATATATATATATATATATATATATATATATATATGAGGCAACTATAATAAAGAAACCCCTAAGTCCTCGGATTGTTAAAAGTAATCCACTCAATATAGCAATGTAAATAGTAACCATCACTAGCATGGCATCGATAAATAAACCTCAACCGTAGGTTTAATCGACCATTGATATTAAAGTATAACCTGATATGGCGTGCTCAGTCTTAGATAAATAAGTTTAAATAACAACAATAGCAATAATAATAACACTATAATGGTAACTAAAATGTACATAAAATATCCACGATAGCTAAACCAAAGGGCATCTTTAACTGAATTCGGGTTGGCGTGTTGTATTAAAATCCCTAGGCCATTTGTAAATGAAATAATCACATGAGTATATCTTTACCATGACCCATCCTTTGACCTCCATTTTGACAGTTTCCTGCCATTTCCCCCTTCACTCCACCCAATGTGACTCCGACAATACTCCGCGCTCAATCAACCTTGCCTCAAATCACTCATTCAACTATACTAAAGATTAATCAAGCTCAGTTGGATTTACTTGGACCTTTTGAGTCATTTGCATTTATTTGGATTCAGTTGTTTGTCGCGTAATTAGAAGTGGAATTCGGAAGATCTATGGGAATCAAGTAAGACCCAGATCCAGATAAAGACGAAGACCAGAAATTCAAGCCCATCACATGAGAAGGCTTTGAGTGAGCTCAAGACCGCGGTAAACCACGCCAGGCGAGTCAATACTTTGATCATGGTGAACCTATCTTTTCTGCAAATTACTTTTGTTTAAATTATCAAATTGCATGTTGTTATTTTATATGCAAATACATGTTTAATTTAATATTCTAGTTATATGTCCTTTATTTGACTTGATTAATATTACACCTTCCTTGGAATATTTGCTTATGTGAACCTTGTCGCCCTAGCAAAATTGTAATGTTAACCTTTTGAAAATAAGTCCGTAATTATACGCCATGCTTTGTATTGCTTAGACACTCGAGGGCGCTAAAATGCCCCAAACATCATTGTCATTTTTAATCATGAGAAACTGGTTTGGACAGTCATGGTGGGAATGACTGATATATTTTGACATGATTATTTTATGCTCCCAAAAATCCCTGCTTGCTTAAATATCTGAACGGATGGTTTGGGGGCTGGTATGTGGTGCAGTGGAAGCACAAATTATGGAGTGTGGTAGAACCGCTCAGATACCCCTAAGGACTGAATCTTGTCATGACCCCCTGTGTAAAACAGTACAACCATAAGTCTGTAAAGTACAACTTGGCTAAGTAAATTTATCGAAACCCCCAGACTCATCTCACTGGTAGTGGATAGGAGTGGATACGCAAGGGCAAAAGAAGGCCTAAAGGGACACCGAGTGGAGGGTGAAGTTTCCCAGTCGTACTAGCATTGAGGGGAGTGGAGCCCGAATAACACTAGTAACCATGGGGAACATCCCGTGCATAGATGGGACCCATCGCAAGTCGGCAGTTTCCCATAAGGTGAGATGACAAAAGGGACTAGATACTTCGAAAAGTCACTGTGATGGTCTGCTCAACCACACAACTAAGGAATCGTGTGGGGCAACGAGTTGATTGTCTCTTGCGGTGAAAGTGTACAAACTCTGCAGAGTCAAAACTATTCGAATAGCCGTGCCCACGGTCAAGGACGGACATGGGAACTTAACTAGATATAGTTATATTTCAAAATGCTTTATGGATGGGTTTGGAAAAGTGAAGGGCAGAGGAAAGCCCTGATTTGAGTTGTCCTGGGTGTCGTCCCAGTGGTAATGTAAGCGGTTATAACGCTGAAATGTCAGCATATGGTGCGGATGCCATGTAATGGTGGATGGAATCTGGATCACTATTATTATTGCATTCCTTTACACATTATGTTTTTGTGTAAAACTGCTAGGTCTTAGCAAATTTCTATGTATTATATATTTAAATAATGATGATACTTCTCACAAAATAAAATGTCAGAAAGAATATATAGAGTCGTAAGAAAAGAAGATGTATGTTTGTCGTATACACACAAAGGTATTGGAGGATCTATGTCGATCATAAATAGGAAACGATAGAGTGGATTCTAGGAGAAATAAATTGGTGAAGACTAAATGGATATATATACAAGATAGATGATTTAAATGATTTTTGGAGAATCGGGGAATGTAAAGGTAAATGTTGGATTGCGACTCTGATAACTAATATTAATTCTAGAAAGATGTGACAATATTGGGATCAATAGAATCGACTACTAGATGAGTCAATTGAATTTTTGGAAAATTGGAGGTACGATAACAATTCTTGGAGTATAAATTTGATCAATGATAATCATGGTGGATGTATACCAGTGATGCGTAGGCTTGATCAATAATATTCTTGATGAAGGTATACTAGTGAATTAGTTAGAGATAGTTAATGCAAAATAAGGTTGATTAATGGAAGATCAAATTATGGCTGTGGATCAATAACAAAAGGATTGGATTGTTAGGAATTTAGAATGCAACAGATAGTGGTGGATAAAATAAATGATATTAGACAAATGATGTCGCTAATTGTTGGGAGTTTTAGGCAGCAATGGATTGATGGATTATATAAATGATGATACTCGTTGTTTGGGGATTTATGCAACAATTGATTGGTGGATTGTATAACTAATGATATTCGCTGTTTGGAGTCTTATATAGCGAACAATAAAGAAAGAGTAAGATCGGTGGACTACATAAATGATGTCACTCGCTGTGCGGAGTCTTAGACAGTAGCCAATAAAGAAAGTGTAGTTTCGGTGGATTAAGTCAATTATTGTAATCGTTGTGTGGAGATCAGGTAGCAACCATAGCACTATGATTAAATAATAATAATGCTACCAAAAGCGATTTTGGCAAATAAAATAACCCGAGCCTCTCCTTTGACAAGCCATGCATACTATTTATTTGCATTCTGTGTATTGGCTCGCGGAGCACGGTGGTTTGTGCTCACACTCGCTTTCACAACAAATCCAGAATCAGGAATCGGGTCACTCCGCCTCAGCAACACGATTGGACATGATGGCAGAGAAGATAAAATGTCAAGGGATAGGTTACGAACCTCCAGTTGGCTGCTTGTGGGTATGTCCTAATGGTCCCACTTGCGTGCTTCGTTCTTCCGCTGCTGCAATTTAATGATTTCGGCCTAATCGGCCCATGAGTAAGTCTACTATTATATTTACGCTTCCGCATGATATGTAATTTGATAATCAGAACTGTAAACTATGAACACTATCTACTGATCCGGGGAATAGTGCGGTGGAATCACAGAGGAATCCGGATTATAAAATCTGGGTCCCTACAAGACGGTAGCAAGAGGAGTGAAAAAGCCGCTTCGAGAAGCCAGATGTTCGTATTGGTTTTTGGTTTTTTTAAGTAGAAACTAGAAACAAAAGTACCATATATTAGATGAGCAATGGCCTGAAGCAAAGGTATTAAATAATAATAGGTCTTACCATGGAGTAAAAACATGAGTTGTGAGAGTCGATTCATGTGACACTACAAGATCTCTCGTTTTCACAGGCGTTTAACTTTTAACACATTGAGCAAAAAATAAATAAATAAATAACAAAGGATACACGGAGGAGGATTATGATCAGTTTGGAATAGTTCTTGTTACACTGTCGTACTTACTATGCTAACACATCTATTAGCATACCATAGCATTGAAAATCTCAAAATGCTACACAAATACATAGTCACATAAAGATTAGGCAAATAGTCTCGGACGCTTCCTCCCGGACAAGGGTGTTTCAGGTTTGTCATCAACACAACTTGGAGTAAAGTAAACCAAGTGAACAAATGAACTGTAAGGAGGTATCCTTGATTCCCATGAAATTAGATTAAATTCTCCCTTTGGTGGAACAATATGACCAGCTAGTACGTCTGCAAATATCACCTTAGGTAAATCCTTTTGGGGAACGTCAGTTGTGGTGCTACCATCGGGTAATGGAGTAACAGGACACAAAACATGGTCCATCAAGTGTATTGGATGACCTTGAACGAAAAGTACCTGTGGATGGGCGCCAAACATGGATAAATTCTTCATGACATCTTTTCTGAACACCTTCAATGTGCAAAGCCAGAAATGAACATTCAAATTCCTTCTCAATACATCTGCAAGCATATTTGTACATATGAGTGACCGTCCCAACAGCATGGGAAATTCCTCCACTATTTGTACCAATTCTGGATGGTCTATCGGGTTTGCACTTCCAAATGCGAGCGTCTTGAACAGGTACCTGTACTCCTCGTATGGCAGACTACCGAGGAAGATGGGCTTGATGGTTCCAAATTTCTCCAATTTTTCAATTCGAGTTAAGATTATCACCTTGCTTCCTCTATCCATGCTTGTAACGGATGAATAAAACGTTGTCCAGTCATTGTCATCTACGTCTGAAACAAACTCCACAACTACCAATGTCCTCCCTGGCAGCCTTTCATGGTCTATTATCCTCAAAAAGTTTGGTCCATTGATACGCAAAATAGAAGAGAAGTGAGAGCGCACCCTGTCATCGTTGCATACATGCGCGACAAGTGTTTTCTTCCCAACTCCACGACCACCAATAATGGGGAGTACGGCTGGACGACCAGGATTGTTGTGTTGCAGTAAGATGTTGATGAGCTGTTGCTTTTCAGCATGTCGACCAAACATAAAGTTATCGTTGTAAAGATAGGTATCATAGGGTTTATGGGAGATGTGGTCGCATGCACTCAAAAGTATGGCAAACTCTGCCATATTAGCAACAACAGTTTCTAGGTTTTCTAGTACAGTCTGTAACTCCAGGTCGAAGACCTCGTTTGTTGCAGTATAAGCTATTGTGCGGGGACGTTTGAGACGAGTAGCAAAAGATAAGGCGGATGAGTCGCTTACCAATTCCTTGACACCCTCTTTGTGTTGCCTGTACTTGATGGTGTCCAGCACATGGTAGCCTCGATACATGGCTACCGCTATCGTCTTCAACTGTATGAGCATACGAGAGTTGGTGATGTATCGCTCATCTGCCTCCTCGACAACCATGTGAACTCTCAGCAGGAGTTGTTGTAGCCTCTCCACCTTCTCCTCCGAGCATACACGACTAGAGAACTTGCTCATCAAAAAAGAGATGAATCGGCTTGCGAGATCACCTGTGATAGCAGATATGGCAAGCTCCATCTTGAAATCTTCCAACATAGGTGTATGAGAGAGGTGAGGGAATCTGAACAGATCTCGCTCCTAGGGCAGTTGTTACATCACATCTAAGTTAAATTGACTATGGCATGAAAGGTACCAAGAAGAAATTTCCCGGCTATTGCTTGTCAAGGTTTCTGTGGCATGGTCCATTTGCGTGTGGAAGCTGACGGGAAACCACAGCTGTTGCTTGTCCAGAGTGGACCGCCACGCTTGACAAGATTGAGTGGACAGGAAGGATGCGTGCAGACCACTGCTACGTACACTAAATTAAATCGATCCACACAAAAATATAAAATGAAATGAAATAGATATGATAGATGAACGACAGTTTATTACGTACAATCCTGTGAATTTTCAAGTTCAATTCTATGTACATGGGGAGGGGGAAATGAAAAATCTCCTGCAAAATAAATTGAAAAGAGAAGAAAAAAATCAAAACAGACTATTCCACCACATTTTAATGGAATATTTTATTTTCTATGGCATCATGGTATGTCCTTGACACTTCATCCTCGATAATAATAATGTTTTTGGCTTATCATAAATACAAGCATGGCATGACTTCTATAGCATGATTCTCCATATATTCAATAAGTTTGTTGTAACGTATAGGTATATAACTAGTAATTCAAAAGGCACAGTCAGAAGTTTAAGTTATGAGTCAGTTGAAGTGGGGCATTGGTCGTATTATCCGACCATTTTCTTTTGTGAGGGTGAAATAATTAATTTAATACACCTGCAGGCTAGGCCAAGTGTTGCCAATGCTATGAAGCTTGAAGACCAGGTCAGGAACGGTGGACAAATTCAATATGGAAACGGGTTATTAATAATTTGTAGAAGGTGGGCGTCTCCATCTCACGCGTGCAACACCAGGTGTTGCGTGTTGGACAGCAGTTGCGTCCGTCGCCGCCGAGTGGGCACCGGCGACTCTGGGCTCAGTGGTCTCCTTGGTCCCTTGCCGTGCTGTATGACTTTTTTGTCTCTTTGAAATAGTTTCAGATTCTGATTTTTAAAATTAGAAGTTACTTGAAACGAATCGCTTCTTAATTTCAGTATTTTTGGGTTTTTGATTTTTTTTTCTTAGTCATCTGCGTTATTCTAAAAGATATATGATGTTTTTTAAATTTTCTAAAATTTTTATTTTTTTTAATTTAAAAAGACTAACCGTCGCCATACTGTAGCTGAAACATGGCTATAAGTCGTTGGGAGCCCTACCAAATTTCTCTTCGGACTCCAAACATCCGCATTTAACTGGGTGACACCGATGCGTACTGAACTGCATTCTAACACTACAAAGGACTGATCGATTTGCTACCATATATAGCGCACTCCCATTACCAAATAATAATGCAGCTACGAATAAGTTCAATGTCCTCATCATTTGCCTCCGTCGTCTACGAACTGAACTTCACCTCCGCAGGCGTGTGTTGTGCTCAGCACTGGTGTCGACCGGTACCTACTCTTTTCCAGCCCTAACCCCATCGTTCCAGTCGGGCAGAAAGGGGATGGACCACCGATTTGGCAGCTCCCACATGAGGTGCAAGCCGGCGCCACAGGCAGCGGCATGGACTGAAGATGATGTAGCAACGTCGCCCCTCCCGTCTCCGACAACGCTTGTGTTACCTTAAGTTTTGTTATGCATTATGATTATCATGCTAACAGCTGCTGCTGTTGTTACAACAAACTATAACTGACTTTTTTTTGGATGCGACAATGACTCGCTAATACGCACTGAAAGGTGAAGCAAAACCAAATTTGCAATGCTGCTCATTCACGATGGAAGTGAGTCGAATATATACATTGCATCAAGTAGCCGGTTAGACCTCCAGGGTTGGCTATTTTTTTAAGTTTGATTTCTTGAGCGATTTAATTTGGGTTTTAGCTATTGATCCTATTCTCTATAAATCTACAGTTATTTCAGAAATGATTAAGATTGCTTGCGAAAAATTTTGGACATCACCCAGTGGCGGATTTAGGAAAATTTTTTGGAGGGGCTGAAGTACCTTCAGCTCGACCTCAGCCCCTTCTACATTATGTTGGTATTGATCTCAGGCCAAACGGCCGAGACGAGGGAGACGTGGGGAAACCCACGTCCCTGAATTTCAGCGCCCTGATTGGGCGTCCCTGATTTTCAGCGCCCTGATCGGGGGTACCAAATCAACTCATGGTTACGGTCCCCCGTTGCAACAGCGCTATATAAAGGATGGGTACCGGCCTCTCCCGTACGTCGTCGTTCACGTGAGAGCCAAAAGCCCTGCACAAACCCTAAAGACACCCGATCTACTGCGCGCTGCTAGCAACGGGAAGGCCGTCGCCGCCGCCTCTGCAGGACTCCGCCGGCGTCACTCCGTACACCGGCGACACTGCGGTCTTCACCGACTCTACCTCACGCCTGCATCACGCAGGCACGGGTCTTCGCTCATGACGTTCATCGGCGACCGTGAGTCTCCCGATCCCCTCTAAGCCTAGGTGTTCTAGCTCTAGACTAGTGGATGATGTTATGCATGATGTTTAAGGTTCCTAACATTTGGTATCAGAGCCACTACTAGTCCTCTAGAACCCTAGCCCTCTGATTTGCTCGATTAGGTTTCGTTTTTAATGTTTATGGGTCGGCTAAAGAAATTAGAAGGAGGGGATTTAAAACCCTAATGGAAACTCTAAGGAAAATCCCCAAAATTTGATGAATACCGAACACTAGAAACCCCAAATCATGTTGAATCCCCAGATCATGCAAACCTTATTGATCTTTGGATCGGGAAAGGGGGATCTTACGGGTGTTGCCGCCGCCGCCGTGTGGGCCTGCCGGCCGCCGCGGCCTCACCGCTTCTTCCCGCGCCGGGGGCCGCTGCTGTTGCCGCCTCTTGCCGTCGCGCAGCCGCTCCTTGCGCCTCCACTTGCTGCCGCCGATGGAGTGCCTGCGCGCGCGCGTGCACTGCCGCTGCCCCTCCCTGGGGCCGCCTGCCGCTCCGTCGCTCGGGGTCGCCCCGCGCGCGTGCACCGCCGCCATCCCTCTCCGTGCGCGCGGGCGGCCGTCGCCACTGCGCAGCCGCGCCGTGCGCCCCGCCGCCGCTCAGATCCGAATTTTTCGGGTGGAGGCCGGTGTTTTGGGCGTTAGGGTTAGGGTTGCGGGGTTTTGTCCCGGCCGCAACGCGCTCTCGGCCGTCCGATCTGATCGGATGGTCGTCGTTCTTTTGGGCCGCGTGAGGGATTTTTTGGGCCACGCGTGGCTGGAAATTTTATGGGCTCCGCGCATGTTTATGGGCCGTGCGGCCGTGCGCTGCAATTTTCGGCCGAGCTGAATTTGGGCCGTGCGGGAGTTTTGGGCCCCGAGGTTCCCATGGGCTAAATGCCTATTTAGGCCGATTTTTGGCTGTGGGCTTTTTTTGTTATTTACCTTTTCATGTTGGCCTTCTTATGAATTTATTTTGGCCCAGCAGCACATAATTTTATATATTTCATGTATTTATAGTTTATCTCATGTTTAATTATTGATTATTTGATGTCCCTCATGAAATTATTAACGGATAATGTTGCTAAGCTGCTGAAAATTATTATGCCTTTTTCCGCTGCGTAATGTTCTGCCCCTAATTGAATGGAACCAACGGGAAATTCAATTGGAGGGTTGTATTTAGTTTTACATGCTATTACTATTTGACCAACGTTAATTGTAATTGCATGTAATCAATTATGTTTATTTTTATGTTTATTTTTCGCCATGCTATTACTCTTTGACCAAAGTTAATTGTAATTGCATGCGATAAATTATGTTAAATTTTTCGTTTCTGCCCAACGGTGATGCGAAAAATTCTTATGAGCATGTTGTTAATCATACCAACGTAAGATTAATTTTCATGCAAATTAATTATGCATTTTCTTAATGTAAATTTTAAATTTTTTCAGCTGCTTCCGTTTCCGCTCATGTTAATGCAATTGAGCCACTTAATGGTAGTAACTTCCAGAAATGGAAGTTTATACTTATGACGACTTTTCAGCTCTTGGATCTGGACTACGCGTTCAGATTCGATGAGCCTGTCGCTCCTACTGAAGGGGAGGACAATTATGATGACAAAATGAAGGAATATAAAACTAATGCTGAGAAGTGGGAGCGGTCTAACCGTGTTTCACTTGCTGTGATGAAAAACTCCATCAGTGAGGCCATAAGGGGAGCAATCCCTGAAAAGGAAAGGGTAAAGGACTATTTGTCCTCCATCGAGGATCACTTTAAGGGGTCCTCTAAAGTTTATGCTACCACACTGATGCACAGGCTCATGAACACTAAGTACAATGGTACTGGAAATGTCCGTGAGCACATTATGACCATAATCAATATTGCTGCCAGACTTAAGACAATGGACATGGCAATTTCTGATGGTTTTGTTGTCCATTACATTATGATGTCTCTTCCTAAGCAATTTGAAGATTTCAAGGTGAACTACAACACCATTAAGGACAAATGGACCATGAGCGAGTTGATCGCTAATGTTTCTCAAGAGGAAGAGAGGCTCAAGGCTGAACGGGCTACTGATTTTGTGAATCAAGTCGGCTCCTCAAATAAAGCTGGTCCCTCTAGAAATAGAGGTGGCTACAAAGGAATGGGGAAGAAGGAACAAGCCTACTCCCCTTATCAGAAGCCACAGCATCCACAGCATCCTAAGGCGCTTAAATACGCTTCAGGTCCTGGGAGCTCAAATGAACAGGAGAAGAGTGGTGAGTGTTATTTTTGTCAGTCAAAGGACCATTTCAAAGATGATTGTCCTGGATGGCTGAAATGGCTCGCCAAGAAAGGTACTTATGAAATTACTTTTGTTGATGAAGCATTTTATGTTGATTTTCCTATAAATTCTTGGTGGATTGATTCTGGTGTTTCTGTGCACGTTACGAATTCCTTGCAGGGATTCCATATGTTGAGAAGTCTCAGAGGGGAAAGAAGCCTAAGAGTGGCTAATGGGATGGAAGCCGAAATTCAAGCTATTGGATCAGTTTCCTTAGTTTTGAATAATGGTTTTGTAATGAAACTTAATGATGTTCTTTATGTTCCCTCGATGAGAAGAAACTTAATTTCCATTTCATTATTAGATAATGATGGATATTCTTGTAATTTTGGACACAGAAAGTGTCTGATTTATTTTAATAATGATAATGTTGGTAGTGCCATCCGACACGACAAACTTTATATGTTATCCCTGCAAGATTCTCCTATATCCATGAATGTATGTGATGTGAATAAAAAGCGCAAGCGAATTGATGAGACTTCGTCGAAATTGTGGCACTGTCGTTTGGGCCACATTTCGAGGGGGAGAATTGAACGTCTCATTAAAGATGAAATTCTCCACCCTTTAGACTTTAATGATTCGGATGATCATTGTCTTGACTGTATCAAAGGCAATTATGTAAAGCAAATAAAGAAAGGTGCTACTCGAAGCACAGGGATTTTAGAATTAATTCATACTGACATATGTGGTCCTTTCCCTGTGACATCAGTAAATGGTTATGATTCTTTTATTACGTTCACTGATGATTACTCACGTTATGGCTATATCTATCCTATTAAAGAGAGATCCGAAGCACTTGATAAATTTAAGATATTTAAGGCTGAAGTTGAAAATCAGCACAATCTAAAGATTAAAGTAGTGCGCTCGGATCGTGGGGGACAGTATTATGGGCGACACGCAACTTATGGGCAGATTCCTGGTCCTTTTGCCAGGTTTCTATAAGAAAATGGTATAGTCGCCCAGTACTCAATGCCTGGTGATCCCCAGCAAAATGGAGTAGCGGAAAGAAGAAACCGCACACTTATGAACATGGTTCGAAGTATGTTGAGTTACTCCACTTTACCAGTAAAGTTATGGATGGAAGCATTAAAGACCGCTGCACATATACTCAATCAGGTTCCCAGTAAATCAGTGCCTAAAATACCTTATGAATTATGGACTGGGAGAAAACCTAGTTTGAACTATTTCCATGTGTGGGGATGTGCGGCTGAAGCTAAAGTTTTTAACCCACAAATTGGGAAATTAGATCCCAAGACTGTGAGTTGCCATTTCATTGGCTACCCTGATAGGTCTAAAGGGTACCGATTCTATTGTCCAGATCGTACCACAAAATTTGTAGAAACAAGGCACGCTGTGTTCTTGGAAAATGATGGCATCAGTGGTGACTTAGAGCCTAGGAAAATTGATCTTGAGGAGAAGCGGATTTATGTTGCTTCACCGCTAATCCGACAGACTGATTTTCCCATGCCCCAAATGGTTGTGCCCACAGTTGATCCTGTAGTTGCAACTCCTGTTGCGTCTCCAGTTAATTCTGTGGCTACTCCTTCTGTTGAGGGCTCTGAAAATACAAATGCAGTACCCAATGATGAGCCTTCACAGCCCTCTGTGACAATTAATGAACAGCCTAATGAGCCTGCTAATGAACCTGTCAGGAGATCAGAACGAGTGAGGAGATCTGCTATCCCAAGTGATTATGAGGTTTACTTGAATGAAGATGATCTTGGGAAGGTGGATGATCCTAGCTCTTATAAGGAAGCTATGAAGAGTAAGGATTCATCTAAGTGGCTAGATGCTATGAAAGATGAAATTAAGTCTATGGGCGATAATGGTGTATGGGACTTAGTAGAAATTCCTAATGGAGCCAAAACAGTGGGCTGCAAATGGGTCTACAAAACCAAACGTGACTCCAAAGGGAATATTGAAAGGTTTAAAGCGAGACTTGTGGCAAAAGGATTTACACAGAGAGAAGGCGTTGACTATAATGAAACCTTTTCGCCTGTCTCAACCAAAGATTCATTCAGAATCATAATGGCGCTCACAGCACATTTTGATTTAGAGTTGCACCAAATGGATGTTAAGACTGCATTCCTGAATGAAGACTTGTATGAGGACGTTTACATGACACAACCGGAAGGTTTTGTTGTGGAAGGCGAGGAACATTTGGGATGCAAGCTAAGGAAATCCATATATGACCTGAAGCAAGCTTCTAGGCAATGGTACCTTAAGTTTGATGAAGTCATAAGGAAATTTGGATTTAAGGAGAATGATGTTGATAATTGTACATATGTTAAGTTCAGGGGGAGTAATTACACCTTCTTAATTCTTTATGTGGACGATATATTATTGGCCAGCAGCAGTGTGGACATGCCGCGGGAAACTAAAAAATTTCTCTCGTCCAATTTTGACATGAAGGATCTCGGTGAAGCATCTTATGTTCTTGGTATTGAAATTCACCGAGATAGGTCCAAAGGAACATTAGGTTTATCACAAAAGGCATACATTGACAGAGTACTAAAGAGATACAATATGCATAAATGCTCTGCCTCGCCTGCTCCTATTGTTAAGGGCGACAAGTTTGGGAAATTTCAATGCCCAAAGAATGACTATGAATCTGATCAGATGAAGGCTATACCTTACGCTTCTGCTGTCGGAAGTATTATGTATGCTCAAGTATGTACGCGCCCTGATTTGGCTTTTGTTACCGGGATGCTTGGCAGATATCAGTCAAATCCAGGACCGGACCACTGGAAAGCTGTTAAGAAAGTCCTGCGCTATATGCAAGGCACTAAAGGTCACATGCTCACATACAGAAAATGCGTTAACCTTGAGGTTATCGGCTATTCTGATGCTGATTTTGCGAGGTGTAAAGACACTAAGAAGTCCACATCAGGTTATATTTTAACCCTCGCAGGAGCAGCAATATCATGGAAAAGTGTAAAGCAAACACTTACTGCATCGTCGACAATGCAAGCTGAATTTGTGGCATGTTATGAGGCTACCGGGCAGGCTGTATGGCTTAAGAACTTTATCCCGGGATTGAGAGTGGTAGACAGCATTTCTAGACCACTCATTTTGTACTGCGATAATCAACCCGCAGTTTTCTATTCAAGTAACAACAAGTCAAGTGCAGCTGCCAAGCACATTGACATAAAGTATCATGTTGTGAAAGATAGAGTCCAGGATCAAACAATTAAGATTGAGCATATTGGAACTAAATTTATGCTTACGGATCCGCTCACAAAAGGCTTACCACCCAATAATTTTCGTGATCATGTTGCCGGCATGGGTTTATTGGAAAGCCTGTGATCCTGGAATAAGAGGACCATATATAGTAACCAACTCCCATGAAGTATTATGTTATCCGATCGATATAGAAGGGAGCACTATAAGTACTGATGTCCAGCGGTACTTAATTCACTGTTGTGAAGCATTACTTTAGTGTGAACTTTTATTGAGAGAGGGCTTATGATGTTTAGCCTTACGATCAAGGGGGAGAATGTTGGTATTGATCTCAGGCCAAACGGCCGAGACGAGGGAGACGTGGGGAAACCCACGTCCCTGAATTTCAGCGCCCTGATTGGGCGTCCCTGATTTTCAGCGCCCTGATCGGGGGTACCAAATCAACCCATGGTTACGGTCCCCCGTTGCAACAGCGCTATATAAAGGATGGGTACTTGCACAAACCCTAAAGACACCCGATCTACTGCGCGCTGCTAGCAACGGGAAGGCCGTCGCCACCGCCTCTGCAGGACTCCGCCGGCGTCACTCCGTACACCGGCGACACTGCGGTCTTCACCGACTCTACCTCACGCCTGCATCACGCAGGAACGGGTCTTCGCTCATGACGTTCATCGGCGACCGTGAGTCTCCCGATCCCCTCTAAGCCTAGGTGTTCTAGCTCTAGACTAGTGGATGATGTTATGCATGATGTTTAAGGTTCCTAACACATTATACATCCATGGCTAAAAATTTAGGGGGGCTCCAAGGGTCCGGTAGCGGTAGGGGGGCTCGAGCCCCCCCCCCCCCCCCCGCCCCACCGCTGGATCCGCCGCTGACATCGCCATTAACCCCCATGTTACCTTTCAGTCCTATAGAGAGAGATGTGTGCGCGTGATGGGTAGTGGAAAGAGTGAGATGTGTGATGTACCCGTGATCACTGCCTTATCGCCGGAGGAGACAGTAGCAAAAGGAGTGAAGAAACCGCTTCGAGAAGCCAGGAGTTCATGTTGGCTTTTGGTTTGTCTAAGCAGAAAGTAGAAACAAAAGTCAATATGAATAGACCATATATTAGGTGAGCAATGGCTTGAAGCAAAGGTATTAAATAATAATAGGTCTTACCATGGAGTAAAAACATGAGTTGTGAGAGTTGACTCATGTGACACTACAAGATCTCTCGTCTTCACAGGCGTTTAACTTTTAACACATTTAGCAAAAAAATTAACAAAGGATACACGGAGGATTATGATCAGTTTGGAATAGTTCTTGTTACACTGTCGTACTTACTATGCTAACACATCTATTAGTATACCATAGCATTTAAAATCTTAAAATGCTAGTCAAATACATCGTCACATAGATTAGGCAAATAGTCCCGGACGCTTCCTCCCTGACAAGGGTGTTTCAGGCTTGTCATCAACAGACCTTGGAGTAGAGGAAACCAAGCGAACAAATGAACTGTAAGGAGGTATCCTTGATTCCCATGAAATTAGATTAAAATCACCCTTTGGTGGAACAATATGACCAGCTATTACGTCTCCAAATATCACCTTAGGTAAATCCTTTTGGGGAACGTCAGTTGTGGTGCTACCATAGGGTAATGGAGCAACAGGACACAAAACATAGTCCATCAAGTGTATTGGATGACCTTGAACGAAAAGTACCTGTGGATGGGCGCCAAACATGGATAAATTCTTCATGACAACTTTTCTGAGCCCCTTCAATGTGCAAAGCCAGAAATGAACATTCAAATTCCTTCTCAATACATCTGCAAACAAATTTGCTGATACGAGTGACGACCGTCCCAACAGCATGGGAAATTCCTCCACTATTTGTACCAATTCTGGATGGTCTATCGGGTTTGCACTTCCAAATGCGAGCGTCTTGAACAGGTACCTGTACTCCTCGTATCGCAGACTACCGAGGAAGATGGGCTTGACGGTTCCAAATTTCTCCAATTTTTCAATTCGAGTTAAGATTATCACCTTGCTTCCTCTATCCATGCTTGTAACACATGAATAAAACGTTTTCCAGTCATTGTCATCTACATCTGAAACAAACTCCACAACTACCAATGTCCTCCCTGGCAGCCTTTCATGGTCTATTATCCTCAAAAAGTTTGGTCCATTGATATGCAAAATAGAAGAGAAGTGAGAGCGCACCCTGTCATCGTTGCATACATGCGCGACAAGTGTTTTCTTCCCGACTCCACGACCACCAATAATTGGGAGTACGGCTGGAGGATCAGGATTGTTATGTTGTAGTAAGATGTTGATGAGCTGCTGCTTTTCAGCATGTCGACCAAACATGAAGTTATCGATGTAAAGATAGGTATCATAGGGTTTACGAGAGATGCGGTCGCATCCACCCAAAAGTATGGCAAACTCTGCCATATTAACAACAACAGTTTCTAGGTTTTCTAGTACACTATGTAACTCCAGATTGAAGACCTTGTTTGTTGCAGTATAAGCTATTGTACGGGGACGTTTGAGACGAGTAGCAAAAGATAAGGCGGATGAGTCGGTTACCAATTCCTTGACACCCTCTTTGCGTTGCCTGTATTTGATGGTGTCCAGCACATGGTAGCCTCGATACATGGCTGCTGCTAGCGTCTTCAACTGTACACTACTACAGAAAGCCTAATAGTAGACGCCTCATCACAGACGGTTTTGTGAAACCGTCTCTAATGAGCACTATTACAGACGGTTGTAATTTGGAGGACGTCTGTGGTATTTGTGGCGGGAAAATGGATTATCACAGACGGTTATTAACTATGAACCGTCTGTGATACGTTTGTATCACAGACGGTCTGTATTAAAAACCGTATGTGATAATCCCAGATTATCACAGACGGTTTTTAAATAAAAACCGTCTGTGATAACCTTGTTATCACAGACGGTTAATAATTAAAAACCGTCTGTGATAATTCACAGACGGTTTTTTATTAAAAACCATCTGTGATAATGTCAGTAGGCATTTATTGCGCTGCTCAGACCGCATCTGTCTTCATTTCGATCCAGATCTAGCCACTGCTGCGCACTTTTTCACTCGGGAGGAAGCTAGGCGATTTCAGGCCTTGTTAATTTGGTGGGAAGAGGCAGAGATTGAGCTTTGAAGATTCATACTTTGCTGGTTGTTCTAGATATGGTTAGTAATGCAATTTATTTTTTTCTTTAATTACATTACAATTTAGTTCTAAGTAATCCATGAGTGGTTATTGAAGATGGTTAATTTGCAAAATTGTTGGTTATATAATAGCTGTTGTGTTTGTAATATGAATCTAGCAAATAAAGTCTCAATATAATAAATGTGGCCGGTATATATGTAGTTATAATTAGTTAATCTAGATTTTAATACTAAGTTGTTATATATGTACGTAACGTAGGACCGAAGCTGGATGTATGCCGCGAGCCGTGTGAGTGAAGAGTACATTAATGGCGTTTCTGCTTTTATAAGAGCTGCCGAGGAGGATATGTTGAATAAGGGGGCGATATATATGTGCTGTCCATGCACTGACTGCGAGAATGTGAAGATGTTTAAGAACCGAGGGCAAATTGAATCGCACTTGATTCGGAGGGGTTTCAAAAAGGATTATACGTGTTGGACCAGTCATGGCGAAGTGAATGATCATATGCCGCCGGATGACATCGCCGGTGAAGTGAATGATATGCCCCCGGATGACATCGCCTGTGAACTGAATGACATGCCGCCGGCTGATGTCGATTGTGGGTCGGATTCGGATAGGTTGCACGATGATAATCTGGATCAGATGCTTCGCGATGTTGAAGAGAACTATGATGAGAGAGAGTATGTTAAATTCCGTGGCTTGATGGAGGACTCAGAGAAACCTTTGTACACGGGATGCAAGTACACGAGGTTGTTGGCCGTGCTTGAACTGTTGAAATTGAAGGCAAGCAACGGTTGGTCGGACAAGAGTTTCACGGCGCTGCTAGGTCTTTTAGCGGACATGCTTCCGGATGGAAATGAGTTGCCTAAAACCACGTATAAAGCCAAGAAGGTTCTTTGTCCGTTGGGAATGGAAGTAGAAAGAATACATGCATGCCCGAACGATTGTATCCTCTACCGTAAAGAGTATGCAAACATGCATGTATGTCCAGTGTGCAACGCATCCCGATACAAACGTAACAATCAATCAGTTGATGGCGAGGGAACAGAGGCGAAGAAAGGACCTCCTGCTAAGGTGACATGGTATTTTCCTATAATTCCCCGTTTGAAAAGGTTTTTTGCAAATCCAAAGGAGGCAAAACTGCTGCGTTGGCACTCGGAGGAGCGCAAGAAGGATGGAATGATAAGACACCTTGCTGATTCCGCGCAGTGGAGAAACATCGATAGGAGTTTTGCAGAGTTCGGTGCAGAACCAAGGAATATAAGGTTTGGACTGAGTACAGATGGAATGAATCCTTTCAGTAGCATGAGCAGCCGACATAGCACATGGCCCGTGACTCTCTGCATCTATAACCTTCCTCCTTGGTTGTGTATGAAGCGAAAGTATATTTTGCTGTCGATACTTATCCAAGGGCCAAAACAACCTGGGAATGATATCGATGTGTTCCTAGCACCGTTGGTGGAAGATCTAAAAGTAATGTGGAACGAAGGGGTACAGGTATGGGATGCGTACAAACGAGAGAACTTCACTCTGCGCTCCTTATTGTTCTGCACCATAAATGATTATCCTGCCCTTGGTAACCTATCGGGCCATAGTACAAAAGGTGCCAAAGCTTGTACTCACTGTTTAGATGGTACCGAGAGTGTGTGGCTGAGACACTCACGCAAAACCGTCTACATGCGTCACCGCCGGTTCCTTCGGAGGGCTCACCCATACCGCAAGATGAAGAAACAATTTGACGGAGAGAAGGAAGATGGTTCAGCTCCAAGGCATTTAAGGGGACGCGAGGTTTATGATATGGTTAAGGATTTAGATGTTGTCCTCGGAAAGGGACGTAAATTGAGGGCTCATGAGAAGAACACCTGGAAGAAGAGATCAATATTTTGGGACTTACCTTATTGGGAGTACCTAGATGTTCGGCACTGCATCGACGTCATGCACGTAGAAAAGAATGTGTGCGACAGCTTGATTGGTCTCTTACTGAACATCCGTGATAAAACAAAGGACGGTGTCAACGCACGGCTTGACTTGGCTGACATGGACATCAGGCCTGAGTTAGCACCGACAAGCACTGATAATGGACGAACGTACCTTCCCCCTGCGTGTTACACTCTGTCCAAGGCTGAGAAAACAGAACTGTGCCAGTGCTTGCATGGTGTGAAAGTTCCGTCTGGTTACTCCGGCAACGTGAAGAAACTTGTTTCGATGCAAGATTTGAAGTTAAATGGCATGAAGTCTCATGATTGTCATGTGCTGATGACACAGATGCTCCCTATTGCAATTAGAAATATTTTGCCGATCAAAGTCCGAGAGACAATCATGAGGCTATGTTATTTCTTTAACACAATTGGTTCATTCAGTGCTTGAGCTCTAATAGCTGTCGGTTCATGCAGTTTTCAGGTTATAGCATGTTATTAAATTGATCTGTTCGGATTTAATCTTGACAAGTTAAAAGACTGAATTATTGGGCAAAGTTAACTTGTGTGGTCTTGATCTGTATGAATACTGTTGTTTGAATATATGCATGCTAAATATATCTTGATCTTGAGATTTTAGAGTTTGTATCTAGAGCTCAAAATACTGAATTCATTATTTGGCATAACCAATCAAGGAAGAGTATATGATTTAGTAGCGGGACGGCCAAGATTAATCTTGTGCAACCCTACAATTTGAGAGCACATATTCATGTTGAGACTGTTATTGATTCTATTATTGATGCTTGTTGCTTCATATTGCTACCATTATATATGTATATATGTAGGTATGTATATGTATATATGTAGGTATGTATATGTATATGTATGTATATACACATATAGTATGTAGTATATAGTATAGGCACATAACCCCTCTCTGTGTCCACATCACCCCCTCCCTTCTCCCCCTTCCCTCTACTCCTCTCCTCTCTTCCGAACATTGAGCATCATGTTTGACTTTTCGTGCTTCCTCACTTTGAACATTCTCATCTTATCTTAATAGACCCACAAAATGAGCAACATGTCACCCGCGCATTCTTCATCATCATCGCCGGAGGCGTCCGCTCCAACATCAAGACGCCAAGGAAGAGGGCTATCAAAGAAGCCTCAGAGCCGACAGACCATCACAGCGGTAAACGCAGCTGGGGTCCCTATCCTTCCTAAGCAAGCGGTAAACGCATTCCGAACCATGGTCGGAATAGTTGCACGACAACGAATTGAGATCACATACAATTCGTGGAAGAACGTGCCTGACACTCGGAAACGTGACCTGTGGACCGAAATCTTGGCATCGTTCGAGTTCCCAGAAGAACACTTACACGCTGTGGAACGACAAACCTACCAAGCGGCGTGCAAAGCATGGAAGAACTTCAAGAGCACGCTTGTCAGGAAATACGTGGAGACGGACGAAACGCCTTTTACTAAATACCCATTCCTGGAATCACAATGGGAAGAGTTCAAGGCGATGAAAACGACCGAAGAATTCAAAAGTACAAGTGTGGCGCACAAGGCCCTCCAGGCAAAAAACACGCACCCCCACAGACTTGGCACAGCTGGGTATGCGGGTAAAATCCCGCAGTGGAGGTTGGAGGATGAGCTGGCAGCTGCAGAGGACATCGCCCCGCCGTTTTCCAATATCCCGGATGACCGCGCTCGAAATTGGCTTAGAGCAAGGTCATCTACAACGACATCGGGGGACGTCTCCTTTCGAAACCCTGCAGACCAGCAAGTGTCCCAGCGCCTGGTAAGATATCGATCGAACTACGTAGCTTGTAATTACTCCACAACTTCGTACGAATTGAAATGACATGTCGTGCTCTTGCAGGAAGAGCTGAGTTTTGAATCTACCCTGGGATCATTCCAGGGAACAAGGGAGAATGATATGCTCTCCGTGGCCCTGGGAAACAAGGAGCACCCGGGTCGTACGAGAGGCCTTGGGCTTTACGTTCCTTGGAAACATGGTTTCCAAGATGACTCCGGAATGTATCGGCGTAGGAAGAGAAACAAAGCCGAGCGTGAGGAGCAGCTACGAGAAGAGATCAAGGAATCTCTTCGAGAGGAGCTATTTGCTCAGATGGGTGAAGTAATCAGAGAAGAGGTGCGGAAACAGACAGAAAGTCAGCAGGCCGCCACCGCCGCTGCTATGCTAGGTAGCCCGCACAACCGTCCGAGTAGCTGCGCGTCCAATCCGACGCATACCCAGTCCAAATTTCGTGTGGACGACATCCTGGTAATAATTATTACCTCTCGAATGCTTGCTCCATTGGTAGGCCTATTCGAGTAGCTAATTTTGTATCGTTATGTAGGAGCCTACGAACTGCAAGCTCCAAGTGAGATATGGCGCCATTCCCTTGTACGCTGCTTGGGGCCAGGCATATTCGTCTGGTAACGGGGCCATGGTGCACGGCCAAGCTTTAGCGCCAGGCTTTGCAAAAGTTAATGTGGATGGTGTGTATGTCAATTTTGAGGTGGTCCCGCTACCGAAGCCCCCCAACGACGAGATCGTGACTCTAGGACAGGCCATTGGAACATTCATCCAGTGGCCCAAAAGCGACATCTTCCTGGAGGCTTCTTCACCGGTGGCAGGACCAGAGCAACATGCACTGGTGCCATCTCCAGTACAAGACCAGTCGGTTCCACCACCGGATACTACAACGGTGCTATCTCCACGGGCCCTATTCTCGCCAGAGCAACTTGCACCGCTGCTACCTTCAAAGTCGACTTCCGTGAAGTCGACCCATAGCCGAGGCAGCAAGGCCAGCAAGGGCAAAGCAAAGAAGACCAATGATGATCTTCCGTACCACCCTTTGGCCCGCAAATTCGTGCTTGGCGAGCCGTTGCTCGAGCAAAAAGCCCTCCAAAAGCTACCATATAGTTGCATGCAATTGCACACGTGGTATATGCAGCAGTCCAATAAGCCAGAGGGAGAACGGACTTCAAGTATCACTGTCAAATTCTCCGAGGAAGATTTACACCACAATCTTCAAGAGTGTACATTCGTGGTCGCCTTTGAGGATTTATTCGAGCTGTTCATGCTCAACGCTCTTGACGTCTCAATCGTTCGATGCTGGACGCTGTAAGTGTGTACAATCACAGTCTCCGTTAATGTCATACCGATAAATGCCATATCTAATTTTTTGCTTTCGTGTGTATATATATAGACACATGCTGATTAAAGCTAGAGTATCGAACTCATCAGCTGGTTTCTTGGACCCACAATTGGTCGCCAAGACTACCATCGACGTGGAGGCATCCCTCGTCGAGAGGTACATTGCATCAGGCCTGCTGAGTTGTCGCAATAAGGACTATGTACTTATGCCCTTCAATCAGAGCTTTCATTGGATTTTAATAGTAATTGTACCAAAATGGAACAAGGTATATTACCTTGATTCCCTAAGTAAGAATAAAATGGACTTCACAATTGTCGGCCAAGTAATCGATAGGTAAGCACATATTCCCCATACATATCTACATTGTACTCTTTCTTTCCTTCCGAATGATTAAGGTTAACCTTTTCGAATTACGTAGGGCGTTCGCGATGTACATTGAAAAGGGAGGTGACTCGAAGCGCGGGGCCAACGGCCTGCTGACACATGTTCGAGATTTTAAGGTATTCGCTATTTCACATTAATTAATCCTATGCAACAGATGGTACTAATGCCTTTTGAACTAACACATTCCATTTTTTGCAGTGCCACCAGCAGCAGCCGGGCAACACATGTGGATACTACGTTTGCCAACATATGGAACTACTCCTCGATTCCTCGAGGGTCACCAATCGCAAGGTTTGTCACTCTTCCCATAATTACTTCATACTTATCACGTTACATATATATGTACATTGATATTCCTATCGACAGGCTGTATCAATCCCGTCAACTGCATTGAAACAGTCTGAGCTTCGAGAGGTTCAATCAGAGTTAGCGTTCTTTTTGCTGACTCAAGTCATACAGCCAGAAGGACGGTTCCACTGCGCACACTGATTTCCTATTGGTCTTATCACTAAGTGTAAATGCAGTGTAGATCTTTTGTAACTGTGCATTTGTTAATGGATATTTCAGTTCAATTCAATTAATTGATTTGCGAAATGGATGCATGCTTTATGTCTGTGAGATGAAGTGCGATGTCAATTGGATGTTTTATGTCTGCGAAATGTACCTGAAAGCAAATGAGATGTGTGAATTGTATGTTTTTTGTCTGTGATTATCTGCTTGTTTCAGAGGGCATGGCTAGCATTTCCTGAGGCTAGCCAATAAACAGAAATAGATTTTGGTTTAGGAGGAAGGAATATCACAGACGGTTTTTAAGTAAAAACCGTCTGTGATATGTATCACAGACGGTTTTTCATTAAAAACCGTCTGTGATTATCGGTTATCACAGACGGTTTTTAATTAAAAACCGTCTGTGATATCTGATAATCACAGACGGTTTTTAATTAAAAACCGTCTGTGATATCTAATAATCACAGACGGTTCGAAAACCGTCTGTGATAACCTTCGATCATCACTGACCCATAAATTCAGACGGTTCAGAAAACCGTCTGTGATGACGTTTCTGAACCGTCTGTAATGTCGATTTCTGTAGTAGTGGTATGAGCATATGAGGGTTGGTGATGTATCGTCTATCTGCCTCCTCGACGACCATGTGAACCCTCAGCAGGAGTTGTTGTAGCCTCTCCACCTTCTCCTCCGAGCACACACGATTAGAGAACCTGCTCACCAAAAAAGAGATGAATCGACTTGCCAGATCACCCATGACAGCAGATATAGCAAGCTCCATCTCGAAACCTTCCCAGATAGGTGTATGAGAGACGTGAGGAAATCTTGCAGGTTGGAGAGAGGTGAGGGAATCTTGCAGGTTGTTCACAAGATATTTGAACAGACTTCACTCCTACGGCAGTTGTAGTCGTTACGTCACATCTACGTTAGTCAAGATATTTGACTATGGCATGGCATGCAAGGGAATTATTTCCTTGGCCCCGCGTCTTTCTTTCTTTCTTTTTTTTTTTTGCAATTATGGTCTCTTGACACTTTTTTTATGGATTTAACTCCTGCCAAGTGTGGATGAACGGTTGGCTAACATGTGCATCTGATGCGCTCCCTGGCACATAAGGTGTCACGTGTTAGAGCAACTCCAAGAGGTTAGCTAAAAATAAATGCTAAATCCTTTGATATAGCCATCATGTAAAATAGAAAACTCCTCAAAAAAGAAGAGTGCTACAACAGCCTAGCTAAAATTTTTTCTTGTCTATATTTAAATCAGCCACATAATCAAAGACGTCAGGTTTGTTTCCGATTCCGTTCTCTGTTCGACCGTGATTCCAACTGGACGACGGTGGCCGGTTGGACGTCATCACGTTGAAACCTTCGCCGTGAGACAGCAGGACCACCAAGCATAGTATGTTTACTAGCCTCGATCAGGAGCAAGCAAATATCCATCCAGGATTGAATCAGCTCAACCAAAGCCTTGGAAATCCTGAGTCACGTTCAGCTGCAGCACTGTTGTTAGGCAGCCTCTGTATTCTGGTTGAAAGCTCGTTAGCCTAGGAAAAATGGAAAAAGGATAATCAATAATGATTTTGCATCAGCACATCAGACCAACTAATCCCACCAAATAATCACTATTAAGAACCATGTGCATATATACACCTAACATCATGTAAAGAGAGAAGACGATTGGGATCAAGTTCCTCTGGTTTTGTTCGAAGGCAAGATTTCACCAGACAATGAAAGATAAGATATTGCAAGTTGTGTTAGGCCCATTTTGTGACAAGCATTTGCAAGCTTTGAACATGTCCAACTTAAAGACATTGAAAACACTTCAAAATAAATCATAAAGCAGTTATAAACAGTTAGGTAAAGTGACCTTCTCATCAATTTACATTAGAGAACGCAGTTGATTGTCCAATATCCAGACAGCAACATCAAATGGTGTCATACTATCAGCAGCCTCTAGCTCACCACCCTGCATTGGACAAGGGAGACTCAGGCAATGCTCACCACAAGACAACTATTGAAACCTAAAGATTACCTGAGTAGCATTCATGGTCTGAATGATGGATTTCACTTGTATTTGACTATGATGATAAAAGAAAAAACCCTGTACATGACGACAATAGATACAGATGCTACTAGTGCACTGGTACCTTAAGATATAACTCTGCAGTAATTTCCACAGGAGTAAAACATTTAAGATAAACATTAAATCCAACCAAAATCAATGTATCAATCCGACCCTAAGTAAAATAGAACCAATTCAAATATTTAAGAAAACATTAAAAGTGTATCACTTCAATAATATGTAAAACATAAAATCGATGTTGTATCTAATTTTTGAGACGCCTTGCAAGTATGTCATTCTGGAGCTGGTCATAGAACAGCTGTTGTTTGGTGGACATGGTACTCGTATCGACATTCATAATTCTCTCTTCTTCGAGGTTCCTCTTGAACTCAAATTTCTCTTTCTCAATTCCGATCCTTTCTTCCTCAATTCTGATCCTTTCTTCCTGCAATGCGAAGGCTTTTTTGCACCTCTCCTCTTTCTTCAAATCCTTCTCCGTGTCAGCCTCTTTCTTCTTTGCCAACAGATAATCCAATGCTTCGATGCTGGAACGTTGTCGTAATTTGTCTTTCTCCTTCTTCTTCCCTGTAGGTCTGTCCAGTGTAGGCATTGCAGCCTGATTATCATCACCAGTAGTATTGACAACTAATTGTGCAGCCGTTGCAGGACTTGAATTCGTTGTGGTCTTTTGCTTTTTGCTTGCTAGTTTCTGAGTTCCACTCTGATTGCTCCTATTCATCCACTTGGGCTGGTCTTTCAATATTTTCCAGCAATGGATGTACGGGAAATTCCGGTGTTGCTTGTCCTCAGCCTTGAACATTCTTAATGCGTTTGCTTGCTACAAATTGAAAAAACATAGAGACTGAATGAGATAGACAAACATCATATACAAATGGAAGGGCTCACATTTAGCCATGCTGAGACCAACATTTCGTCCTCCTCGACGCTGAAATTCTTGGTCCTTTTCTGATTCCCTTTCACACTTGCAGGGGCATCAGCACTTGCTTGTGTTTCATTAGGAGGTGGGACATTATCAGACAAAGCAGCAGGATTACAACCCCTTGTAATCATGTCGGTAAAAGATATTTCTGAATCCAAGGCGCCTGTGAAAACATAACACTAGGACAATCAACATCATACACTGAAATCTACAATTCAGCCCAGTATATGCGCTAGAGAAGTAAGACAGTCCAGCGAATCAACCAACTACTCTTAACGGTTTTCCTTGACTGTTTGGCAGCAACATACTATGCTTAATCTCCCAGAAAATTTTCCCCTCTCCCCCCTTGCACCAATATCTGCAGATATCAGTCATGGATAATCAACCCAAAGTTGCCCTACAAAAGGTTATTGGCTCGCTCCACTCAGCTCCACTTAGCTTCCTAGTTCACAGTGTATAAAGAAATTTATTTGTGTAGTTTTATTTATTTGCTAGCTGGGTAATAGAGAAGGACCTGAAGTTTCTTTTTTCATTCCTAGCTGGGTAATAAGGTGGAAGAGCTTACGATACGAATAAAAGAAATAGAACAGGAGGCTGCAAGATGGAGGGAGGCATGTGAGTTGGAGGTAGAAGCTGGAAAAGCTGCCATCAGAGAACTCAACCTGGAGGTAACCCAACAGAAATAAGTTTGACATAAGCTTCCTCAAGATGATCCTCTTGAGGTCATGATGTGTGCTTCTCAGACTGACAAATAACAATTGGACACAACTTTGTTTCAAAGTAATTAGACTACAGAAGTTTAAAGGGATAAAACATGTTCAGCTTTTATTAATATAGAAAAATCATAAGTTTTAATCCTTACAGTTCACAGTCACACCAATAGGAGAAAAAAAATATGTTCCTTTTACAGCAAGAGCCTCTTTAAATGCAAGCATAGAGATGGATGAGCAACCATCTTTCTATTTGAGTACATATTTTCAACTGTTTTAGTGTAGTGTTGTTCTAGTCAGATCTATATCATGCTTTCTGCCTACAAAAACTAGTGTACCATAGAGTGACATGAACAAACAAACAACCAAAACTCATCCATACTGTTATGAAATCGACAAGATAATGCATGAGTTATTTTACCGGCACACCAACAACTACTACCATCATGTAGTTCAATGTGCAGTTCAGTTCACCAAAACTCACCAATACTGAGTTATTTACTGCATCAAAACTGAGTACTGCTTTAAGCAAAAAAACTCATCCATATCATGTTAATTATTAGCAAAACATAGTGCAGTACAATTAAGCAAAAAAACTCATCCATATCAATGTATTGCAAATGGATTTCTTCCACTACCTAGCTAGGCATTGGTTGAGATGAAAACATCAGTACGAGAGCAAAGGTCAGTTTGAGTGATTTCGCCAATCTCCATTATATAAAAATTGCATCTGGGTATTTGGAACTCACCGGAGTACATGCCAGACAAGGGGGCCGATGCTGCGGCAGCAGCATTGGGAGGAAGGACTCGACGCCGCAGCCCAGGTACCCCCACATTTTCTAACCAAGGCAACGATGCCAACTGCTGTTGCTCCCACCCGCCGGCCGCCGGGAAGATGGGCAACGAATAGCGCGCAGAAGAATTGGGGTCCCCGTGGCCGTGG
The DNA here is from genome assembly GCA_017311315.1 of Dendrocalamus latiflorus. Classification (NCBI taxonomy): domain Eukaryota; kingdom Viridiplantae; phylum Streptophyta; class Magnoliopsida; order Poales; family Poaceae; genus Dendrocalamus; species Dendrocalamus latiflorus. Next base: position 23,155,975 of record CM029678.1, read on the forward strand.
CTCGAGGACAGCGGATCCCCTTCCGTTGGAGCCTGCGACATGGTGGTGGCTGCCCCTTCCTCTTCCTGCTGGTTTGTCTCAGGTGGGTCGGTCTCCTCGGCGGCGGTTGGGTCGGCGAAGTCGAGGGCGGCGACGGGTGGAGCGGAGGCCGCGAGAGGGGCGAGGCTGCGAGGGGGAGGCGGCGGGTGGAGCGGAGGTGAAGGAGGCGAGGGGCGGCTGGGTCGGCGAAGTCGAGGGCGGCAGCGGGTGGAGCCGAGGCGGCGAGAGGGGCGAGGCCGCGAGGGGGAGGCGGCGGGTGGAGCGGAGGTGAAGGAGGCGAGGGGCGGCTGGGTTGGCGAAGTCGAGGGCGGCGACGGGTGGAGCGGAGGCGGCGAGAGGGGCGAGGCCGCGAGGGGGAGGCGGCGGGTGGAGCGGAGGTGAAGGAGGCGAGGCGCGGCTGGGTCGGCGAAGTCGAGGGCGGCGGCGGGTGGAGCGGAGGCGGCGAGAGGGGCGAGGCCGCGAGGGGGAGGCGGCGGGTGGAGCGGAGGTGAAGGAGGCGAGGCGCGGCTGGGTCGGCGAAGTCGAGGGCGGCGGCGGGTGGAGCGGAGGCGGCGAGAGGGGCGAGGCCGCGAGGGAGAGGCGGCGGGTGGAGCGGAGGTGAAGGAGGCGAGGCGCGGCTGGGTCGGCAAAGTCGAGGGCGGCGGCGGGTGGAGGGGCGAGGCCGCGAGGGAGAGGCGGCGGGTGGAGCGGAGGCGGCGAGAGGGGAGAGCGGAGGCGGCGAGAGGGGAGAGTCTGGCGCGCGGAGAAAATCGAGCGCGGGAGAGGCAAAGCCCGCGCGCGGGAGGGGATTGGCAACGCAGATAGCACGCAGTCCTCGCTCGGGAAAGATGGGTAGCGAGAAGAACGGGATACCAAGCGAGGAAAAATAGAAAATGACATAGCGAGATTGTTGGACTGCTTTTTTTAGGCATAATAGCTATAATAGGTTTCGCAGATGTATTTAGCCAGGCTGTAGGAGTTGCTCTTAGTCACCCATTCATCTGCGTTCGGAAGGAGGCCGCATTCATAAAAAAAAAGTGCCAAGACGGTTATATTTTAAAAAATAAGGCACAGCCACCTAGAAGAAATTTCCCAGTTGTTGCTTGTCCAGATTGGATCACAGATATGGGATGGTCCATTTGTGTGGACCACAGATATGGGGTGGTCCACAGATTGGGATGGTCCACAAAATTATCGAGTGGACAGGCAGCGAGCAATTTTCCTGGATTTTTTGGCCGACATTGTGTTCATGCACTTCTTTTGGTAGTTTCTTGTTTGGGACTTTTTTTTCGGGTTTTCTCTTTACTGTGATATGCTACTACACAATGACTTCATATGCTAGTTTCTAATTGGGGGTTTTTTTGTTCAAATATCACAGAGTGGAAAAATAGGTTGTGGTCCCTGAATTATCGAGGAGCAAATTGTACAATAGGGGGGAAGTAATCAAAGGTAATCCCTCTATATCAAAACCCATGGAGCAATTCTAGGAAATTTTTGTACGGATAACCCATTTTTTATTCGAAAATACAGAAATATACCCGCGACAAATTTTTTTACACAAATAGGCTCGAGTCGCCAAACCATTGGGCGATTTACGCTTGTCGCCCCACCAAAACGCGACTTATAAAGAATCTGGTAACCGTTGGGCGATTAAATGCAATCGCCTCCCCGTTAAGCGATTCAATTGAATCGCCCTCCCGTTCGGCGACACAAAGAAGAGTCGCCCAACGGCGGGGGGGGGGGGGGGGGGGGGGCGACTGCATGCGAATACAGCCCGACGGCCAAGCCCCTTTTCTTCCCTACGCCTGCTCGCCTTCACTCTCCGCCGCGCGAGGGAGACAGAAGCAGAAGAGAGGAAGGAAGAGGAGGAGAGGGGAAGAAGAGAAGGAGAGGGAGAGGAGAGGGAAGAAGAGAAGGAGAGGGGGAGGAGAGGGAAGAAGAGAAGAAGAGGGGGAGGAGAGGGAAGAAGAGAAGGAGAGGGGGAGGAGAGGGAAGAAGAGAAGGAGAGAGAGAGGAGGAGAAGCCGCGGGATTTGCAGGTATTTTCCTAATTTTAGAAAATTTATTTTAGAAAATTTGTTTAGATAAATTTAGTTTAGAAAATCTAGTGTAGATATTTAGTTTACAAATTTAGTTTAGATATTTAGTTTAGAAAATTAGCTTAGATATTTAGTTTAGAAAATCTAGTTTAGAACATTAAATTTAGAAATGTAGATGCAGTTTACAAATTTAGATGTACAAATTTAAATGTAGAAAAATATAGTTTTTTGTATAATATTTGTAATGCATTATTGTGGAAAATTTACTTTAGAAAATTTGTTTAGATAAATTTAGTTTAGAAAATCTAGTGTAGATATTTAGTTTACAAATTTAGTTTAGATATTTAGTTGAGATATTTAGTTTAGAAAATTTAGTTTAGAAAATTAGCTTAGATATTTAGTTTAGAAAATCTAGTTTAGAACATTAAATTTAGAAATGTAGATGCAGTTTACAAATTTAGATGTACAAATTTAAATGTAGAAAAATATAGTTTTTTGTATAATATTTGTAATGCATTATTGTGGAAAATTTACTTTAGAAATTTATTGTAGATCATTCAATGTACAAATGTAGATGCAGTTTACAAAATTTAACTGAAGAAAATTTAAATGTAGAAAATTGTTGTGTTGAAATTTTGTATACTATTTTTCATGTATTATTGTAGAAAATGTAGTGTACAAATTTACATTTAGATAATTTTGCAGTTATGGCGGGTGACTGGTGGTACCCGCTGTTGGACGAGCACTTGGACCGCATGCACCGCGCTTCCCGTCGTGCGCCGCCACCGGGGAGCACGGACGAGTCGACTGAGCTGGGAGTGGTCCGGACACGCACACCTCGTGTGTCCTGGGGACTCGACCCCCGTTGGACTGCCAGGTTTGCACTACGCCAACGTTTTAGTATTACCATAAGAACATTTCATGCTGACCTTCACTTTATTTGCAGGCTGCGGGATGCCGGACTTCTCCCTCTTGCACGGATGGTGCAGGCCACGGATGAGGACGGAGGTGCCGTGGCCGGGGAGGGGGACGAGGCGGGCGTGGAGCGATCACGACGCTTCCCGTTCGACCGTTCCCTGCTGACGGCTTTGGTGGACCGTTGGCGGCCCGAGACGCACACTTTCCACCTACCAGTCGGGGAGATGGCGCCGACCCTGCAGGACGTGGCCCTACTCCTTGGCCTTACGGTCGCGGGAGACGCTGCCTTCCTAGCGGAGGCTCCCGCCGAGTGGCGCGATGATCTGCTCGGCAGATTCCAGGGGGTCCTTCCACCGGCCGATCACCACCACATCTTTGACGAGAGGCAGAAGCATGGACCGACGCTGAGGTGGCTGGCACAGTACCGGGTACGTTTTGTTTCAAGTCGATCGCATCTTCGAAACTCTTATTTGTGCAATTACATACTAATAGGAACTTGTTCGCATTCAGGTTGAGTGCATGGTTGCAGATGTTGACGATTACCAGGTCGCGCGCCACCTGGAGGCTTACGTGTTGTGGCTGTTTGGTTGGGTGTTCTTCACCACCAGCCACGGCAACACCATTGACGCGCGCCTTATCGCTTATGCGAGGGCGATTGCCGACGGCGAGGCCGACCAGATCAGCTGGGGATCGGCCGCACTTGCCGCGACGTACCGTGGCCTATGCGATGCGTGCACGAGGATTAAGGCGAACTCGTTCCTCACGGGATGTCCCCTGCTGCTGCAGTTGTGGTCGTTCGAGCGCTTCAGTCTCGGACGACCTGTACTAGACGACATGGGTCCCTACGGGGCCGAGATGTACAGGGGGGAGACATCGACCGGCTACAATGGGTTCTGTTTGGTGTCGTCGACGAGTGAGTTTTATTTTATCGTAGTCAACTTATTAACGATCGTCGTACTAAACAATTTGCCTTTCTTGTAGGTACAGTTCGCGCACGTGCAGGTCACGCGGGCGTACCACCCCTTCGTGGAGCAGTTCGACCGCCTCGCAGACTCCAACGTGCGCTGGGAGCCATACGCAGATGAGGCAGTGCAGGCCCGTGCTCCTGACAGGCTGTCTGCACTGTGCTGGCGTGACCAGGTTTTCTGGCTAACCCGCCGGAAGCTCGTGTACGGCATCTACGTGGAGGACTACGCACCGCAGCGAGTCATGCGGCAGTTTGGGCTGCGGCAGGCACTTCCTGTACCAGTCGGTGTGCCGATTCCGCCGCGCGTGCACGTGTGAGTGATCGCTTCTGATATTTTTGTACGTACTTACTATTGTGATCGCAAGTACTTACATTACTTAATGGTTCCATAAACAGGCACAACACGAAGGGCGTCAAGAAAGGCACGGACTGGTCCAGGAGGATGCAGCCCTGGATTGCGCAGTGGGAGGGTGCGCTGGATGACCGCGTGGAGGAGGATCGGCCATACGACATAGCCGACTACGCGGAGTACCTCATCTGGTACCAGGGGCGGACTCGTACCAGGCTGGTACATGTCGTTGACCCACCTGCCCCACACGTCGCCGCACCGACAGACGCGTACCCTGCGCACTTCGCACGCAACGCTCACATCGCGGTACGTAACTTGTAATTTCAAAAATTCTCAAATGGCAATATCGTTTCGATGATGGACCATTCTATGTCTTTTTGTCCAGGCTGACGTCGGTGTCGCACTGTGGTCGGAGTCCTCCGCACTAGTGCAGAGGTGGGGCATAGGTGGGGAGTTGACCCGCGAGGAGGCCGTCAGCTTTGCGCGACGGATGGAGGCCGGGTGTAGACGTATCGTCAGCCTACTGTCCTGCACGAGGCTACCGGTAGTCTCCACACCTACGCCCAGTGCACCCCGACCACCAGTGCCACCCCGACCAGCGTGGCAGTACTCCGGAGGTAGTACGTGGACACGTCCACCTCCACCTCCCCCGGAGCAGCCAGGGAGTTCTGCTTGGTCACGGCCTCCTACGTACATCCCCGGGTACGCATCGTCCGATCTTGTTTTTATCCTAAGACGACATGCAACGAACTAACGATATTACTATTGCAGGTCCTTACCAGTAGCAGGGACGCTTCTCCCCGGGGCACATCGAGGTGGACCAGTTTTTTGCAGACTGGCCTGGGCCGTCCTCCGACGCAGCACCGGAGGTTCTCTCCGGCAGTGGCCTCCCCGGTGCACCGGAGGCCACACAGCCAGAGGTGCAGCTGACTCCACCGGCGCAGCCGCGGGTGCGAAACCCACCTGATCGTTTTACTTTTTCGGACCCTCGTCACCTGCCTCGTAATCCGTTGCACCGGAGGACGGCCAAGCGGGGCCGTATGGCAGGACGCGGGCGCGGTGACGGAGCACCTTAGGGTGGGGAGTGAGGGGTGTATGTCATGCATGTAATGGATAAATACGCGGCATGTTACTGCGTTATATTATAAAGTTCATTTAAATTCAAACAATGCTATTATCTCTTCTTTTCGTATAGAAAATTATTTCTATATCAAGTAATGTGACAAATATTAAATACCAGTTCTTGTGTGACTTAACAGTATATGTGACTATACCACATTTTTTACGAGTTTCAAATTACAAAATTCACAAAACCGAAATACGGGATCACCATGCAGTCGCCTAGAGGTAGATTGGTGAGCAGGCGTGGGGAAGAAAAGAGGCTTGGCCGTCGGGCTGTATTCGCATGCAGTCGCCCCCCCGTTGGGCGACTCTTCTTTGTGCTGCCCAACGGGAGGGCGACTCAATTGAATCGCTTAACGGGGAGGCGATTGCATTTAATCGCCCAACGGTTACCAGATTCTTTATAAGTCGCGTTTTGGTGGGGCGACAAGCGTAAATCGCCTAATGGTTTGGCGACTTGAGCCTATTTGTGTAAAAAATTTTGTCGCGGGTATATTTCTGTATTTTCGAATAAAAAATGGGTTATCCGTACAAAAAATTCCAATTCTAGTTTCTTCTACCCCCCACACAATTACAACTACACATTGAGTTCATTTTATCCTAGTTACTAATTGGGTTTAATTTCTTGGTTGTATATCTCAAAACCTACTTGTTTTTCCCGTCCAACATTTTTTACATTTGTGTTTTTTCATGAGCTTAGAATTTTTATTATTTTTTGTGGCCAATGATGACACTATAGAATTTTAGATGGTTGTGCATGTTAGTGCTCTTTGATGGCACTTTAGAATTTTGAATCATTCTACATATCACTTTACATCTTGTGTTTTCACGACCAACCATATTGATAAGATTGCTCTCTCTGGAGCAAGCAGTTGTCATATATGGACAATGATCAAACTTGGTGATGCTGACTTCTCAATATTAAATTTTGAAAGCAGGTCAATATAAATTAAAAAGCAAACAAAGGATAATTTGAAAGAAAAATATATACAAATTTCAAAACCAGACTTTGTGTTGATGTGAGCAAATTAGTATAAATTTGAAAACAAAATATCAAACTTTGAAAGCTATTGAGGATAATTTTAGGGCAAGGTTAGTACAAATCTGAAAGCAATTCAGGATACTATCTTGCTATTAAAGTTTTTTTTACAAATTTACAAACAATCTGGATGACAATAGATATATATCAAGCATGTTATGTAATATAGTTTGCAGTTTTATTGTGGTCACATAGAACAAAGTTGATATAATCAATAGGTATTTTTGTCAGCATCAAAAGGTTGATATTTTACTAAATCAATTATTGTCTGAACACTCTTTTGTTTATTTTGGTAAAGCAGTTGAAGGAATAGCTAGACACAACAAAAGGAAATGTATGCGTGCTTCTAATGTACCCCGATACGACCAAATGGAGGTGTGCAACAATTGTTTCTCAATGTTGTGGGGGTGGCCCAACCCCCCGTGACTGAGCCTTGCAACTGGCCTAATATATAATAGGCCCGATAGTGTAGAAGAGTATACCAATGTAAATATACCAATGTACCCTCATCCTTTGTAAATACTAAGAGATAGAATGTGGATTACCCATTCTATCCTACTCATGTATATAAACCCACAGGAGGGGTAGGAGGGGGGCATCCTCTCATTCTTACCAACTCTCCCATAGATCTGGCTCTCCTCTTCCTCTTCCACGAGTCCCCTTCTTTACTGTTTGGTCTGTAGCCACAACAGATGGTGCCGTCCGTGGGGACTGGATGAAAAGTCACCTAAGGAGCTGGAAGACAGATAAGTAGTCTGTTCGCTAAATATTTTAACTATCTTGGTTGTAGAGGTGTATGGGCTTTGTCTGCATACTTCGCTCTGTTTTGTATATGCTGCATTGAATAGATCTACTTGAATCACCCAGATGCAGTCTCGAGTACGGGGCCTCTACGCCAAGTCAAGCCTCCATGCCGCACATGGAAGTCTTCGCCAGCCTTCGATTCATCGTCATGAGCACCGCAGATAAGTTATCTTGACGCTAGCCTGTTCGCTTCAGGGTATACATGCATACTGTGAATGAGAATATACTAGCACCTACGACCGCATATTATACATGCATATAGAGTAGAACTGTAGTAAGTAGATGGGTCCCTAGGTGTAGCGAGATCCAGAGGCCTTTGTGTGCACGTCTGGCCAAAGCCCTCGCATGCACGATCGCGACCTTCGCTCGGACATTACGTGCGCAGCGTCGGACTTTGCGTGCGAAGCCCTGACCTTCGCTTTGTGCCTGTGCGTAGTCTCCGCCTCCGACCGTGGCCTCCCTGCCCGGCTTCGCATGCACCGATCTCCACATGCATGCATCTCAACACGTCAACCATTGGCATACATGCACTCTGCGTGAGCTCTTAGCATGTGCATGCATGGGATTAGTGAGCGGCCAGTCAATTCTGCATGCATAGCTTGAGCACTAGTATACTTTGCATGCATACGTAGCTAGCTCCTCGATTAGCGTATGTGTGCTCACATGCGCTGCGCCGGACTCCACGTCGACGTCCTCGACCTTGGCTCCACGCGTGTTGACCCCGCAACTCCCCGACGACCTTCGTCGACCGCGGGTCTCCGCATGTCGAGCGAAGCCTCATCTTCGCATCGACGCTGCCTCCGCGCGGCCATGTCGCCAGGCATGGCCTCTGATAGCAGCCACCAGCCCACACGAATGCATGCGCTCGAAGTGCTTACCCATGCATGCAGCCACCTGCCTCCGCTCTCCATCGAGCCTCCGGCTTCACATCGCCTCCGCGAGCTAGACTTCGCACGCGTTTCTGTGCCGGGCCGGCGCCGAGCCTCTGCTCTCCGCCGAGCCTCCGGCTTCGCGTCGCCTCCGTGAGCTGGACCTCGCATGCGTTACCACAACCCGCTGGATGAGATCGAGCCTTCGCTCGAAGGCGGTGACACCCTGGTAATGCACGTGCATAGGACATAGCTTTGCATTCTGCATGCATGTGCACAGGAGCTAGCTTAGCATTCTGCATGCGCCGCGTCGGGGCGGTGTGAGGAGGACAAAATCAGCGTCGAGGATGTTGGATCTAGGATCCCAAACCTGCAATCACACAAAATCTGGACACAAATGGAGAAGAAACACGCAAGATAATTGGCTATGAACTTAGAGTTTTTCACGCAAACTCTGTGTTGGATCGGAATGGCAACAGAGGGGGGTGAATGGTGCCTTTAAAAATTGCCCCCAAAGTATTCACGAAAATCTCAATTCTCCGATAGCTACAAAAGCTACGAAAAGGAAAGTTCAAGCTCAACGGAAAAATAAATCAGACCGAAAGGACCTTCACTGGAGAAATGAAGCTAAACCAAAAACAGAGGCAAAACTACCAAAAAGATCAGGGCAAGGATCATATGCACCTAACTACCATTCGGCCAAAAACTAGTACTAAGCAGCGTATAGGTAGGTGCATAAAAGTAGGTGACAAGAACTGCACACAACTGAACACACGAAACCGAATAGGAAGTAGCTAGCTAAGAAAAGCTGCACGCTGAAAACTACACATGAAATTGAATGCAATAGGCTGAAATCGCAGGGTCTATTTTTCGGTTTCAATTTTTCACTTCTTGATTTCTGCAGACCAAACACCTGACAACAAAACTGAGACAAAAAAGACTAAAACAGCTACCGAAAGCTCATTTTGCTGCAAAGGAATTCAGCTAGAAATGACAAACTGAAAGCAAAAGAAGAAAGGCAAAAGACAAGCCAAAACAACAAAAAGGAAGTCTGCAAAAGGGAGCAAACAGCAGCTGAGTAGCACCAACTAAAAGGGGAGCTGCAGTAGATGGACAAAAGCAATAAATGAGGATTCAAACAGCTGCCGTGAGCTTCTAAAGACAGCAGCAAACCGAAAAAGAACAGGAGCTGCAGCAAAGCAACGTGTTGATTTATTTCCTGCTCAAGCCTTCATGCAATAATTAAGATCTTCATGCAACCGAGATGAGACAAAAAGGGCACCGAAATAGCACTCAAATGCAGCAAAAAGGAACGAAGAAAAAGGTGTAGACTTCCTGCTAGCAAAGGAAACCGAAGCCAACAGAAAGACAAACCTGCAGTTCGTCTAAACAAAGAGAGTACTGAGAGATAACTTGAACACAGAGAATATGGCCGGACTAAATTATGCGCTCTGGCCGAAAGAACCAAAGAAATGAACAAGGGCAGAGGCGCAAGAAAGAAAAGATAGAAATCCTTGAGCTAGTTTACTGCAAGGGAGTATAACGACCAAATGGCCTTGAAGCAAGTCCCATTACAAAGCAGCAGCACAAGCAAGCCAAAACGCTAGAAATCAGAAAATGATCTTCAAATTAGAAATGTAAAAATGGAGACCAGAGCAGCAAGAACGAAACCAAGCACAGGGAAACACAGAAGGATGAAGAGACATGAATGCTTATATTAGAGAATGTTCTCAGCTCATTTCTCTCTCAATCTCACACTTACTAAGTCCCCATATGCGCTTGAAAAATCAAGAAATCATAGCACACACGCACAACCCACACATACACTCTCTCAAGCCATATCTCTAAAACACATACATGGAGAGCCAATGCACTAAAACCCTCTCATTTTTCATGAAAGCTACTAGAGAACACCCTCTCTATTTATAGCCTCCACTAATGGGTTTACAACCCACTTTACCCATTAGCTCTCAACAACTCATGGCGCTTTATCCACAATCCACTTCCTTTAGTGCAGCTTTGCGTATTGACCAAAACGCCCCCGCGCACCTTCCAGGAAGCTTCCTCATTTCTTGCCCTCCAAGCCACGCAGCCACCTCGAGTCCTTGCCGTCTTCGGCACACCTTGACCGTTCTGACCTCGGCACCGCCCACGCCTAGTCCGGTCATCCCGTGCCTCGCCCCGACTCCACCTCGATGTCCTGAAGTCATCACAGACAAGAAACACATCACATAGCACCGCTCGACACATGTAAGCACAATTAGCAGCAATTAACCATACTTAAGCATAAAATGGCCCAAAAACTCAAACGGGAAGAAGAATACGCCTCAAGTCTGACTAACCAAACTAGACTGAGCCAAATGCCATCATGGCACGAAACAAACGAACCAAACTCAAACTTTCAAAATACTCGTCAAATACTCATCACAAACATGGGGTCATAACCACATGGTCTCTCAATCTCCCCCTTGATGAGTATATTGACAAACCAGAAAAAGCGTAAAGTTGAGTTTGAAAATGAAAGAAAGTCAAACATGGTCTAAAGAAAACAAAGAAGCTCATGACCATGTCGACAAACGGAGCAAAAACAGAAAGTGCAAATTATTCTCCAAAGCTCCAGAAAGATCCCAAATGGCTTTTTCTCCGCTATTCTCCCCCTTTTGGCAATAAACACATCAAGAATGCAAAAGAGAGAATAAGACATGATGTTGGAAGAAATGGCTGAAATTTATTCATTTTAAGCATGATGAGCCATGAAGATTATCCAAAATGACCATATGAGAATTACATCAAGCCATAACAGCAGCAAAATAACATGGTGCAGACCTTAACAAACTGGAGACAAGTTGAAGACAACGCCAGACTGAAACCAGTGCAGACTTCTTATTTGACTGACTGAAAAACTACTCTGACTTAACAGCAGCAAAATAAGATTAGAGATAACATTCACCCCCTAATCTTGTTTTCCTTTTCTTGTATCCACCATGCCAAGCTTCTCTCTCATTTCAAGGAATTTGACACGGCCTAACGACTTTGTTAAGATGTCGTCCAGCTGATCTTCTGTCCTCACATGTTCCACTTCAATGTCCTCACATGTTCCACTCTCCACACATTCACGAATAAAGTGGTATCTTGTATCAATATGTTTGCTCCTGTCGTGGTGCACGTGATTCTTGCACAATGAATTGGCCGACTTGTTGTCAACTAACAGTTTGAACTTCTTTTGCTTTTGATTCAACATGTCACTCAGCAACTGTGCCATCCAAATGCCTTGATAAGCTGACGTTGTCACTGCGATATACTCAGCTTCACATGACGACAAGGCCACCACCTTTTGCTTCTGCGAAAACCAAGCAATCAGGTTTGAGCCCAAATAGAACATAGCACCGGTGTTACTCTTGCGATCATCTACATCTCCGGCAAGATCACTGTCGCTATACCCGATCAATTCCATGTTACTGCTGGTTCTTCTTCCATAAAAGCACCCCAAACCGAGTGTGCGACTTACATACCTAAGAATTCTCTTCACTGCAGTCATGTGTTCAACAGTGGGTCTTTCCATGAAACGGCTGACTACACCCATTGAATATGCAGTATCAGGCCGGGTATTAACCAGATATCTTAAGCTTCCAATGATACTCCTGTACAGTGTTGGATTAACTGGAGGACTTTTGCTCTCTTTACTCAACTTTAGTCTCTCTTCCATAGGAGTAACACACGGATTACACTTCTCCATACCTGCTGCCCGCAGCAACTTCTCAGCATATGTGGACTGACACAATGTTATACCTTCACTTGTTTGCTTGACTTGAATCCCCAAATAGTAACTAAGCAAACCAAGGTCACTCATACTAAATAGCTGCTGCATTTCAGTCTTAAAACCAGCAATTTCAGCATTGCTTGACCCCGTAATAATCAAGTCGTCAACATAAACTCCAATTAGCAATACAGAAGAGGCTTCCACCTTCTTGTAAACTGCATGTTCCAATGGACTTCGTTTGAAACCAAGTGTTGTCAAACTTGAGTCCCATTTGATGTTCTAAGCTCTCGGCGCTTGACGAAGCCCATACAATGCCTTCTTCAACTTCAGTACCTTATGTTCTTGACCTTGTATCTTGAAACCAGGGGGTTGTGTCACAAATACTTCTTCAACCAACTCGCCGTTCAAAAACGCCGACTTTGCATCCATGTGGTGGACTTCCCAACCTTGCTACGCTGCCAAACTCACAAGTAATCGCACGGTCTCCGTTCTTGCTACCGGTGCAAAATTTCATCAAAGTCCACACCATGCCGTTGAACATACCCCTTCGCGACCAAACGAGCTTTGTATTTGACAATAGCACCCGAAGGATCCTTTTTAACCTTAAAGACCCACTTCAAGCCTATGGGCTTTTGAGTGCCTGAATTCTCCACAAGCTTCCATGTCTCATTATCCTCAATTGACTTCAATTCTTCTTGCATTGCCTCCCTCCAACACTTTTCCTTCACTGCCTCCTCAAAACTAGTTGGCTCTTCTGCCACCATCATGCAGAATTCCAACTGTTCAGATTGCAGTTCGATCGGTTCAATAGCATCATATATCTCCTGAATCGATCGAAAACGTTGTGGACCTTCACTTGATGATTCACTTGGCATTGCTAATCCTGCTGGTGTCATTGGTGACAACCTAGTCGGAGTAGATGGTGGACTACTAATCTGCACAGATGTATTCCCTTCATTGCTTTTATCTGCACCAAAGTTTCCATCAATGCCAGAATGTTCAGTATCCGAATTCTCATGGATACCGTCTGCAACTAGTGCCTGCTGTTCTGGGTTCTGCACCTGACTTGCTTCACCATTTTGCTCAACATGGATTGTAAATGAGTCACCATGGTTTCTCTACCTTGTGTCATCATCTGTGTACTGCTCCCAGGGCCATGATGTTTCTTCATCAAATGCTACGTCCCTACTGATATGTACCTTCCAATTATTTGGATCATAGAACCGGTAGGCTTTAGAGCCACTTTCATAGCCTATGAAAACCATCTTCATACTTCTATCTTGCAACTTGCTGAGATGGGGAACAGCAGTCCTAACATGTGCCACACATCCAAAGGTTCTCAAGCGATGTACCTGGGGTTTCCTCTTGTACAAAGCCTCATACGACGTCTTTCCGACAACCGATTTTGTCAGCGCTCAGTTTAGCAAATACACTGCCGTGGCTGCAGCTTCACCCCAAAATACTCCTGGCATATTCTTGCTCTTCAAAAGGCTTCTTGTCATTGCCACAATGGTTTGATTCCTCCGCTCGGCCACTCCGTTTTGCTGGGGTGTATAAGGAGCCGTGAGGTACCTTTTCAAACCCAAATCATCACAGAAGTTATGAAACACCTTTGAGGTGAACTCTCCTCCTCTATCTGTCCTCAGTGGTTTGACCCTCATACCGGTTTCCAGTTCAACTTTCGCTTTCATTAACTTGAACGCAGCCAATGCTTCATCCATGGTTTTAATGAGGACAATCCACATGAACCTAGTGCAATCATCCACAATTAGCAAAAAATACTTCTTCCCAGATGGTGTGGCTGGAGAGATAGGTCCACACAAATCTGCATGAAGTAATTCCAGTGGTATTTGTGCCCGAAATCTTGCTGTTTGAGGAAATGGCAATCTGTGTTGTTTGCCAACCAAACATCCCTCACAAAGCTGCTCTACATGTTCAATCAATGGTAATCCTTCAACCATCTGCTGCCTTGCCATTTCCCTCAATGATCTGAAGTTAAGATGACCAAATCTTGCATGCCAAAGCCATTCTTTCTCCTTGAGTATTGACGACAGGCATACCGGTTTTGCCAGCTGAAGCTTCAATAAATACAGCCTGTTGGTTGATCTTTTAACTTTTACCAATAGCTGTCTCTCTTGGTCATAAATCCTCATGATCCCATCTTCAATCACTATCTTGCAGCCATTCTCATCGAGTTGCCCCAAACTTAGTATGTTGCTCTTCAATTGTGGAATGTAGTAGACTTCAATCAGTGCCTTATGCTCCTCAATCTGACGTTGGAACAAAGCTGTCCCACGTCCACAGATTTCTGCAATTGACCCATCCCCAAATCTTACCGTGCCAGCCACTGTTGTGTCCAAATCAGTAAAGACTTCACGGTCTCCAGACATATGATTGCTGGCTCCTGAATCAAGCCACTAGGTGAGGTTCTTTGGGCCATCTTCACTTCCAAGGCTTGGTAGTACCTTCTCTTCATTTAGGAGTACAGTAGCTGCAGGATGGTTTGTGATGGGTTCATTGGCTTGTATCATCAGCAAGGATGGTTCATCATCATTTTTTTTGACAAGATGTGCTTTCACCTCCTTCCTCTTCGACTTGTACTTAGAGGAATAGTGTCCATAGTTTTGGCAATTATAGCATCTCACCTTCGTCTTGTCGAATTTGAACTCCTTTTCACTGTCGTGCTCGCCGTCGCCACGACCGCATCCGTGCCCTCGCCCGCGGCCTCTGCCATGGCCACAACTGCCTCGTCTGAAGCCGCTGCCAGAACCTTCACCTCCCTTCTTCTCCTCCTTGGCTTTCCACTGAGCCTTTGTGAGGAGAACATGTTCATCATCTGCATCTTCGGCACTACGCAGTCTCTCTTCGTGAGCCTTTAACCTCCCAATCAGCTCTTCCACAGTCATGTTCTTCAGGTCTGCTAATTATTCGATTGAATTGACAATTTGCAAGAACTTGTTTGGGAGAGACCGCAACATCCTTTTGACAACATAAGAATCTTCCACCTTGTCACCAAGTTCCCTGATCTTGTTGACAATAGTCCCAACTTTGAATGCATAATCTTCAACAGTTTCATTGGACTTCATCTTGAGCCCGTCAAATTCCTCCTTCAGTGATTTGACCCGAGCTTCCTGCACACGCTCAGCCCCGAGAAACATGACTTTCAGGGCTTTCCACACTTCCTGTGCACTCTTCTTTTTCGCCACAAGAAAGAGCACATCTTCCAGTATCGCACTGAGAACTGCTGCTCGTGCGATCTTGTTCTTCTTGGCGTCCACTTGCTCTCTCGGGTCTTCGGGATCTACCGCATCCCAGAGATCATGTGCTTCCATCACAGCTTGCATCTTGATGGACCACGCCGAGAAGTTGGATCGGGTCAGCACGGGGTATGACAGCCCGCCTGAGATTTCTTTCCCAGAACCTGCCATGGTGGTCAGGGGCAAAAACTTGGGCATTCACCCGTTCTTCCCCTTCACCGGTCCTCACTCTGATACCAAATGTTGGATCTAGGATCCCAAACCTGCAATCACACAAAATCTGGACACAAATGGAGAAGAAACACACAAGATAATTGGCTCTGAACTTAGAGTTTTTTCACACAAACTCTGAAACTGCTCTCTGGACGTGCACAGTGTCTAGACCAAAAAACTGGAATACAAACTCAACTCAATGCTTAGGAGACTAATTGACACCCGAAAAGTTTGCAACAACTAAACCACTATGTTGGTCCACGATCCTAATACCCCGGATCACAGACTTACAACCCAAACATAACAGAAAACAATTGCCAAAGCGATCTGGCCGAACCGTAGTCCTGATGGCTATTCAGCTGACAACATGGTGCAGACCTGAACAAACTGGAGACAAGTTGAAGACAGCACCAGACTGAAACCAGTGCAGACTTCTTCTTATTTGACTGACTGAAAAACTACTCTGACTTAACAGTAGCAAAACAAGATTAGAGACAACATTCTTATTTGACTGACTAACGCTACTTTGAGTCTTGGCGAGAAGGTACTCAAATAAACGGAAGTCAATATTAGGGGGGAATTTGTTAGCACTAATCTTGACTAGTATTTTTTAGTCTTAAATGTTTACTAGAGACAATGCTTGTTAGTTGTATGCAAATGCATGCATGCAAGGAGCCAGTGTGTATGCACGTGTTAGTTGGTTAGTACCGAGTCCACGGCTGTGCTGCATGCGTGAGATAGTTGGGCTTTGGAGCATGAGTTCAGGATCGTGGTGTGGCGTGGCGTGAGAATCAGTTTAGCCAGTTCATGTGCATGTATTTAACTGTTGAGCTATCAAGTCTTTGTTGAGAGGGGCTTGACAGGAGTAGTAGTCCTCTCCTTGTATGCGTGTGTTCATTAGAGTTTGCGTGAAAAAACTCTAAGTTCAAAGCCAATTATCTTGCGTGTTTCTTCTCCATTTGTGTCCACATTTTGTGTGATTGCAGGTTTGGGATCCTAGATCCAATAGAGGAGGCCGCGGCGGCGTTCCATGTCTTCGGCTATGACGGTGACGGGTTGTTGACGCCGGCGAACTCGGGAGAGTGCTCCGCCTCCTGGACCTCGTCTCCAGCAGCGGCGGCGGCAAAGACCTCGACGAGCTTTGCGAACCACGCCTCCGACCTAGCTTATCTCCTCCGGCCGTAGCGAGACTTTGAGTCTTCGCTCCGTAGTCTTCGCACAGGGCCAGCGCCGAGCCTCTGCCCTCCGTCGAGCCTCCGTGTTGCAGTCTGCGCCGAGCCTCCGCGCTGGGCCTAAGCGCGATGTTGAGCCTCCGCGACGAGCCCCCGCGCGATGCAAAGCCTCCGCGTCGAGCCTCTGTGCCGTATCTCCGCGCGACGTCAAGTTTCCACGAGAAAGAACATAAACGTGTGGGCAAGGCATTTGTATTTGTCACGTGCTGCATGCAGGAAAGAGCAAGTGCTCTGCCCGAGCAGCGTGAATCCTCAATCCAAGCGACTCCGGCCGCATCAGAGGCGGTAGCTTGGGTTTGGCCGATGCTCCTTGCGCCAGTGTCGAACACGTCGCCGAAGCTCCTGGCCCTCGCGTAGCCATCTTCCAGCGAAACCTTTGCCACACCGGAGTACGCACTCTCGGACGCGGAGGCGCTCCCCGCTGGCTTCTCCTCACCCGATGTACAACCACAGGTGCAAGTTCAGCAAAGCGGCGCTGACTGCCTCTGCATCAACGATCTCTGGGTCATCCGGCCTCCTCGTCGCCTTCGCGCTGCCACAGGTCCACCGCGTCGGCCTTCATTGCGTCACTGTCGACCCAGCTCCGCGACGCGCGATGCTGCCGGCCTTCGCGACACACACACCAGGGCGTCTGCCTCCTCGAGCCTCCGCGCCTACCTCACCACGGCTCCGTGTCTGTGATAGCGCCTTCGACCTCGACCTTCGCTTCGCCGAGGTCCGAGCTGGCCGCGCCTGCTTCGCCATAGCTCCACCTCTGCGACATCGCAGTTACAACCTCGGCGACATGGGCTGCAGCGCCAACCTCGTCTCCATCGACCTCGCCAAGGACCTGCTCGAGGTGCACTCCAATACGTATGCCATGGTGATTGGCATCAAGAGCATTACACTCAACTGGTATGTCGGCAATGACCGCTCCATCCTTGTGCCAACTGCCTGTTTCAAATGGGCGGCGCGGCGGTCCCCGTTTCGAACCGCTGCTTAACCCAGCGCCGCTCCAAGTACCAGCTGGTGCGCACCGCGCGCACGCACTAGGGCGGCGACGATCAGTGCTTCGGCTGCGTGGCACAACAGGAGGACGTGGGCACGACGATCAGCATGTCGCTGTCCAAGGACCTGATGGCCATGGCCGGGGAGGCGCTCGAGACCAGCGTCACGACGCTTGATCCGCTCGTGCTGCCCATGTCGGAGCAGCTGCTCTATGAAGATTGTTAAGGCATAACCCCGTGGCATGAGTTCCCAGGGTTGCATGCATTCCCTGAGTGCTTGCGTGTATCCCATGCATTCCCTGAGTGCTTGCATGTATCCCATGCATTCCCTGAGCGCTTGCATGCACCTCATGATTGCATGTCATGATTACATGTACTAGCCTTGCATGTAAGCAATAACTGCATCTGCTAGTGTAGCAGTACGCAATTACGCATGATTGCATATACTGGTAAGGCATGCAAATAGGGGTGAAAACGGATCGGATATTTCCCGACCGACCGACCGTCGAATCCGAGTCGGATCGAATTCGGATAGTCATATCGGATAATTATCGGATTCGGAGTCGGATTCGGATAGTTGTTTTCGGATACGGATTCGGATTCGGGAGCGGACTATCCGACGGATACGGATACTATCCGGATTTTTATCGGATAATACCCGGATATAGTTTTCGGATATCCGGCCCATCAGCCAAATCATCATTTTCAGCCCATTAGCAAATCCAAATAAATTCCAACAAATCCAATAAATGCAAATAACACCAAAAAAATTCCAGAAAATGCACAAAAATACTATAAATCTAGGAGAACTTAGGGAAATAACATAAACTATTTTTAGCTTTTAGAAAATAGTTAAAATAAATTTTTTTTGCTCTTGGCTTAAAAATAAAATCTAAAAAATCCAAATAAATTTCAACAAATCCAATAAAATATGGGATATGATATGGAATGAGTAATATCCGACCGAATTCGATCCCTGTCACTCTGCTACCTGGATTATGTGCTAAAGCAGCTATTTCCATCAAGAAAAAGAATATATGCTAAAAAAGGTTCAGCCATATGAATATATGATATATATCTCTCGGATCCTCATGTTTCATTCACTGGGATCGTTGGTAAGAATCCACCTTTGATTTAGTATTGAGTGTTGACTGCAGCTTTTTACTAGTGAAACTGTACCTTTTGGAACGGTAATCATCTGTATTATCCGCCTATATTATCTGTTTCCGAGCCGAATTCGTTATATATCCGTCCCGACGGTACCGTATTCGAAACTCCGAATATTCCGAATTCGTATTCGTATCCGGTCTTACCGTATTCGACTCCGAATCCGGAAAAAAAATATGGATTAGGATACGGTTTAAGCAATATCCGACCGAATCCGATCCGTTTACACCCATACATGCAAACACATACTAGCACGTAGCGTTATTTTATGGGGTATTGATAAACATTATCCGGATATGTGGTCTTGCACTATGCATGGATACCACATAACCATTGGCATGCATGGATATCACGTAACCATTGCTACCACTAGTTAACTCTGTCTACTGATGGCTCACCTGGCGTCCGCGACGGCAAGGTCGTCCTCGTGCCACAGCCTTCACAACGGCGAAGTCTTCTCCAAGCCATGCTCGCCCGGCTCAACTCCCACGTCAAGCCTGTACTCCAACGGCCCCATGCTGCACGACAACGGCGTCCACGCGCATGCATGAAATAACCATCCGTCCATGCATGAAATAGCCATTGGTCCATGCATGACACATTCATCCGGAAGCTTCATGCGTGCATACAACTTATACATCCAAGCATCCATCCAGGCGCGAACATCTCTCTCTCTCTCCGTCTCAGTTCTTGGCATGCAGGTGATGGACGAGCCGAGCCTCAGGGGCAACAGCGCCTCACGTGGGGTGGAGTTGGCGGTCTGCTGCTCCGTGTACTGCTCCAGCGGTGCATCAGACTGCCACTGGTGGAAGCGGTCTCCGACTACGAGTCCCGCATCGTCGACCGCCCTCAGAGCAGGTACAATAAGGCTTAGTCAGCAGGCTATAGCAAATATAATATTAACAAAATGTTACGTGGCAGAGAGAGAAAGGAAGAGAGAGAAGGAAGCTGGCTACTAAATTACAGCTAGCTATAGCACGTAAAAATATGTATTTCACTCTCTTACACATGGGGCTAAATAGTTATTGTAATAGCTACCTTATTGTATGAACTATTTTTTTGAAGGCTATAGATGAAATGGACAAGTGTTATAGCCACTAGTTGGCTATACTATTGTACTTGCTCTCATGCGAGGTCGCCACCTCCTCACGCGATCTCGTCTCCTTCCGCGACATGTTCCTCATGCGCCGCCCCGAGAGAAGGCCGACATCGGCATTGCCGTAGACAACGCGTCTCAGCGCAATCAGGGACTGCGCATCGTCGAAGACCGCCTCAAGCCTCCACCGTGGCATCCGCCGCATTCGCCTCGGAGTCCGAAGTCTTTGCCGAGCTGTCCGAAGCCTTCGCCGCAGTGTTCGCACACTCCGCCAAGAACATTACGAGAAGCTACACAAGCAGCGAAGTGCATGCACGAAACCATGCATGCATGCAAGGCATGCATGGATACAACGCGTGGATGGTCATCCACTAGACCGCCCGGAGTCTTCGGCGAGCTCTTCGGAGTCTGCACCGACCTCCCCAGGGTCTTCACCAAGCTCTTCGAAGTCCCTGCCAGTGTCTCCGGAGCCTTGCGCAAAAAGACACTACGCGCGTGTACATGTAGCATGAGTACGCTCGTAGCATGCATATGCTCACATGTAGCATGAGTACGCTCGTAGCATGCATATGCTCACGCTACGTTGCATGCATGTCATACATGGCTCATGCATGGTGCGTCCTCAACATCGTAGGCTACCTCGCTCACATAAAGGACTTCGCAACACGGGTCTTCGCTCCAGAGTCCGTGACGTCGACATTCGACTCTGCATCGAGCAACTCTCCGGAGTATAAAAAAGATGCAGATGTTGTTCCCGCGCACGCTTGGATGCTGTCCATACGCGTACTCAGCAGAGTATAAAAAAAGACGCGGATGTTATTCCCACGCACGCATGGATGTTGTCCCTACGCGTACCCTTCGGAAAATAAAAAAGACGCAGATGTTGTTCCCGCACACGCGTGGATGTTGTCCCTACACGTACTCTCCGGAGTATAAAAAAGATGCGGATGTTGTTCCCGCGCACGCGTGGATGTTGTCCCTACGCATACTCTCCAGATATCGAGCCTTCGCGCGCGTTGCACCAGGGAGTGCATCGCTTTAGCGCCGCACCGCCTGAAAATCGCGCTTTTCCGCGCGTCCCACCAGGGCGTGCATCGCTTTAGTGGTGCATCCCCTAGATAACCTGCCTCCGAGCGCGTAGCACCCTTGGCCCACGCTGCTCACGCCCACCCTCCGCGGGTGCGAGTTTTTGAAGGTAGGGGAACAGTGGCCCCGCCTCCCTACCTCTGCGCACGTAGCACCCTCGGCCTACGCCGCTCACGCCCGCCCTCCGCGGGCGCCAGTTTTTGAAGGTAGGGGAACGACGGTTTCACCTCGCCTCCCTACCTCGGCGCTCCTAGCGCCCTCGGCCTACGCCACTCGCGCCCGTCCTCCATGGGCGCGAGTTTTTGAAGGTAGGGGAACGGCGGTTTCACCTCGCCTCCCTGCCTCGGCGCGCCTAGTGCCCTCGGCCTACGCCGCTCGCGCCCGCCCTCCACGGGTGCAAGTTTTTGAAGGTAGGGGAACGGCGGTTTCACCTCGCCTCCCTGCCTTGGTGCACGAAGTGCCATCGGCCTACGACGCTTGCGTCCGTTCCCCGCAGGCGCGAGTTTTTGGAGGTAGGGGAACGGTGGTTTCACCTCGCCTCCCTGCCTCGGTGCGTGTAGTGCCCTTGGCCTACGCCGCTCGCACCCGCCCTCCGCGGGCGCGAGTTTTTGAAGGTACAGGAACGACAGTTTCACCTTGCCTCCTTGCCTCGGCGTGCGTAGCACACTCGGCCTACGCCGACCGCGTCCATTATCTGCGGGCGCGAGTTTTTGAATGTAGGGGAACAGCGGTTTCACCTTGCCTCCCTGCCTCGGCGTGCATAGCGCCCTCAGCCCATGCCGCTTGCGTCCGTTCCCCGCAGGCGCGAGCTTTTGAAGGTAGGGGAACAACAGCTTCACCTCGCGCTCCCTGCCTCCGCGCGCGTAGTGCCCTTGTCCTACGCCGCTTGCGCCCGTTCTCCGCGGACGTGAGTTTTTGAAGGTAGGGGAACGGCGGTTTCACCTCGCCTCCCTGCATCAGCGCGCGTAGCGTCCTCGGCCTACGCCACTCGTGCCTGTTTTCCGCGGGCGCGAGTTTTTGAAGGTAGGGGAACGGCGGTTTCACCTCGCCTCCCTACCTCCACGCACGTAGCGCCCTTGGCCTACGCTGCTCGCGCCCACCCTTCGCGGGCGCGAGTTTTTGAAGGTAGTGGAACGGCGGCCCCACCTCCCTACCTCTAGGCACGTAGCGCCCTTGGCCTACACCGCTCGCGCCTACCCTTTGCGGGTGCGACTTTTTAAGGCTACGGTTTCATCTCGCCTCCTTGCCTCGGCGCGCGTAGCGCCCTCGGCCCTCGTCGCTCGCGCCCGTTCTCCACGGGCACAGTTTTTGTAGGTAGTTGAACGGCGGTGGATTTCCCTCGGTGGGTCAGCTCGGCTCCGGTGCAGGACTTCGTCGTCTGCCTGGTAGGCCTGCCTTGGCGGGGCGACGCGACTTCGCCGCCTGCCTTGTAGGCATCGCCTCGGCGGGCGGTGCGACTTCGCCGTCCGCCGAGTAGGCAATGCCTAGGTGGGACGACTCAGCTCCAGCGCAAGATTTCATCGTCCGCCTTGTAGGCACTGCCTCGGCGGGACGACCCGGCTCTGGAGCAGCGCTTCGCCGCCCGCCTTGTAGGCATCGCCTCGGCGGGGCGGCGTGACTTCACCATCCGCCTAGTAGGCCATGCCTCGGCGGGACAGCTCAGCTCCGGCGCAGGACTTCGTCGTCCGCCTTGTAGGCACTACCTCGGCCGGACGACACAGCTTCGGAGCAACGCCTCGCCGCCTGCCTTGAAGGCATCGCCTCGGCGGGGCGGTGCGACTTCGACGTCCGCCTAGTAGGCATTGCCTCGGCGGGACGGCTCAGCTCCGGCACAAGATTTCATCATCCACCTTGTAGGCACTGCCTCAGCGGGACGACCTGGCTTCACTGTCCGCCTTATTGGCATCGCCTCGGCGGGGTGGCGTGACTTCGTTGTTCGCCTAGTGGGCCATGTCTCGGCGGGATGGCTCAACTCCGGCACAGGACTTCGTCGTCCGCCTTGTTGGCACTGCCTCGGCGGGGCGACTGGGCTCTGGAGTAGCGCCTCACCGCCCGCCTTGTAGGCATCACCTCGGCAGGGCGGCGCAACTTCACCATCCGCCTAGTAGGCCACGCCTCGGCAGGATGGCTCACCTCCGGCGCAAGACTTCGTCGTCCACCTTGTAGGCACTGCCTTGGCGGGATGACCCAGCTCAGGAGCAGCTCTTCGCCGCCCACCTTGTAGGCATCGCCTCGGTGGGGCGGCGCGACTTCTCCGTGTGCCTAGTAGGCCATGCCTCGACGGGACGGCTCAGCTCCAGCGCAGGATTTCGTCCAACCCCCCACTTCTTCCTCTGCCGAGCGGCCCAGCTCTCCCCCCTCGCGCACTATTTTTCTTCTTCCCGAGTTCCCTTCGCTCATCCCTTTCCAAGCCGCCGCCCCACTCGCCTCACCGCCGCAGCCTGACCCGCACAGTGCCTGCGTTCGGACCAATGGTCACCGCGCTCGAACCGGTGGTCATCGCCTCCTCCGACCACGCCACCCTGTCCTCTGCCGCCGCCTCTTTTTCTCGCCCCGCTCTGCCTGGTCTCATCACGCGCGCGGCACCAGCTCCTCTCTGCCGCTCCACACGTAGCTCAGGGCCATCATGCAGAATCTTGGCGAATCCCTACTCTGCCCTGCCGTCTGCACCCGCCGTTCATCGACATGACCGATCGAGCAGGCCTCCCGATGCTAGCGTCGCCCGCGCGCCTATAAGAGCCACCGAGCCCTCCAAAAGCTTCCCCAAGCTCTCCACTCCCTCTCCTGTAGCTAGATTGGACGCCCACCGCACGTAGCTCGCCGGCGCCCCCATCTCCCCCAACTCTGGCCACATCGATTCCCGCCGATTCCCGCCATAAAAACCTGATTCCCGCTCCCCACACCATCACCGGAATGTCACAATCCTATTCCGGGCCTTCCCCGCGCTTCCCGTGGGCTGTACTTCCCTGGCACCGGAGCTCCCTCCCGAGTCGCCACCGTCGCTCGCCGCCGGTCCACCTCGGAGCTCCCTGGTCCCCGTCGCCACCTCCTTCGGCAACCCCTCAGCCCCGACGTTCCGTTTTGCCCACCGCCCACTCCTCTCCGGTCGCCTCTCACCGGCGACGCCGCTGTCTGACCGCTGCCCCAGGCTCCCCTGTTCCTGGATGCAGCAACCTCGGCTCATCTGCATTTTCCCCCTCTGGTGAGTCGAGAAACACTGAACGACCGACTGGTTAGCAGCGCGCATGCCCTACGCACCGACCTGGGTTCGATCCCCCAGCCCGCCACTGTTAGTAGTTTAGGTTTTAATATTTTTGCTAGCTGACTGCAGCTAGGAGAAATCAAGAAAAATCATAATAATTCCATAAAAGGTACAAAATTTTATTAGGATATAAATAAGCCTAGTAAATGTCTAATTATGGATTAGCTACTATATGTTAGTAACTAACGTGCCTTAATCTTTATTTTGAGAGCTTAATTGTTAATCCAAGGCATAGTGAGCCATTTAGAAAGGATGCAGTCTAGGTTCAAACTCTCATGAAATGAAGATTTAGCCAATGGAAATTTTGTAAAGAACGAACCATAAATCCTTGCATGATAGTACGATTGTAGAACTAGCCACCACATAGTTAAAACATAAATGTGGAGGTGTCCCCGAGTGTGTGATGACTAATTGACAAATGTTCTGAAAGTTTGAGTTTGATTTCAGTGCTTAAGTATTTTTTTTCTTAATGCGAATGTTGATTACTTCATGTCGAGCGGTGCTATGTGATGTGTTTCTTGTCTGTGATGGCTGCAGGACGTTGAAGCTATGTCGTGGCGAGGCACGGGATAACCGGACTAGGCGCAGGCAGCGCCGAGGTCAAAGCGGTCGAGATGTGCCGAAGACGGCGAGGACTCGAGGTGGTTGCGAGGCTTGGATGGCAAGAAATGAGGAAGCTTCCCGGAAGATGCAGGAGGGGCGTTTTGGTAAATACGCAGGGCTGCACAAAAGGAAGCGGATGGGTTTTTGAGTTAGCAGGTAAATGCTATTGTAAACCCATTAGTGGAGACTATAAAATGAGAGGGGTAGGCATGAGAGAACTTGAGGGTTTTAGTGCTTTGGCTCTCCTGGTGATTGTAAAAGCATTTAGGGTTTTGCTTTGAGTCTCTCTTTTGCCTTTCTATTGAGTTTGTTGGAGAGAGCAGTTGAGTTGGTGTTCTTGAGTGCGTATATGCGTATGGGGAAGGAGATGTACTAAGATGGCTGTGTCAAACACACTATATAATCATGTATGTCTCTGTATGAATCGAAGATGTCTTTTGCTTGGGATAATCTGAGCTGCATATCTTTTCTGGTTTTGGTTGCCTCCTGTTTCTTCTTGTAATCTTGCCTCTGTACTGAGTTTTTGCTCAAGTGTTTGGAGATTCTTGATTACTGTGAACTGGGGTTTTTACTCAAAGCTTCTTGGATAGCACACTCCCGAGAGCACAGCTTGTTGTTCGCTGGTCTGGTCGAATAATTATGCGCATCTAAAACTTCATGAGTTCTGTTTGTTTCTGCACAAGATCTTTTCTCAGCAGAGGATACATTCTTGTTTGGTTAAAGCCTCTTGACTAGGTGTTTGTGATTCAGAAGAGTTTCGGATTTTAGTCTCTCAGAGATCGTATATGCTTTATCTTTCAGTTTGTTTCTGCCATTTTTTGGTTCTCAGCGTTAAATCTTTAACTACTCTGTGATTTCCAGTTCTAAGTGTGTACGGCTGATATTGTTGATGTTTTTGTGCTGATTTTTCTGAAAATATCGACTTGTCTATTCTTAGTCTCGGCAGTCTTGCGAATCACACTATTTTGTCATTGCCGTGTGTACTTTGTTTGCAACCGAGACATGTTTGATTGGTCAACTGTTCACTGCTGCAACCGATTGCTCTGAAACTATCGATCTCATAGTAAAGCATTGATTTCTCCTGACCTCGGTCAAATATCTGGTTTCTAGTCCTTTTGGTTTATCGGATGAGAATCTGTTCTTCGAATATTTACTGTAGAGATAATTTCAGGCAGCTTCACTCGATTTTTCTGCTAGCCTTTGTCTCTCTCACTATTTTGCTGTTGGCAATATTTTCTATTTGATGTCTCTTACCAGTCAGTTTTTCTTTTAAGCCGTGTCTGCTCCGTTTTGTTCGGTTGTTGTCTGGCCTTCAATTCCCAGAGGAATATCTGTTTCATCTGAGCAATCAAAACTCAAGTTGGATGCTTGCAGTTGAAATATCTCAATTCCTGTTATCGGCAAGGTGTGTGTTTCTAGGCTTTTCGGGAAGTATCTTCAGTGTTCTTCTCAGATAGCTTTTCAACCGTTTTCTGTTCATTTCAGTCTCATGAATGCTTTTCCTTTTAGGTTGTTTTTCCCTTTTGCTGGTTTAGTTTTTGTAATCTTATGGTCCATTCTGAGTTAAGTCTGCTGCATTGTCTTGTGTCTTAGAAAAACAAAAGCCTCTCCATTTGTTTGTTTTCAATCCTCTGCCGACAGCTCTTGTGCAAGTCTTTTGATATTTCTCTGTTGGATTTTTAGTTGTGTGTCTCAAGCATCTCTCTCTTTCTCGTCTTGTCTTGTTATCAGAAGAAGTTTCCCAATCGAGTAAATTTGTTCTTTGATTGGTTTTCGGCAATCTATCTGTCCTAACCAATCTCAAGTCTTGTCTTCAGTTGAGAGTTCAATCACTTGTCTGCTTGCAGTCTCCTGGTCTCTGAACTGCCTTTTCTTTTGTTTCTTTGATTTCTTTGATCGTTCTCTCCTCCGTTCAAGTGAGCATCTAACTTCTTGCTTCATAGCTAGTATAGCTATAGGAGGAGAAGTTTGTGTGAGAATACTTGGGGGTAGTTTTTAAAAGGCACCATTCACCCCCCTCTGTTGCCATTTTTGATCCTATAATTGGTATCAAAGCCGGTTAGCTCTTCCTCATAGATCTTGTTGAGACCCCGGATTTCTGAACCCGGACCCTCTGTGTATTACAGCACTAGTCCCAGATCAAAGCTAGTGCACACAGTTAAATAGAAATGATTACATAACCAACAACGATTTATTACAATAAAGGAGAGTACTTACCGAAAGGTCTCATTATTACAAATGAGGTTTCAAGACCTCGCACACACGAAACACAGCGGAAGCAAAATAAATTCAGCGGAGACCCATCAATACGCCACAGGCAATTGACTGGGGAAGCGCGACCTAGTACTCCGAGAAACCTTCGTCGAATCCGCAAGCGAAGTAGTCGTAGTCTCCCTCTTGAGCTTCGTATTCCTCTGAGTTGATTTTAAGTGCAGCATGTGAGTACAAAAAGTACTCCGCAAGTCTTGGGAAAAATGCAGTAGATGCAAGGCTTAACAAAGAAAGGTTATATGGTTCTTTTGCACAAAGCAAGATTTTATTTCAATTACTATTAAATATTTTTGAAGGAATTCATTTAACATGGTAAATTGCTTAACTGAAATTAATAAACTTTTTATAGTGAAGGTTCCATCCACCAACACTACATAACCAATAAAGTTTAAAACTGCGGGTTACATCCACCCTCTCTGGCTCCAACCGCCAGGATACCCTTCCGAGAGTTCCCTCCACTCTCGGAATACCAAAACTTTGATTTTAAAACCAAAGCCAAAAGTCTACCATGTGAATGCATTCCTTGCCCGCCCTTGACCATGGGCACGGCTATTCGAATAGTTTGACACTTTGCAGAGGTTGTACAACTTTACCCCCAAGAGATAAATTATCTTAACAGTCTCCACGCTTCCTTTGGCATGAGACACAGATAAACTATCACAAAGCCTTTTTCCTCACTCTAGTCTAGATAGATACCACCCGCTGAGGTTTCACCGTAGAAGGGTTCCATCCACCCAGTCCGAAGCCCCCTCTTGCGCCATATGAGTACAGTAAATCCCTGTCCCTCACTGTGAATAACCAGTAAATCCCTGGCACCCACTTTCCACTGGTGGCACCTAAACTAGATTATCATAAGTAAATCAGCTAGGTCGTACCCATATAGACTCAGGGTTGTACGGTAGTGCTTAGTCTGGACAATCACAAGCGTCGATCCTTAATCGACTAGGGCGGAACATACACTTTTCAAGATCTCATGCTTGCTGCACCAACCCAAGCCAACCATCCGCCCCAGTCTAAACCAACTTTCACATTTTATTTTATTTTAGAAGCACAGTGGCAACTCCAATCACCACTTATTTCTAAATACAAAGATTATTGCAATGAAACATAATTTCCCATTTTCAAGATTTATAAAAGAATTAAATAGCATGACTAAGTATTATACTACCGTTCTAATATTTATCAAAGATTAATACTAATCTCATTATGGAGACAAAGGCAATCCTAAGGTTACAAAGGTACATGGCATTCAAGTTCAATTGAGGGCATAACAAAGTTGGTTTAACTAATACCCTAAGACCAAATATAGAGTTCTATGTAAATAGCGATGCACATAAATTTAAAATAATTAAAACATTTCACAAACATAGGTTCAAAATGATCAAAGGAGACTTGCCTTCTTATGCGCTATTTGGTCCTTCTTGCTGCGGCTCGACAAATTCTTCGGCGACGTAGGGTTCTACGCGCGAAACGACAAAACAAATGAACAAATAAATACAAATAAAATCACAACAATATATATATATATATATGTACTGGAAGGAAGTTTATGATTTCATACGAATTTAGGAGAAAGTTTCAGCGGATTTGGGATTCACACGAGGGAGAACGAATATCTGGAAGATCGGTTGGGAAAAGAAATTACTGAGACCATATTTGGACCAAGGAAAATAGAATGGATTTTATGGAGATTTTGCAAGATTTTAATTTAAATTTTGAAAGTGCACAGAAAATTTGGAATGGAACTGAGGCTTTGAAATTAAACTAGGTATTGGAATTTGAAATTTAAATTTTGAAATATCAAATAAATTTCAAATATTTGAAAGGATGTAATAAATGGATAGTTTGGAATGTTTGATGAATTTATAAATTTGAATGGGCTCAAACAGAGTTAAAATGAAGGAGAACAGGCTCCGGGAAGTTTAAAATCAGAGAAAAAGAAAAAGAGGAATTTCTGGAATTATTTTTCTAAAGAAAAAGGGATTTATGGCGTCAGCAAGGATTAATGGAATTATTTTCCTTAAGGAAATTCAGACTTATGGCGTCAGCCCTGACCCAGAGGGACTGACAGGTGGGCCCTGGTCCATGTGGACTGAGTCCATGGACCAGAGGTAGGCTGAGGTGGCAGGGAGCTGAGGTGGATGCTGACTGGGTCAATTTGCTGACGGGGCAGCCGGTGGCGCTGACGTGGCCTTGTCCGGACGAGGGGGGCGCCTGCGTGGCTTGTCCGAACAGAGGTGGCACGGGCGTGGCCGAGGTGGCGTGCCACATGGCGTCCACACGGGACAGGCGGATGAGGTGGCCGGCCGGCGTAGGGAGCCCTCGGGGATCGGGAGCTCGCCGGAGCTCCGGCGGGTGGCGGCCGGCGGCGAGGGGTGGAAGAGGACAAGGGGCGCACGGGGAGTATGGAGGTGGTGCGGTATTTACTGGGAATGGCCGAAAACGGGCCGGCGGCGAGGAGGGGCGGCGGCGGCGCTCGGGTAATGGCGGTGACGGCCTTCCTGCGGCGGAGGGGCGCGGCCGAGCGGTGGAGGCGCTTCGCACGGGCACGGGGAGGCCGAGGGAGGCGGTGGCGTGGCGCGAGGGCGACCGGAGCGGCACCGATTGCTCGCCGGAGAAGTTTCGGCGGCGGCGGCGGCATGTGCACAATGCAGGCGGCCGGCGCTCGGGAGAAGGAGGGGAAGGCGGGGAGATGGTGCGAGGGAGGGAGAGACCGAGGGGGGTTTTATTGGGTCGGAGGGGGAGGGGAGCGGCGCGCATTTCTCGCCGGCGATGGCGCGGGGCGGCGGGAATGGCGGGGGATTAGGGGGGACACGGCGCGGGGATGGAGGAAATTCGGGCGCGGGAATTGGGGAAGGAGGCGAGTGCGCGACTTGCGGGGTAAGAAAGGTGACGGGGCGACGGGGCGCGGGATGGCCGGCGGGGAAGACGGGGCGGCGCGGTGCGGGAGGAAGGAGGAGACCGCGGGGGAGACGAAGCTGTCGGGTGGGCCCGGGCGGTCAGTGAGAGAGGGAGGCGGGGAGCGGCTGACGGGCGGGGCCCGCGGGGCAGAGAGGGGCGGAGGGAGTGGCGCACCAACATGTGGGGCCGGAGAGAAGGAGAGAGAGAGAAACGGGGAGGGAGGCGCTGGTGGCGCGGATGGGGATCGGGCGGTCGAGGTGGAAAGGCGGGGCGGACGGGTGGATGGGCGGGCGCGAAGGAATGCGGCCGATCTGGGCCGTCGGCTTGCGGCCGGTGGAGATGGGCTCGGGCGGGGACACGCACAGCTATGAGCCGTCCACGTGGCGAGCGGGGGGAAGGGGAGAGGCGGGATCGGCCGGGCGACGTGGGCGGCATCTGGCCGTCCACATGGCGGCCGGAGGAGAGGGGAGGGGGAATTTGTTTTTGATTTTTGATTTCAGATTTTCAGAAACTGCCAGAAAATTCATTTAGCCTCAGAAAAATATGAAAAACTTCCAAAAATTCCAGAAAAATTCACAGAACCTCCTGGTGACATTTTGGACTTAATAAAAATACTTCCAACTAATGTTGGTATTTAATTTTAATACTTAAAATACTGTTTATTTTCAAAATAGATTTTTAAATTCCAGAAAATCTCGGAAACCAGATAAGAGCCAAATAAATCCAAATAATTAATTTGAACTAGGATTTTTATAGAAAATCAAAATATTATTTTATTTAATAATATTTTTAGGTTTTTCTAAAATACTTTTCAAATCCAGTTTTTTTTTTCAAAAACAGAATTCAGGGCAAATCCAAATAAAACTCAAACACATTAAAATAATTAATTTGAAATTAATTTTTTTTTCAGAAAGCGAATTTTTGGGATGTTACAGATCTTAACCGGTCTCTAGAGTCATGGCGACAAACAAGTATTCCACCAAGCCCCCGATCTTCGATGGGATCGACTATCCCTCCTGGAAGAGTCGGATGGAGACCTACATCCAGGCTCAAGGCTACGCCATCTGGCGGAAGGTCAAGACCCGGTATGTTGTTCCTGCCGATGAGAACATCAATGCCGAAAACATGGCCGATGTTGAGGCGTACGCTAAGGCAAGGAACATCATAATTCAGGGTCTGAGCAGAAGCAATTCGATCGCATCTCTTATCTGATGTCGGCCTTCGACATCTGGGTGACCCTCGATGCATACCATGAGGGCACCACCCGGATCAAGACGGTATGATAGGACCAGTCGAAGCGAGATTACAACAAGTTTGAAATGCTCGCCGGTGAGTCCTTGGATGAGTGTTTTGCGAGGTTTCACAAGATTCTGAGCAATCTTCGAGCGGTTGGTCTCACATACCCCGACTCGGACAATGCTCGATAGATGCTTTCTGCTCTTGACTTGCGTGTTTGGGAGATGAAGGTGACCACCATCAAAGACACAACGGACCTCTCGACTTTGACTCTTGATGCGTTGTACTCACGCCTCAAGACTCATGAGATTGACATAGTCTCTCGTAGGTCGAAGTCGCAGTCGATGGCCTTAGTCACCGATCCCAGTCCAGCTTCTGGATCTTCTCTGACTTGATCTGTGGATTCTCTCTTGCTGCTCTTTGTGAAGTAACCGATGATCAATTAGAGCAGCTACTAGAAGACCAGTTAGCCCTCCTAGCCAGAAAATTCTCCCATGCATACAAGAGAGTGAGGGACAGAAAGAGAGGAGGGCCCGTGATCTGCTTTGAGTGTGGTGGCCCCAACCACATTCGGGCAAACTGCCCCAAGCTGAAGAAGGGCAAGAACAACTACGGCGGTGTGAGTAAGAATGACTACATCGACAAGAACTGCAACAAGAAGCCCCCAGCTCATGCCCAAAGTAAGAAGAAGTTCTGCAACCTTGGCAAAGCCAAGAAGCTCTTTCACCGCGTCCTCACCGCCTTCGACGATATCGACTTCAGTGACGTGGAGGGGTGGAGCGATGATGACGGCAAGGAGGATCAAGATCCCAAGGATGGCAATGACTTCATCAGGATGTGCTTCATGGCCCATGAGGGCGACGTCAGCGATGACAAGCTCTACACCGACACTGATGAGGTTCGCCGGGTGTCAGATCCCGGAGTAACAACTCGAAACCCTTTGTGTAAATCGTACTAGTCCAGGAACAGCTAGTGCACACAGCAAAACAAAGATACATATCGAACACAAATGACCAATATATTAAGCAAAGGAGTATGGCCTTATGGCCAAGTCTTACATTGATAAATCATATAAAAAGGAAATTAACAGCGGAAATAAAATGATAACTGGCGAAGTCCAACTGCCTGCCCACAGGCAGACGACTGCAAGACATGTCCTACTCGTCCTGGTCCTCATCGTAGTTGTAGACATCCTCCTCTGTTATGATATAGCAAGGTGAGTACAAACTAGTACTCTGCAAGTCACAAGGAAAATGCAACATAATGATAAGGGCCACAAAAGAAGGCATATAGGGTTATTTGAGCACAAAACAGCACTTGATGAAATACAACATATAGGTTAAAAATGCTGAATTTAATATGATAAATAAAAATAATATGATAATTGAAAGTCATACCGTTAGTGCAGGCTCCGACCATACACCAACCTAACCACAGGAATCCCTCCCGGACCATCTTTCCCAAAAACATCTCGTATGGATTCCATCCATCCATAAGGTTTTCGAAAATATTTTGTAAAACCAAGTCTAATCTATGAAAAACTCTTGCTTAGCATGCCCATGACCGTGGGCACGGCTATCTAGGATAGATTATACACTCTACAGAGGTTGTACAACTTTACCCACAAGATATGATGTCCTCATAATGTCGGCCGATACACGCTTCCTTAGGCGTACGACTGAGTAATCATAACAAGGCCTTTACAATACGAAGCCATCAACCTGGCCATGCCAACTCTAATGTTTTACCCCAGTAAGGAATCCACTAGACCGGGACCCCCTCTTGAGCCTAGGTGAGACTTCTCATGGCTACAACCACGCTCACCCAAGTGGGACTTCTCATGGCACCAACCACGCCCACTTTCAACCTACGACTTGACTCAAGTTGAGACTCCGCAAATTAGTCATCCAGGGCTGTCCCATACCAGCCATGTGGTAGTACGTTAGGGCTTTAGCAACAGTAGCTCAAAGACCGGTCCTTAATTGACTTAGGTTCAAACACGTACCCCTGTGCACGACAGTCAACTTTTGCAGCTACAACCAATAGAGCATGCCTGCACCCACCTTCTAACCGTTAACCTAAGTCTAAACCAGATTTTATATTTTGTTTTCAAAATATTTCATAAACCACCTTGACTCTCCAAAGTCAAGAATAGCTTCGAAAAGCTTATCATTTTATGTGAAAGGTTCATCATTTCATGTGAAAATATCCCAACCCAAATAATAAGTCTAAGCAGAGCTAAGCATTTGATTTAAACTCCCTAGCCAACTCAAATATATTAACTAGAATTTAACTCTATGGAGACAAGGTATCGAGGAATTTCAATATCAAAGGAGGAATTAACAAGTAGGCAATAACTAAATTTAAAACTGAATTGAAATACGTTGAATAAAAATAAGCATGCAATATAATTTAAATCAACATAATTTTATTTCAAAAATTGGGATCAACATGATCAAGGAGTGTGACTTGCCTTGCTCTTCAAATTGGCGAGATCCGTCGTCGGGGAAATCTTCAGAATCGTCGTAGTCTACACGTGAAAATAACCCACCAAACTCAAAATAAATTCAAATTAAATTCAAATAAACTCCAAAATTCAAATTGAGGCTAGGAATGGATAGAGAGGAATTTTTAATGAATTTCGAAATGTTAATGGGCTAAATCGGAGTTAGAACGAAGGAGAACGGGCTTCGGGAAATTTAAATTCAGAGAAAAAGAAAAAGTGGAATTTCTGGAATTATTTTTCTGAAGGAAAATGGATTTGTGGCGTCAGCATGGATTTTATTTTCTAGCCAAATTATTTTTCAACTGGAAAATCGATTTACTATGTCATGCTTGCGTCAGCCCCTAGGGAATTTTTCGGACATGCCACTGACATGTGGGCCCGGGTCTATGGACTGGGTCTATGGGTGAGGGGAGCTGGTGAGGTGGCACGGGTGGCGAGCTGGCGCTGACAGGGCAGGCGGGCGCCGAGGTGGCCGAGCCGTGGCGCCGCGTCAGCTGCCACGCGGGTACGACCTGGCTGACGTGGCCGGCCGACAAGGGGGGTGCTCGGGCCCGGCGGCGACAGCGACGTTTCGGTAGTCGGCGGCTGACGGCGACAAGCGAAGGAGGGAGGGGAGACGGAGGGGACCTCGGGGAAAGGTGTGGCGGTTACCGGAGGTGGCCGGAGACGGGCCGGCGATGAGGGAGGAGGCGGCGGCGCTCGGGTCCAAGCGGCGGTGGTGCTTCGGCGGCGCTCGAGCCGGGCGGAGGGGCGGGGGAGCTACGCACGGGTACGGGGAGGCCGAGGAAGGCGTCGGTGAGGCGCGGCGTGGCCCGAGCCGGCGGCAATTCCTCGCCGGAGCTTGAGGCGGCGGCGAAGGCAAAGTCGCACGGGGCGGGGGCGGTGGAGCTCTCGGGAGAGGAGGCGGAGAGCGGAGGGAGATGGGGCGAAGTGTGGCTAGGCCGGGAGGGGGTTTTATAGGGGGCGTCAAACGGTGGGCCAGCGCGAATTTGTCGCCAGAGGTTGGTGGGGTGGCGGCGGTTACAGAGTGATGGGGAGTGGGAGGTGGGCGCGGGGGAAGCGGGCGCACGAGGGGGAGGACGTGGGGCGGCACGTGGGGAGGAGTGGCGGCGTGCTCGGGGGAGTGGGGGCGGCCGGGTAGGGCGGAGGCCGTTGCGGGAGGCGGCGGCGCTCGCGGGGAAAAGGGGCGCGGGGAAGACGGAGCTGACGGGTGGGCCCCGTCGGCAGAGAGAGAGGGGGGAGAGGGGCGTGTGCGGCGAGGATGAGGCCGCGTAGCCCAGGGGGAATCGGGCGGCCTGGAGTGGGAGGGGTGGACGGGCGGATTGGGCCGATGCGGGGAGGTGGCCGACCTGGGCCGCACGCGTGTCGGCCGACAGGAGGAGGAAGGCGGGCGGAGCGAGCGGCTGGATAGCAGCGATGTGGGTGCATCTAGGCCGCCCACGGGTCAGCCAGAGGGAGGGGGAATTTTATTATTTTCATTTTGATTTTTCTGAAAACCCGAATAAGGATATTTAAGCCTAGAAAATAGCAGAAAACTTCAAATAAATCCCAGAAAAATCCTATAAGTCTAGAAAAATACAAGGAACCCAAATAAAATTACTTAAACTCATTTTGATCACAATTTCTCCCAATCTTATATCTTTCAAACCAAGGCAAAAACAAAAGGAGGATTTTAAATTTGCAGAAAAATAAAATTAAATAAAAAGAAAATTTGGGATGTCACATCGGGCAAGGAAGGGAGCGGTTTGGCTTGTTGACTCCGGCTGTTCTCGACACATGACCGGAGACTCCCGTTGGTTCTCTTCCCTAGCACGTGCTCCAGGTGATGAGACTATCACCTTTGGAGATGCTTCGTATGGGCGCGTCATCGCCAAAGGTACAGTACGCGTGAATGATTCTTTCATTTTAAAAGATGTTGCCTTGGTTAGTAAGCTACAGTATAATTTGCTTTCAGTTTCCCAGCTTACCGATGACGGTTTCGAGGTGAGCTTTAAGAAAAATGCTTGCAAAATGCTTGATTCTTCGGGGAGTCTAGTTTGCGGGATTTCTAGATGTGGGAGGATCTTTCGTGCTAACTTTGCTGAGTCTTCTGGTGATCCTCTCAGGTGTTTAGTTGCTTCTGAATCCCGTGACCTTACCTTCTGGCATAGGAGACTTGGTCATATTGGATTTGATCATTTGACTCGAGTTAGCGGCCACGATCTTATTCGTGGTCTGCCTAAACTCAAGATAGTCAAAGATCTAGTATGTGCTCCTTGCCGGCACGGCAAGATGGTTGCCGCTTCTCACCCTCCGGTCACAGTGACTATGACCGATGCACCGGGGCAGCTGGACCAGCTCGAGTGCAATCAGCAGGAGGGAAGTGGTATGTTCTTGTCGTAGTCGATGACTTCTCGAGGTACTCTTGGGTGTTTTTCTTAGCCTCGAAGGATGAGACGTTTACACATGTTTTAGGTCTTTTTAGTAGACTTTCTGTTGAGTTTCCGGGTGCCTTACGAGTGATCCGCAGTGACAATGGCACGGAGTTCAAGAATTCCTACTTTCAGAGGTTCTGCGATGAAACAGGTGTAGAGCACTAGTTCTCTTCTCCGCACGTCCCACAACAAAATGGCGTCGTGGAGAGGAAGAACTGTACCTTGGTCGAGATGGCCAAAATGATGCTTGATGAGTACTCTACACCGAGGAAGTTTTGGGCTGAGGCTATAGCGACTGTGTGCCATGTTTCAAACAAAGTTTTTCTGAGGGCACACTTGCATCGCACTTCCTATGAGTTGAGATACGGGCGAAAGCCCAGTGTCTCTCATTTTTGCATGTTTGGTTGCAAGTGTTTTATTCTGAAGTCTGAGAACCTAGATAAGTTCGAGTCACGATCTTGTGATGGGATTTTTCTGGGCTACTCGACTTCGTCGCGGGCATATAGGGTCTAGAACTATGAGTCTAGCAAAATGGTAGACCTGTGAGGTGACTTTCGATGAGGCCAGTCTGGGGACTAGGCCCGATATCTCAGGTTCTGTAGAGCAGTCTGAGCCCATCTTTGTGGATGATGAGGAGGATGGAGATGAGGGTTGTCTACCCGATCCAGTTCCTCCTCCCCTTGAGGTGCCTGCTTCTACCACCACACCTCGAGGAGATCAGCTCATGCATTCCACATCTTCTGGAGTTAGTGGCTCTGTTCCTGCCTCGTCAGCTCATGAGGTAGAGGCCACTTCTTCATCTCATCCTGGACCTCCCCGACATATCCAAAAAGACCATCCTTCAGAGCAGATTATTGGAGATCTTTTTGAGCGCGTCACCCGCTCAAAATCTGGCTTATCTCACTTCTGTCTACACTCTGCATTCATTACCTCATTCGATCCCAAGGATGTTAGTCATGCTCTTTCAGACGAGTCTTGGGTCAATGCCATGCATGAGGAGTTAGAGAACTTTGAGAGAAACAAGGTCTGGTCGCTTGTTGAGCCCCCTAGAGGTCATAATGTCATAGGTACTAAGTGGGTGTTCAAAAACAAGCAGAGTGAGGATGGGGTAGTCATTCGAAACAAGGCTAGGTTGGTATCTCAGAGTTTCTCCCAAGTTGAGGGTCTAGATTTTGAGGAGACCTTTGCCCCTATAGCTAGGCTAGAAGCCATTAGGATCTTGCTTGCATTCGCAGTGTCTAAGGGCTTCAAGCTTTACCAGATGGATATCAAGAGTGCCTTCCTCAATGGGTATATTGAGGAAGAGGTCTATGTTAGGCAGCCTCCAGGTTTCGAGAACCCCAAATACCCAAACTGTTGGACCGAAATGGCGATAGAGAAGGGGTGAATGTCGACTTTAAAGAATCCCCCAAAAGAACTTACTCAAACTTCTCCGATAGCAACCAATGCTATGAAGAAGAAGAGGTCAAGGTCTCTACTGGAAACAACATTCACAGAGAAAACACAGGGGCAAAAGGAAAGACCAAAGAAGAAAAATCCAAATAGGCACAGCTAGAACAGGGCAGGCCGGTCAGACCACTTAGCCAAAGCCGGTCAGACCGCCGGCTTAAGCCCGGTCTGACCGCACAGCCTTCGCCGGTCTGACCGCCATACCACGTCCGGTCTGACCGCTCTCAAGTAGCCGGTCAAATCGCTTAGCCTGACCGATAGCAGGGGAGTAGAGCCCGAAAACACAAAAACAGAGAACTTCAACAGGGGATGAAATTGAAGATTCTCAAGGGTTTTTCTGAAGCGTATAGACCAACAAAAGGTCCTAAATAGCAGGGGGAGACAAAGGAACCAAGGGAGACCAACTAAAACCAAGAAATCAAGAAAAGAGACAAGAACTAAAAATACACAGAGGCCTGCACTCAATTCCAAATTCCTCTTCAATCTTTGATCCTTTGGCCATGAAACTTTGTGAATAGCTAAATAATAGCCTCGGGACTTAGGATACCAAGTTTCATGTCATCTCAAGAAGGAAATTGAGATTCACACCAAAACCCAAGAAACAAGAACAAGAACACAGGAGGGCTAAAAATATGATTCTTGCAAATTGATCTAATTGCTCTTGTAACTAGATGATCAAAGGGTCTAGAAATGCAATTCGAGCAACCCATTTTACCACTCCCCAGCAAGAATCGAGCCAAAACACAAAAACTCAAAAATCAAGCATAGAGAGCATCGAAGGAATAGAACAGGGAGTCAGTCCATCTTCAAATAAAATCATCTTGGATTGATCTTGAGGAAGAGAGATACATGATTGCATAGAGTATCAACTCATATCATCCCTACAACCCCATACATGCTTGAATGGACATCAAACCATCCTCTCCCTCTCTCAAACTTTCATACACAAGAAGAACACCCAGGGAGGAGACTACAAGGAAGACACAGTCAGAGAGGCATCGTAGGAGACAAAACCATCCTCCTCTCCTGCTCTCAACAACTCCCTACCAACTAAAGCCTAAAGCCAAAACAAACTCTCCAAAGCCCATTTTGACTAAAGCTAAACCCTAAAAGCCATGCACTCCCTCACAAGAGACATACATGCTCATGAGAATCCCTCTCCTATTTATAACCCTTGGCTAACGGGTCTCCAACCCGTTATGCCTGCTAAGTCCCGAACGGAACCGCTTCCACATGTGCAGCTTTGCATTTTTACCGAAACGCCCCTCCTGCACCTTCCGCGAAGCTTCCGTGTTCCTTGTCGTCCAAGCCTCGCAACCACCTCGAGTCTCCGTCGTCTCCGACACCTCCGACCGTTCTGACCTCGACACCGCCTGTGTCTAGTCCGGTCACCTCGTGTCTCTCCACGACTCCGCCTCGACGTCCTGCAGCCATCACAGACAAGAAACACATCACATAGCACCGCTCGACATATGTAAGCATAAATAGCATCAATGAATCATACTCAATCATGAAATTGCCCAAAGGCTCAAACGGGAAGAAGAATACGCCTTAAGTCCGACCAACCTAACCTGACTGAGCCAAAAGCCAACTTGGCACAAACCACTCAAACCAAACCCAATCTTTGCAACAAACTCGTCAATTACTCATCATAAACATGTGGTCACCTCCACATGGTCTCTCACAAACCATGTCTATAAGATTTCCAAAGCCTTGTATGGACTTAAGCAAGCCCCTAGAGCTTGGTATGAGAGGCTTAAGTCCTATCTATTGAGTCATGGGTTTGAGATGGGTAAGGTGGATAAGACCTTGTTTACTCGTAGGCATGGCAATGATCTTCTACTCGTCCAGATTTATGTGGATGATATCATCTTTGGCGGCTCCTCTCATGCTCTTGTCTCTCAGTTTTC
This sequence comes from Dendrocalamus latiflorus, assembly GCA_017311315.1. NCBI lineage: Eukaryota > Viridiplantae > Streptophyta > Magnoliopsida > Poales > Poaceae > Dendrocalamus > Dendrocalamus latiflorus. The sequence continues at coordinate 23,195,448 of CM029678.1, forward strand.
CGATGTCATGAGCTCAGAATTTGAGATGAGCATGATGGGCGAGTTGAGCTTCTTTCTTGGCTTTCAGATCAAGCAGACTCGGGAGGATACCTTCTTGTATCAGGGCAAGTACACTCGAGACCTCCTGAGACACTTTGATATGAGTGATGGTAAGCCGGTGTCCACTCCTATGGCTTCATCAGCTTCACTCGACCCAGATGAGGAAGACGAGCCAGTTGATCAGAAGAGTATCGCAGCATGATTGGCTCTCTTGTACCTCACTGCCTCGAGACCGGACATACACTTCTCTGTGTCTATGTGCTCGATTTCAGGCTTCTCCTCGCGTATCTCACTGCCAGGCGGTGAAGCGCATCCTTCGGTACCTTCGAGCTACCATGGACTATGGTATCTGGTACTCTTCCTCTTCCTGTCTTTCCCTTAGAGCCTTCTCGGACGCAGACTTTGCTGGCTGTAGGATAGATAGGAAGAGCACCTCTGGCACCTGCCAATTCATTAGCACTTCTCTTGTGTCTTGGTCTTCTAGAAAGCAGTCTGGTGTTGCACAGTCCACCACAGAGGCCGAGTACGTTGCTGTCGCTAGTTGTTGCAGTCAGGTGCTTTGGATGGTTTCGACCTTGCGGGACTTTGGGTTAGCCATAGACAGTGTTCCACTCTTTTGTGATAACACTTCTGCTATTAATATTGCCAAGAACCCAGTGCAACATTCTCGGACCAAGCACATTGATATCAGATATCACTTCCTTCGAGACAATGTGGAGAAGGGTGACATAGTGCTCCAGTTTGTGGAGAGTGACCACCAGTTGGCTGATATCTTCACCAAGCATTTAGATAGCTCTAGGTTTTCAGCCTTGCGGGGAGAGCTTGGGGTGGTTTGTCCTTATGGACTGCTGTGAGGGGGAGCTTTGTGCTTCATGCTTTATCATGTTTATTATGCTCTTACTCTTTTCTATTGCATTGCATACAGGTGCATTGGGATTAGTTCTTCTAGTATAGGTTAGAGTGGTTCTCTCGCCTAATTGCTTAGATTTCTTCCTCTCATCTTGTGATTCTAGGTTGCTGCTTGTTAGCTGTTTCTCTTCTCACTAGGTTGAGCTCACTTACTTCTTATAGGTTCTAGCAAGGGTTGGGCCACCCTTGGGTTGACGGGTACGTGTTTGCTCCTTAGTGTGTTAAATGATCAGCTGATAGTCCTAGAGTCTTATGGGGTAGATGAGAGTCAGTCTGAGCCATAGTGTCCTCTATATCTTGTCTATGCTTTAAGTACTGACGTTTCTGATTTCTTTGCCAGCTTCTCGTTTTAATTGCTTTGGTTTAGGGGGAGTTCATTTGGGAGCTTCTAAATCTTAATATTGCCATAACTCAACTTGAACTAAAAGTGCATCACATGTTGAGGGGGAGCTGAATTTTCTTGCATTTCATATTTTTTTGCATTGTAATATAACTACATGGAGCCTTGATTATTATCCTTATATGACATGCCTACAATGCATTAGATCTTGCCATGATCTGTGCTTACTTGCTATATTTATCATGACTTTATATGTGTAGTCTAGTCTTTGCCATGATAGGTTGATTAAAAATGCGCAACTTGAATTAAAACATGTCATGTTAGCTCATGAGACTAGTCTGCCTTTAGTTACCCCTTTATGATTCATGCCATGTCAAATAGGCTGAGTTGAGTCTTGAATCTTTATTGAGCTTTAGATTGAGCTATACTAGTTTCTTGATGACACATAAGTTAGTACAAATTTTCTGCTCTTAAGAATGCAAAAAGGATCTCTTTTGTGCGAAAAAACTGATCTCACCAATTCTTTTTCATGAGACGGCTTGCCATTGCACTAGGCATGAACTCAGGGGGAGTTTTGGATGACCAAGATCATCTCCTTAAGCTTATTGCTTAGAGTGGTTGCATAAGGCTTGAGATCTAGCACATGACTAAAATTTTGGTTGGAACGACCATGAGTTCTAAAAGAAAAATCATGTCAAATGTGCTCAATTTGACATTCTTGAACAAAAAGATCAAGTACTTGAACAAGTGATTTATTCTTGAACTTGTAGCACTCTAAATTGATTCAATACTAGCTTCTTAGTTTCACTTAAATTATTGACATGGCCTGCATCATCTTTGGATACCTTTAGCTAGACTATAATCATGGTTGACTTGACATGCTAAGAAATTCGACTAATTTTCAAATTATGACTTATTTGGCTTAGCTTCTCTATACATGTATCGTCATGATCTTGATAGTTTTCTTATATGTTATGGCTTGATGTAATACTTCAATGTCATTTTGGATAATCTTCATGGCTCATCATGCTTAAAATGAATAATATTCAGCCATTCCATCCATACTCGTGATTTTATTCTCTTCCTTGCATCTTGATGATTTTATTGCCAAAAGGGGGAGAATAGCGGAGAAAAAGCCATTTGGGAACTTTCTGGAGCTTTGGAGAACAATTTGCTCTTTCTGTTTTTGCTCTAGTGTTCCTTTTGTCAACATGGTCTTGGTTCCTCTTTGCTTCTTTCTTGGGCCATGTTTGACTCTCTTTTATTTTTAAACAAACTCAACTTTACGCTTTTTCTGGGTTTGTCAATATACTCATCAAGGGGGGAGATTGAGAGACCATGTGAAGGTGTCCCCGAGTGTGTGATGAGTAATTGACGTATGTTCTGAAAGTTTGAGTTTGATTTCAGTGCTTAAGTATTTTTTTTCTTAATGCGAATGTTGATTACTTTATGTCGAGCGGTGCTATGTGATGTGTTTCCCGGAAGATGCAGGAGGGGCGTTTTGGTAAATACGCAGGGCTGCACAAAAGGAAGCGGATGGGTTTTTGAGTTAGCGGGTAAATGCTATTGTAAACCCATTAGTGGAGACTATAAAATGAGAGGGGTAGGCATGAGAGAACTTGAGGGTTTTAGTTCTTTGGCTCTCCTGGTGATTGTAAAAGCATTTAGGGTTTTGCTTTGAGTCTCTCTTTTGCCTTTCTATTGAGTTTGTTGGAGAGAGCAGTTGAGTTGGTGTTCTTGAGTGCGTATATGTGTATGGGGAAGGAGATGTACTAAGATGGCTGTGTCAAACACACTATATAATCATGTATGTCTCTGTATGAATCGAAGATGCCTTTTGCTTGGGATAATCTGAGCTGCATATCTTTTCTGGTTTTGGTTGCCTCCTATTTCTTCTTGTAATTTTGCCTCTGTACTGAGTTTTTGCTCAAGTGTTTGGAGATTCTTGATTACTGTGAACTGGGGTTTTTACTCAAAGCTTCTTGGATAGCACACTCCCGAGAGCACAGCTTGTTCGCTGGTCTGGTCGAATAATTATGCGCATCTAAAACTTCATGAGTTCTGTCTGTTTCTGCACAAGATCTTTTCTCAGCAGAGGATACATTCTTGTTTGGTTAAAGCCTCTTGACTAGGTGTTTGTGATTCAGAAGAGTTTTGGATTTTAGTCTCTCAGAGATCGTATGCTTTATCTTTCAGTTTGTCTCTGCCATTTTTTGGTTCTCAGCGTTAAATCTTTAACTACTCTATGATTTCCAGTTCTAAGTGTGTACGGCTGATATGGTTGAAGTCTTTGTGCCGATTTTTCTGAGAATATCGAGTTGTCTATTCTTAGTCTCGGCAGTCTTGCGAATCACACTATTTTGTCATTGTCGTGTGTACTTTGTTTGCAGCCGTGACATGTTTGATTGGTCAGCTGTTCACTGCTTCAACCGATTGCTCTGAAACTATCGATCTCATAGTAAAGCATTGAATTCTCCTAACCTCGGTCAAATATCTGGTTTCTAGTCCTTTTGGTTTATCAGATGAGAATCTATTCTTCGAATATTTACTGCAGAGATAATTTCAGGCAGCTTCACTCGATTTTTCTGTTAGCCTTTGTCTCTCTCACTGTTTTGCTGTCGGCAATATTTTTTATTTGATGTCTCTTACCAGTCAGTTTTTCTTTTGAGCCGTCTCTGCTCCTTTTTGTTCGGTTGTTGTCTGGCCTTCAATTCCCAGAGGAATATCTATTTCATCCGAGCAATCAAAACTCAAGTTGGATGCTTGCAGTTGAAATATCTCAATTCCTGCTATCGGCAAGGTGTGTGTTTCTAGGCTTTTCGGGCTGTATCTTCAGTGTTCTTCTCAGATAGCTTTTCAACCGTTTTCTATTCATTTTAGTCTCATGAATGCTTTTCCTTTTAGGTTGTTTTCCCTTTTTGCTGGTTTAGTTTTTGTAATCTTCTGGTCCATTCTGAGTTAAGTCTGCTGCATTGTCTTGTGTCTTAGAAAAACAAAAGCCTCTCCATTTGTTTGTTTTCAATCCTCTGCCGACAGCTCTTGTGCAAGTCTTTTGATATTTCTCTGTTGGATTTTTAGTTGTGTCTCAAGCAGCTCTCTCTTTCTCGTCTTGTCTTGTTATCAGAAGAAGTTTCCCAATCGAGTAAATTTGTTCTTTGATTAGTTTTTGGCAATCTGTCTATCCTAACCAATCTCAAGTCTTGTCTTCAGTTGAGAGTTCAATCACTTGTCTGCTTGCAGTCTTCTGGTCTTTGAACTGCCTTTTCTTTTGTTTCTTTGATTTCTTTGATCGTTCTCTCCTTCGTTCTAGTGAGCATCTAACTTCTTGCTTAATAGCTAGTATAGCTATAGGAGGAGAAGTTTGTGTGAGAATACTTGGGGGTAGTTTTTAAAAGGCACCATTCACCCCCCCCCCTCTGTTGCCATTTTCTATCCTACAGAGACAATGTCAATCTCATGAGTCTTGAGGCGTTAATACGCATCAAGAGTCAGGGTCAAAAGATCGGTCGTGTCCTTGATGGTGGTCACCTTCATCTCTCAAACACGCAAATCAAGAGCAGAAAGCATCTGTCGAGCGTTGTACGAGCCGGGGTACGTGAGACCGACCGCTCAGAGGTTGCTCAGAATTTCGTGAAACCTCGCAAAACACTCATCCAAGGACTCATCAGCGAGCATTTAAAACTTGTTGTAATCTTAATTTGAGTGATTCCCTCATGGAAAGCGTCAAGGGTCACCCAAATATCGAAAGCCAACGTGAGATGAGAGATGCGATCGAACTCGCTTCTGCTAAGACCTTGAATTATGATGTTCCTCGCCTTAGCATTCGCCTCAACATCGGGCATGTTTGCCACATTGATGTTCTCATTGGCAAGAACAACATAGCGTGTTTTCACTTTTCTTCAGATGGCATAGCCCTGAGCCTATATGTAGGTCTCCATCCGACTCTTCCAAAAGGGATAGTCGATTCCATCGAAGATCGGGGGCTTGGTGGAATACTTATCCATTGTCATGGCTCACAAACTGGTTAAGATCTATAGAAGAGAGCTAACCGGCTCTGATACCAATTGTAGGATCGAAATGACAACAGAGGGGGCTGAATGGTGCCTTCTAATCGCCCCAAGTATCAACGCAAAATTTTCTTCTCCGATAGCTATAGCAACTATGAAGTCAGAAAGGTTTGTTGTTTGTGACTAAGAGGAAAAACATGACTGACAGAAGAAGCAGAAAAAAAGCAGGCGGCTGAAAAAGAACACTGCAGTCCAGGGAGTAAGACTTGAAGCTGACAGCCGATGTGAATCCAGTCCAACCGGGAGCAGAAAAAAAAATCAGCAAACACAAAACAGAGACAGAGAACAGACCAACCGAAACTGGACTGAATCTCCCGAAAATACAGTAGGCTGCAGACTCAAGACTGAAAACCGAGAAACAAAATAGAGCTTACAAACTCTGATTTGCACAAGAAGTGAAGACCACAAGTTGCAGGCTAAATCGATTGAAAACACAACAAACTAACTACTGCACGCATAGAAACAACAATCAAACAGAGAGAAAAGCAGAAACTGAAATCTACATTCTGCCACCCTGAAGAAGTACAGTAAACCGAAAACAGAGATATTGCCAATTGCTTGCTGTAAGCCGAACACAGTAATATTGTGAAGGTTTGCTGCTCTCCACAGATCAACTGAAATGGACTTCAATAGCATCTCGTCCTCAGGAAACAAATTTAAAGTAAACGAACAGCTTCTCCAGAGAGTGCAGACAGAGCAGAGAAAGTAAAAGAAAAGGGAAAATCTGAAAGAGACAAACAAAGAGAAAAGAAGAACTGACTACCAACAGAAAGCAAGGACAAAACTTTTGTCGGTACAGCAAGAACAGAAGAGTAACAGAAAACAGAAGAAGATCGAACATTGTTGCTCTTCTCTGGTTAAGAAATCAGGACTTTAAATCAAATAGCCACCCAAACTCAGAAATCAAAAATTGCAGCCAAGATCTATTCAACTGAGAAGAACACAGACAGAGCATGAACTTAAATTGGAGAGTTGAACAGTTCAGTGAAATCACATGCTGAAAAAATTGAGAATCTCATATCTATTGATCATGTGACTCTTCATCTCTGCAAGGAAGGATCTCACAACAAGAAAACCACCTCAACTCAAAAAGAAATCAAGAAAGCATAAATGCTCTGTCTCCAAAACCCTAGAAACTGAAAACAGAGGAAGTTGGCAATCAAAAACTCTGAAAGTAAACTGTGATTCAAATGATTCCTCTTGGGTCTATGCTAGCCAAGGGCCTTGAAGAGATACCTAGTTCAGAGGAGATGATTTTGCGGCTTACTCAAAACTTCATCTCAGAATCAAAAAGAATACAGAGGAGGACAAAGAGTAAAGAACAAAGAGTAAAGAACAAAGAGTACAGAACAGAGACAAGACACTGAGAGAAGCACGAAACCAAACCATCTTAACACAAGATTTCTTGAAATTGATACAGAGACATGAACAATTACATAGAGTTTTGCTACAACCAATCCTTGTCCTATCTCACAGACTCTCACACAAAGAAGACACAAGAGCGAAGCTGCTCTGCACAACTACTCCTCACATTAAACAGAGAAGAAAAAGACTCACACATGGAGAGCAAAAGCAATAACCTCACACCCTTTCTCTCATGTTGCACTAGAGAGCACCCTCTCTATTTATAGCCTCTACTACCAGGTTTGCATGACACTTTACCCAATAGCACCAGCTACTCTGTGCTTTATCCATTAACTCGAACTGCATCCACTTCCGTGAGCCTGAGTCAATTTTACCGAATTGCCCCCCATGCTCCTTCCTGGAAGCTTCCTCTTTTGTTGTTGTCCACGCCTCGCAACCACTTCGAGTCCTCGCCGTCTTCGGCACATCTCGACCGCTCCGACCTCAGCACCGCTTGTGCCTAGTCCGGTCATCCCGTGCCTCGCCACGACTCCGCTTCAAAGTCCTGCAGCCATCACAGACAAGAAAACATCACATAGCACCGCTCGAGATAATGTAATCACACAATTGCATTAGAGAGAGCACTTAAGCACGAAATAGCCAAACCGGTCGAAAAAAGAATAAGCGCCCTATGCACGTCCGACCGTAGCCAACTGCACCATGCAATGACTTGGCACGAACCACACAAACCAAACTCAAACTTTCCAAAACACGAGTCAATTACTCATCACACTCATGGGGTCACATCCACATGGTCTCTCAGGCTCAGAAACAAGTGATTCATTGGAAGAGGAAGAAGAGGAGACAAATGAATCATTTGAAGAAGAAGAAGAAGAGAGAAATGATTCATTGAAAAAGGAAGAAGAGGCTGATCTTGGACTGAATGGAACCGGGGATGAAGAGCTTTGAAGACGATGATGCGAATCATGCTTCAGACGAAGTGCAAAATGACAATTATGTGTCAGGCAGGGAAGATGATGGAAACAATGGCAAGAGTGATCACACACCACACAAACGCCAAGAGGCAGCTGCTGACCAACCCATGGTAACAAGGCATGAAGTGTCACTGCTACAAGTAGAGCAAACTGATAATGCAAATCAAGCTGAGAGGACTCATGGAAAAATACTGAATGTAACAGTGGCGGAAGGTACAACACAGCAGACTGAAGTAACACTAGAGTCATGGAAGCAAAATCCACACAACATCCACTTCATCCAGCTTATACCTGATAGTCCTGTCAGCTCAATCAATCAAGGGGCAACACCTACCAAAACATCAACTATGTCAATTCTTGACATAGTAAACCTTGATAGCCCACAATCAAAATTAGCAAAACTGGTACCACAGCTGGAGTCTCCAATAATAATATCTGATGATGAGACTGGTATCAACCGCATTTGCACATTTAAGGAATTAGTATCAATGCAATCAAAACTTAGCATGGGGAATGACATCCATACTGATGACATTATATCAATAGAACGTTGTAGAAGAGAAATTGGTTTTCCAATGCTGTTGGCTATACAGCTACCAGCAGAATAAGAAATGTTGTCCAAGGTAAATAAACCAACTAAAGCAGGAAATAGAGCTACCGATTTGAATATCAGTCTAGTTATGCAACAGAGGGAACCAACAACAGAAGATACAAGCATATCAGATTCTTTGTCAAGGGCAAAGAGAGGTATAGTTGAGGGTAGTAATGACTCTACAAAGAGATGCAAAACAGATGGGAATAGTGCTTTGTCTAGTGGAGGTACAAACAACAACTCAGATGGGAGTTCTATCTTGCCTATTGGGAATACAAACATTGAGCAACAAGATTCACATACAGAGAAAGTTTAGGACAGCGGAAACTCGTGGGATTTTGAACCACCATCATGTGACTTGATGAGGTTCATCGATACCAAAAATCTAAATGTGGAACAGTTTGACATGATCATGTCTCAAGCTGAAAGAATTGCTCAAGAAAGGAAGCAGTAATCACAACAATCAGCACCAGTCAATGACACAAGCACATCATCTGCTAAAGTTGATAAAACACCTATCCAACCTGTGGGGCACAAGTTTTGCACAAAGAATAGTGCTGAGATAGATGGGTCTGGAGGAAGCAGCTCTCTGACACCAGCTTTTCAAGTGAACCACTAGAGGGTCTTGAGACTGCCACCATGCAAAAGGTCACCTTTCGTTGACTATCAGAACAAGAAGGCTTACACCTGTAGTAGCACTGTAAACAATGTTTACAATGCTGTGTGCAGCCATGGTACAAGATTATCAAGAGCATCATCAAGAAGGTAAGGCACATTCACATGGATTTTCATTTTGTTCTTTTTCTTTTTTTTAAAAGAACTATGCTCGTCCATGTGTGTTTATTACATCACAACATATTTTTTGCTCATTTTGCAGTCAAATTATCATAAACTATGGAGATTTCTTCACCAATATATATGATCTAGCAACATTTGTAAAACCAAGGGGAAACTTACGAAATATTGTAGCAGAAATTGGAATTTGCACTCTCAGAGACTACAAAGTGCTTCATCCAAAGAAATGTATTTTCCATCTGAGCATTTCGGTGAGTGTGGCACTACCGTATTTTCAGTAATGTCATATTCATGCTTTTATTGATGCATTGTGATTTGCTTTTCATATTTATGTGAAATGCTTCTTAACCTAAGTCAATTTGTCTACGAAAATGTTGATCAAGAGAAGCAGTAGAAGAAACATGATAATCTATATCAGTTTTGCTCATGATCACCAAATTAAATTTGCCTCTGCTACTATATTAATTTTGTGTTGGTTGGCTAGTGAACCTGCCTAGTATATACTATCATAACTTGCACTCTAGTTGATCTACAGTTGTTGACCAAGGGAAGCAGTAAGAAAAAGGATAATCTATGTTTATTTTGCCTATTATAGTACCATAATTTGCTTTTCTCTCTGGGACAATTATAACTTGCTCAATCCCTATCCAAATTAATTTTCCTGTTGCTGTATCTGTTTTGGCCTAGTTTGAACATTTAAGCTCTCTGGTTAGAGTTGCAAAATGTTGACCAAAATAAGTAATAAATCCCATGAATTGCTATTGTTGACCAAATTAAGTTGTTGACCGTATCATGCTATAATGCTTCCTGGGAAACCATAGGTGATGGACAGCAAAAGTAACATGCTTCATGGGAGAGAGACTTTAGCACAAGAGAGCTTTCAGTTGTTTTATGAAATGCCTGATTCCCAAAATTCAAAAAAAGTAACAGGTTCTTGTGCAACATCATTTGCATGACAGATTATTGCAAACACTATATCATTCTCTGACTTTTTTGTTTTCTTTCTTTCATCCCATATACACAGCTTTTTTCCCAGTTTTACAAATGTTGGGTGAAACTCCTCTGGGACAAGCAGGAAACTATTTTTTTGCTTGTTGTCAACTTAAGGGATGAATGGTTTGAGGTTCTTGACTCAATGAGAACTCTTTTCGATAAGTCCCTTGATGAATGCTGCAAAATGATTATTACTAGAATTGTATTCAACTGGGACACACATTACAACAAATAAAAAAGGTAGATTGATACTTTTCCTCTTATTGAAGTAAAAGTGCCAAAACAAACTAACAAGTAAGAGCCGCTCTTTCCCCCCCTCCTTTCTTTATTTTATAATCATTTCTTCTTCTACCCTAACAGTATTGCTTAACAAAGAAAATAATATCCCTTGTTGTAAGGGTGGCCCCCCACCTAAGCCCAGCCGGCCTGCTAAAGGATTGTAAAGCCCAAAACGGGATATGTATAATGACATAAATACCCCTACGAAGGGTACATGAGTGTAAGGATATAATTGTAAAATACTCCTCATGTGTGTGTGTGTGTATGGCTGCCCTGGACATGGGGAAGGGGCAAGCATTGTTCATCTGTCATCTCCACTACCATATTCTCACTTTACTATTTGGTCAGTAGCCACAACATCCCTCTTTCACGTAGAGATGACCGTGGGTTTTCACCATGATGCATATGGAGCAATGGGATGGTCGAAATCTCTTTGCTTTTGCTCAAAAGGATATGTTGAACATTAGGAAATTGCTAACATACAAATGGTTGTCCAACCCGAAAAATGATGTAGATTGGAAAAGGACTGTAAACATCAAGTAGGTGCGCACCTTTCTATATTTCTCAGAGCTCTCTCTTTTTTTCATACGTGCTTTTCTTGTTTCTAGGATGATAGACTGCTGGTGTAGATTTTTTTCTCTGAATCTTGAGCTTATTTTTATGGGAATAAGGTGGTCATGCTCACAGGCATGTTGTAGCCTATCAGGGTTGCTAGCTCCTGACTCCACATTATATTGCAAAGAATGTGCACAATAGACGCTTGGGGTTCAACGGAATTAGCTACAAGCTGTGATGTTTCTGACCAATACCAATAGTTATCTCCTGTGTGCAACACAGAGGTCCCATTACTTGAGTATTGACACCAACACCAAAACCAATTTGAAACTCACCATTCAAATCCAAAGGGAGCACATGTAGGTCCATTGCAGGAATCTGCAAGCAAATACAAAACTTAGAAAGCATGCCACTATGTACGAGCAATTATTTGTACAAGTCAACATATATGTTACCTATATAGGTAATACAATAATCCAAAAAACAAAACTTTACACAAAAGCAATTATATGCAACATTATATACAGGTCTACATATATGCTACTCATTTAGGTCTTTTTAACAAGCAGTTTCTTCCATGCCTACCTATATGTTAATCATTCAGGTCTTTTTTTGATAAGCAAATTATTTTGAGTAGCAAAATGTGTTATTTGGACATTTCCCCAAAAACATATATTATAATGTGAAGCAATTTTTGATACATTTTAGAAGCAAATTTATGTGGTTTTCAAAAGCAAGATAGATGGACTCCACAAGCAATCTAAGTGGTTCTCACAAACACTTTATTTTTTGACAATGGGACAGAAAAATACTTTGGTTTGGCTATTTTTGTATCCAATCCATACCAACTTTAATTGATTTGTTGTATAGTTTTTAAAATGATCAAATCCATAAACATTTGGAACTACTTCAAATAAGGTGAACTAACTCGATATAAAACAACAAGCATATCACAATATTTTTTTAGGAGGTGGGAGCAATTCATGATAATGTGGTAAACTATGTACAAGCAATTTTTTTGTAGTAGTCTAGCTATATGTAACCCATTCATTTTTTTTATAAGCAGTTTCTTCCATGTCAAGTTAACAGGTGTTGCAAAGCACATACAAAGGCTTTAAGAAGGACAGTACAAAGGGTGCTAATTGTGCAAGGGACGTCAGTTGGTTTAGTGTTGCTCTAAATGAGGGTAGAATCATGAAGTGAATTTTTTTTGTGAAGAGCACAAAAGCGATTTTCGTAGTTTTTAATACATTAGCATCATGTAACAGCCCAGCTGTTTATTTCAAAATTTTCAGTAAAAAAAAATTAATTAATTTAATTTAAATAAAATAAAGTGTTCTTTGGTTGCCTAAATTTTGGAGATTTTATTTGTCTGTTTTTAGCTTTTAAAAAGGCTTTTATAAAAAGTAATTTAACTAAAACATAAAATTATGATTAAATAAAAGAATATTTTGAGTTTATGTAAAAATATAATTTCAAATTAAGTATTTAAAAGCATTTGGCTTTTATTCGGATTTTCTGTGCTTTTCTGGAGTTAAAAATCAATTTTGAAAGGTTAAAAACTATTTTATAAAATTATTAAATGCAAATATGAAATTAAAAATATTTTTACTAAGTTTAAAATGCTTCCAGGAATATTCTATAATTTTTCTGGAATTTTTAGACATTAAATATTATTTTTAAAAGTATTTGCAAAGCTTCTAGTATTTGCTGAAATTTTAATCCGAAAATAAAATTCAAATTATTCCTAGCCCGCCACGTGTCACTCTCAGATTAAATCAACCTCTCTCCACGTTTTAATCCTAGCCATGCATTGCAACTTACCCCTTCATAAAATCCAAAGGACATGAAACACTCACTTGCCACGTGTCAACAATCCGACGGCCCATACCCCTTCACTTCCTCTCCTTCTCCATGACATATGGACCCCACATGTCATATGTTTCTTCAACCTCTCCTTCTTCCTCCTCCCACCCTCTCTCTCTTCCACCATTGATGCCGAATGAAAGCTTCAATTCCCGGCCGTTACTACCTCTTTAATCGTCGTTTAAGGGTGGAAACGGAAGCCCTCATCACTCCCCACTCACGCCCGGCCATCTCCTCCCTTTAATCCCCCTCTAAATCCGCGGTCGTTTCTTCTCTCACCATCTATAAAATCCCTCCCCATGCCCGGTTCCTCCTCCCATTCGGCCTCCCTCTCACCGCCGCCCCTCCCCTCCCGTTCGGCCGCCACCCCGCCGCCCTTTGCCGCCGCCCCAGCCGCCTCCCGGCCCGCCTCCCGCCGCCGCCCAACCCCACGGCCGGCCACCTCCTCCTTGCGCCGCCGCCGGCCGCCCCGAGTCCCGCCGCCGCCACCGGTGAGTGCGCCGCCGCCCCACCTCTCCCCGCCGCCGCTCGCCGCCCCGCCTCCGGCCGCCGGCCGCCGGCAAGGCCACCGGCCGGCCATCTCCCGTGCCGCCCGTGCACGCCACCCGCGTGGCCGGCCTCGCCCGCGTGGTCGCCCGCGTGGCCTCCACGTCACGCCCGCATGGCGCCATGTGGTCGGTGTGCCACGTCGGCAAACCCCGCGGTCCATGGACTTGGTCCACGGTAGACCGGGCCCACCGGTCATTCACATCATTTTCCCGCTCAGAAAATTCGAAATTGCTGACGTCATAAATAGCATTTTTCAGTACAAAAATAATTCCCGAAACCAGCCTTTTCCTTTTTCCCTCCTGTTAATCTTCCGAAAGCCATAACTTCTTCATTTTAACTCCGATTTAACCCGTTCAAATTTCTAAATTCTTCTAAAATCATAATCTACCCAAATCTAGAATCTTTTTGAATTTTTGAATTTTATTTGAATTTTGTTTGAATTTTTCTTTTGATTCTTCGCGTGTAGATTACGACGAATCCGGAGAATATTTCTCCGACGAATCGCACCAGGTCTTCGAGCAAGGCAAGTCACCCTCCTTGATCATGTTGATCCCAGTTTTCAAAATAAAATTATGTTGATTTAAATTATATTGCATGCATATTTTTATTCAGCGTATTTCAATTCAGTTTTAAATCTAGTTATTGCCTACTTGTTAATTCCTCCATTGTTATTGAATCCCTTATACCTTGTCACCCTAGAATCAAACTCTAGTTAATACATTAGTGTTGGCTAGAGAGTTTATTCAAACGCTTAGCCCTGCATAGTCATATAATTTTGCTTTGGGATACCTTTTCACATAAAATGATGACCCTTTTTACATAAAATGATATGTACTCTTGACTTTGGTGAGTCAAGGAGTGTTATGAATTATTTTGAAAACAAATATGAAACTGGTTTAGACTTAGGCAATTGGTTAGAGTGGTGGGTGCAGGCATGCCCTGTTGGTTGGAGCCGCAGTGGTTGATTGTCGTGCACGGGGGTTTGTGGTTGAGCCTAAGTCAATTAAGGACCGGTCTGTGAGCTACTGTTGCAAAGCCCTATCGTACTACCACAAGTCTGGTATGGGACAGACCTGGCCAACTAATTTGTGAAGTTCCAACATGATCTCGCTATAGGCTGAATGTGAGCGCGGCGTAGGCCGTGAGAAGTCTCACACGGCACAAGAGGGGGCTCCAACATGTGGATTCATGTTGTGGTGAAACCTTAGTGGCGGCGTGATTTTGTTGACAACGGATCATTGTAAAGGCCTTGTCATGATCTCCTCGCCGCACACCTAAGGAAGTGTGTAACTCGCGTGGCAAACCGGGATGATCATGTCTTGTGGGTAAAGCTGTACAACCTCTGCAGAGTGTATAACCTATCCTGGATAGCCGTGCCCACGGTCATGGGCAAGCTGAGTAAAGTTTTTCATGGATTAGACTTTGTTTTTCAAAACGTTTTCGAAAACCTTGTGGATGGATGGAATCCACGAGAGATGAAAACCTTGCGGATGGATGGAATCCGTGAGAGATGGAAATCTGGTGAATGGATGGAATTCATCAGAGTTGCGCAGTGAAAGCGTGTGGATGGATGGAATCCATACGTGAGCTTTTGAAAAGATGGTCCGGGTGGGATGCCCGTGGATAGGTTGGTGTTTGGTCGGAGCCGACACTAACGGTATTACTTTCTACTACAAGTATTGTTTTATCTACTGTATTAAATTCAGCAATTTCAATCTATTATTATATTTCTTAAATGTTGTTTTATGCAAACTAACCCTATAAACCTTCCGTTGAAGCCTTTATCATTATGTTGCATTTTCCCGGGTGACTTGTGGAGTACTTTTTGTACTCATGTTGCTATATCTAACTCTTTTCAGAGGAAGCCTTCGACGACTTCAGTGAGGATTGCGACTAGGCCACGTCTTACAGTCATTCGCCTTGTGGGAAGGCTGGATGGGCTGCTGCTTTATGTATTTCTTCCGCTGTCTTCTTTTGCTATTATTGTAAACTTTGGCCATCAGGCTCATATTAGTTAAATAAAGTTTGTCATTACGCATGATATTTGTCTTTGTGATACTGTGTGCACTAGCTTTTCCTGGGATAGTGCGATTAACACAGAGGGTTCTGGAGTTGCTGCTCCGGGTCCCGACACATCACAAGAGCTTTGTTTGGGTTTCTTACTAGTTACATGTTCACAGATGATTTCCCAGTGAAGATATGTAATGAAGTAGATTGAGAGAGTTTTGCTTTTGATCATATCTTTCTTACGCCTGACATGGGGGAGGTTCCCCATGAAGCAATTCAAGCATATCCAATGGTGAGTGTTTTGCTCTAAATGTGGGCAGATTCGTGAAGCTTGTGCCTCGTCCCCCATCCCTACAGGGATCCGATCCCTATAGGGATCTCCATGGGATATCAATACCATGTAAAATTCAGTGTACAAGTATTGAGAATCTTTACATCAAAGCATTTAACTTAAATGATTTAAGCATACAAGTTCAACTTCAACTAACAACTAGTCATACGAATATCAATTTATCATGCTACAAATTAACATCGCACATTCACACTGGTATTATCATGCTACAAATAACATTGAAGGAATGGGATATTATCATGCTACAAATAACAATCTAACCCACATATCAGAACTTAAAAGCTCAAATCTCAAGCTCAAGCTACATATCACAAATGACAGATCTGGAGGAGAGATTGAGAGAACTGGCGTTACCAAATCTGGAGGTGGTGGTGCGATGCGGCTGGAGTCGCTGGATCTGGATGGCTAGTCACCTGGACCCTGAAGCCTTGCCCTAGACGGCTGGCCTTCTAGGATGTGTTTGGTTGGAGGGATAGGGTGGGATGGGATAGGATGGGGATGGGATGAGATAGTTCTAAAAAAAAAGTGGAACCACATGGTTCAGCATCTAAGAAAAATATTCTCTAAATTTGCACAGGCTCATCCCACTTTGGACCATTCCATCCCACTTCATCCCTCCAACCAAACACACAGATAGGCTTGGTCAAAGGAACCATCCCATCCCACCCCATCCCTCCAACCAAACACATCCAGTCGCCTGCTTGTGGTCGCTACTGCCTAGCCGCCTGGCTCGCCTCTCGCCTGGCCGACTATTGAGGAATGGTGGAATGTAGATTGGGGAATGTGCGGTGGTGCCATGGTGGACTGGACGGCTGGAGATAGATCATAGAACGAATGCAATGCTAGTGGCTAGGGTTTCGTTTCGAGGGAGTGCACGACCACAAATATGGCCTATATGGCCCATCATGCATGTATTTTTCCGGTCCCCATGGGGTCTCCATGTGGCCAAGTCACTCCCCATCCTGACACTGTAGCGGGCCTCGGCCTTGCGACCCTATGGGGGAAAACTACACCTGCTTCTGCCCCATGGGGATTTCCTCATGGGCTCATCTCTAGGAAAAAATTGTCACCCCTAACTACGTATAGGGGTGGAAACACCAAGCTCAGCCAAAGACGCGGCTCGGCTCATTAAGACGTCAAGCCAGAAAGAAGGCTTGGCTTGGCTCGATACGTGGCTCGAGCCGGCTCGCGAGGGCTCACGAGCTGAGTCGGCGCCTGAACCTGATCTCCTAAACAAAGTTTCCAAATGAAAAGCCACATATCCATGACATGAAACCTGACTAATTTCTATAACACCATCCAAAGCCAGGTACAACATTCGAAAGAGTTCGAGATTTCTATAATCAATGACCAACACAGCAAACTAAACAGAGGTTAGGCTGGTCTGGGCCTTTATGGGCCGAACTATTTCAGGCTTGTGAGCTGCTCGCAAGTTAGCTCGAGCTCGGCTCATTTTTTGCACAAGCTGAATGGTCACATCGGCTCGGTTCAAAATTTCACGAGCCTAAGCCGAGCTGGCTCGCGAGCTTTAAGCAGATTTTCCAGCCCTAACTACGTATGTACTAAACAAAGCATATAGACGCGCGTAACTGAACTGGGCTCGAAGAGAGAACGCAGCCTGGGCAGGCCGGATAAAAGAGGCCGAGTCGGACGCTCAAAATTGGGGCGATAAAGGATTGGCTTTACCGGTGGGACCTATAGGAGCATTCTCCAACTGAAGGGATCTGACCAGATGCCTGTTCCAAATTACCCAGTCCATTCATCTTACCGTATACAGGTAGCGTACATGCACTGCGGAGGGATGGCTAGCTGCTGCTAGGTACTAATCCCACTAAAAAAAACTGCCTCCGGTCAGAAAAGAGCGGTGTTTTGGGCATAGACACGGTATAATTAAAACGCAAACTAAGTACCCACGTCGGAAGATAAAACAAAGAAGACATGCGCATAGTCACATGAAAATCGAAGGATCGCACACATGTAACTTTTGGCTGCGGCTTATAATTTTTTGCTAAAATTTTTGAATTTTGGCTGTTTACGGTATAGATTACGGAGAGACAGATACTCACTTGTGATTTTGTCTGGTACAGATATTAGACTTTTAACGTGTAGATCGTTTAACTTGTAGAGCCCGTCTTGAGAAAATATTCCGTTTGAAAGTTTGGTACTGTAGCAAAAATCAAAAACCGTCAACTTTTAACTTAAAGAACAGGCTCTTGATGTCCTGCAGCTTAAAACTACGAGATGGAGATGAACGCGAAGTTTCACATATAATTAACCTATGTCATATGTACTTCTAACGACGGTCGGTGCTTAATCTTATAAAGTGGTAAAAAAAAGTAGGTATAGAAAGTCACATATTAATTAAAGAAAAAAGTAAATATGCTAGCTGATCCATCACTAATCCACACTCCAGTTACACTGGTTTGCTTAGTTTTTTTAGATAACCGCTTGGATTAGATGTAACATTAGAGTTTTGTACAAATTGTAGCAAATTGCCTAGATGACGTGTTTGAAGTTATATGTGCAAGTTTCAGGTGAGAGTTTGAGTTCGAAATTTAAAATGATTGTTGTGGACATGAAAAATTAGAAAATAAATCTAAATTTTTAAATCATCAAAATTCATTCGTAAATTTTCGAAACTATATCATCAACATTTAAATAAATTCGGAGTTAAAAAGTAAAAAATTATTAGCACTAAAAAACATTGTGCAAAACTAGAGATGGCAATGGGTACCCGATACCCGAATACCCGACGGGTTTTACCCGATAAAGAGACGGGTATGAAAAATTTTATGTACCCATGGGTACGTTATTGGGCGAAATCCTCTACCCGCCGGGTAGGCGGGTGCGGGTGTCGGTATATACTACCCATACCCGCCTACCCGCGGGTAATGAATACCCGCATTAGACAACTAGACATCCCACTCAAATGTTAATTTTATTATCTACTTGTTGTTGATTGTTTATTTGTTTGTCATATGTTGATATGGTCATGTCAAGTATGTTTATGTGATGTACTAATTTTAATCATTAGACGCTTTCATGCTTGGCATGTATGATTAATGAATGTCTAAATTGATGATATTCTTATGTGTTGAACCGGGTATGCTTGCGGGTACGGGTTACCCGTCGGGTAGTAATACCCGCGCGGGTACGGGTATGGGTAAATTTTCCTACCCGCGTGCGGATACGGGTAACCCGACGGGTAAATTTACACCTAGCGGGTACGGGTATAGAATGGCAATACCCGATAGGTATTTACCCGTTGCCATCTCTATGCAAAACATGTACGCCGTGCGATCCACATTTGATGTGACGCTGCTCCATATTCGTGCAAGACAGGGTACGGTGTTGCCTTACGGCGTGCAAGGCAGTACACCGCTCAAGTGAGATGATTTCTGAAGTGAGAAGCTAGCAATCATTTGAAACGCCTTAGTCTTTATAATTCTTTTTTGGTTTTTTATTCCTTTTCATTATTTTTTATTAATGTTTTCTGTTTCTTCTTGAAGTATAAGTGATCTGTATATTGATTTGTTTTGGTATCACTAAGTGCTTTTCAATTGTGTAGGACCGACGATGGAGATTAGAGGGGTAAATGATTTTTTATTCTTTTTAACTTTAACAAAATTATTTTTTTTGGTTTCTTCACTTAATTAGCTATGAGAAACAAATAAGATGCAATACATAGTGAAAACAGAAACAAAATAAGAGCCACTAAGCCAAACGAACAAAAAAAAGCAACCAGTGGACCAAAACCTCACTAGGCATGTCTGATTGTCAACTTAAGACCGGTCTGGCTAGACTGGGCGGTCTAAGCACTAGTCTAAGGCCAATCTAACCGCAAGTCTGTGCCCAGTCTGACTGGTACCATATTACTATACTAAAAAGACTTCTTAGGTCAAAACTCAAATACCAAAAAATTGCTCAAATCTCATCCAAACATCTTTAAATTTTGTATAAGACTTGTTCAAGATATTAGGAACCTTAACGAATCAAGAATCACAGGGTTCTTAGGCTCAGGTTAACTAATTTAAATATGGGTTCGTGAGAGATCGGTCGATTTCTGTTGTACCTATTTATGGTCGCATCATCGCATGTTACCCCTACTGGTTAGGATTCCACCATCAGGGTAAGCAATGATGCGTAGTCGTATGGGGCCAATCGATTGGCTTTATCACTATCGCCGACCGATGCGATTGATTAATGGAAATCGGGCCGATGAGATTAGTTTGGGAATTGGGTTAATATGATTAATCCAATCAAATTTTCAAGTGCAAATTCATGAATAGGGACCACCGTGCTAGGTAATCATTGGTGCGTTATAAGTATTATGTGCTTATATCGCGTGATAGAATTGGATTGTTTGTGTAACTTGCTTTCTAAGGATTGAATTGAATAGTATGGTCTATTTATGTATGAGATGCATGTATAAGTTTTTTTATGGCATATGTGTCATGTTGAATCATAGCCATAGCTAGGCTCCATATTACTGTATAATGGTCTTCGTATCGACTTGTGATGCTTGATATTTCCATATGCAATTCATTACTATCTGTTAGGAGTAATAGCTTAGTAGATACATATGGTAATTTCAAGCGTGATGGCTCAGTGGACAGGGATGAAAATTGTCATGCTAAGGACCATATTATCTCACATCTTAATATGAGATTATATGTAAATGTTTTTATGTTCATGTTATATTATTGTTCATGTTATTATTTTTGGGTATTTTAACATGATAGAATAGTATCCCCTCTAAAAAAATTAAGTAAAACTTGATGTCTTCTAATTGTTGCACATATCAATATTTTGATTGTTAATTGGTATGTCTACCAAAGTAGGATATCATTAATTATCTTAGTAAGATAGGGAAGTGTTGGACACATTCATGTATAATATTTGTTTAACTTGACTAGGCTATCAAAATAGTTTTGAGCCTAAGGACATGGTGTTGAGGCCAAGACAGTGGATGTCACTCAACAAATAAGAGTTACATGTGATATAATTAGCAAGGGGTTGCTTACCTACGTCGCTAGGTTTCTAGCAGTGATACCAAAGCTCACTAGGATTTAGTGAAATATAGATCTTGTCTCACTATATGTTATTAGAGGGAACATGCTTTTTTAAACATATAGTGAGAGTATCTTTTGTTAAATTATTTAATGAAAGATTTTACATAAACATAGTGCTAAAATTTTGCATATACATTTTATGTTGTACATAATGCCACCACCTACTTCCTTCACACCCAGTTTTAACTTGAAATCAATTATTGAAAAAGAGAAACTAAGTTGAACAGATTTCATTGATTGGTATCACAACTTGAAAATTGTTCTCAAGCAAGGAAATGAAGGAATATGTTCGATCTAGAGGTTCCATGTCCTGATGAACCAGCTAAAAATGCTACTCATGCTGAAAAGAATGATTATGAGAAACATAGCAATGATTCACAAGAGGTTAGCTATCTCATGCTTGCCTCCATGAACTCTGAGTTTCAAAAGCAATATAAAAATGGATGCCTATAATATGATTATGGATCTTAAAGGCATGTTTGAGAACCAGACAAGGGTTCAAAGGTATAACACCTCCAAGTCTGATACAGATATACACACGTCTTACACTTTCAGTTAAAAATATTATTTGATTGAAAAAATTATTAAGCCATATTAAATATTATCAGGTGAACTCGTTACTAAGTAAAATAAATTTAGATTTACCTATGAATTGTTTACTACTTAATACTAGTGCTTTAATCGTGTTCAGGTCAATGAGCGAAGTTGCTGTCCAACGAGAGATGTAGGAGAAAGAGCGCTACAAAGAAGAAATACTAGAACATGGCACACGGAAGATCTATTCATGCTACTATTCACATGCAAAATAATATTCACGCATAGTCCAGGTGACAGCAGAGCGCACATTTAGTTGCAGGACCATTCTACTGAGATTATTTTGGACCTATTCTTTACAACTTTTAAAAGCGGCTTTTGCCTTTTACTACAGTACCTAACTTTTAAATGGAATATTTTTTTAAGACGGGATATACAAGTTAATTGTAGTACATGTTAAAAGCCTAACATCTATACTGGCCAATCGTATGTGAGTATCTCTCTCCATAATCTCTATCACGAACAACCAAAGTTCAAAAATTTTAGTTAAAATCCAAAAGCCACAGCCATAAAGAACAGGCCCTTTAGTAAGTCGCCAAGCCCTTATAAAGCCTCAGTTAAGGACCCTACCCCCACTGAAGATGATCACACTAGCCAGCGAAGTAAAGGTACCGTCATTGATGCGAATGGTGCTAAGCAAGACTTTATGGAATTCGAAGCCATGCAGATTGATGATATTTCCAGGATTTTTTATAGGGAGTGTCTATACAACATTCGACTATTTTTTAAGACAAAAATAGTTAGATTTTGAGCCGTTAGATGGAGATCTAACGTCCTAGATCATTTTTTTGGAGGGGGGCTTGTATGGGTGGATCCGTTGTATAGAGATCTAACGCTCCAGATCAATCTGATTGTTTTTGTCCTCAAAAACAATCGAATGTTGTATAGACATTCCTTTTTTTATAATATATTATGCTAGTAGTAGAAAGGTGGTAGTAAAAAATAAAAAATCTGATCATTGATTTATGAGGGTATTATAGACTTTTATTTTTCAAATGTGTTTTTGGCGAGGTCTACGTTGGCATATAGCACACCAAGCATGGCTTCTACTCAAGCAGTAAGCAAGTTAACAGAACTCCAAATTAGTTCTACAGGTGGCGGTGTGGCATGTCAGTAGCATACACTGAACAGTGGAAGTCGCGTTCAGGTGCAACACAACCAGCTTCCACTGGCACAAGCCATGCAGAGTCGAGGAGGACGTTGATGGCACAAGCTCCACCCACTACTACAGAAAGGCTAATAGTAGACGCCAAATCACAGACGGTTTTGTGAAACCGTCTGTAATGTACACTATTACAGACGGTTTTAATTTGAAGGCCGTCTGTGGTATTTGTGGCGGGAAAAAGGAGTATCACAGACAGTTCTTACCACTGAACAGTCTGTGATACTGGAATATCACAGATGGTTTTTATTAAAAACCGTCTGTGATGATAATCTGGATTATCACAGACGGTTTTTAACAAGAACGGTCTGTGATGTCCCTTTGTCTGTCATATTCTAGATCAGAGGTTAATATATAAGTACACATTGCTTCTAATAACTTAACTACAGAACTACTGAGACAAGAGATCACAAATTAAAGGCAAATTTATTAATTTCAATTAGAGGCAAATTTATTACAAAAGTCGCACAGGTAAAGAGTTTCCCAGATTGTAATCTTTTGGGCTTCGTACGCTTCTTCTTCGACTTGGGGACTTGGAGGATCAGCCGCTAAATTCTCGAACGCCGCTAAGATTGCCCTTGTCCTCAACACTTCCTCCTCCAGCCTGGGCAAATGATCAGCAGCATCCATAATGTCGTAGAGGATAGCATGAAAAGATTCCTCAGAATCTGCCGTATTTCTTGATCGGCAAGGCTATCCATCAGTCTCTCTAATGCGTGCAGAGCTTCTTCCGCTTTGCGCACATTGTGGAGAAGAACCAGGGTGAGGGCTGTTTCCCTTTCTTGAGCGGCAGCGAGACGCCTCCGTCGACGGCGGAGGATCAGGTCAAGCTGACGGATGCAAGAAAGTCGGGGAAGGAGAGCAGGGCGGGTGCGGAGAAGCTGCTCCAGATGCAAATTGCTGGCCGCCTGTGTAAGGTTCCGGCCGAACAATTCTTGATGAACAGATGAGAGGAAGGAGATGATCACAAGAACAGTAGAAGCCATGTTGTATTGTATATTGTATTGTACGTACGTAGAAGAGACCTGGATTAGGCGCGCATATTTAACCTTTAGCACAGACGGTTCGTATACCCAAACATTAATGATATAGACGCTTCGTATAACGATCGAGAGACGTTAACTAGACGATCGAAACACGAAGCGTTCTGGCATCGAAACAAGCGCGAAGCGTTCTGGTATGAAGCTTATGACAGATGGTTTTTTATAAAAAAAACCGTCTGTGATAAGCTGGTTATCACAGACGGTTTTTAGTTAAAAACCGTCTGTGATAATGACTAAGGCATTTATTGCGCTGCTCAGACCGCATCTGTCTTCATTTCGATCCAGATCTAGCCACTGCTGCGCACTTTTTCACTCGGGAGGAAGCTAGGCGATTTCAGGCCAGTTATTCGTTCTAGATCTGATTAAATCCCGAGCCCGTCGTTGCCTCCGCCTCCCCGAACCATCGTCGGCCGCCTCCCCGAGCCCCTTGCCGGCCGCCTCCGTCGAGCCCGTCGTCGCCTCTGCCTCCCCGAACCCTCATCGGCCGCCTCCCCGAGCCCCTCGGCGGCCGCCTCCGTCGAGCCCGTTGTCACCTCCGCCTCCCCGAACCCTCGTCGGTCGCCTCCCCGAGCCCCTCGCCGGCCGCCTCCGTCGAGCCCGTCGTCGCCTCCGCCTCCCCGAACCCTCGTCAGCCGCCTCCCCGAGCCCCTCGCCGGCCGCCTCCGAGCATTAATTAGTTTGCTATTGTGAGCATTGTGTTCATTGTTTACTGCAGTAGCTTAATTACTTTGCTATTTGGTACATATTACATTGGTACATTGTTTACTGCAGTAGCTTAATTAGTTTGCTATTTGGTACATATTACATTGGTACATTGTTTACTGCAGTAGCTTACTTAGTTTGCTATTTGGTACATTGTTTACTGCAGTAGCTTAATTAGTTTGCTATTTGGTACATTGTTTACTGCAGTAGCTTAATTAGTTTACTATTTGGTACATTGTTTACTGCAGTAGCTTAATTAGTTTGCTATTTGGTACATATTACATTGGTACATTAATTGTTTACTGCAGTAGCTTAATTAGTTTGCTATTTGGTACATTGTTTACTGCAGTAGCTTAATTAGTTTGCTATTTGGTACATACTACATTGGTACATTGTTTACTGCAGTTGCTTAGTTTACATTATTACATATTACATTGCTTGTTGTGTTAGTATATAGTATTATAGTATATAGTATAGGCACATAACCCCTCTCTCTGTCCACATCACCCCCTCCCTTCTCCCCCTTCCCTCTAGTGTATATGCCACATAGACCTTCAAGGGGCATGAAGTAAGTGACACACTCGAGTGTTCCCGTTCAATGAACCGGATACACTAGTTTGTGTCATTTGCTTCATAGAACTTTGTTTAGAGACCTTGTAGTAATAGTATATGCCGACTACTGCCGAGATGTGATGTCCACTCCCACAATCCTTCTTTTTCCTTCTTAAATTCAAGGCAATTTTATTACAAAAGTGCAAAAAAAGACATTCCCAGATTCTTCGTGAGCAGCCGACATAGCCGACTTCTTCGGTGAGCGACTATCCGTCTGCTTCTTCCCACTTCTTCTCTTCGTCTCTGGTCTCTGGATCATGTACGCCAGTAGCGATGATTCTGAATCATCGCTACTGGCGTACGTGATCCAGAGACCAGAGAAGAAGTGGGAAGAAGCAGACGGATAGTCGCTCACCGAAGAAGTCGGCTATGTCGGCTGCTCACCGAATAATCTGTGAATGTCTTTTTTTTTGCACTTTTGTAATAAAATTGCCTTGAATTTTACGGGAAAAAGAAGGATTGTTGGAGTGGAGAATGTTGTGGATGAGGTTCCCAGATAAAGAAATCTTGCGATTGTTGCAAAAGATACATGGAGCATTTGGGTGGAAAGATAAACTGTTTCGTCAGGCGCCTAGAACTGCGTATAGAACTTTGTTTAGAGACCTTGTAGTAATAGTATATGCCGCATAGACCTTCAAGGGGCATGAAGCAAGTGACACACTCTAGAATTCCCGTTCAATGAACGGGATACTCTAGTTTGTGTCATTTGCTTTATAGAACTTTGTTTAGGGACTTTGCTATTTGGTTTATAGTATTAGCAACTAAGGGAGGTGACTCGAAGCGCGGGGCCAAATGCATGCTGACACATGTTCGAGATTTTAAGGTATTCGCTATTTCACATTAATTAATCCTATGCAACAGTTGGTACTAATGCCTCTTGAACTAACACATTCCATTTTTTGCAGTGCCACCAGCAGCAGCCGGGCAACACATGTGGATACTACGTTTGCCAACATATGGAACTACTCCTCGATTCCTCGAGGCTCACCAATCGCAAGGTTTGTCACTCTTCCCATAATTACTTCATACTTATCACGTTACATATATATGCACATTGATATTCCTATCGACAGGCTGTGTCCATCCCGTCAACTGCATTGAAACAGTCTGATTTTGGAGGGATTCAAGGAGAGTTGGCGTACTTTTTGTTGACTCAAGTCATAAAGCCAAGAGGACGGTTCCACTGTGCACCATGATTTCTTATTGGTCTTTTCACTAAGTGTAAATGCAGTGTAGATCTTTTGTAACTGCGCATTTGTTAATGGATATTTCATTTCAATTCAATTAATCGATTTGCGAAATGGATGCATGCTTTATGTTTGTGAAATGAAGTGCCATGTCAATTGGATGTTTTATGTCTGTGAAATGTATCTGAAAGCAAATGAGATGTGTGAATTGTATGTTTTTTGTCTGTGATTATCTGCTTGTTTCAGAGGGCATGGCTAGCATTCCTGAGGCTAACCAATAAGAGAAATATATGTATGGGTCGAAGGGAATATCACAGATGGTTTTTACTCAAAAACCATCTGTGATAGCTGATAATCACAGACGGTTTTGAGTAAAAACCGTCTGTGATAGCCCATAATCACAGACGGTTCGAAAACCGTCTGTGATGACCTTCGATTATCACTGACCCATAAATACAGACGGCTCACAAAACCGTCTGTGATGACGTTTTCGAACCGTCTGTGATGACCTTTTCTGTAGTAGTGACCATCAGGTTGCCGAGCAGCAATCTCTCCACGTACTACTATACAAGACTGGAGATGCTTTCTTCTTTTCCTTTTGGTTTTTGACAAGAACCAAATTCGTGTATGCGATGGATGTTAAGTCATGAGGCTCACCACAAAGTGAGAAAGAAACAATGGATGCCAACCATGTTGTCGGACCCGGATTTAGCAAATCTAGAATTCTCTATGATGACACTGCACTATTATCTAGATCAGTAGATAGTGTTCACAGACACATTGCTGAATCATCTCATACACAATAAAGACCTTACCATTCATTAATATTACAATACCAAAGTTCAAATATTCCACATTGGGATAAGCTTACAAAAGGGGCCCTCAGGCCAAATGGTTATAGTACAAAAGACTAAGGGAAAACAGCGGAAACAGAAAGGAGCAAACTTAACTCTCCACAGCCAGTAACTGGAAAACCCAAGTAGAGCTAATATTAGCTAAAGCAGCCAATATTGGTCCCACTCAAAAGTCAGCATGGTCTGCTAGTCTGTGAGGAGAGGCTAGACTACTAGGCCCTACGTCTAGTTGTCGCCATCTTCTCCTCCATCATTACCCTGATCCTCGTAGAACACGTACGAGTCTTGATTCTCAAACTCTAAAGGGTTGATAGCGAGAGTGAGCATACACAACCATGCTCCGCGAGCTAAGACGCAGAATGCATATACAAATAGATGCAAGGCTCGAACAAGCGTGGCTCAGGTTCTTTTAGTTGCGTAAAGCAGCATTTGCAATGATACGTATATAAAAATTCCTATGACTTAGCGTTTTGATAATTCATGTTTTTTAAGTGATTGAACTTGTGCAATAAATTATAGTGGTGTAGATTCCATCCACCAATTACACGGTTCCTTCCACCAATGCTAGGTTTTTGCCCAGTAGGTTACTTCCACCATAATATTAACACTAGGGTACTTCCTCCCAGGAAAAGATCAAAGTTAGAGTACTTCCCCCAATAGGTTTTTCATCTCACCCACAAAGTTTTGGAAAATAGAACTAACTCGAGGAAGTTCCATGTCCACCCTTGACCGTGGGCACGGCTGTTTGAACAATTTATACTTTGTAGAGATTGTACATCTTTACCTATAAGAGACAATCAACTCAACAGGTCTACATGATTCTTTAGTCACGTAGATCAAGAGATCACCACGTGGTCTTTACAATATCTCGCCCTGTCACCATCACACCCATATGGGCATATCCCTCACGAAGAAGGTCCCATAAGTTATGCGGGATGTTCCACCAAGGACTAGTGCAACCGGACTCCACTTTCTGCAACCCTAGCCTTGGCAAACTTCACCTTTACTCGGTGTCTTGTTCAAGTCGGATTTTTATTATCCTCCTGCACCGGTCTTCCGTGAGATGACTAGAGGGTCTTGTAAATTATTTAGCCAAACCTACAGTTTGTCAGCTTGTGATTATACTACTTTACACGAAGCGGTCAACATAGGATTAAGTCCTTAATTTGTCCAGGTGGTTCATTCCAGAAACCATAGATTATCGTGTTACATCCACACCAACCACTCTTACCATCCGCCCAGATGGTATAGCAAATTTTTAGGATTTTGAGAAGTGTCAAATATGTTGTTTCAAACTATCAGCCACTTACATCCCAAGGTTGGCCCAAATCAAGTTTCATGTTTTGAGATTGATGATTTAGGGCATGCTATTGCCCTAAGACTTGGCTGAACTAGTATGGCATTTAATTAAGACTTATAGCTAAAGTCATTGTATTATGGTTATTAACTAAGGTGACAATGGATAAGGTTCTCAAGTGTACAAGGGTGGTGGGAAAATATTAATAGCACAACAAGTGCGTACTAGCTACCTTATAGTAACATAAGCTTGTACATAAAACAAAGCATGCATGATTGACTAGATTAAATAAACATAATCCGTTATGAAATGTAGGAGCAAAATGATCAAAGTGTTGACTCGCTTGGGTCACAGGTCGGTGGGTCTTGTGGTTCCTACGAGGTGTTGACTTGAGGTTCAATTGCGTCCTCGAACTCTTCCCAATCAAAGGCACCGAAGCAAATGACAGACAAGAAAAGCAAATAAATTCCCACACAAAAATTCAAATGAACTCCAATTTGAACAAAACAAGAACCACAAGAAAGAGCTAGAATTTAGAAAATTTTACAAACAACTTTCACTAAATTCGGAGCTACGACAAGGGAGAACAAGCTCTCTAATGTTTTATTTCCAGAAAAATCCCAAAAATAAAAAGGAGGAGAGAGAGTTCTTTCTCTAACATGTGGGCCCCATTGTTTTAATATTTATTGTCGAAATAAATTTAATTCTTAAAAGTTCAGAGTATGACATGTGGGGTCCACATTTATTTAATTAAAGAAAATCATTTTATTTTTTTAGAAATGGCTAAAGTCTGACATGTGGGACCGCGGTACTGTGTGAACAGTATTTTGGTCCCACCGGTCAGTGACTCAGATTATTAACCAGGATTTTAAAAGATTCTTAACTGAGGTGGGGTCCTCATGTCAGTCTAACAAGTACTTAAACCGGTATGGGGGCCCACCAATCAGAGGCTCATCATGTCGAGACCCGAATCTGTTGGTTTGGACTCTCCTGTGTATTCTGCACTAGTCTAGAATCTCGCTAGTGCACACAGCATAAATAAAAATGAAATATCAATGATATCATGATTTACTAGGAAAAGACTTAAATATTATTAATAATTATCATAGTTGCGACCTTATAGCCAAGCTTACAGATAATAACCTAAATGACTTAAGAAACTTGCAGCGAAAAAACAAAAATAAGCGTAGTATCTATTCGACATGCCCACAGGCAATTGACTGGGGAGCGAAGTCCTAATCCGCGTACTCATCGAAGTATCCTCCTTCAGGTACCTCCTACTGATCTGGTCCTTCTTCCTCAATTGAGTAAACGTGGATATAACCGTAAGTACATAGAGTACTCAGCAAGTCGTTTGTAACAAATATGCAATATAGTATGCAAGGCTTACCAATGGATGGCTAAAAAGTTATTTTACCGAAAGCAACAATTTAAAGTAAATACAATAAATATATTGGAAAGCGAACTTTGAAAATGATTAATAAATAAGTAATCAAAGGAATTGAGAGAACCATAAGTGAACTGACTATTCACTCCAATGAAACACCCGTGAACTACCATTCACGAAATGAACCACCAGTGAAGTAACCATTCACTTCCCAACTTAACCCATCTAGATTTTTATGAAAATTCTACCCCTCGTATGAAACTACTCAGAATTGTCCATAACCGGGGACATGGCTATTGGAATAGTTTTACACTCTGCAGATGTTATACAACTTTACCCACACGATGTGATCATCTTGTAATGTCACCGGTATAACTCGCCTAAGTGAAAACAAATTTTGTATAACAAACACCAATTACACATCAATGTCATTGCACACAAATTTTGTCACTATAGCTACAACCACGATTCAATATCTCATTAAGTCAAAATTAATTATTTGATCACATGTGATGATAAACCCAACATTACTATAAGCATGGCTAAGCAATTTAAACGTATCACCTATGTGACAACTAATATTGCATCACTAGATAATTACCCATCCTATGATGACAATGGAATCATGGCAACCAAATTATCAAGGAGAGATTAATTAATTTGGGCAATAACTACCAATACAAAGGTTTATAATAAATAGTGATGCATGATAATTTAAAACAAAATAATACATAATAGATTAAAACTAGGTTCAACATGATTAAAGGACATGACTTGCTTTGGCCTTACTCAGTTAATGCCGCGCCTCTTGATCTTCAAATCTTGCTTCAGCTCCTTCGAAGGCGTGATCTAACGAGAGAGAAAACAAAATAAAACACAAAATAAAATAAAATTCAAATGAACTCCAAAAACTACAAAACTAGAACCAAAAGATAAAGCTTAATTTTAGATGAATTTAGGAAAAAGAATCGGACCAATCGGAGCTAGGACGGAGAAGAACGGGCTCTCGAAAAATCTAATCTAAAGGAAAATGTTGAAAATTAAAAAAGGTTACTATGCTATGGACTTGGCTCACAAAAAAGGCTGGTCTACCGTGAACCCAGCTCACGGAATAGTGCACAATGACTGGGCTTGCTGATGAGGCAGTTAGGGCTCACGGAACAGTGCATTTGACGTGTCGGCCCTGTTAGTCAGAGGCACAGTTCGTGGTGGACTGGTTCCACGGAGAAGGCGAAGGGTTGCGCGGTGCGGGTGCGGTTTGGCGACAGCTCTGACGTCGGTGGGTGCACGAAATGAGGCGGCTGCACGGGAACCGAGGGCGGCACGGCGGGCGAGCGAGCGCGGTGAGGCGAGCGGCGACTACGGCTGAGCAACGAAGTGGCACGGAGACAGGGACTGCGGCAGAGCTCGTCGGCAGCGAAGGTCGGACGGCAGAGCTGAACGACGGAGGTGCTCACCAGCAGCGGCGAACGGCGACCGAAGCGGAGAACGACGACGGCGAAGGTAGCGAGAGCGAGCAGTTGCGCGGTGTGGAAAGCGGAGGCAAAGAGTCCAAGACGGGCACGCACGTCGAAGCAGAGACGACGCGGACAACAGCAACGAAGTCCAGAACGGACACAGTGACAAGGAGAAAGCAAGGAAGATGACTAATATGTGGGCCCAACCAGTCAGTGACACGGAAGGGACAAACGCCCAGGATTATGGCGCGATGAAAGAATGTGGCCGATGGTCGACACGTGGTGACCATCCAGCGGGTGGGCCCGGACACAGATGGGTGATGCGTGGCCAGGGCGGGTAGCCCAGTTGGGCCGAGTGGCGGTTTGGGTCAGCTGGTGGGCTCTAGAAAATAGCAAATAAACTCAGAAAAATCTAAGAAAATTCATTGAGACACAAGAAACCCAAATAAAACACTTTCACTAGATGTTAATGTTTAATTTAGTGATGTTAAATCTTTTTAATTCATAAAAATTTTATTTAAGCTTTAATTAATTCCAAAAAAATCCAACTAGTGAATTTTATTTTAAAAGCTTCAAAAAGGCTATGAAAATTAGGATGTTACACATTAACAAATACTAAGTAGGGTCATTAACTACTAATGATAAAACTTAATTTAATTACACGAGCACAATATTCTTCCTCTACCAAATGGCAGTGAGGGAGACCATGGGGGCACGGGAGAGAACCAAAACAGACCGGAGGGGTGCCGGCATCGAGCTAGGCGACGGCGGAAACAGGGGATGGTCGTGGCAGCAATTTACTAGTCTAAATAGCAATTAAACGAAATGGGAGATATTGGGGAACATCAGAAGCTCACCAGGATAGGTAGAAGAGCTCAGGGAGGCCTGAAGCGGGCTGGCGACGGAGAGCTAGAACGACAGAGGTGGGTGATCAGCGTTGGGGAAGAGGGGGCGACAAAACTCCAAATTGACATCACGAATGACTTCACGGGGTGGTGAGGGTGCTCCGACCATAAGGAATCGAATTGCGGAGGTCGGAGTCGTCGGCTAGAAGAGGTGGCCGGAGTTGGAGAAGAACTTGGTCGTCAGCGAGCTGCAAAGAAGGAGCCAATTAGGCTTGCTGGGAGCAGCAGGGGGTAAGAGAAGCTCAAGGAAACTGGCAATGCTGCTTACGGTTCTCCAGATGAGCTGGGGACGGCGGTGGCCAAAGAAGCTCCCGGTGGCGGTGATTTTGAGTTTGAGAGCTAGAGCGGGAGATGGGTGAGGAGTATTCGGGTGTTTGGCTGAGCTTTTATAGCCGGGGAAGGGAGTGGAGAGCGTTGGGCTAATTATGGCGCACGGTAATGGCTTCCCTGTAGTGCACTTGAGTGGGGGAGAGGGTGAGGCTGAGGCTACCGCCAAGCTAGGGTAGAGAGGAGGGGAAGACACCAGGTGCACTTGTTGCTTACTGAGGAGTCAATGCGCGCGGGAAAGTGGCGAGGCTAAACGGGCATTTGCTGCTTGCGTACGACGTCGCGGCGGCGAGGCCACGGAGCAAAGCTACGCGCAAGGTTGACGCAAGGCTAGGCGCAAGCGAAGCAAATGCGGGGTGACTTCAATGCCCTGCCCTAGCCGTGCTAGCTTGGATATGACCGCAAAACCGGGGGTGGCTTCAGTGGTCGTCCGCAGCGAAGAGTGGAGAGGCGACGAGCAGAGGAGCTAAAAGGAGGGAGGCAAGCATCTAGGCCTGGGGGAGGAGTATGGGCCGGTGATGAAGCTGCCACGGGGAAGGATGGCGCTGGGAGAGGAAAGAAATCTGGGGGTAGCGACGCTGTGCATGCAGCGCAGAGCCATCAAGCGGCGAATAGAGCAGGGGAGGAGGGAGGAAGGGGAAAAGGGAGGGGCCGGGCCGGCTGGGCGGGTTGGGCCGAAAAGAAAAGGCCGGCTCTTTGTTTTGTTTATATTATTTTATTTTACTTTACTTTATTATTAGTATTATTATTATCATCATAAAGAAGAATTGAAAACTAGGAACTGAAATTTAGACTTGGGATTTTGAATTTTTTTCTCAAAATTCTGCAAATAAACCTAAATTCACAAGTACAGGGTAATGAGCCAAAAATGGGATGTTACACATGTAGCTGGAATGGAACATTGATGGGAACATATAGAGGGAGTAGGGAAGGTGCATCCCGGTAGCGCCGGGGGCGATGAGGCTCTCTGCGTTGCCCAGATGGGACTAGTGGCCGCAATAGCTTTGGTGACTCTTTTATAATTTTATTTTTTGGAGATTTTACTGCTAGTAGTATGGGTGATAGTATAAGTAAATTTTAACTAATCCGAATTATTAGATCATAAAGTTTAGATGGCCTATATTCATTTTAAGGCTCTATATCTAAATGCTCTTCTTGTGATTTGGCTGCTGCTTTACAATCAACCGACTCAAATCAACCAGCAGATAAAGATTATCAGAGAGTCGCTGCATGCATGCGGCCGAAGTAAGCGCAAGCGCAAGAGAAAACAGCGTGTAGCATCTATTCTCGAGAAGCAAAAAAAGCAATCCCTGCACTGTCCGTTTCAGAGAGAGAAAAAGAAGCAGCAAAACAGTAATCAATTTCCGAGGGGGCAGAGCACAGCACCGGGTCAAACCGAATTGAACAACTTTTTGAGTCCGTTGTTTTATTTTGAGTAGTCGGTCGAAGTTCCCGAGGACGGTGAACTGCCGGAACATACCATGTTGTATTAATCTCTGCACTGATTTCTTGTGTCACCAACTTGATGGTGGTGGATGCTTCAAATACAAGCAAATCTATTGCTGTGGATTCTGTTCAAGGGTGTCGAAGCCAGGGATTTTTTCAACCAAAAATCATCCAATTTTTTTGGAAAATGAGAATTATCGGCAGTCTCTGGTAAAGTTTGGTACCGCTAAAAATTTTCGTTTTTGAATTTTTTTTTGCCAAATATGAGGGAAATTTGCCAAATTTTTTTTTGAAAACCCTGGTCGAAGCGAACAAATACAAGCAACTAAGCAAGTGTCAATAAGCAAACCCGCGGCCAGAGTGCCGTGGATAAACACGTCCCTCGGGGCTCTCTCCTCGTCTTGTTAGTATGAAACCGCACCCAAATGGTCATGATTTACTCGCGTTGGAAGCAAGAAACAGGCTCGGTTTTGATCAAATTTCGCTCAATTGACAACAAGCTGTGCATCTCATCCAGAAAGACATACAGCTACAGGCGTAAGGCATAACCAGTCATCAGGCAGGCTAGAGTAGTCAGATTTCGTACCATGTAAGTTGGAGCCTCTGAAGATTAAGGTGTTATCGCGGTCGGTCACTCCTTGTATACAAACTAGAACAAATTTTTTAACAAGACAACATTGTGATAAGTGTTGAGAGAGAGAGAGTGGTCCTCAACTTGGTCAGTCTATTGTGCTAGTGGAGTAGGTGACTGGCCTGGCAAGCACCTTAGACCAAAGAAATAGTATATGCTAATGACAATGATTTCTCAACAACAGGCATTATTCTCGATAGATTCGAACCCTCTTTGCCTCTTCACATCTAAGCATGCCCAAGATTCAAGAATCCTTTGCTCCACGAAGTCATCGCCCTCGCGTCCTTGTCGTCGCCAGGGCCGCCCTCCTTGAGACGACAAAGCAATTGTTTCCAATGCAAATTCCAGTTCATCAGTAAGGCAACAATGCAAGAACACTAATACACAGACACATCGCAAAAGGAATTAATCCTTCGGCTACGTTAACAAATCAACGACAGGATTTGAAGAAAGAAACCATAACCTACCCTAGCATGCATCACCGGTGTTTCCACCGGTACCTAGAAGACGGCGAGTGGATCGCGCCCGCGCCGTGCTGCTTCTTCCTGTAACCATCCGACGCCGCCGTCCGGCTCCGGCCATGACCGGGCATGCTCGTGCCCCTTTTCTTCTCTCTTATCCTCATCCGACCGGGGACGGCATCGGCCGTCTGACCGTGCGACGGTAGCAGCCAATCGGACGGCGACATGATCAGCATCGGTGTGGTCGTGGCGTAATGGAATGGCTCGAATAAACTGCTCCGTGAGTAGTAGAAGCAACGGCCATGACCGGGGACAGCATCTGCCGTCTGACCGGGCGACGGTAGCAGCCAATCGGACAGCGGCGTGACGTAGTGGTCTCCCTCGAGCAAATTGATCAATGAGGAGAAGAAGGAGAAACGGTCTCTCCAAGAACTAGCCCGCCGCTTGGCTCTCATATACCTTGCTTTCCAGCTTCTCACCTCTGTTTCTCCGGCCCCTGCACCGTCGTTGTCGTCGTCGTCGTCGTCGTCCGGGAGGAAAAAGGAAGACGCACTCTGGGACGGGTCAGGGCTTCGAATCTGGGCTTCCAAAGCACGTCGTCGTGGTCGGCGACGAGGCTCCTCAGCTCTTTGCAGGTGCACTCCACCCTGGCTAGGTCCTTGCCATCGGTGAGCCTCCCCACGATCGCCACCTTGACCTCATTAAGGAGCGACATGAAGGTCGGCTCCAGCGGCACGCCGTACATGCGGCAAACCTTCACAAGGAGGCGCCGGCTCATCCCTTCGGTGAGCGCCTTCCAGAGCGCGGCCACCAGTGCGTCGTTCCTTAGCGCGCGCGCGGTGTCATCCAAACCGCCGGAGAGGAGCGGCGCGGCGGCGAGCGCATCCAGGCTCATAAAGTACGTGTCCGGCCGTGGGTAAACAAACCTGATGCACACGTAGAACACGATATGGCGCCCATCCGCGCGCAGCCTCAGCACGGCGGGCTCTGCGTCTCGCCGGTGCTGCAGCTGTGGCGCCGTGTACCGGAGGGAGAGCGTCGAGGCTGTCCTGCCCACTTGCTTCGGAAGCCGGCCGGACTTTGGGACCTTGGCGCCGTGGGGCACGAAGCCCGCATCGAGGAACGCGGCGTGGACGACGATGACGAGGCGGCCAAGTGGTGGCTCAGCATCCCATCGGTCGGCATCGATGACCTTGTGAAGGGGAGAGGCCATGGCCGGTGGTGAGTAGTTACAGGGAAGGATCTGTTGAGCGCTAAGCAATCTACACCTTTTTGTCAACTTTAGACTTCGAGGTGGCGTGACATTCGTTCCTAGGCACGACGATTAAATTAGTCTTGCTAAACTGTGCGGCTTTCACTCCGTGCTAAGCAATGATGATAGAAAAATTTAATGCCCCAAGTATCTAAGCAAAATTAAGTATAGTATTTAGATACAGACTTATGTCCAAAGCAAGGAGGGGGGTATAATTAAGGAACTATTGTTGTAAGTTGTATGAATGCAATGTGTATGGATGTGATTTTAATGTTGTGGTTGTGTGTACTAGTCACTGATCATAGGACTATTACGATCAGTGATTAGTACGGTACACGCAGGAGAATTATGAATGTTTAATGCCCGGGGTCCAACATTGTTACCGTCGACTGTAGCCGTGCCGTCACCCAGACTCTTGCTAGCGCCGGACATGCCATCCACGTCGCCTCCTACTCCCCTGTGGAAGTCGTCCTTCGTTCCCCTAGCGGAGGCCACATTGGGGCTGCATACCTTTCCCTTGTCGGCAGCCACATCCGCACCATGGATGTCTCTCTTGCCAGTGTCGTCTCCCTCCCTTGCCGACGCTGCCCTAACCTTGCAGCTGGTGCCGCTCGATTTTGAAGGATGGAGAATGAGAGAGAGATGGAGATTGAGTTGATCATTAAGACAATTCAAAAACGTGGTGTGTGGATTGGATGAGCCAGAAAAATTCAAAATGGTTTGA